>OU612012.1:5000-605000 GCA_914767945.1 Eilema depressum | reverse complement strand
CCATTATCAAAAATTCAATAACATTCATAAAAACTAGTTCCACGATCAGAATATGAACCCTGGCACAATACCCATGCTTTATCTACCTGCTACCTTACACCCCGCCTCTGTGGCATCAGTCGCAATTTGACCGTTTCACTTAGTGTGCGTATTTCATGTTGGCGCTTTTCTAAACATCAAACTTTCGAAGTGTGTTTCTAAATTCTCAAGTTCTTCCTACGAATTGAAAGTGATGGATTCTGATGGACAAGGTAAAAGACTTATAAAATGCATAAATAAAATTTTGATCAATTAACAAGCTATATTTTTTTTGTAGTGATAAAAAAAACCATTTTCACACCATAACTTATTTAAAAAAAAAATCTTTGCTAGTGTTTTTGTTTATGTATCGGGTTAGATCCGGCTATAATTTGTATTGTAGGTTATTCTCTGATCCTTTACTTTGTAAATACAGTGAAAATCATCTCCGGATACGTCCGGATAAATACAGTTTAGAGGTATTGAAGAGATTCAGCTAAATATCGTTTAAAATAGGAAATATCTTTTAGTGACTTTCTACATTGTAGTTGTTTGTTTTAGGTTCAGAAGATGCATCAGGAGTAAGAGTTGTAACACGCCAACACTTATTTGATCTAATAAAGAAAGAAAATTTCCTTACTTTAGATGCCAAATTAAACTATTTAAAAGATAAACTTTTGTCATGTGAAGGTTACAATAACGACCAAATTCATGATTTGCAATCTGAAATAAAACAAAGGTGAACCAAAGCTCAAGATAAATTTATAAAATACAACCGGTCTTGGCTGGAAGGCACTTTTGGAATACCTGTTGATAAAACTTCTCAAAAAGAGCCAGAGCAAAAGGCAAAAGACTGAAGAACTACGTTCTAACTTTGAAAAGTAGACTTTTATACATGCTGCGAAAGTGAAACTGGGTAGATCTGGTAACAAAGATGCATCAATTGTCCGAAAAGATAAAGGCATTTTTGCTTACGCGACCCAGTAAAGAGGAGTCCTCCTTGACACCAATGCAGGCTTTGCAAATGTTTATAGATGCCGATTTGACACAAGGACAGTACGAGATTATGAGAAAGACCAATAAGGTTTTTTTTCCGTGTTAAAGTGCATTACAAAAAGCCAAGAAGAATCGTGTACGATAACGATTATGGCGCAGTCATAATTGAAAAGGCATTATTGTTAATAGGAGAGCTTTCCGAGATGCAGCTGTGGCTAGAAATAAACACTTCAGCTGTTACCATCAAGATTTAGCAAGAAAATGTTCGAGGACAAATTGCAATCAAGATATAATTAACCGATTCTGCTCAGTTCAGATCCTCTGCTAAGTATATACATTATGTATGTACTTAGCAGAGGATCTGAACTGAGCAGAACTCTGCTAAGTAGCATGCGAAATATAAAAAAAAGGAAAGCGAAAACATTTTTGCCTGAAACTTTGGCTGTTTGTGTCTGCAGAATACAATCCAATAATAGAAAATTCATCAGAAAGCGATGAATTAACTTAAAAAAAGCTATATTACTATACTAGGTACTCCACTAAGGCGTTTTTTGTAAAATATAGTATTATTTAAAAAAAATAAGTATTTTTATTGTTTATTTATCTTGTTTAGATACCTATTATGCATTAAAATAATTTTGGCCGCGTAGATCGAGCAAATACCTGTATGTGCGACGGAAATATTCCATGGAGATGCAAATGATCTGTCCTCCTTCTAGAACAAAAATGTACTGAAAGGTACAAAATAAATTAGTAACAAATATAGCTCATATATGGTACATGTAGTAATACACGTAAGACATTTGATGAAGTCAGTGCCCAGCCAAACAGGTAAAATATCAATCGAATATAGGTAGGTACTTCTTTTTCCCTTTTTGTTGAACGTACCTAACTCTCATTTTAGTTTGGGAAAATTAACGTGCTTAATAATTGACGATTAGAACAAATACTTAATTCGTGTAGTTTTGAAAGTTTCTACAGTTATTCCTTAAGATGTCCAAATCTTTGATTATTAATGTGTAAATAATCAAAGGTCCAAATGAACATACAAATAGTCCCCGAGGGTGGGACACAAGCCAGCGGTATGGGAGTGCGGAAAGGTGCCTTTTCTCAGAGTTTTGCTTGTATATTGAAAACTACATCATACTGTACATCATATTTCCTATAAATTGTGTCTGATATTTTTACTGTAGGATCAATAGTTTAATAAATATGAGAGGTCAAATGTAACAAAACTTATAATTCGCGACAAAATAAACTTACTCGTAGCTTGGCTACGGAGAGATGGGAACTTTTCCATTGTCATTCCAAAGTTGTTCCTTCAAGTATACCTAGCTACCTAGCACCAGTACCCCAGTCTGAGATTAATACCTAATTAATGATTCACTGCCTCTGTGGCGTAGCGGTAGTGAACGCGGCTGCTACGCAGGAGGCGCGGTTACGATCCCCGCTCGGTGCCAATATTTGTATGCATGAATATAAATATTTGCATTGGTCTGGGTGTTTCGATGTATATTATGTATGTATTTACAAAAAAAAGTATCTAAGTATGTATATCCGCATTCTAGATTCCATAACACAAGCTAATTAAGCTTACCATGGGTCTAGATAGCGTTGTGTAGAATGTTGTAGAATATTTATTTATTTATTTATTCTTTGACTAAGTCCAAAGCGAATCTTTCTTCCCTTCTGCCCTACCAGAGGGTCAGCGAAATATCGCACTCGTATTCTTTCAAGTACAGAAGTTGCTTAGGAATCAAAGAATCAACTGCCTCTAAAATATGGGGTTGGAAATGAGGAGTAATGGAAATTAATTACGATTAGTTTAGATCCTCTTGCTCCTGACGCTTTGCTATGCTACATTTCCTGCCCATGTTAAAGTAGTTCTGCTGGAAATTGCCCAAATACTTACCTTAAATGTTTGAAAATTTCACTACTAATGGGGTAAAATAGGGTAAGAAAGTTTGTATAGAAGTCCGTAATTTTTAAGGTAAGCAGCACGAAATTACGTATAACTACTTAGTCCTGGTTAGAAACAAATGAACACCTTTATTGGCGTTTTTACAAAAGGTGTAAAATAGGCGATGCACGGCGAACGAATGAAGGGCGATGAATATACCTCCAACAGCATATCCAATGTCTAACGGCGACATAGGTTTAATCCAGTAATCCCCAGTCCCCACCGACAAATTCCCACTCGGTTTACTTATAGAAACATCGTTACACCAAAAAAATACTAAAACAAGCACCGATCTCTCTGTGGCCAAGCAGTTGATTTTGTCGCGTACTAAGCTTTGTAACATTAATAATTGCTCGTGTTTATTAAAGTACCTACATATTACCTAGTCCTACAGTAAACTTTTCTGAACTTAATTTGTGGTACAAGCACAAAACTTAATTCTCCCGCCATATTATACATATTTGCACTGAGCGGGGATCAAACCCGCTACACTTATTATTTGGTCTGATTTCTTTAATCATCCTACGTTATGTATCGAAAGCAAACTTCTAATTAATTAGTAATTCTGTAAACTAAGTTATATTTCGCTTTCCAGTGCCTCTTTTTCGTTTCTTGAAGTCGGTTAAACTTTTTTGTTAAAATTAATTTATGAAAGTAAACAAACTTACAAATGCGAGCTTATAGTACGAGAGCCCACGACCAAAACCATGTCTCATAGCAATACGGCAAAAACCCTATAAAATCGTTAGATTGTATGATTCTGAACCCGACTAGGTGTGTAGTAACGATCGAAAGTGTAGCAACTGCGTGGGAGGCCATTTCTGCTGTGTCAAAAAAAAAGGCAGTCGGTATTATAGCAATACGTCTGATAGTGAAAATGTACATAGATTTTATAATTGTATTACGAAAAAGTTTGTTTTCAGACATTTTGTGCACAGCACATAGCCTGAGCGCATTTTTTAAAATGTCAACAAATTTAGCCGACCTGTATCATAGCAATACGGATAATTTTTTTTTTAACTTTTCGTATTGCTGCCATGATTACCAAAAACCTGTTTTCAGACACTTTAAGTGTAGCATATACTCCCAAAAACGAAAATAAGTACGAAAATGTTTTTATTTAATTTACAGCCTTCATAGATATTCAAGAATCTCCCTTGTCTTTTATATGTACTTTGACAGATGACAGATGTCATTACTTATTTCTTTTGTAAAAGTTACTCAAGTGTGCTTTAAATAAAACCAAAACTATTAAATCAATCAAAGTCAAAGTCAAAGTCTTTATTTCTCAAAATAGTGCAACATTGTTACAGCTTTTTGACGTCAAAAACTCCTTAAAACTAAGTTTACCACCGCTTCCTAAGCGCTAATGGAGAAGAAACGGCGCAACAAACTCCACTGCGGCTGCACTGAGGTTTTGGCTGTATTGCTATGAGACAAAAATTTTGGTCTTGGGCTCTCGTACTATTACAATAGAAAGCACTGAAAACTAAAATATTATAGATGACAGATTGTTGAAAATGCTGCATACTGATAGTATCTTTAATAAATTGAACGCCGCCTCGAGGTCCAGTGAAGAAGCAGCAGTTAATCGGCGGAATTGGCGAGCGGCTTACGCTGTACCCATCAGGTAGTCGTGCTTTTTGCTCCCTCGCCAAAGCTACCGAGAGAAACTTCTGCCAGTCCTGCCTTACGCCGCTGCAAAAACCCGATGCTAGTCTGGCCCATGGCGCTAAGGAGAAAGCCAATCTCAATAGATGACCCAATGGTCATCTCTTTGCGTCAAACTCGACTATGAACGACGGGAACGCCGAGTCACCTATTATTCCCAGCCGTGACTTCCATGCCTGCGAAGTAGTATTTCACTGCGGGGCAACGACTCCTCCTTTATAAGGTACAGGTTCGGCCCCACATGGAGTACTGCTGTCACCTTTTTGCGGAGCTCCTGGGTGCCTATCGACTCGGTGCAAAGACGGGCGTTAAGGCTCGTCGGCAATCTCATACTTACAGGCGATATGGAACCTCTGTCTCAGAAGAGACTTTGCCTCACTGTATGTGTTCTACCGCCTATACAATGGTTTGTGCTCAGATGAACTGTTTGACATGATGCCCACAGCTACATTCTATCATCGCACTACTCGCCATAGGCGGGGAATTCACCTCACACATTGCGACCGGAAACGGTGCGCACTGTGCGGTATGAAAGGAACTTTATCCCTCGCACACTCAAGCTGTGGAATGAACTCCCCGCGGTGGTTTTCCCAAGCGACTACAATATGAGGTTCTTCAAGAAGGGTATTAGAAGGTTTCTTCAGGGTCGGCAGCACGAGTGTAACGCCCGTGGTGTTGCATAGTCCATAGGCCACGGTAACCACTTTTCATCAGGTGGGCCGTGTGCTTGTCTGCCACCTAAGTGGTATAAAAAAAAGTAAAAGTATATACCCAAAAAACGTATTCCTTATAGCGCCATCTAGTAGTATATGTTCGATACATTGAGAATATTACAAGATAGGACATTTACAAGATTTAATAATGTGATGTAAGTCGCATAGATGTCACTGTAATATATTACTAAAATGAAATCATAGCACTGAGTACCTCTATTAATAAATTATTATTTTAATATTTCATCGGTGGTACACTATAATGCTCTTTAAGTCATTTTCATATATTTTCCTCCTAAGTAGTGAATTGAAATTGACAAACAACATTATCTAGTGGTATTTATTTCAGGAGCATCGTCATACAAGCGGTGCGACGACCTTCTGAATGAAGGTTGCATCCTTGACGCGAGGTCGCCTGTCCTCAAGCGAGGTCACCGCAAGGTTGACCTTGGCCTTCGCTACTGTTAAGGCCGAGGCCGGGACCTTCGACTGAAGGCCGGGAGGCGGAATCTGCTAAACGTGTATCTCAGTCGTCACAGCAGATTAAGTAGGTACCTCACTACGTCATCAGCGTCATATTGATACGTATTTAGTGGTTTTGTTTGTCAAGTTTTAATATAATATTATGTAACTTGGAATGAAATATAAGAATCCATTTCTGGCTTCGGTTTCCGGGTAAGAAATAGTACAACTTACCTTTTGTACCTACCTTTATTGTTATAGAAGCGTCGGTGGCTCAGTGGTTAAGGAAACGGTCTTACGAGCGACAGGTCCCGGGTTCGAATCCTCCTGGCCATTACATTACCGACGCGACGTAAACCTAGGTACTCCTAATATTAGTAACTAACTTCGGTTACTAAAAAGAAATTAACAATAGTATTGTCGTTTAACGGGTAAGGAGTTCGATTGCTAGGTCCCGGGTTCGAGTCAAGAGTGCAAGCTTTGGATGCTTCCTACTTCCTACTATGAAGGATTGGAGGAGGATTGGAATGACAATAATTATTATTCCGACACACCTAACATCTTCTTCTAATATATAAAAATCAATGCCACTTTTCGTTGTTATTTTATAACTCAAGAACGGCTGCACCGATTTGGCTAATTTTAGTCTTGAAATATTCGTGGGTGTCCAGGGAAGGATTAAAGGATGAGAATATAGGTGCAGCGGGAACGGGAAAAATATGGCGGTACGAAGTTCGCCGGGACGGGACAGCTAGTACAGTATAGATAACGATCCTCGAAATGCTGGAATGATAAGTTTTTTTCTTTGCTAACTACTTATGGTATCAAATCGTAAGTCTACTGCCAAAAGCAAGTTTTGTCTGTGTCTATCTATGCCACTTACCAACATAGGGAAGTGAAAAATAAAGAAAAATATTTTTTAAAAATTGATTTATAACAAAAGCTAAAAAAATACATTAATGACTAATTTACGGTAACTCTTTACTTATATTACTAAGATAGCAAAGAAACACAAATCTGATGGTAAGCGGTCACCAGGAGCGCTGTGAAATTTCAAGGATATCAACTAGAAATAATAAGGTAAAGCATTCATTTGCTTTTTGAAAATAATTATCTTAGAAAGGTCTAGCTAGAAATAAGATTTACATTTGAAATACCTAGGAAGTACCTACATAATGTGCAATGCTGTCAAACGTTATATAGAATTATCAAAATACTCGTATGAATCAAATAAACAATAAAAAATCTAGGTACCTATATTAGTTTTTGAAATTACACCCCTGTATAGGTACCACATACAGGATGTTAGGGAAACGCTCCCGAAGACGAAGGTACCTGTGGTACCTACTCAGGGTACACTATATATTCGCATAAAAAAATACGGTTTGGTATTTTTCTTAATTTATTTTTTCTAATACCGTTTACATCGTACTAGTAAAGCTAAATGAAACAATGATTTCATAAAAAACAAAATCATCAACTCGCATTGCGGCAATAATTGTTTTTTTTTGTAGTGATGGTTTTTTTATGAAATTATTAGACTCTTAATTTAAAAAAAATATCATATTTTTTTATGCCAATATGTAGTTTATACCCGGAGTACTACCAGATGCCTTAAGCTTCAGGAGCGTTTCTCTAACACCATGTATTGTCACTCTTACATTACCACCTAAATAGAAGTAGATGGTAAAGGAAGAAAAGTGAGGAAAAGTAGGGAATCTTATTATTATTAGAAATACACCAGACATAGGTACTTAACATGAATATTAAGTGACAAGGTGGTACTTCTTCAATAAAAGCATGGCTTGGCCATCTAGAAACTATCTAGAAATGATTATATTATTACTATTATATTGAAGTCAGGAAATATACACAGGCTGTTGTTAAAATTATACTTAGATTAAAAACTGCTTCTAGACTTATGATGAGAAATAAAATATTTACAATAGTTACAAGGTATATAAGTCTAAATAGACTAAGATTAATCTCCTAGTCGCAATCCATGTGGAACTCCATGTGGAAGAGGTCCAGCCAAATCCGCAGTTAGGACTGGTAAAGCGGACCCCAGACTCCGAGGTGAAAGTCTTGAATGCGACTGGGAATTAACGCTAGGATGAAGAAGAATGTTTGTGGAAAAACCTTAATATATTTGAAATAACACAGATATGTAGGTAAACAGTATTAAAAATTCACAAATAATATTAAAAAGCAAGCATACTGAATAAATCACTTGTACTTTTCCACAATTATTTATTTATTTGAACCTTACCGGTTTCACCTTACGGCATTATCAAAGGTTTACAATGGTTCAAATAAATAAATAATTGTGGAAAAGTACAAGTGATTTATTCAATATGTGTAGCAAGTTCCACCAAGTGCCATCAATCTCCAGTAATAAACAAAAAGCAAGCACTTTATAATAAAAAACAGCCTGTATGCAAAAGAAATAATAATGAATTGATTAATTAAAAGTCAACTTAGTACTAAATTGTGATAAAACATCTAATATCTAAACATAGGCAAACATGTCATGGCACTAATTACAAATAAATTATACAAAAATAAAACTACTGCCCAAGACAAGTGGCAATTTGTTGGCCGGTGTATTGTAGAATTCATACTTCCATACTAATATTATAAATGCGAAAGTAACTCTATCTGCTACGCTTTCACACCTAAACCACTGAACCGAACTTGATGAATTTTGTTACAGAGATAGATTGAAGCATGGAAACGGACATAGGCTACCTTTTTACGAAAATAGGGATCATAGGGGGGAAAGTTTGTATGAAGGTCCGTCATTTTTCAAGATATATCCTGATGTAATTTGGTACAGACATAGATTAGACCTTGGGAAAGGATAAAGGCTATGTTTGGTCGCGATAACCGACATGCACGTGGGCGGAGCCGTGAGCAACAGCTGGTAGAATGATAAATGTATGGGATTCGACGTATATGACAGTCGTCAACGTATGTCATAAACGTCAGAATACGCGTCATATACTTCAAATCCCATACATTCATATTTCCATTCTACAATAAGCTGGCCGAAGAATTGCCACTTGTCTAGAGGGCTGGTAACAACTTGAGGTCAGTGTCTACAGGCCTTAAACACAAAAAAATACAATACCATAAAAATCCAGATTTCAGATGTAATTTTTTTATTCCAATTTTTTCCTATGCCTTAATCAGCTTCGAAGCTTATACAAGATCCTTGTGTCGGAGCTATCTTCCACTGAACCATCAGGTACAGTCAGGAGTACGCAGGAAAACACGGCAAAAGTGTTGGCATATGCACAGTCCCAAAATGGACCATTACCTGGAGGACAGAATTCTTCTTGCTGTTGCCATGCCAATAACCGGGATATTGCCTTAATTTCCCGTAAATGGACCCTAAGTGCCCGATAGGTAAGATGGGTATAGTCCCTTATGTGTAGTATTAAATTCTGTCCGCCGATAAACAGGACCCTGCCTGATTTACCCCTCAATGAACCATAAGAACCCAATTTGCAGGGTTGTATCCTTGTGGAGTACAGAGAAATGGAAAAACTAATGGGACTTCTTCAAAAGCTGATTGGAATGTATACTTATTTTCTCATGGTCACAGGACAAATCCCACCATAGAACTATTCTTTTAGTCCCATAACGGTGAGCGGACGGAAAAAGTTCGTTACAATCCTGACCGTATTTAGAATACTTCTTTCCTGAAGGTGAAGCCGAACTGGTCGCACTTGACCCTGAGGATCTTGGCGAGTTGCGGCGGGCCGCAGTAGAACACGGTCACCTTGCCTTTGTTCTGCTCCTGCAGTTGCTTGAACACTTTGTCCCAGTTGGGGCGGCCTGCGTTGGTGCGTGTCTTCAAGCCAGTTATTAGGTCACGTTTTTCCTGAAAGCAGAAATGGAGTCTGTAAAGCTTCTTGGAGTGAGTATAGCCATTTCCACAGTTCTGTTTCCTTTGTGTAAATAAAAGAAAAATACCATAGGGGATTCAGATTGTATCGGCAACTTCTCCATGTTCAGAGCCTTGAGTATGATTTCCTACTTTCTCTGTATTTTTATATAACTTATTTTGTCTTTTACAAGAGCGATTACCATCTGAACCCCCAACTCTAAGAAGAATGTCAACGCCAGAGCTCTGTACGCCAATTGGTAAAAGTCAACGGCTTGCAGGCGAAGTTACTCGAATACCTGACCAATTTTGATAGGTCCCTACACACGAAATTAGAAACACCATCTGTCCTGAATATCTAGTCATCTTATCCCTTTCTATAGTCGATCTTACGATTGATCTTATTGAAATCAATCAATTAGCCTATTGCAGTCTACTGCTGGACATAGGCTTTATTGAAAATTCTCCCCTCATTTTGCCCTGCAAGGTCGCAAACTTTGTGACAAGTTACTCAGGCTGTGCAAAGCTCGTTTTTCGGTCTCTTTGGTGGGGCCGCCCGTGGAGACGCATCAATCTATACAACAATCACACTAATCACGGGCTCGTACAGCCCGCTTTATGGGTTGATCAGTCCTTTTCTTTTCCCTCCTATACCTTCTCATGCAGCAGGTCCAGGGCCAGCTGCAGACCCACGGCCTTCATGTCGTTCCTCTGCAGCGCGCTGGTGATGTACATGTGCATTTCGAGGAAGCGCTCCATGGCGCCGCCCTGCTCCGCCTGCTCGATCTCCAGCTGCGATAGCAGCGACACGAACCACTCGAACGAACGCTGCTCGCGGTTGATCCAGAAGAAATCCACCTGGAAGATGGTTTGGACTGTTAGTAAAGAAGAGATTCATCCTAGCTAGTGAAATTAGGAATCTGTAGAGTATAAGAGTCTGATGTTCCTTGGACACAATGCATGGATCTTCCAATCTTGACACACATGTTGACTGAGCGTAGGCCAACAAATAGGTGCAAGGCAAATACTTGATGTTCACACGTTGGACAAGTTCACCGAACGCCGACGCCAGCGGCCAATATAGACGGGCTATTCCCAGTTGCCCCCAAGTGTCTGTAAAGCCGCCCACATGTGGGCCGAGCGCAGACGAGCGCCTTTGATTTATGCATAAAAACTAGCAATATTCTGAAGTGAGGCGAGCGGTCACGAGCGATGACCAGGCAAGGCAAACAGACTGTCTACATGTTGGAGTTGGTCATCATTCGAACAACGTGTATAGGCGTCTTTATTAGGATGTTAAATACAACAACGTGAGGCCATCACTTTCGCGATGCAGAATCAGTAGTTACTGAATTTGAATGATAGGTCATGGAGTTCTGCTGGGCTGAGTCCAACACCATTTTTAGTATACGTACACTGTTTTCTACTGTTTTCATCATGCTACATCGTACTATAAAATATTTGTTATGGCGCTTTAGGCGTCACCTTGGAAGTGTTCCCTCTTCTTCTTATTCCTACAAAGCATCAACTATCCAGAAACTCTTACCTTCTTCAAATTCATGTTATGAGTGGGCATGTCCGAGGCCCACTTGTGGGTACACTTAGGGCACTCGTGCCTGGCGCTCCAGTAGCGGTACATGATGGCCTGCAGGATGGACGCGAAGGGGGTGACCCCTATGCCCGCAGCCACCAGGGCCGCGTGTTCCGCCAGGAAGATGTGCGAGGAGGCTGCGCCATATGGTCCATCTAGGTATATCTGAGGAACACCGGGAAATGCATATTCTATAAAATACAGTGTTATCTAGAATGAGAGTAGGCATTGGTTAGCTTTTTTATTTTTTATATCACTCAGATCGCAGACAAGAACACGGCCCTCCTAATGGTAAGTGGTTAGCTTGTGACTAGAATGTGGATTAGACATACTTGATACATTTTTGTTGGTGAAATGACGTCATCCTCATAGGAAAATGATAGTGTGGTGTACGATGAAACAAGTTTGCCTAGAAGAATTCAGTCAAGACTTGAAGAGTGCCAAGGTATAGCTACAGGTCATGCGTGGGTGCAGTGAGCTGTTCACTCATACATACTACTTAAGCAAACCATTGTATTTAGACTAAGTAGAGTCTCTAAAGGCCCTTGCCTTTAGAGACTCGCGTTGGTTTGGCCTTCCAAACCAACGCGATCAGCTTGCGTCCGCGGTGGCGTGCGCGGTGGCGATCAGCTGCTGGCCAATCGCAGGCCGCGGCGTGAACACGTCTATTATACAAATTCCTGTTATCGTCACCGCGCACGCCACCGCGGACGCAAGCTGATCGCGTTGGTATGGCCAAGGCTTTGCCAGGGCCACGTTTCGAGCGGGTGGTCCATTTGCTAAACTAGTCTTTAATATCTATACACTCCCACCGCCCTGTTAATTTTGACGTTTTGTAAGTTCCGTTTCAAAGGTCTATACAGAATAAATGATTTTTGACTAGGATATAGGTAGTTAATTTACCTCCAGAGGCCTGCCCACGGGGTAGTTGTCGAAGGTGTCGGTGGTGAGAGAGCCGTTGCTCTCGTACGCGTCCGCCTTGGGGTCTGACTCCACGTCTCGGTCTGGAGACAGGCTCTTTGACAGGCGACGTCGAGCTGTGGATAGTGTGTTCAAAGGTTCAACTATATTGATACTTGCTGTGTTGAATACATGTAGGTTACAAAACTAATTCCAATTACAGAGGATGAAAGGTATAAGATGGTCTAATCCAATTGCAATTGCACTTTACAATTTTTTTTTCCACTTTGCTTCAAAAAAATATCTGACGACATAGATCGACATAGATCGTTTTTCACTCAAAGGAAAATTCGTAGGTGAGGAAATTCTCATTCCAAGGATCCCGATGATCCTAACCGTGTTGCCGTTTGAATTTAAACGACTTCAATTTCCGATCCGTCTTGCATTCGCCATGACCTTAAACAAATCACAAGGACACTCCTTAAAAGTTTGTGGTCTGAATCTAGAAAATCCATCTTTTTCCCATGGTCAATTATATGTGACATGTTCAGGGGTTGGGGACGGTGCAGCGGGAACGGGATCAGAATCTAACATGGAAGTTTGAATAGAAGGTACAGCAGGAACGGGTCTGTATCTAGAAAAGCCATGTTTTTCCCATGGTCAATTATATGTGGCATGTTCACATTGTTCACGGGTCGGGGACGGTGCAGCGGGAACGGGATTAGAAACTAACATGGAAGTTTGAATAGAAGGTACAGCGGGAACGGGTCTGAATCTACAAAAGCCATATTTTTCCCATGGTCATTATATGTGGCATGTTCATGCACGGGTCGAGAATGGTGCAGCGGGAACGGGATTGGAATCTAACATGGAAATTTGAATAGAAAGTACAGCGGGATCTGAATACCACGCGGGCGGAAAATATGGCGGTACGAAGTTCGCTGGGTCAGCTAGTATACATATATAAATAAGAGTAGAAATGTAAACTTTTCTACCTGGGCACCCTTTGCAGAGCAAGCCGGTAGAAATCGGGTTATAGGGACCTCTCGTCACTGGCAGGTACCAAAAAACGGAGGTGAAGGAGTAAGTGAGCGCCGGGGTTTGAGTTGAGGAGAGACCCACGCTAAGATGGTGATGACGGAGCTGCTCTACCCGGAGCCAACCGACCTGACCCTGAGCCTGCATAGCCGCGTGTCGGCCTCAGGGCTACGGGGGCCGGATTCTTTGGATTTCTAATAAGCTATGAAGACCGTGAAATGCAAAAGATTTGAAAACAAAAAAATATAACAACGAGAAACTCATTTTGAAACATTTTCTTTGTTTTCTGAACAAGAACAACATGACTCCAATAATTTAATTGACATTACGCATATCAAAGTTTATTCACTGTCAGTAGTGTCAGTGACCTCCCTCAACGAATTCCGAAAGAAAATTGCTTTTTTTTCTAGGTTTGCCCCCTAATTGAGCTGTCTCTCTTGGGCTATGATTAGTTCAAATTGATTATACAGTCTGCCTTTTACAATAATCAAGACATGACTTTCAAAAATACTATAATATTAAGTCTATTATATTGTGCGAATTCAATGTCTAAAATTATAATTCAATGTCAGGTCTCTAATACTACCAAGTGCAATGAAACCATAACGGGATCCAGAAAATTGCTAAAGTGCCATCTATGTAGCGCTGTGGAAACATTTTGCACCATCTGTTTCAACACTAATTTTCATTTCTCTTCTCTCATTCGAAATGATTTTCTTCATTGAATTGAGAATATCGAACTCAAATCAATGAAGAAAATCATTTCGGATGCAGTTATACTGTAATTTAAAAACTGTTGCATAACAACGATTGTTAAATACGGAGCTTTTTTTTATATAGAACACGTCAATTTGACTTCGCCTTGCCTGATGGTAAGCTGAGGGTCTCATAGTAGACAGAAAATTATGTGCAGTTTCATATCTACATTACTTTATTTAACGTTACTTTAGTTAATGTTTACGTAGCTTTATACAATAACTAGCTGACCCGGAAAACTTCGTACTGCCATATTTTACACCCGCGTGGTATTGTGATCCCGTTGCTGCACCTTCTATTTAATTTTCTTATTCAAACTTTGACCACACACTAACGAACATCAAACAAAGAGGTTATCCAATTTGGTGCAGTCATTGGGAAGTTATGCGCGTGTATACATACATTTGGGGGGTTTAATTTCTATTTACACCACCGCTCGCCGGCCCGGTACCTGCATTTTAAATCTGTAATATCTTCGAAAATATTCATTTACATTACATGCTGTAAAGGACCATATTAATCCGTATTAAATGGAAAACGTATTTAAGGCACTTAAATACGTTTAAGGATAAGGATTATTGCTGTTCGTAAAGAAACAAACAAAAAGGAGGAGGTACTCAATTCGATGGGGTTTTTTTTATGTATGTACACCGATTACTCCTAGCTTTATGATGCGATTTCCGTGATTTTTTTATTCGATCCGAAATAGTTGTCATTTGGTCCCATACAAATTTAACATAGTTTGGCCCAGTAGTTTTCATTTTCAATCAATCAATCAATTAGCCTACTGCAGTCTACTGTTGGACAAAGTCCTGTCCCAATGTGCACCACGTTTGCCGATCTTCCGCCTTCCGCATCCCATCCGTCCCAGCCACCTTTCGCAGGTCGTCGGTCCACCTGGCTAGGGGATGTCCCACCTTCCGATTTCTTACGCGCGGTCTCCACTATAGGACTCGTTTGCTCCGACGGCCATCGGTCCTTCGGTAGATGTGGCCAGCCCACTGCCACTTCAGCTTACTTGTTCTGCAAGCTATGTCGGTAACTTTGGTTCTATGTCGGATAACCTCGTTGCGAATTCTATCCTTCAAAGAGACTCCAAGCATAGCTCGCTCCATAGCCCGCTGCGCGACTTTTAGGTCACGGACTAATCCCACCGTCAGCGGCCACGTTTCGGCACCGTAGGTCTTAACAGGCAGGACGCACTGGTCGAAAACCTTTGTTTTGAGGCATTGCGGCAGGGGGGAGGAGAAGACCCGACGCAATTTGCCAAATGCTGCCCACCCCAGTTGGATCCTTCTGGCTATTTCTTTCTCGAAGTTGTTTTTACCGAGCTGGATAACTTGCCCCAGAAAAATATATTTTTGAAGAACTTCGAGTGTCGCCCCTTCGATGGCAATCGGTCTCGGTACAACATGTTCGTTGATCATGATCTTGGTTTTATCCAAGTTTACACCGAGGCCGACTTGTCGAGAAGCTCCATTCAGGTTGTGCAGCATTTCGTCCAGTTTTTCCAGCGACTCCGCAACTATGACGATGTCGTCAGCGAACCGAAGGTGCGAGATGTACTCACCGTTGATGTTGATGCCCCGCTCAGTCCAATCCAGAGTCTTAAAGACGTCCTCCAATGCGTTGGTGAATAGTTTGGGAGATATAACATCTCCCTGTCTCACTCCACGCTGGAGGCCAATGGGTTTCGTCTTCTGGTCGTGGAGCTGGACAGACATTGTGGCAGTGTCATACAAGCATCTCAGCACCTCGATGTATCGCCAATCGACACGGCACCGCTGCAGGGCATCCAGCACAGCCCAGGTTTCGATAGAGTCGAAGGCTTTTTCGTAGTCCACAAACGCCATACACAGCGGCTGGTTGTACTCATGCGTCTTTTCTACAATCTGCCGAACAGTATGGATGTGGTCAACGGCACTATAGCCTTTTCGAAACCCGGCTTGCTCAGGTAACTGGAACTTGTCGAACTTACCCGCGAGGCGATTTGTGACGACCCTCGAGAACAGCTTGTAGGCTGTTCACATGACTTGGGAGTGAGATGGGCCTATAGTTCTTCAACAAGGTCTTATCGCCTTTTTTGAAGAACAGTACCACCGCACTCCCGCTCCATGGCTCTAGGTGTTACCCTTGCTGGATGACGGAACTAAAGAGACTTGCTAGCTCTTTCAGGATTGGAGCGCCACCTGCTTTCACCAGCTCAGTAGTAATTCCGTCATCACCAGGGCACCTGTTGTTCTTCAGTTGCTTGAGAGCCGCCCCTACCTCGCACTGCTCGACATCTGGCAAATCCTCGGTGTAGTGGCACGTGAGTGGGGCTCTGTGGTCTTCATCGCTGTGTCCCGTCGGTTTACTCGTCCGTGATGCATATAGCTGTCCATAGAATTTCTTGATCGCTTCGAGTATCTCGAACTTTGAGGTAATCGTTTTGCCATCCCCAGATTTAAGTTTCGTCAGATGGGGCCTCCCCAACTGCTGAGCGAACACTTTCGACCCCCTATTACGCTCAATTGCCTCCTGAATGGTGTGTGTGTTGGAGCGTCTGAGGTTGCGTCGTTTCAGCTTTTTGATTTGTTGGTTTAAGGCTCTCCTATCTGACGAAGACGACTGTGTGGATGGTTCTTCACGCCTCTTTCTCATAAGTTCGAGTCTCAAGAGAGAGCTTGAACTCTTGCTGTTTGCGTTTTCCGGGAAACAACTTTCGAGACACTTCCTGCAATGTTTTGACCACTATGTCGGCCCTCTCGTCAATGCCCCTAGAGGTTTCCAGCATTGCGAAACGATTTTGAAGTTCCAGTTGGAACTTTTTGAACCCTAGAGCTACTTGGAACCGCGTAGGTCGGAGGGTTGACCTTATCATTCGGAACCTTTCAGCCTTGATGTTGATATTTAGAGAGCCTCGGATAAGTCGGTGATCGCTTCCAGTTTTAAACTTGTTGATCACAGAGACATCTCTAAATATGTGCTTATTGTCCGTTATTTTCCATCGGGTGGGTCGTGTGCTTGTCTGCCACCTAAGTGGTATAACAAAAAAAAAAGTAGTTAGGGTCAGTAAAAAGGCTGTGTTACCTATGGTGAGGATGCTGTCGTTGCTGCTGCGGCGCTCGTCGGCGTGCGGCGCCTTGAAGGCGATGATGGTGGGCTTGGTGCGCATGTAGCGGAAGCTGTGCGCCAGGGACTTGTTGTGCGGCGCCGAGCCCAGGCGGCGCGCGCCCAGCGTGCGCGAGCTCGCCGGGGACAGCGCGCCCTCGCGGAGCGCGCGCTCAGACTCCGAGCGCGCCAGCACGTTGAGGCTGGGGGAGGAAACCACTCGGATAATAATACATTCTCCTTCCTCTTAGCGTTATTTCCCAGTCGCATCCGAAGCTTTCAGCTCGAAGTCTGGGGTCCGCTTTTACCAGTCTTAACCACGGATTTGGCTAGACCTCGATATTTTCCGTGAAGCGATTGTCACATGACCTCCACAACCCAATGTTAACATTAGGCGATATCGAAGTTTTGCAGTTAGACCGTTGTTTCTGGATTTTTAAGGGCTCCAACTACCCGTAACGACTGCCATAGATGTTCTCATGGCAACCGGGACCGACGGCTTAACGTGCTCTCCGAGGCACGACCAGACCAATGCAAATACTCATTATATTTCATTCACACAAATATTTGCACTGAGCGGCACTGAAAAGCGAAAAATAACTTAATTTACAGACTTACTGATTTATTAGAAGTCGGTGCTTAGCCCAAGAGGCCATATTTCAATTGATTGCATCATAATAGTTCAGACACAACAAACAAAGTTGACTGGCAAAAAAATAGGGTACGAATTGAGAACCTCCTTTTTTGAAGTCGGTTAAAACGCTTGACAGCCTCCGTGGCGTAGCGGTAGTGAACGCGGCCGCTACGCAGAGGCGCGGGTTCGATCCCCACTCAGTGCTAATATTTGTATGCATGAAATATGACTATTTGCCAATACAAATATTCATATTTCCAATGTCTGGAAGTGCCTCGGAGAGCACGTTAAGCCGTCGGGTCCCGGTTGCCATAAGAACATCTATGGCAGTCATTATGGGTAGTTGGAGCCCTAAAAAGTCTAAAAACAACTGTCTAGCTGCAAGGCTTCGATATCGCCTAATGTTAACATTGGGTTGTGGAGGTCAGATGGCAATCGCTTCACGGTACATATCAAGGTCTAACCAAATCCGTAGTTAAGACTGGTAAAGCGGACCCCAGACTCCGAGCTGAAAGCTTCGGACGCGACTGGGAATTAACGCTAGGAGGAAGAAGAATAAAAACATCAGCTCTTTTTTTTTTATCGTGCGAAAAATCCTCACGGATAGCACGCCCGCCGGAGCCGGAGGAGGAGGTTATGTCAGACTCGAACCGACTAAAACGCACGCCGTCTGTGGGTCGTCGGTTGCCACAGGTGAGATTGTCGTAGCCATATCCTTCGCACCCCGGCCGACCCAGGGCCATATCTCTCGATCTGGTCCTCATTCGGTGTGAGGACCACGGAGTCCCCGACTCGCCCCCGGAGAAACATTAGCTCCCTAATGAAATTAGGGATTTAAGTACATTACATAAATTTTACAACACACCTGCTCATAAAAGTGATATTATTTTACCGCAATTAAGCACGGAATGACACCTATTATAAAACTGTGACTTTTTCATTGCTATTATTCACAAAAGTGAGTTATAGATTCTTTTTTAAATTTTATTGTAAGTGTCTATAATTGTCTATGTTCTTAAAAAAGTTTTGATACAAAAAATAACGTGTTTAATAGTACGAATAAATTAATACGCCTATTGTATGGTCATTTGATGCATTTTCGTATTTAAATAAATAATTTCAACTTGTAATACTTGTGTAATAAACAAAATTTTCACTCAAATTTCACTTTTTTTTTTCTCTAAGTAAAAAAAAAAAACAGAGTAAAAAAAGTTAAGTTCAAACCAAATTTTTTTTAAATATGGTCGACCGCCATTGTTAAATGCGCGCGCATAGGAAAACGAATTAATTTGTAGTATTGTTTATTTAGTATTTGTAGTATTATTTTATTCGCAAGTGTGTTGTTAAACGTCGTATGGCACGTGTGAGCATTATGATTACCGTCCTCGGCTGTCTTAAGACCCTCGCCTGGCGGCTCGGGTCTCAATGGCACCTCGGCGGTAATCACCAACGTTGCTCACTTGTACCATAATGTACTATAAAAATGTAAGAGGCAACCTTGCCAAAATAGTAGATTACCCAACAAGTGAAAGAAAGGTGAATTATTTTCGAGGCGCTAAGTTGTATCCCGAGAGGAGCGAAGGTTTCTACGGTAGAATTATAAGAATTATTAGAAGTTAGAAGAAAAGAAAGAGCGGATCAAGGGATACAAGAGCCGAGATGTATTCTTTTTCACGTTTTTATAGTGAGAGTGTGCAACCTCTTTGCACGGTTTTACGAATTCGAATTTTCTTATTCACTCAGTGAAATAAAGAGCGCGTTGTTCACTGCTTTTGGTGAATCACGGGCCTAGCCCGTGATTCACCAAAAGCAGTGAAAAAATTCACCCCCTTTTGAGTGTCAATAGTGAAGAGGCTATTATATAAAATACAAGAATATTTAGTTGACAAACTAGCTTGGAAATGAGCTGTTCACTCTTGCATGCTACTCAAGCAAACGATTGTATGCGCGAGTGCGGAATGTCCACACGTCTCGGACATCTGTGTATGCATCTGCCGACGTTCTGTAGAGGGGACATTACACCACAAACCCGATGCTCGTGTAAGGTTTAGTTACTAAATAATAAAAAAAATATATAAGAACGATTTATAGTGCAATTTGTTAATGAATTCGAATGATGTATTTATTGTGCTGGCAACATTGACAACTTCAGATGCTATGGCTGTTAAGCGGATACACTCTGTGGAAACATTTTTGGCGGGATTACGTCGTAGACGCTCGTGAAAGTTGGATATTTGTAAATTAATATTGGAATAAGAGGTGTACCTCCATGTAATTGTATATAATTGATTAATATACCACTTGAGAACATACCCTACTGTGTTTATTACACTTGATATTCCCTAGATTGATTTATACCAAACGAGCGAATGCTCATTCTATCCCCTTTACGTCAAACTCTATTATTATAACCAGTGACAGAATATTCGTCCATTGTTCTTTCAAATGTAAACGCCGAAAATAAGCATATTAGCAATGGTAAAACCCCATAAAGCCGCCTTTTTTTTTTAATATCCCATTAAACTACAACATTTAAAAATGGCATTATTCCCTCAAACAGGTTTTTTGGATTTTTTTTTAATTTTTAAAAATTCAGGGGTTGATTTAGCTCCCGTACACACCAGACAGGTCTGCAGCTTCGTGTTGGGGTATAACAGAGAATTGTGTAACAAGTTTTCAACTTGCCTCAAGCATGTATCTAAAAATCGTAGCAGCTCTCGGATTATAATAATTAATAACCTTTTCGGTAAAGTTTACTTTCGATTAGACTTTTAAAAATATGTCAGTAACTAAGTACATGATTGATCTTATAAGATCGGACGGTATATACTGCTAGCCCTTACGCCATGATCCGTTGTTTCTTCTTGATGTTCTTCTGTACGTCGGGCATGGAGCACGACTTCTCCAGCAATCTGGGAGCCAGCAGTAGAGGGTTGTACGATATTCTTGGAGAAGAGTCCGCTGAAATCAAATATGAAAAGAGTTTATAGCCTGGATGGATATTTGCATTGGTCTGGTCGTGCTACGGAGAGCACGTTAAGCCGTCGGTCTCGGTTGCCATATGAACATCTATGGCAGTCGTTACGGGTAGTTGGAGCCCCAAAAAGTCCAACAACTGGTCTAGCTGCAATGCTTTGATATGGACCAATATAGCTATTGGGTTGTGGAGGTCAGATGGCAGTCGCTTCACGTTAATAAGTAGGACATAATTTAGTCTGCAGTTGGACAGTTGAAGCGAACCCCAGACTCCAAGGTGAGAGTTTTGGATGCGACTGGGATTAACGGTAGGATGAAGAATTGAAGAAGCCTAAAAATCACATTAGTACAATTGCCTAGTAGGTAATAGGAGTTGCGATGCGGGGGATCGCGACGGCATTATAATTATACTGTGGCCTAACTTAAGTTAATGTTGTAATTTAAACGCAATTGTTAGTGGATATACTTCCCCAGTCGCGGACGTCTCCATATACTTATCGGAAGTTCAGTAACGATGAGAGGATACCACATCTTCTAAATTCAATTCAATTCATTTCTTTATTTTCAAAATAGTGCAACACTGTTACAGGTTTTTGACGTCAAATTCTCCTTAAAACTAAGTTTATCAAAAGTTTACCAAATTCTTGATGGCCTATTGATACAAGCCACAACATCTTCAATAAAGCCCGCGTCTATCAGCAATGCATTCCACAAACGGCTAACTATCCGTTTGTGGAATGCATTGCTGTAGTGCCTGTATTGAAACCAAATTTTGTGGAATACTTCCTTTCAATCAATAATCAATCATAGTACGTCAATGCCACCTTACTTTCATTAGTCTTGCAGTCGCTCCCGTCCAAGTCATCAGGGACGTAAGCCTCGTTGGTGTAGCTCGGCGGAGGGGGGCTGAAGTCCACGGACTTCTTCTTCTTGCTCGTCGTACTGAGGACTGACATAGAGCGGGTCACGTCCCTAGAAGACAAAATTCTATTTAACTTCTATAAATTTCGAATGATTGTAAGTCAGTCACGCCAGAATGATTGTATGGATGACATTTGGAACAAAGGGCTGGAAGGAGGTATGAGGAAGTGAGTCTGAAAGCGAGCCTATTCGCGTCCCTCAAACCATTCCGTGGTTCACTATCGAATGGAGAACGAAACAGCTCTAGAGCTATCAATACTCTACAATGCTTCTATAAGAAGAAATAGGAAAATTCTGCTTCAACGAAAACTACGTGAAGTTACTCTTCTACCCACAAATTGTGTCTTTTAGTACAATATAATACAGTACAATACTCACTGGTGGGAATTCTCGATGGACAGCAGGGAGTCCCTCCCGTGTAACCTCGCCTGCTCCCTCTCGAAGTACGAGTACAGGCGGTTGGTCCACTCGCCCACTCCGCGGATGTGCAGCCACAGGTAGTCTGGAAGGAGAGGGTCCTATAATAAGGGATTCCTATATTCCTATTTACTCTCTCTCCTTTCCCAAAGACTCAACAAAATTATAACATTACCAATACAAACCAATCCAGCAGCCATAGTCAAGAAGAGACCATGGCTGCTTAAAAACTTAGAATGATAAAATAACAACAAATAAATCGAGATAGCATTCCTAAAAATAGTGTTATTTCAATGTGTAACATTCGCGAAAACTGCTGTCAATATCATGTTAGACATACGCAAAGCTGGAGCACATGCTTTTTTTGTGAGCATTGCACAAAGATAGAAACAAAATAATTAAACGGTTGGCAAAAAGAAAATATTTCCAGTTTGCTAACATCAATCGCAAATCAAATCGCTGAGCGACCTGCGAGCCTGCTCTCTCCAGCAGTTCAGAAGGGGAGAGATGGAGTTACACACCCTTGTATAGCCCTCTGAACCACTGCCGAATCTAAATCGCAATTGAATCGCGGTGTCGTGGTAGGCTCGCAGATCTATTAGACTTTTAGACAGTAAATTATCTCATGCACTTTAGTACATGATGAACGAAAGGAAACGCATTACATTTTTGTACCCCCTTAGTACAGGGTCTGTACCCTGTCTCATCAGCCATCTGGCTGATACTGATTTTTGAAGGTAGATGTGTTATTAACTTATAACAGTCTATTCGACTATCATAACGCTACCCATTTACCTTTGGACCCGCTACAACCTTCATGAAAAGCTGCAGCAGCACCTGCGGCAGTACTAGCCTTGTTGGGTACCTATGGTGCAGGTGACCCATACCTTCCTGCTCCGGCGCACTGCTGATGGTGAAGGGGTGCCACTCGTAGGTGGCGATGGCAGGGATGTTGATGAACACGTAGTCTCCCGCGTGGAAGGTCAGAAGTGGTGGCCGCCGCACCACCAGGTGAGTCACTCGGGAGGGGAGCAGGATACCTGATGAGATGTATGTCTTGCCGCGCTCCGACCTGCAATAATACTCTTCATCATCGGACCACCAAAGGTACTCTGAGGGTACTCAACCAAATTTTTGGTACCGAAAACAATTTTATTTTATCTGCTGACTAGTACATGTTTTGATTGACTGATGAGGCTCTGACGGAACCTTTCTCCTTCTCGCCAAGTAACTACTTTGCCCATGGACCCTGGGTGCCATGGGCAAGGTTCGGTTACCACCGGGACTAACACGGGATATTTAGATGAGGATGATGTAGTCTTGTTGATTACCTCATCCAAGCCAGTCTCATTATGCGCTCGCCGAGGTAGACGGTGCCGGGGATCACGAACCACTTCCAGAAGTTGGGCCCGTGGAACAGCAGGAGCAACCAGAAAGGAACATATAGGAGATGTGTCCAGTAGAATACCTGAAAAGACAGTACATTTTCCATAGCACTTTGGTATAACCTTCGAACAAATTGGGTTACTGAAACACTGAGATGATGGTGATGTCCTAAATATTATTTTGATACATAATTGAGAAGTATGGTAGCCATTTGTAGTCTTTTTCATCAGTTTCTGATAATTTGTTGGCAAATGCTCGAATTGTTCCAGAGAATATTTAAATCACTCAAACAAGCAAATCAAAAGCCATATTCGTTCAGACATTAAGTAACAAACATAATTTCGCAATCCTTCGCATTTCTAATTAGCAGTAAGTAGGATGATAAAAAATAAGTTACCTCGAAGCTCCCCCCTCTCCTAATGAAAGGCTGGCTGCAGACGAACATTACCAGGAGTATGACGACCAGCGCCACTCCCGTAGGGTTGGCGCAGCCCGCCACCAACCCAAACTTCTCCGGCTTCTCAGTGAGCAGCCACTCCGACAGAGTGAAGTTTTTCTCATTAACTGTTAGATCATGGACTACGTACATACCTGGAGGAGAAAAAAAGTTGCTTCATTGAAGTTCTATCACTCTCTTTTTTCAAACATCACCCTGTTTATCACCTGACCTCACGAGGGATTCGTGGGTAAGTAGTAACCGAACAAATTACCACATTGTAAGGTCAATAGTAGGATGGGTGATCGTTGAGAGCCCTCAGTGCCTCGAAGAACATCTATGGCATTCGTTAGAGATAAATTGGAGCCTCAAAATGTTCGACAACCTGGTCTAACAGCAGAACTGCGATACCGGATAGTATGGCAGTCGTTTCATAGAAAATATCGAAGTTCGATCGTTCTTGGCAAGTCCAACTGAATTTGAGAAAACACCCTGTATACCACGGTTTCCGAGCCCGTGAAACCTCTTTTAAGTGCACTCTGGGCGATGGAAATGGCAATACATCTCTTTCTCCCTTCAAAAGGTTTCGGATAATGTTCTGCGGCTTCTGGATGGTAGAAAAATAAAATCTATATAAAGGGCGCCCCACGGCAATGCCACATGGAGGGAAGGTACCTTAAATCCTAAAGTTGGCTCATTTTACATAAAGGAGACATCACTTTATTTTTTAAAAGAAATATAAGTGCATTCAAATGTTTTTGAAAATTCACTTTCCACACCCGGTAATCGAACCGACTAAAATTCGAAAAAGTAACATTCTGTATTTTTATGGCATCAATCGATAGTGTCAATAATAGGGATCAAATCTCTCTAAGAAACATGGTAAATTAAACGAAAGGAAATCCTTGAAACCGATTTTATAACTCAAGTTGTAATTTTATAACTCAAGAACGGGTTCACCTATCCAAAACCAAATGTTAAGACTTTGTTCGGACTATTTAGTAGATGTTTTATGTGAAGTTTGCACTAAATCGGTAGAGCGGTTCTTCACGTTAGGCGGTACGAAGTTTGCGGGTTCAGCTAGTACTTACTAAAATTACAAAGATGTGCGACAGTGTGCACGAGGCTATACACGCCGATGAGGACACCAGTCAGCTTATGCAAGTAGATGTGGTGGTCCAGAGGCAGGTACGAGCTGAAGCCTCTCACCCTCAGCTGCGTGAGGCAGTTCCGCAGCATCAGGACTAACACCCAGGAACAGTTGAAGTTCAGACATTGCCCTGCGAAATGATGTAGGTATAGTTGTTGACGTGTTGTATGATGTGTCGGAGCAATGAGTCCATTGACACGTATATCATCCCTTACTAAATAATATCAGTCCTTTTTTGTTTATCCCGCTATTAGGATCCGGTAGAGGCGGTCAGGGCAGGCATTTATTTTCACTTAGTCATGCGGTTGTTGTAAAATGTGGTCGCTGAAGCGATTTTCCTGAAGCTTTCCCGGGATTTTACGGACATGAAGGTTGCCACGGATGCGAGAGTTCCTCACACATTTTTTTTGTATCCCCACATCCACCGTAGTATATTCATGACACGCAGCTGCTACTTGAGTCGATTTGGCAACAATCGTGTCAACGTCAAAAGTAACTAAGTCCAAGAAAGAAACTTACCACATGCTCTGGCAAAAATGACGAACACATTGTGCTCCCTATACTCATAGCACCGGGTGACGAACAGTCCAAGGTTCACCAGCGAGAACAGCCCCAAGTACGTCAGATAAACGTAGTTGTTCCTGAAGTACGGCGCCGAGAGCTGGTACGGCTTTAGTTTGGACAGCCTCTGGGGGAAGGACGCCGGCTCCGGATCTGGCTTTGGGGGAACCAGCCATCTGTCTATGCTGAAAAGAAATGGTGCTGTTAATCATTTTCTTTATTAATCGTATCATAACCTTTTTGGTCGAATATGAACTTAGGCTTACGAACGCTGTGCCTCACCTAATGGACAGGTTCTCCAGCAGGCCGTCGTGTTGGCCGAGCTGTTTCTTGAGCGCCTCGTAGGTGATGGCGCCGCGGTGCTCGGCGTCGGCGTCATCGATCATGGCGGCCGTGAGCTCGAGCAGCTGCCCCTCGCTGAACTGCATGCCGTTCTCCTCCATGCAGGCGCGGAGCACGTGCTGCAGCTCGCGGGCTTGGATGAGACCGTCGCCTGGAGGAGACGTTCAGAACATGAAGAAATGCCAGTAGATTAGTGGAGGGAAAGGCCCTGAGTTCGAAACCTGGAATTACATTACCGACGACGACGTAAATCTATTCCTAATTTGCAATTTAGCATAGCTGGAGGGTTTACCAGGAATACTAGTGAAATCTCGGTTAAACAGATTCCTAAAAGACAAATCTGTGCTTATTTCATTTTGTACACATACTCGTTGTTTGAGTTATACTATTTAGTATCATAATCCTGCAACCAGGACTCAGTGAAGATGGCATGGCCCACACATTTGGTACCCACGTAGCCTGGCAGTTACCGCAAAACGTGTTTTAAACACACTGGTTATTCTTTTTGGTCGAATATGGACTCTCACCATCTAAATCGTAAACCTTGAAGAGGAACCGTATCTTGTCCTCAGGTGTCTGGCCGGCGAAGCGGTGCACTGCTGCGATGAACTCCTGCAGTGAGATGGCACCCGAGTTATCCTCGTCAAAGATCTGGAATACGCGCTCCGTGAAGAATGGCTGTGGACGTAAAGCATTTTCTTTAATTAATCAACATTGACTGTGAAGATTTGTAAGACGGAGTGCTTCAATACCTCCAGCTAAGTTGTTAGGAGTGGGTTCCCATCAGTAGTGTAATGGCGAATATGCCAGTATGCTTGGTGCCACTGAAGGAAACAGGGAAATCATTTGAAAAAATGTCCCAATTAGGTCAAATGTCCCCTCGTGGTGTCAACAGGAAATTCATTATTAAATTCCCCAGTTTCCCCGACTTGCTCATTCCCCACATAACAACTGTTCGAAAATGGTGTTAGAAATATGATAAATTTTACATTTATTTAGAAATCGATTTTTATAAGAGAGTGATCATCAGTAACTCACGTTTTTTGAGACGACTATCTTCTGGAACTGCTCCCTGGTGATCTCCTTCTCTTCCCCGACGGTCGCCTGGAAAAGCTTCTCGAGGCGGTCCACACTGTGCTTGTCGAAACCCACCCTTGGTCTGGAATATGTCACATATTTTGTTCTAATCCATTCCCGAAAGTCACGTTTGATCACCCAACCCTAGAAGAAAGCAACGCTAGAGCCTCGTCAATTAGCATATGTAATAACTTTCAGGCGACGTTGACTTGGCTAGGTGGCCGCAATTTGTTTTAAATAGCTTCACATAATTTTGTTTTCATACATGCTTGCTGGTTATGGGATGTGGGCCCTCTTTACCTGGCCTTTCCATAAAACGTTCTCGTCTGATTCACATAGGCAGATATTTAATGGTAGATATATAACATAACATACTCCAATATCACCAGTAAATTGTGGAGAGGTAAGATTGCAATCGCTTCACAAAAAATATCGAAGCTCAGCCAAAAACGCAGTTAGACTGGAAAAAGTGGACTCCAGACTCTGAGCCGAAAACTTCGGATGCGATCAATGATAATAACGATAATAACATCGTCTAACTCACCTGTTACTGGTGATAATCGACACAAACTCCATGATTTCGTCAGCGGTCGTGTACCCATCGCCGTCCGTGTCTACTACGCGGAACAACTTGTTTGTCACCTGCAAAGTTATTACAATCACGTCACTATAAACTCTGAACTCTTCACTGTGAGGTATAAACTCTCCAAGAATGTATGTTATTTACGTGAGTCGAACAGTATAGTATTTAGAAGGGTATTTTGATATTTTGGTATAATGGTCAGTTGAGGGTATTTGTAAAAATATTTTTGTTTTTGGACGACTCGACATAGTAAATAGGGACGTCGGGCTTCAAAGGGTTCTTCAAAAGGTTCTTCTATGTCTATATGAGTTTATTTATTTCAATATAACTTTTAAACTCCTGTATCATCTCCGGTATCATGTAGGTTATAATTTTATTTTTAAGAAGTTTAATAATCAGAAGGCAGTCGTGTTTGATCGATATGTCGGTTTCTCCGGGAACTATTGATATCTAACACCGAGAGGGAAGCTTGCGCCAAAGCTAAGTCCATCAATCAGTACGTACTCCGAGTTGCAGGTGAGGTTTAGACCTTGGTGAAATCTCAAACCACCCAAACATGAAGGGATGTTTCAGTGACTTCGGCCGTATAGTATCAATATAGGTAGTATGCAGAGTCCGCATGCGAGCTTCGAGGAATCGAGGACTGACGAAAAAGTGAAAAAAATGGGGATCAGCCAGAACCTACACTACAGCTAGGATTGAATTGAAGAGGTTGATGGAGTATCAATTTTTTAAATGTAATCAAAACGTTGCTTTGGATCCCGCGGTCCCCATTTCTTCCATAGCCCTTTTTTCTTCGGAATTCCCGCACTTATTGTACAATAATGATTCATAGAACTCACCACTTTGTTCTGCAGTATGAGTTGAAAGTTGTTTAACGTGATCACTCCATTGCCACATAAAACATACGCTACGCTTTCTATTTGCTCCACAAAATCCAACTGGTGGTCTTCTCTGAAAGAAGAAAAACTATAATAATGCCCAAATATGTAGGAATGGAAGCAGCGCCTCTAGTGTCCTCTAGTGATTGTATTACTTTTAATATAACACACAACTGGACATATTTTCTACTTTTCTCCCATATGCCATATGCCCCCCCTCCATACCCTTACATTCTTAACAATAAACACATTAAAATGCTTTTACGTATAACGGCTCATTGCCTATTTTGCACCCTTATTAGAGGAATTTTGAAAAATTATGATACACGTATTCATTTAAAAAGAGTTATAGTAGTCACTTCACTATCATCACTTCATCATCACTTCATCACTATCATCATCATTACTATCATCATCATCATCACTATCATCATCATCATCACTACATAGTATAAAACAAAGTCACTGTCGCTGTCTGTCCGTCCCTATGTATGCTTAAATCTTCAAAACTAGGTACGCAACGGATTTTGAAGCGGTTTTTTTTAATAGATAGAGTGATTCAAGAGAAAGGTTTATATGTATAATACATGCATAATATTGTAGAGAAACACTGATAAATTTAGAGATATGCAGCGGGAACGGGATCAGAACATATGGCGGTACGAAGTTCGCCGGGTCAGCTAGTAGTATCTAAACGTCCAATACAAAACCCTTCGTGCGCAAGTCCGACTCGTACAAGAGGGCATGGGCCTGTTTTAGCATTGTTTATCTTTTCATCTTTTCATAGTAGATTCGCGCTGTTATAGGGACTGTATACAAAGCTAAGTCAAAACTATTTTTATTAGTATACCCTGCGTAATACAAGTTTTTATTAGTAAAGACGGTTAGTATTAGTACATATCCGCGACTGACTTTGTTGCTGCACTCTAGATGGCGTTTACTGATTTAAATGCAAGCTATTGTTTACTTCACAATCGGTCCATATATTGTCCAATGCAGAATCGACTCACAAGCGAGTTGGATTGAGCATATATCTATTAACTAATTTTTGAAAGTCACTGTGTTTTTAGAAACAGTGACATAAAACCTAGTATAACAATCGGCAATAAATCGCCTACTTTGTGCAGATCATTTGAATATGGCTGAGTGAAGACTGAAGAGTCACGGCCACGGTAGCCTCTTCTGAGTATGAAGGGTGTACGCTGTACGCTATGATCCATCATAATATCTTACGATACGATCGTACCTATATAGGTATTATATGAGGTATGAAATGTACTCTCTATACTTAGAAGCTTTGTGCGAAACAAAGTTTCGCACCTAAAATTCTAAGCGTCATTCTTTGAAATATGGCCGATCGCCATTGTTTGATGCGCGCGCATAGGAAAAAAAATAATTTGTAGTATTATTTTATTCGCAAGTGTGTTGTAAAACGTCGTATGCCAGTTATGCCACGCGTGAGTATGATGATTAAGACTAAAGACCCTCGCCTGACGGCTCGGGTCTTAATGGCGCCTCGGCGGTAATCACCAACTTTACTCACTTGTACCATAATGTACTATTATAATATTTTGACGTACGATTTGATTGGACTTCACCTTCTTCCTTGCCATGTTATGGTTTAGTTGACTTTAATGGGAGCGACTGCTGCTGTTTATACTGGAGATTGATGGCACTTGGTGGAACTTGCTCACATATTGAATAAAGCACTTGTACTTTTCCACAACTATTTATTTGAACCTTACCGGTTTCGCCTTACGGCATTCTCAAAGGTTATCTGATTTCTAAACTTCCAGGGGGAGGCTCCGCCAAAGGCTCTTCCATCCATCAGCAAGACTTTCACTCGGAAGGTATTAATGGGACTCCATTATTCCATAGGAATTGTAAATATTTGTGATGTATAGAGAGAGACTATCTAGCAATAATTTCATTACCAAACTTTAACTTTTTGTAGGTACTACAATATAGGCAGGTTAACAAAATCATTGATTTAAACTTCGGTTCGGAAAAAATCACGAAATATCACCAGTCACCAGGGAGGCAGGGATATATTGAGATATCGCGTGTATTTATTTTTTCTTATAACTCGCGTTTTTTGTCACGATTCTTAGTTTCTAGCATTAAATAATAAATAAAAAAATACACGTGATTTTGGCTACGGGGTAGTCTAAAACTTCACCACGTATCACCATGGAGGATGAGGGTTTAGAAAATTAATGGACAGCCCCTAAGTTAGTAATATACACCATATATCATCAGGATCACCATAAGGGCCATAAAGACCAATAAAGACCATTAACTTACGTGAACTTCTCCTTCAGGTACTCAATCCAGTCGTCCTGTGGGAGGTGGTCTTTGCCATCGGTGACGAACAGACGGAATATCCTCTCCAGCAAATCCTGGAACAATACATAGTATCTCTATTAAAATAATTAGTGACACTAATCTAATGACACAATAGCTGATACCCGCAGCTGGACCCTCTCTCGTAACCCATGGCCATGGCGCATGTAGGGAACCTAACAGCTTTGAACTTACTTTGTTTCGCACTTCGATTCACTTTACATCAGTCCTATTTTCAACTGCTACTAGGTACTACTATTTCTTCTACTTCCACTTTTACTACTACACAATAATCTTACTATAAAGAACGACGTATCGTTAATTAAGTTTATAAGTCAGGTATGAGAGTGACTGCCAGTCTGACCTCCCAACCCCGAGAGCCTGCACCAAAGCCTCTGGCTAATCAGTAGGTGAAGTGACTTGTAGATTGGGCTGCCTTGGCCTGGCTCCGTAGATCTAGTGCACTTAGCAAGTAGGCATACTTATCCATCGAGGTACTGGGGAACTATAAAAGTATTGAACTCACTGATTAGGCGATATTAATATTCGTATAAGGACAGATAATCGTGCATAAGTGGGCATTATATCTCCGCCGTAGTAGGCTGGGAAATTACTGATATCCTCGCATTAGCAATTAATGTAGGCAACGTGTGTGTGACTGTAAACACACGTTGCCTTTTTAATTGCTAATGCAAGGATTCCCATAATAGAAAAATTCCCAGGGGACAGCGCGGGGTCATATTTTGTCTTATACGGCGGCAACGGCGGCGACTATGGGCCAACTCATCAACTCTGTCGAACGCGGTCGAGCGCCTCGGTTGGCCACAGATTTAGTAGGTACGCTAGATGTTGCATGTGCATTAGATGGGTTACCTAGTATGTAAACTAGTATGTGCCCCTCTAGACAAGTGCCAGTACGTCTGTTAAACAGACTAGAATAGATTGCTCGCTGTATGTCGATATAAACGTCAAATCAATACGTTCCACATTCTATTCACAATGAGCCGGCCAAAGAATATTGTCACCTTGTCTAGAGTGGCTGACGAGTTCTGTGGCGTAGCGATACAGCTTTCGACTGCTACGCCGGAGCTCGCGGGCTCCATTCCCGATCAGTGCAAATATTTATGTATTGCGAACAGATCTACAACAAAAACTGTTCTATCGTACTCTTTACACTTTTCTCAATTCACTCAGTTCCGAGTGAAATAGTGCTCTATTAAAAAAATATAACCGCGGAAAGGGGGCAGGGCTGAAATAAATCAAAAGTGTTAAGTATCTTAATAATAATAACTAGGTAGTTTGTGTAAAAACGAAAGAAGTACGTAAGCACGCCGCCCCCCGCAGATTATTATGTACCTGAATTATAAATGTATAGGTGGTATAGTTTAATGTTTAAAGGTAATGAAATAATTTCAGCCCTAGGACCGGTAATATCGTCTATTCTTTTGTTTTTTTTAAATAAAAATACATAGTAAACATGCGTAACATAAGGAGTACATTCGATCTCTACTCTCAGCACTATTGTGGTTCTCAAGATTTCAAGGGGGCGGGCTGAATACATCGGCCCAGCCCGGCCCCCAAGATGTGCCTCTATCTTTCTCCAGGAGAGGTACATTGAAAACGAAGTATGAACGTATACTTGTGTCAAGGAATACGATAGATTGTCTCGTTACCAGGATTCCATAGGGCCGGGCCAGCCTGACGAACGTGAATAATCATCTGCGTGTGTATCAAAAGTGTACATCCTTCCTCTTAGCGTTAATTCCCAGTCGCATCCGAAGCTTTCAGCTCGGAGTCTGGGGTTCGCTTTACCAGCCTTAACTACGGATTTGGTTAAACCTCGATATTTTCCGTGAAGCGATTGCCATCTGACCTCCACAACCCAATGGTAACATTAGGCAATATCGAAGCTTTGCAGCTAGACTGTTGTTTTCGGATTTTTTTAGGGCTCCAACTACCCGTAACGACTGCCATAGATGTTCTTATGGCAACCGGGACCGATGGCTTAATGTGCTCTCTAAAATAGAATTACTTGAGTGCTAAAACCACCATGTTTTATAAAGAATAACTCTGACCAAGATTAGGAACTCGCCGCCATAGAACCTTTTATTCAGCTCAAAAATACCTATCCAGCGATATAACACACATAGCTATTGGAAGGTTAAACCAAAATTGGCATAGTCCTTTAAACGACAAGTTAGCGCACCAGTCATACTCTATATCTAGAACCTATAGAACGCCCCTCATATACCTATGAGGTACGTAAGGAGGTGTAACTCGTGATAACTCAAGGCGCTATGATATCACATTTATAGTTTGGAGGTCACATAATACTAGTGTTTTATTAGTCTCCCTTGTATGGCAAGGTTGAGGTGTCACGACCCTTGAAACTGCTTTTCTATTGAGGCAGGGACCCGAGCAACTTGGTAAAGGTCAACTCAGGCGCACGTATGATGAACTACCCCTTTAGACAAATGCCAATGTAGAATGGAATAGAATAGATTGAGCAATGAAGGGGTAAGACATATATGTAAAACCCCTAATAGACGCTCCAACTTGGTCGGGCCCGACCATCCGACCGCCGCACATAGGGGTATTTGGGCCTAAAAGTTGGCCAAAATAGGAAAGAGACAAAACATGAAATTCTAAGAATCTTTTACGCTCGTCAGTTTATGCGTATGTTGAGGAAAATCTACCCTTATTTTATTTTGTAATTGCGTTGCATTTTATTGAAACGCAGTCGTCATTTGTGTGCTCTGTAGAATATACGTGAAATATACAGTGAAATTGAACAAAAAATCTTTCTTCTAAAATATTTTTTTTCTCAATACTGATACAAATTTTATCTAGTTATGTCTTTAGGAGAAGACAGTGTACCAGGTATGTGCATTCCACGTAATAAAACAATGTAAAACATTTACGACAACTACAAAATATTGTTATTTTCGAACTACTGTAAACGACTTCTGATTTAGTGATTTATATTATCTTTTGTTACTCATAAGTGACAGCGCGGGCATTCCCCGGCTGATCTTTTTATTGGGCTTGATAGAGCTGTTCTTCCGTATGCTAGCCACGATAAAACTAGGTGCCGAAAAGTGCCGGTAGTTAAGATATGATTTTTTTATAAAAATGTGATTTCACCAAACAAACTTATTTGTGCAGTCAAGCTTTTTAATTTATGGTTTGGTTTTGAACAGGTCCTTCTGGAGTCAAAATAATTACACGGGAAGCCGTATATTTAATGACCAAGGACTGCGGTGAGATGGATTTTGCTAAGAAATTGGATATAGTGGAAAATCAAATTATTAACACAGCGACGTTTGATGTGCAACGAAAAGATGAATTTCTTCGCAAATTTTCTAGAATAAAATCAGAAATGAGGAATAGATGGAAAGCTGTAAATCGAACTGAGAAAGATTTTTTAAAGAACAATCAGACGTGGTTACACGGGACATTAGAAGTTCCTCTCAGTCGCGAATACAATGTTGGCCGCCCAAGAAAGACTTTGAAAGTTTAGCGGAACGTAGTAAACGTCGCAAAACGGAGGACCTAAGGCAAAATTATGAGGCCTCAGAACTCCTATACGCTGGCCAGATGAAGCTTCGTGAATCAGGCAACGTGAGTGGTGCAAATGTTGTGAAGGATGTAATGACCTCGCCTAAAAGAGGTGATAAATATCGACGGGCTTTTAGAAAAAGCGACACTTCGGTTTCAAAGTCGCAAATAAGTTCTACGCAAGCCCTCTCAATGTTTGTAGAAGCTTCATTGACGCGAAAACAATATGAAGTTATACGTACAAGCGATAGGAAATTGTATCCATGTTACAGCATTTTGCAGAAGGCAAAAAAAGAGTGTTGTCCACGTTTAACTGCATACAGAGTGACAGCTAGTTGTGCAGAAGTAGACTTACAGGCATTGTTGGATCACACAGTGGAATTGACTTCAATAAGTTTGAATCGTATTGTGATGACACAGCAAAGCTTTTTGTTGAGCTGGCAACCAATGACGCCTACTGTACATAAAATTCTGGCACATTTTTTTATTTTTTTTTTATTTATTTATCATTTTAAACAGTTATATACAACAAAAAGATACATGAGCATTTAAGAAAACCTATGTGGTTTGTGGCCAATGCTTAAGGCGTTAAATTAAATCAATCAAAGTAACAAATTAAATCAATGAATTAACCAAGTGAATTTAAAAAATGGTATTTAAGTCTATTTCTGACACTATGGGGCTTAATGTTATCTATAGTGCGCAATTCCGGGGGTAATGCGTTAATAAGTCGAGGAACCAGGTAAGCAGTCGTTCGTTCGCCGTAGGTATTATTTGCGCCACTTGGTTCATACAACATTCCTCGAGCCACCGCCCGCGTGTATACAGGATGGTTTATTTTATGCCGAAAGTTCTGGTTAAAAAAGTTTTCCTTGATTACGAGATTTGCCCTGCTGTTATAAAGAGAGCTCTGTTACCTATAGGAACCTTATCAGAAGAAGCAGCAGAGGCGAGAAACAAACATTTCAGAGTCTTCAGGCAGAATTTTTCTAGAAAATTTTCAAGGGAAGAATGCAACATGGATGTTTTAAATAGACTACTTCTAACTTCCGACCCACTTTTGAGTAGCATTAGACCCAAACCACCGAAAACTCTTAAACCTTTTAGCTTAGCTGCTAGAGAAATGATGCTTCCACCTGACTTTAACAATGACGAGGCCAGTACTGATGTCGCTGAAGAAATGTCCGATAAGGAGGTAGATGTTGTTTCCTCTGATGGAGAAGGGTGGGATGCGATAACAGAATGATAGTTTTGACAAGTTTTATCAGAGTGCTATATGTATAATTAATAAAGTAAATAAATTAAGTATTTTCTTGAACATTTTCTGTATTTTATTTAATAGTTGGGGGTGGAAAGGTCCACAAATGTCCGTAAAAAGTTTGTTTTGTTGTTATTTTTAAATATCCCTATCTACATGGCCAAAAAATTAAATAAATAATTTTGGCCAACTTTTAAGCCCAAATACCCCTATGTGCGCCGACGCGCGACGGAGCAACCAACCAATCCAACATTGCTACAGACGTTCCGACGGTCGGCCATCCAACCGTCTCGGTCAGTGTTGCCAACTAAGTGGACTTTCGACTAAACCTGGTGGGGTGGTCGGGCCCGACCAAGTTGGTGCATCTATTACTAGTTTTACGTTTATAGGTTAGGTCAAAAGTCTAAGACAGAGGCAGACGTTGACCAGGTCCTCGATTCTGCTAAAGCAAAACCACTGTAGTGCCACAGTCTCTGTAAAAATTGGCATTACATTTTAGACTTTATTTCTATAGAATTAAAGTCTAAAATTAAATGACAATATTTTCATTACACGTTTTCGTTCACTCTACAAAAAGCTATTTTATTATAAGCTTTAATGGCATTACTTTATAGGCTAAAATCAAATGGAATTTTCTCGAAGTCTCTGTGGTGTAACAGTGGTTGTGCTTTAGCAGAATTGAGGCCCAGGTCGTAGTAAGTGGAAAGAGGTGGTCTCAAGCGTGACTTTATATAGATACATATTATGTACAGTCAATCTCAAAAGTCCGCAACGCATTCTATAGTAAATCCAAACATATCATACAGGTATGTTACCTATATAGCCTCGCTAACTAAGGGACAAACTTAGCTCCACTCACATATTTTAATATTCGAAAGTGTTAATCCAATTTTGGCGCCACGAATTCAAATTCAACACGAAACAATGTCACTTAATCTTGAAGATAAGTCGATTAGGTGGGTACCTGGCAGAGGCACTCGTGTCTCAATTTATATAACTATTGAGGCAGAGTAGTAGGTAATGATTGTATTAGCATAATCGCTCTTAACTGTAGCGATTGCAAAAGCCTGTTTTGGGTCGTGACACACGGGCGGGAAAAACGACCGACTTAATATGTTATAGACGAGTTAGGTAATTCTTTTTTCAAAAGTACGCAAGTCCTGTTAGTGATTTTTAATAATCTAGAATATTGTTCTGTCACGCATAACTATTTTTTTTATATCACTTAGATCGCAGACAAGCACACGGCCCACCTGGTGGAAAATGGTTACAGTGGCCTATGGATCAGTACATCACCGGGGAGTCACTCGTGTTGCCAACCCTTTAAGAACAGAGAGATTCTGTGCCGTCAGCTTCCCACTGACAGCATAAAACCTCTCCAGTGAGCTCTAGTTACCCTACTCACCGCCAGAAACAACACGAGGTTATTATACCCAAGATATATACTCTAAGTTATACCCACAGTTATTGGAGCACATTGGGGGGAGGCCTTTGTTCAGCTACAACAGCAAAGGCTAATTTGCTGATAGCTGATGCCTTTTGATACTGATTCTGCAATCTGCAACTTAGCTATTCTCTCACTAGCCTAAGAACTAGGCAATTTAATAAGTAAATTGTTGTTTACGACAATAAATAATGTTGGATTAATAATATTTGCCGATCCTTCGCCTTCCGCATCCAGTCCGTCCCAGCCACCTTTCGCAGGTCGTCGGTCCATCTGGCTAGGCGATGTCCTACCCTCCGTTTTCCTACGCGCGGTATCCACTCTAGGACTCAACGTGGCGCACATTGGGGGAGGCCTATGTCCAGCAGTGGACTGCAGTAGGCTAATTGATTGATTGATTGATAATAATATTTTATACGACTTGGGAGATGGCCAGCAGACTAGTTTTTCTTTCTTTTCCGTTAGGTATCGAATATGCTCACTTCACCCGGTTATTAAGTTACTCTTCAAGTTTGTGAGAGGGTTGAGTTGGTTATTAAGTTACTCTTCTAGTTTGTGAGAGGGTTGAGTTGGTTATTAAGTTACTCTTCTAGTTTGTGAGAGGGTTGAGTTGGTTATTAAGTTACTCTTCTAGTTTGTGAGAGGGTTGAGTTGGTTATTAAGTTACTCTTCTAGTTTGTGAGAGGGTTGAGTTGGTTATTAAGTTACTCTTCTAGTTTGTGAGAGGGTTGAGTTGGTTATTAAGTTACTCTTCTAGTTTGTGAGAGGGTTGAGTTGGTTATTAAGTTACTCTTCTAGTTTGTGAGAGGGTTGAGTTGGTTATTAAGTTACTCTTCTAGTTTGTGAGAGGGTTGAGTTGGTTATTAAGTTACTCTTCTAGTTTGTGAGAGGGTTGAGTTGGTTATTAAGTTACTCTTCTAGTTTGTGAGAGGGTTGAGTTGGTTATTAAGTTACTCTTCTAGTTTGAGAGGGTTGAGTTGGTTATTAAGTTACTCTTCTAGTTTGTGAGAGGGTTGAGTTGGTTATTAAGTTACTCTTCTAGTATGTGAGAGGGTTGAGTTGATGGACCACTTTCTCCTACTTTTTTCTTGGTGTCCCTCATACTATGCCATCTTTTTTCTTTTGAATATACAGTAGAACCCGCTTAAAACAATTTCTCGAGCCCTACCAAAAACGCGTCTTAAGCGAGAAAGCGTATTATGCGGGATAGGGAAAATAAAATGTACTACATATTATGTTCTAATTTTGGTATAATATATGTAGGTATCAAATTATACATTTATAAACTAAGTACATTAAATACTTTTGTGTAATTATAATTACGTTATTCAAAGCAATCACTTATTTTGGTTTGGCAGAAAGATTTTGATGAAATTTCAACATAATCTAACTTTTGCAGTGCGTCTTCGCTTTGATCCAAAGAAGCTAAATAGCGTCTTAAATCGTTAACAGCTGATAATGCTTGGGCATTTGACAAAACCGGAGTTGACTCATCTTCATCTTCATCATTATCATTTAAGCCCTCTTTTTATGTGTTATTCATATTCTCAATAAGGTCTTCAATAGATTGAATTTCGTACGGTGCCACATTGTCATCAATGGAAGAATATCCAGGAAAACCCTGCAGTATTCACGGGTTCTTCTTCCAACACGACGTCAACCCCGTGGTTGGCGTAAACATGGCGTACCTATTAAACGGGATGACGATCATATTAAGCGTTAAGAAATGTATGAAAATATGTCTCAAGTTGCAGGGACTGAACGTAAAGTGTCGTATTATGCGAGAAATCGTATATTAAACGTGATCGTCTTAAACGGGTTCTACTGTATTATTTTTTCTTCACTGTATATTTGATTTATGCACAAAACAGAGATACTGTTGTTTAAACGAGTAGGTCAACTGTCCGGAGGCCCATGTGTGCTGCATCAGCAGTTTAACATCCCTAGAATGTATGGGATTTGACGTTTGTGATTATACGTTGACGACTGTCATATAGGTACGTCCAAATCCCACACATTCGTTATTCTATTCTACAATGCGCCGGCTAACGAATTCCCACTTGGCTATGGCACTGTACAGTATTCTTTCACACCGTGTGTCTTTAAGCAATAAGTAGGTACTCAGGCTACTCACATACTATTATCACAATTAGAGTTGCACAAGTACACACACTCTGGGCGTGTGAAACGTGTGATCTATCTAGAGGTACGTACTTGTATCATCATTAAATGTATCTAATGTTATTACAAGCATTAGGCTACATGCATCAGCATACGGCCGTCAACTGCGCCTCTAGACAAGTGGCAATTCGTTGCTCGGCGTATGATGGAATAGAATGACAAATGTATAGGATTTGACGTTTTTGACATTCGTTGTCGCCTGTCATATACGTCAAATCCCATACATTTGGCATTCTGTTCCATCATACGCCGAGCAACGAATTGCCATTGTCTAGGGGGGCTGAGCACTTTTACCTGGTACTTTGAAGTTTCTCTAAAGAAAATATTAATACTATACTAGGATCCCGAATATACCTATCTATTATCTACTTGTAATTATTTGTTTGCTACCTTTGTCTGGCTGGGCAATGGTATTTATTTATTTATTTATTAGGTATTGCTTGAGACATATTACGAGTATCTTGAACTTAAAATTCGCACCAGGGCTTCCTTTGTCTCGAGATTTAGGTCCAAGATACGTGTCCTGAGGTACTTATTTATAAACATAATGTATACTAATTTGTATATTTGTATTATATCGTGTTGCTTTTTTAGATTCAGTCTTCAATGAGGAGATGATGATGAACCCTGCAGGATGATGAGATGTTGTAGGAAGGAAAGGGATTGTAGGATATAATTGCCATCAAGAGAAATGGAAGAAGAAGTATCCTGTTGCGCATCTACCTATCCAAGAAGGATGGTGATGATTACAATATTTGTGTCTTCATGACTTAATTTTATTTTATTTTATATGTAATCTTGGACCCTCGTAAGACCTTCGAATTCTGACCTACTTATGTGTACTACGTGTGTATACATTTGATAAACTTGTTCTATTTTTTTTGTAAACCATAATAAGTTATTTTAATTATAATATCTGATTACCTAATTACAGATCAGCGGATATTACACTTTCTAATGAGTACAAAACGAACGGATATTTACGTCAGATTATTATAAATATAAAACACCTGTTACAGCTAGTGGCTGTGGCTGCAATAGTTTAATGTGAGCTTGAACATCGTGCAACTTGTTTGAATACCACTTAAAACGAGGATGTTGTAACTGATTCTTGGCGATAATTAAAAAATAAGACATGGCGATATAATTAGACGGTCATCTAAAAAGCTGAGGTAGGATTTTCGCTGATGAAATCCAGCTTTTTTTTTTATACCACTTAGGTGCAGACAAGCACACGGCCCACCTGATGGAAAGTGGTTACCGTGGCCTATGGACGTATGCTACACCAGGGGCGTCACACTCGTGCTGCCGACCCTGAAGAAACCTTCTAATGCCCTTCTTGAAGAACCCCATATTGTGAGTAAAATTAATGACAATTGGGTAAGCTAACTATTTTCTTAAAGAAGCAGCGCCCTAGGAGCTATAGGAGCATTTTAAATATCCCGAATAAGTCCAGCCCCTCTAGACAAGTGACAATACGTATGTAGAATATAATAGATTGATCAATGTATGGGATTGATGTCGTTGATGACTGTCATAAATGTCAAATTCGTATCAATCCTATAGATTCATCATTCTATTCTACAATACACCGGCCAACGAATTGCCACTTTTGTCCGTAGCTCCTCGACCAAATGAGTTACGGCCCCCTACGGGCTGGTAACTCAATTGGTCGGGGCCCTAGAAAGCACTTGATCACGGGCTAAAAACCCGTCCTGAATTTCCGATTTAAGTTAACCGAGTTACTTGACTATTTAATTTTATTTTTCTCTATCTTTCTTTTATTAAAATTTTATGTACAGGTATTTATTATAAGAAAGGTTGCAGAGTTAATATTTTGTTGTAAATTAGAATGTATGAAGCTACTTTAATACCCGACCGTACAATCTGACCTCATAACATAACCTAACGCAAGTCCCAACTCCATTTCGAAGACAGTTCATAGTGCGTGTTCTATTTGGAACTATTAAGTCAGCAGCCATTGTTGATATCATCTAAATCGCTCGCAGACACGCGTTATATCTGGGCATCCATCTGATAAACATTTTGATAGAGAACTCCTATGAGCGCCACATGACTTAGGCTTCGGGCACAAAATTAGCGATGGCGGTTCACGGCGCGTTCCAAGGCATGCAGTTTCGAAAGCAGTAGCGGTGCCACGAGCGGGCTGGTGGCAAGCGGCGTACGAATGGTGCATACCTACCAACCTAGCGGAATGCAGATGCGTGGGGCATCTGCATTTAATTTACACCTTTCAATTAAATAAAATTTAGGAAGGAATTACTATCAAAAGATGTTGTCGTCGCTAGTTTGAACCTTCATTTGTTAATACTTAAATATATTAAATTTCTTGTCACATGCAAGTAGGTACGCTACTCTAGCACCGGGCGGTCTGCCCGCTAGCTTCAAGACCGGATACAGCAGCGTTGCCGCGCCACTCGTCACCCCGCCACCGCTATATTATAACTTCGTGACCGAGGCCTTAGGCATGATACGTACATGTCGGCCTCACAGACTCACATGTAGATCGATTGCGACACATTCAAGAGATCTTTAATGCGACAATCGTGACGCGCAGATTAACAGTTAGGTTGCGCTTGCAATTCGTTCTGCTTCTCTTATTATTGTTGTGTTTTAGAACATATTTCTAATGAACAAAAGCTTAGTTGACTCCCTGAATAAAAAAAGCTAAGTACAGCAGAGGTATTCCGGCGTTCTCAATACTCTACGAATGATACGATACGAACATACTTTTTTGTAATTTTTCGATAGTTTTGGTGCTTCTCTAGCTGAAAAATGGAGCAGGAATGGCGTAACGGTTTCAATGTTCATCATGAAGTGACTTTGTGTCGAGTATCGTATATGTTCATAGCGGTAACAAAATCTTAAGCCAGTTTGTCTTCGTCCTTAACTAGGTACCTATTTCCCGTTTGCATCCGAAGTTTACATTTTAGTGGCAGCTCTTCAACTCTAGACACAAAGCTCAATCAAACCCTGGAACTATATAGGCGAATTTAATAAATATCTTTCATTTAAAAGCCAGGCCCAACTCTTCGTAAAGGATAATACTTATAAGCCTATAGAATACGGTACTCAGGAGCCGAGTAATACCAAAAAAGTTAAGAAAGTGCAAATGTGACGCAATGGAACAGAACCAAGTACAGCGAGCAGCGAGTAAAGCCACGAAGCATAGCTAGTAGTTAATAAGGCGTGTCAAAATTCCACTTAACAATAGTTAACCGTCACACAGGTAACACTTTCAATGGCCAATCTTATCGCCATCTGCAGAGCTATTTATAACACTCAATCTCTCGGTGTTTATATTCTTTTACACCTATATTGATTAAAGATATCGAAATTATGTATTTAAAACACTGGGTTGGACCCATATGGTGTAACGAGATTGGACAATAGCAATCAATCAGTGCTATGCGGGGTACACACCACGCGAACGGAGCCGAACGATAATTGTTGGAACATATACAGAAATGTTACACTTCGAAACAAAACTAATTTTAACGGATTCTATTGCGATTTATCGGGTTCAGTGTGAATAATAAAATGAATGACGATAGAAGTCGTTAAAAAGAACACTATTTCAAAGGCTAAAAATGAACAAGAAAAAGTACCCTTACAGCTTGTCAGTAGGGAAACTAGTGCCCAATATCATATCGAACATCTTTACAGCATTGTGGGAAGTCCGGGTCCGGATTGCAATGTACCTAAGGGGCTCCACCAAGACGTTCAGAATCAAGCCAACCTCCCCTGCAAGCCAAGACACCTTCTGATTAACGAACGAGGATCTGGTGCAAGCTTTCCTCCTGTGAAGTCAGACAGCCATCCTTAAGAAAGCCGTATAAGACAAACCAAAGTGAGAAGGCTTTGAAGCTGATAATGATGATATTTATAACATTGTGACACAATACTATGGTAATAATAGCTGAATGCAAGTTTCGCTCGTTCAGTTGGTGTGTACCCAGCGTATCAATAGAACTTTATCAGCGCGGGGTAACAAGTTTGGTCAAAGGTCTTCTTCGCACCTCTGACTATTGTTAAGCTAAGTTTTTCTTGGTGGAGTCGACCGATCACCCTCTCACTTAGGATCAATAATCCAAATAGCAATCCAGTCTGTGTCCAATGCTTTCAACTGAGTCCGTTCTCCGACTTCTCTATAACTGGGTTTACGAGAGCAACTGCCATCTGACTCCAACCTCGAGAGGAAAGCCACGTTCTCAGCTGCTTGCTTACCGTTGTACATCTGCTGATTTCATTGGGTTTGAGTCCCAGAACTCTTGACGGGTACAGCCGAACTGCGCCACACAACTCGTATACCTACTTATGAAGCTAGTTCAATAAAACCTTATAAAACACCTATTTGTTTTAAAAATTGAGTTATAAATTGTATCTATAACATGACGTAACGAAACTAACGAATAACTGTAAATTCCAAATGATGTTTTGTGGTTTTGATACTTTTGATATGTAAATGTTGCGAGAAAGTAGAACTGAATGTTCGTGGTAATATGTATGTTTTAAATTATTACTTTACGTAATATTGGCAATGGTTATTATTAGGGTGCGTCTCCATTGAAGCGGCGATGAGCGGAGAGAGAGATGACCGCAAATGGATTAATTTATAGCAGGTAGGTACACGGCTTTGATATAGTAGCTACTTAAGGGTCGCTTTACCTAATTTGGTGGCTACAAAAGTCACCAAATTCGTCAGTCGGAAGTCAGATAAATGTCTAATGTTTAGGTTACCCACCCACTCTTGTCCCCTACCGCCTAAGAATAATGCCTGTTAAATTCGCCACACACACGAAATGCATCTAACATTAAGACACTACTAAGTTTCAATAAAAATAAATGCAACTCCCTGATTGGTTGAATCCGACCTTACGCATCGATGCACCCGCAACCTGACCAATCACAGTTATCAGTGAATGCAAGGCCACGGCCGTGTGTGAAGGGATATCAATTGTAGTGCACATGACGTCACGGACCAGACCCAAGGTAATGTAGATTACATGTATTAGAAATTAGATTATATCTAGGTCTAGACAGGCCTGAGTGATTGCCGTTAGGCTAATTAAGTTGTATGTACCTAAGGCTTTTGCGATATGGGCTAAGGTTTCACATTATCTTTAATGAAGTGACATTAAATTGAAGGGAAGGTGATAACCGATTGTGATACCCGGACGCAAAGACAGTTTACCTACTTTCAGTTTAGAAAAATATTTTGTCTTAGTTCCTGTCATGGTAGGCATGTAGACTGTAAGTGAAAAAATATACTTGTACTTCGCCACACTATTTTTGTGTTAAATCGAAGGTACAAGTGGTTATTTCAATATGTGTAGCAAGCTCCACCAAGTGCCTTCGATTAACCGTGTGAATAAATTTAAAGACAGTCTGTCTTTTACTGCTCAATCCATTCGCTTATTGTGTTCTACTGCTGCGTTGTATAGTCGCTGACTGCTGCAAATAAGACACTTCATAGCACCCGATCCTCTACCCACCGCATCCAGTTTATACAGGTCACCATTTTCTCCATGTCAGTTTATCACGAACCACGTAGCATCAGATGCATTCACACATGATCATATGAGTAATAAAGCACTTGATATAACAGCAGCTATCGAGATAACCACTTCTAAGATCAGGCAGATGGTGCTTCGATACGATTATAAACAGTCCAACAACATAAATTAAGCGATATAGGTATAAGGCACAGATAAGTTACACAATTGCAACTAATTTACAGTTCCAAGTAATACAAAGTTCACAATCGTGTACAATGTAAATAACAAGCTTGTAACTTAGACCTAAGTCGGTAAGTTAGAATAGTTTAAGTGTCTAAGTATCGATAGCAATATTATTAATTTAGGAGCAACCCAGTAAGGGTCAAGCTGGTGTGTGTATAGCGATCAAATCGAGGACGTGCTCAAGAAAAGCCATTGGGTCTACTATGGAATGCTAGAACGGTCCGTTTTCGGGTCGAGAAGGAGGAGTGTGGCTTTATAGGGTTCATCCATCCTCTCCATCCCTAAGTCACCTAGAAACGAATGCTTCTAGTACAAAATGGTAGAGCCCATAGGTTCAATAATAAAATCAAACTGCCAGGCACAGCCGATGAAAGTTTAAAATGTCATAAAAGTGTGAAAAAAAAATAGCTGTCAGTTTATAACACTATTTTTTTATCCCTACTAATATTATAAATGCGAAAGTAATTCTGTCTGTCCGTCTGTCTGTCTGTCTGTCTGTCTGTCTGTCTGTCTCACTTTTACGACTAAACTGCTGAACCGATTTTGATGAAATTTGGTATAGAGGTAGATTAGACCTTGGGAAAGGACATAGGCTATGTTTGGTCGCGATAACCGACATCCACGCGGGCGGAGCCGCGGGCAAAAGCTAGTAATATATAAACCGAAAAGCAGGACGCCCTAGCCCTAGCCATATTTTATTACTAGTGGAGTCCAATTACAAGACAACCCTACCTTCTCCGTACTACTCTTTGACCGGTTTTCCCTTCAGCCCAAGGGCCTCATACCACCTGATACCATCGGTGCTTTCTAAGTAATTATAATAGCGATCGTTGGTGCGGTGGCAATTTGTCAAAATATCCATTCATATGGTAACGACGCGGGTGATTGATGATGTGTGGCAAGCGCACCCGATCTACTTCGTGACGTTACTTGATGTGTCGTGAGGCTAGTTACCATTTTAGTAGCACCACACTCAATTGAGGTTCGAATTTACTGAAATGTAGCATACACACTCAGTTTCTTCACTCACTCAACTCAATTTTTTTGTATTGAGCTTTAAATCCACACTTCCTTTGCTATGATACCTGTACGCCGAGTTAAGCACATAAAGCTCTCCCAGTGTGCGCCAAAGCATTAGATTTTAGGTTTTCCGCATCCAGTTTTTCTCAGATTGTTCGTACATCTTGCTGGGGGTGTCTCATTTTCCGTTTGTCATTTCGCGATCTCCAATAAAGGACCTGTTTGCTGCACAGGTCATTGCGTCTTCAGCAGATGTGGCCAGCCCGCCTCCTCATTTTGGACTATGTCGTTAAAATGTCATCTTTGTCGGATGCACTCGTTACCTATTTTTTCCTTGAAAGAAACCCCAAGCATTAACTCGCGCCACAGCCCACTGCGCGACTTTTGGGCCGCAAACTATTCCCACTGTGACCACATTCAGGCGCCGTAAATCCTTTCTAGTAGGAGGCTTTAGTAGAATTGTGCAAACATGAAAATGGTGAACATGATAGTCGACGACAGACAAAAGAACCTGTACCTCACTGATTTCATGAGGAGTATTTTACTAGAAAAGGTTCATCATGTCCCTTTGGATCTACGCATTCGCATAGTCCTGGAAAGAGTTTTTTGTTTCGGGGTAAGATCAGTAACAAGTAAGTTTGGTTATTACATCGGAGCACAAAACACTCCCCCACGCCAACAATATACATACTCCTACCTGTATCTAATTCAAAATTTGTCCATTGAAAATCAATTAGAACTTATTCTCGACGTCACCTTTCCGCACGACATAGCCATCAAGATATATCTTATCACAAGCCACCTGCAACCTGCTGACCTGGCCTGTCAAAACACGATATGCTATTGGTTCGTGAACTACAAGAAGTTATATGATTGGTCATTAACTCGAGATAAATCGTTTGATTGGTGCACGTTTGTACGACCAGATATCAATATTTATAAAGGTTAAAAAGCTTGTCAGGTGATCAATCAAATGGAACAGGGAGAACCCAATACAATTGGTCATAATCATCATCATCATCATTACAGCGTCAGTCCCGGTGGTATCGAAAGCTTTTACTTTGGAGCTCAGGGTTCGTTTTCATACTTTTTATCTTATTTTTAACCGACCTCAAAAAAGGAGGTTCTCTAATTCGTACCCTATTTTTTCGCGCATCTTAGTTTTTAGGAGAGCGATTGTTGCCCGACTCCCAATCACGACAGGAAAGCCTGCGCCATAACATCATCCTTCAATAAATGGATGTACCGAGTACAGGTGAGGTGGTTTGAGGCCCAATAACCCCTGTGTGTGTTTGTTCAATATGTACCTAGTTCAATATTTTACAACTCGCATTTGGAAATAAATTAATCACAGATATACGTACAGCAGGTTGGGTAAATTATGATAAAATGCAGCAATGTGTTTACTCAGAGAAGAAGTTGAGTAATCCAACACTGTCAGACTAGATTACTTGATTATGGCATATATGGAATACTAGATATTCTCGATCGAAACTCGAACCCCTTCATTCAAACAGTTACCACAATATTAAGATGGATAATGGTCTAGACATACATGCGAGTATTCGTGTTGTCAGTACGAGATAAACTTTAAATATTGATGTTGCAAATTTTGAACTATCATACTTACTACCCACGACTTTACACGTCGATATTATGATAGCTTGTCGATTGGAAGGCTTTCCTTCTTTGCCGCAATGCAGTTCGTATGTTGTATTATACTCGTAGAATGATACAGCCGGTATATAGAATCTTTCTACCAAAGCATCTTTATTTCAACTCTCTAAGTGTTGACACGAAGAAGCATTTGGGAACACACATCTAAAATCCCTAACAGATCGAAATCCGACTAGATTTCGACTTCTATATTGTTTTCCAATCGAGAACTCTTAGGTCGTGCAACATTAATTTACTGGCCATTACCAGTCGACGGGTACCAGCGCCTATTAACTACATACACACATATTATACATGTATTATTTAATGCAAATCCAATGAATTATGGGCGACAACCAGCTAACTAGGTTTTGCAACGATATATGTAGGGAGGGTAAACGTACCGATTGCCGACCAGATAGTGAATATTCGGATGGATTATTGCGATACTTTTGGATGATTGGCTAATTTGGTGAATAATTTAAATTATTAGAATTAGAGTATTTTAAAATTACCTAGCTACGACATTATCGGTGTTAGTCGTGATTTGATCAAATCACTTAGTAATTAGACCAAATTCCTGAGACATATTATATAGGTCGAGAGTGTGACTGTTACGTTAGAGGTCGAGTGTTCAATACCTGCCTGTAATAATATCTGTCTACGGGTTTTTATGTATAATAGGAATACTATTAAACTATTATGTTTTTTTTTTTAAATAAAATGGAATCTCAGGGTTGCGAATTGTCGCGTCCACCCTACACGGTGTGTCCATTTACATTTCAAAACAGAGTGCAGTAATATTTAGTATGGAAAGTTGATATTGATGTAATTGTAATTTATGTTGCGGGCACAGGTGTTAATCTTAAATAACATTGATAGATTTAGTACATGATTCTGTTTATATTTCATTAGTTCGCAGTTATTGCATACTAAGGCTGGATTTCATTTGGGGAAATCCGTTCAAATGAATCAGGTTCTTACATATTTTTTCATCATCTGAGCACCTATTCCGGTTGCATCCTAAGCTTGGAGTTTGGGGTCCACTAGGCTGTCACCTCGAAGGCCAGGGTCCGCCTTCCTGTTACCAGGGCTAGATCAAAAAGCTTCATGGCTGAATATCCGTTATTGGCGATCGACGTATAAAGTGGCCGCATCAGCGTATGCGACCCTCCTACATTTTATCCGCAATCTCATGGACATGAAAATTACCGCGGTTGCGAGGGTTCCTCACGCGAGCCTTGCGCATGACGCCACACATCCATGGCAGCATTTAACAGATCTGTTTTACAGACCAACTCTTTCACAAAACCGAAATTTTTGGGTCTTTTTCTGATTTTTTTTGTCCGAGAGGTAAGCCAACTGCAGAACCTCGTACGCCACTCAGCATGTCTACTGGCTGCAGGTGAGATTAACTTGTCATTTTCATTTTAGCCCTACGAAGTCCACTGCTGGACATAGGCCTCCCCTACAGATCTCCAATAAGACCAGCTGGAAGCGGCCACAAGGTGGACAGACGACCTCATTAAGGCCGCGGGAAGGCGCTGGATGCGAGATTAGCTTAGGCTTCAACGATCTTAGTAGGGCAATACACCCTGATCCCTGCAGTGGAATGATGAACAGGCGCGATCAAACGTGTTCCCATCACGGTTTGTCAATGCGACTGCGGGCCTGGTTGGAACACGTTCGCTTGTTAGCTCGCCACGCCTCCATTGTATGTCCGTTTAATACCGTATTAAATTACAGGCTCATACAATTCGAGCTTCTGATTCATTTCAACATAATATTTATTGACATAACGATGGCTGCTAGTTGGTTGTGACGTTACGAAATTAGAGGTAGGGCAGAGGTGGGTTTCTCTTTTTTAAACTACTTAGGTAGCAAAATCAATTTGTGATGTTGCTTAGTGCTTACAATGTTAGTTAATTTGGAACCCGATCCGAGGTCCACTCTCCTATTATTTTATTAATTTTGACTTCTGGGAATTATATTCACAGCACTTATGAAGTAAAATATACATGACCTACCAGTCCCGGCCACTGATATCAAATCATAACCCTCCTTTGACTTTGCCGTAGTCGGATTATAAATATATAGCTACCGAAATATCTGTGTAAATAAACCTTTTTGTCGATGCCATTGGGAATGCTCATACATGAGTGTGTCTTATAATATTCATCGAATGTTTGTCAGTCCTTTCTACACGGTGATGAATAAATATATGATACTTGCAAATATTCTACTGTGACGTAGTCTTTACAAAGCTTGTAATGGCCGGTACACACCAAATGAACGACAAACGAATTATAAGAAATGAAAAACGCACTTCACAAACAGCTTGTCTAGTATGCCAACATCACGCTACCTGATTTCTGGAGCTGAAATAGTAACCACCTGTCGAGGCTATCAAACTGTATAACACCATTTTTGTTAACTGAAATTTACCTTCACGTTTCAGGCCTCATCCAAACAATCAGGTGATCTCATCGTCATTACCTACCTTAGAGCAGAACCCAGTTGCATCCAAGGATTTCACCAAGTTCGGCCTCATTTTAGCTACCTAATTGGGTTTATCACGATAGTGACTGCTGTAATATACATATATAAGCTGCAATACAGTAGCTGATGCTAGCAGGTGCCACCCATTAATGTGTTCATTACTAATTAACAAGTGCCCACCTTCAGTTAAACATGGCCCTACTATTGTACGACGAATCCTATGTCTTCGAGTCCGTTCGTTTCCAATCGGCTGGTGTGTACCCCGCCTTGTTTCATAAGTATGTGGGAGTATAAGTTATTGCATCGGTGTGGTCCGCACTTGCAGCTTATTATAAAACTCACCGTATCAATAATGATGTATGGTATCTTTGGTGTGGGTGGAACTAAATTGTTTTATATCTCATTAGTTTAGCGACGGTCACCTGTTACAAGTATCGTGAAAGTAGTGCTTAAAGTGATTCATTGTTTTGTATCGTAACCGTATGCTCTACCAACTGAACTGAAATACCACCTATTGTTTGAATATTTGTCTACAAACCTTCCATACCTTCTTACAGGGTTGGCAGCACGAGTGTGACTCTGCTAGTGTTGCACTCGTCCATAGACCACGGTAGTCACTTTCCATCAGGTGGGCCGACCTAAGTGGTATTATAAAACACTAAATCCATTCCTCGCCCCCTAATTTTTTGTATTTATCCTCTCTCTCCTGAACCAAAACCTATTAGGAATAGATTAACTCCTTTTATAATTGGCAAAGTAAGTAGAAGTACCATCAAACGGCCGGGTACTTGTTTGCTACGATAGTAAAGTAAACAGGGAACTAAAACAGAACCTCAAACTTCCACAATCGTAATATGAAGTAACAAGCACGAAGATTTATGTGTACAGCAATCCTGCGCGGGCGCAGTAGGGGTGATTTATAAGCGCAAAAATTATAGACACTCGTTATGGCAACACTGGACACTGCGGCTTGTTAGCTGGCGCTTATCAGTGGAGATCTATTAACTGTAAATCAATGATCTATGTGACTGGCAATTAACGGCTATCCAGAGCGGTGATTTGACCAACTACACAAAAGATGAAGGAAATGTTAGGACATTCTTCTTGGTTTCATCTGTGACTAATTAGAGCCTAAACCGTTGAAGTTACTAACTAACTAGAAATTTGTATTATGTAATAAGTGGATGGTATCCTTTCTTCTTCACACGATAAAGAATTGGAATGCTCTTGCCTCTCGAGTGTTTCGTTCTTCTTACAATCACGGATTCTTCAAGCGGCGTGTGAAAAAGCATCTGTTGAGGCCCGCAAGGAAGGTAAGGATCACCATTTTAGAATGGACAGTATATAAATGGTGGCCGGTATCTTCTGGACTTCACTCTAGCTCCTCACCATTCAGCGGAGTAACTACTTGAGACTATTAAATTAAGTCCAAAAATTCATTCATTTTAATCATTGCTGCACTCACTTTCTTGTCATGACAAAGGCTGTCTAACAAGTTTACAATGGTTCTTATTTTAGTATAATTTACTGCCCCACAAACACAATTTTATCATAATTAGATACCCAAGACACCAGCAAAAGCACTATAAAAATAAACGGCCATTCGGTACTTACACGCAGAATTTGTTACAATATTAGACCTTCGTAATATGAAGAGTATTTATTCATAAGAAAAGTTCTGGTTAGCACACACATAATTACTGACTAGGCGGTACGTCTCGAGTGAGTGATTAATTAACTATCTTCATAAAATCCCCTAATCACTTATTGTGACACTCACGATGTTATTGGAAGGCTTCAAGTCATATGTAACGGTGAGACAGCCACCCGTACATCTAGTGTATGCTGCAAATTGTCTGCTTTTTATTTTGTTGTGTGACGCAAAGTTTCAAATGGATGCTGTGCATCAGGGTTTTTTAAACTTTTGGCTCCACGCACTCCTATTAAAGTTACGATGTACCTATATTGCACATGCAATAATAGGTATAGTATGGCTGATAGCTGAAACAATGATCATAAGCTATTTATGATCTTTATGATTTACATTATATTATTGATTTATACATAAGAAGGAAAACGGGAGTTGGGACACCCTCTAGCCAGGTGGGCCGACGACCTGCGAAAGGTGGTTGGGATGGACTGGATGCGGAAGGCGGAGAATCGGCAAACGTGGCGCATATTGGGAGAAGCCTATGTCCAGCAGTGGACTGCAATAGGCTAATTGATTGATTGATATTTATCATTATGGCACGTTGGTCATTTACATATCCGTGTGTGTCACAGGGTCACAGGACATGCCCTACTTAGTGAGTTTAGTTGTAGGTACGGATTTTAACTGGCGAAGACTAGCATTCTACAGGTGGCTAAACCGCGTGTAATATTTAGCCAAGTATGGGCGCACCCTTACCGAATGTGTGTCAAGCGATTCACATGACAGAGCTGACACCTACGTGACTGTTCTGACATTGAAGTCACTTTTATTCGCTCCGAGCTCAAAATAATTACTACACGGCCCCGAATACGCAACTGAAAGTAGATCGATAAAATAATACCTATGTATATTTTGATTGAGGATCCATAGACACATCACTAATAAATACGGTACTTGTCTCAGGAAGCTTTGTGATACACAATAGAATTGTTGACATAAGGTCATTGGATTCCTTTCAATACTGTAGTTTTATTTCTGATAAAACACGCATTGAATAATAAGATATAGCGTAACTAAACTGAAACATTTCATTATCTTCAGTTAATAAAATAGGTCAAAAAATAAACAATCTAATTAGGTTAGTAATTTTTTAACTATTTATTAATTTTCAGAGTAATTAAAAGTTCAAGGAAAGTCTAGGATGCAACCGGGATCATGCCGATGATGACCGTTGAGACGGACTTTTGAAACGAAATCCTAACCCGGGGATCGTACACAAATAAGTACAAAACTTCTCCAAGGGCCAGCGAGGTATTCAATAACAATATGTCAATAAAAATATCAATCAATTGGAACTAATCACTCAAAGTTTCCATCGGCGAGCGACGCCGCGGGCGATGCCAAGTATCGCTATATCGATTGAAGATCATTCGTTACTCGCTAATGCGAGTTAAGGTGCGGTCGCGACACTGCGACTAATGTTTTGATTAATTTATTTGAGTTCATTTCGTAATTTATGATGTTGGTATATTTATTGTATGCAGCGTACGAACGAGGTCGCCGTGAGTAATTGATATGTTCATCTAGAAGTAATTATTCTTAGAAACTGACCGAATATCGAGCAAGGTTGGATCGGGGAAAGATATCGGTGTTACATAACTAAACTTGTTAATGGAAACAAATTATTTCGGCTAATAGTTATAATGTGATTGACGATGGTAGATACACCAGAGTGGTGTGGTTCGAAAGAGGATACAGTATGTAACGAGATTGTATCAAGTGAACATCTGCAAAAAATATGAAGTTAGTAATTGATGTTGAAGAAGATATGCTAAGTACCTTAGGTCAAAATTCAATCGCAGTAGACAGGTCCGTCAGGGTTGATGGCAGAGAACATCGACCAAATTAATTATGATTTGAAAACTTGTACTTGTTTTATACCAGGCCGCCAATTTCAGTTTTAGATTTCAAAGACACTTGATATATCTGCCTAAGGGGTTTATTTTGCTAAGGCGTATGTAAGATAGTACGTACGTAGTCTTGTGAAATGTCCTATTTTAATATAATGTCATGTATAGATTTCAAAACTTCATGATGTTGAATTCAAAAAGCATCAACTTTGTACAAAACTTGAATGTCAAGTGTTCATTTAATGTCTAAAAAATGATAACATACATGACATTAAGCAATTTTATTAATGCCATAAAATAAACCTAGATATCAAAAATATTATGATCGTTTCATCACCAATTCATAACTTCAAGGGTATAGATTTTTTTTAATGGAGGCTCTGGGCTGTTATACTTCCAATCTTACCTCTTTTACATCTTGGACAATGAAAGTGGTTAGCTAAGAGCCTTCTTCTTTTGCTATCAGTTGTAAAATGGTATTTCTTTGGTGTGATAATGATAACCTTGAGAGATGTTTTTTATGCTCCGGTTCCTAGCCCACCTAGGTCCTTACTGGAGTAGAGGACTCCAGTAAGGACCTAGGTGGGCTATGTCGCGTTGCAAACTGGTGCAGGTTAGTATAATAAACCAAATATTATGTTAATATTATCCTTTTTAGTGTACGTTCTGTACGTGCTACTAATTTATCTGTACAGAATAAATGAGTTTGAACTGTGGGTAAAGTATTCCAGTTAATTTATCGCAATGAATTAAGTTGTTCATCGCACGGAAACCTCACCTTTAGGTCAAATCGACCTCGTTAATGTGGTCAAACTACTCGCATTAATTAGAAAACATTGATAAGTAACGTATATTAATATTTATCGTACGAGTGCGTCGGCTGTCTGGCAATTACGACATTATCCACAGCAATAATTGCTCTAATGTGTTGAATATGTTACGTAGATATCTTAATATCGTCATTAGACATGAAGATTAAATAAGCTCAATCTTACTACTACTCTGAATGGATGTTTGTTACTCAATCACTCTAGAACAGCTGAGCGGATATGGATGTGAATTAGCACAGACATAGATTAAACTTCTAAAAAGCACGAAGTTTTTTTAAAATCCTGGATAAAGTCCCTGTTGGTCGCGGAAACGGAGTCAATATTTTACGAGTTCGGAGCAATTGGCAAAAGGAAATTCTAATCCACAATAGTCTAAGAATTCCACTCAGCTGCAAAATACAACAAAATGCTCTCGCAATAAAAGGTAAGATAAACTGGATCACGACTCGCCCTGATCTTGGAAGAACAAAGATGGAATACACGATACTTAGGGCAAAAAGATTCAGACTGAGTAACCTGTTTTTTGGAAGCAGTACTAAAGAGCAGTCTTTTTTATTCCGTAACAATAGTTGTTCGCGTTCATTTGGTTGGTATGTACACAGAATTATAAGAAAGTTTGCCATTCAATGAAGATCTTTTATAAAATGTAAACTCTTCTGAATGACTAATGAAATCTTACACTTCAAGTAGCGGCTCCTTTAACAACCGATAAAGTAAACTGGATATGGTAAGCCGCGATGTTTCCTAAGGTGATTCTCGTCAAGTGATGTGAAGATATCTTCAGCGAATAGCTAATTATAGCACCATAACGAGAGTTAATGGTTACCTGTATTCTAATCGCGCTGGCCACATTTTTATACAAGTATTTAAAGTAATCATTCTTGAAGTGGAGAGAATATGGTTGTGGAATAGTTCATACGAATTTGACTTTACGTTCAATATGTGGATCAATTTCTTTCATATTTTTAGCTGTTGATAAATAAGAAGAATTAGGTGGTAAGGCTATGGAATGAAGAATATTAGATAGAATAAAAGTATAAAATGTAAAGGTGTGGACGAAAGGATATTTGAATGAAATTTTAAAGCATTTATTATGCTATTCAAATCGATTAAGACCCGTCGCCCTCAGACGGATGTATAGAGGAATTTGGACCGGCTTCGTGCGGGCCTCGGTGACTTAGTGGTCAGAGCATTCCCTCTGTAAGGGAAAGATTGCGGGTTCGAGTCCCGCCGAGGTCGATTCGCTTTTCTCTTTCTTATTCGGATGGATGATCACGATAATAATATTACTTTTGATCAAAGAAACATGTAAAAAATACACGAATATTTGATGATCACAAAAACAGTAGGTATATCTACCCATCTATTTTAAAAACTGTTGGACAATTAAGTTCGATACCACTAACACTATTAATTGATGTTCGATCAATCACGCCATATCGCTGGGTATAATAGACTGACAATCTAACTATTGAACACCGTGTGTGATTGTTTGTCGCCCTATGTGCCGTGCCGTGGTAGACGATCGACTGCTAAGTACGTCAGAGAGTGCGGGTTCGATTTCCGCTCAGAGATTTGTGTGCTTCAATATCAAATCTGCTTAGTTTGGTTCTAACAGGCGCTATATAAATAATGATGATTTTTTTATTTTATTATTTCACAATATTTTTATAAAATGCACACTGATATTCATCATCCCGGCTGATGGTGAGCTCCATTTTAGAGTTAATAAATGAACATAATAAGGTTACGTTGAAGGCGATAATCTACTTGAGATATTTGGTAGGATTACCTCAGTGGTGGTCAGTGGGTTTCATGAAAGTCTCTTATTCGATTCTGGGATCGGGAAAATTGTTGACGCTAGTAAGCTTACCCTCACTTACCGTTTACTATCCGATGAGACAAGTATTTTAACAACATGACTTGTAAAAAAAAACGCAACGTTTTTTAATCAAGCCCCGCATTACCATACCTCTTATCAATTAAGGCACACCCAGACATCGACGCTGTTATTTTTATCTCTGAGCAAGGCACAATAAAGAGCTCACTTTCTATCCTCATTAATGCACAGTACTCGTTTGTAACCTATTCGTTTTACATTTAGCACACGCAGGCATCAAACCCACCACCCACTCGGTTGCGTTAGGTGTCCCCCACACATTCCGCGGCTACCGACAACTTTTTAAAACGGATGCCAATTATGAGACCATATATAAAAGCTGTGCGACTTTTTGTGGTCGTCTAAAAAGGCACTAATTATAGTTTCCTGCTAGATACAGGGAATGTAGGAGCGACAAAAAAGTCGTGGAGGTGTGTGCCGTACGCCGATGCTCGCGAGCCTGTTAGCGGGCTAGGGTTGCTAGGAACCACCCTAAATACCAGTGGCATGGGGTCCCTATCGTCGTCCGAGTACCACCAAACTGAAATCACGCCACATTTATAAAAAATAATAATCCAAAGCAGCTGCTCTGCCATGTTATAGACATAATTATTATTAATCTAAGAAGGGGTGAGGGTTATTTATACTTGGTGTAACTTGCTACACATATTGAATAAAGCACGTGTAGGTACCCCTTCGGCCGCCGACGAAACCATTCCCACTAGGTACTTTGCCACAATATTTTTATTTTTGAACCAGACCTTTGAGAATGCCGTGCCGAAAGGCGAAACAGGTCAGGTTCAAAAATAAAAATAGTTTTTGGAAAAGTAAGTACAAGTGCTTTATTAAATAATAATAGATGAGAGTAACGTTGCGACTTGCGATAAAAAGAAGGGACGGTGGACGTCGGAAGGAGGCCTGGGAGAAGCAGCACATATTTGTTGCTATGAGGTGAAGATAATCAGTCAATTACCCTATTACAGTCCACTACTGGACTTAGGCCTTGGCTTCACAGCACGTGATTCATACCTTCGGCAGTCAGTCTATACCAGCTACCCTTACAGACAGTCAGACCTAACTGGTGAAGTATACAATATCTTGAATTCGGCAGTGACAGCCCTGAGAACGATAGCAGTTTGTGTTGACAGGGCTGTCACGTACAGAACACGTATGAAGTACCACGTGAACATGGACTAATGAATCTCTTCATCGTACAGCAAGAACCGAGAACCGAATTACTGATACCCCTCATTAGATGAGATGTGGGTATCGGATAAGTATCAACTATGTGGGAGATACTACAGGTATAGCTACTATCTACGTTTATCCCAACGAGTATCTAATAGAACCATCGGGGCAAATATTTGTACGTATGAATATGTATAGTCTGGGTGGATTAATATACGATTTGGAAATACGTTTTTGCCAATAATGATGTCTAAGTATGTTAATCTGTATTCTATAATGTAGATCTAGGCACAGATGGAGTATAGCTTTCTGGCTAGTTTGGGTCTCGATGGCACTGGGTGGTTTTACTCAGTAACATTAACTTTTTATAGGTTGAGGTATGAAGACCCACAGAGATTTCCAGGAGCCATAATCAGAAGTTTACATATGAATACAATAAATAACAGTTTAAAAGACCTCGAGTACATTCTGAGCCCCTCAATCGACAACTATATCTATCTATACATCTCATCTCGATTTAGTGGTTGGGTAATCACATTGCCAGAATAATTACAGTAAACAATCTGGTCTGTCGGCACCCATGAGCGCGATATTAGCACTTCGTGATCGCAACTACTGAATAGCAAATCGTATAAATAATGTGAGAGACATTTCAATGTACTTTACGAACAGATCCATTACCAAATATCATTCGCGATATCGCGGAATTACACAATATTGCATTAAGTTGTCTAAGTTCATTGCTGCCTTTTTTACGTTTACAAATGTACTCTGGTACAACAGGCTTCGTGCATGGCTCGAAAATGCTCGCACACATCTACACACCAGACAAAATAAATTAATACCATTACTAGGCTATAAATCATCGATTCCTATTGTAAAGGCCTATAGAAACAAGACAATTTACATCTGAAAAACTTAACAACTACTAGAAAGCAGGCTGACAACGCTGTAAAATATGAAAAACGATAAAATGAATGAGTAACTACAATAATGTCTGGTGTCCCCTTGAAATTCTGCTCTAAATATTTTTTACAATCGCTTCATCAGTTGGAATGTGATTTGACCACAGTAGTGCCAACTCCTAGAAATGTTTGCCCCTAAAGCTAAAGTCAAAAATCTCTGGTGTCACCATCATTGGGTAAGAAACTTGATTGCTATCCGTTTTACACTGTCTTCTGCGCTGCCAGGGTGACTCGCAATAAAACCGAGCTACACAAACCGTGGGGTAACACATCTCTTTCTTTTAATATTCAAGATAATGCCCAAAAGTGTTAATAAATAGTTATTTGTTATACAAGAGTGCAAAGTTGCTTTTTAACCGCGTGCTCATTTTTGATGACCGAGCAAGCGAAAGATTCTAAATTTGAATCACGAGCGTAGCGAGTGATTCACAAATTAGAATCTTGAGCGTTAGCGAGGGAATCAAAAGAGCACAAGGTGAAAAATCTTTGCACTCGAGTGCAACACGTAACTTTTCATCCCACCTCAGCGAGGAAATAATGAAATGCTTCTCCTTCCTAGCGTTAATTCCCAGTCAGCATCCGAAGCTTTCACCTCGGAGTCCGGGGTCCGCTTTACCAGTCTTAACTGCGGATTTGGCTGGACCTCGATATTTGCCGTGAAGCGACTGCCATCTGACCTCCACAACCCAATGATGACATTAGGCGATATCGAAGCATTGCAGCCAGACCGTTGTTGTTGAACTTTTTAGGGCTCCAACTACCCGTAACGACTGCCATAGATGTTCGTATGGCATCCGTGACCGACGGCTTAACGTGCTCTCCAAGGCACGACCAGACCAATGCAAATACCCATTTTCATGCATAAAAAATATTTGCACTGAGCGGGGATCGAACCCGTGCCTCCTGCGTAGCGGCCGCGTTCAATACCACTACGCCATGGAGGCTGTATAATATGTGTATTAATACTAGTAATAAAATACAACAAAATAAAAATTCAACAACAATGTCAACAATATGACAAAAAAATTGATGCGCGCAAAGCAAATTAAAAAAAAAGTACACCAAGGAGGTTACGAGTCTGAGTTTTTCATGAATTTAAAAAAAGTTGTATGATAAATTCGGCACCATAGAGGTAGAAGTAAATAGGTTTAATGATGTTTTGAGTCCACAAACCTAGTACACACGATGTTCTAAATTCAAATTTACTTTACCTCTCTAGAGGATAAAAACGACTTTTACGCTCAGTTATCGAAGAGCAAAAATAGTCTTTCCGAGATGGTGGGATGAAAAAAATATTACTATCTCAGAACACAAGGTACTGACAATTAAAGTAAATTGAATTCAAATTATTGTTGTGAGTTACTAAGTCAAAATCAATGTTCAAAATTAATAAGAAATAGTTCTAGACTTGATTAATATATAATTATTTCAGTAAGTTGTTCTATTTAGGTCATTGCCTAGACTTAGGTATATAATTATCTACAAGCCTTGCCCCTTCATTTAGAGAGTACGTGCGGAACATGTCACGCCACCTCCCCGGGTCTGTCTGACCTGCCCTCAGGCCCATGCTCATTTAGTCCGTCTGTGTGTGCTTACTATGTTCTCTGTCACCCAGTCATCGATGTATTTCGATTACCTTCTCTCATTTCTTCTCATATTGTTGACTGCTGCTCGCTTATCAACCTTCCATTCACTGGAGTAACTTCTAAACGATAACTGCCCCTTGGTACTACCCAATGACACTACTTGTATTGTCAAGGGTAAAATTCTTTCCCCATGGCACTACCGGTAGTGTCAAGGGGAAAAAATTATTCCCCATGGCACCACCAGTAGTGTCAAGGGTATTTTTCGTAGTTGTAAAATAATTTAATGAAATAAAAGTCTTTTAGCCCTAAATCTAGGCGAAATGAAATTTTTTTTTTTAAGAATTTTTAACCGACTTAAAAAGGACGAACTACCTATAATATTCTAATTCTAACATATCCACTCTTAATATTTGCATATTCGGTATATGCAGTCGTCTTTCAGTGTAAATCCATCCTGTGTATTTCTATACATAATATTAATCTAGTTTTACTTAACTACTCAGTGGTTCGTAAGCTCCCGTCACATGTGCACCACTGTGCTGTCCGTCGCGCTGATTCGTATCCATGTTATGTCTTTAAATGCCGGACATTTCTGGGCTATTGGTGCACAGTGATTATATGCTACTTAGAATAAATAACATTCTAATGTACCTATGCCAATAAGAATTGCATAAATACATATGCTAAATCAAAATAATATATACTACGGGTGGTACACTTTCTTATTTCTTACAGCCAATTTTTGGATGGTTGAGACCAATTTATGGTTACCTCCAATTTGTACTCTATAACTTATGTAAGTATACAGTTACTGGAATCACAATTTATTTATTGGTATTAGTGCTACGACGACGGTGTAGTATTACTTATCGAGTGCCCCAGATTTACCACGAATACCTACATTACAAAAACTATAGCAACGTGTCGATAGCTCCGTCATTGGACGTCAAGTGTTCGACAGTAGCCAATGGCCTGGGCTCTCTACTGACCCACTTAGGTTTGCAGCGTACCTATAGTACTGATTTATTGTACTAACTGATTTATACCATAACTAAAAGGTTCAGTGTCTCTTTGCTGTATCCGTAGACTGGAAATTCTTTGCCAATCCATCCTCCTACAATCCAGAGTACACGGGCGTTGACGCCACCTACAGGAGCATCTAAGATGGCTGCGCGTGGTCCATCACCCAGGCCATTATCAAGATTTTGGTTATGGCGAAGCTCAAGACCAAGGTACAGGGAGGGTCGCACACTGTGCACACCCTCAGCCCCATCTAGGGCTACAAGGATGTAAGTCAAAAGTAAGTCATCATTGGTCATAGCCATGGTCATAAGAGGCTAAGGGTTTCCTTCGAAGTGGCGAGTATACTAGCCGGTGCTCAACCTTAGGTCTCGGAGATAAGAAGACGCTGCGCTGGTGCGACACGCTGCGTGGGCAGAGTAGCGTCACGTCTTCGTAGCCGTGAAATTATGGTTTGATATCTGGTACTGTTTGTTTACATCACATATTCAGGTCATGTATTAGCCTAATGGTGAGCTAATGGTAAATTATTAACGGTACCACGCTACCCCTCAGCTTGATGATTTATCAGATTCCTTTTCTCCTCCACCTTTATGGTGCGGCATAGAAAAGAGGTTCCGACGCCGGTGGTTCTTGATGCTGACTCTTTCCACGTATAATTTATACGAGAAACGACCCTCTACCAAATCATTAAACCACTTCTGTGCAAATACATAAAACATGTTACTTACACTAACTAAAAATAATAAATGAACGGCCTTAATGATCAAACTCCATTATTAATAGATCATTTTTTCCTCTACATCCATATATCAGTCAATCAAAGCAACCACTCAATTGTATGCTCCGTCTCTGTCTCTCGCGCAGGAGTCGTGGTCTGATGTGCGCGCGCCGCTGATCACGACACCTAATGATCTAGTATCGATCAGTGAGCTGTAGTGTGAGGTGTTTGGGGGACCATAAGTTAGTGATTTATAGGATTAATTTCTTTGGTAATTTTACCAGCACCAATGTGTGACTGGACCGGGGAGGGTTTATTTTATTTTTGACTTAACCCTCTAATGCAGATAGATGAGACTGGGACTAAGGCTTTGATTATCAAGACATTAGTCCCAGTTCCAGTCCAAGCTTGTATTTTGGAGTCCAGCAGGTCGTACTACTATTACTTTTCTTTTCCATGTGTTCGTAGATTTCACGGCAGCGCAAGTCATCCGACCACTAGAATAAATCCTTCGCCAGAACCTCAAAACCCTAAGCCCCAAAGTACAAACCTTAGATACAAAGGTATTCCACAACCATTCCTGATCTTTCAAATTCAAAATCACGGCCTCAGTACATTACATTTATTTGTTGCAAAGTGAAAAATACAAAGCGAACCTCATAAATGAAATTGTCTCCTGCGGCGTTCAAACCCATAACATTATATCCATCAGCGAGGTGACAAACTAAGCAGCGTCACTTGTAAATTCAGTTGTAAATTCAGTCTCAAGCGTGCAGTCGTGTCATGGATACCCTACTTTACGGTTTCTGTCATGATACTAAAGGTGAGGGTTCACCGGGAGCTTGCGTGGCTAATGTTAATGTTACAATGCGAAATTGAAAACTGAACATTGCATTACAATAGCATCAATTCAAAGTGCTGACCTACAACCATTCGCTTTTGTAATCGTAAGAAGCTTCGCACAAAAAGCGAGTGATAAAAAAAACTATGTATACGTGAAAGTAGGTACGGCATTCGTATGTTTGTACCTCATTTTGTACCTCGAAAAATAGTCGTTAAATTTGAAATGTTGACAGGTAGCCTTTTTTGTTACATTTATACCTAAGAGTGTTTATTTTTTGTCCACAGGAATGGAAAATATTTTTATGAATATTAGACAAGACTAAATTAGGTGCAGCCAATAAAAAATAATTAATCCTTCGGACGGGACTCGAACCCGCGATCTTTCCCTTTTTCCCTTTCATAACGATTTGAACAGTTAGCATAATAAATGCTTCAAAATTTCATTAAATTAATGCTTATTTCAAAAAACCCTACAGACCATTGCAAACGCTCTGGGTGTGAAACCTTAGAACATCACGCAAAACCATGAAACTCACCCCTTTAATAAAACTTTATACGATAAAGCACCTGGTGCGTCCTCACCTTAAAGATAAGATAAACCGGTAAGTAAACCGACTCCCATTTTGGTACAGATTTAACACGCAGTGATAAAATGTAATGTCCACCAATACTTGGACACTGTCACTTGAGAGCATCAACATTCAAATTGGTGCTGCTAAACTTTAGTTTGTAACAAAGAAGCTGTTACCCGCGGCTCTACCCGTTTCCTGGAACCCCAGGAAAAACTATCGAACCTAACCTAACCCTTTATTTTTGTGCGGTAATCCCCTCGGGTATTCAGTGGGGGCACGACGCGCGACGGGGCGGTAATGTCCATCTTGGTCTCGGGTCATCATGTGCAATTCTAGACTGTATAATAACCAAGGACTTCATCTCGGAGCTTGGGGTTTAATGTGACTGCCGGCTGAACCTACAACAATATTATGTTAATCCCAAGAGGAAACCTGTGCTAGAACCTCGTCCGTCATTATCAGGTTAACGTAGGTCCTGGCGATTTGGGTGAGGCTCCAAATATAGGGTACATTTTATCCAGAAGAAGTGTAATAATATTTCTAAGAGATAGAAAAATAACTTGAAATGCCCTGGATAATTTTAGTCATAGCTATCACAAGAAGATATGAGGAAGGCCGCGGGTAATAGTAATTCTTAATAGCAAAACATTGCGAAAATGTACTTTTGTATGTAACTAAGTAAGTTATTAATGTGACCGCTCTGAGTTTGTGTATGTCACGGTATTCGTGAGGCCACGAAGTGCGCGGACGAGCGAAACTCATATTGAGCGATTTTATATTTTTATTGATAAATAGTCTAACGCCGCGTAGCGTTTTTGTTATTCCAAACTATAATATTATAATCTATCCCTGCACCCAATTTCAGCCAGATCCATTCAACAATTTGATTGTGGTTGATTGACAATAGCATACGTCCTAACATCAATATAAAATTTTACATTTATTATAGGTTTTTTCATTCACTTCTGAGAGTTACTGTACATACGACATCAACGGCATCGGTTTCACCGTTTTGTTTAACAGACTAATTTGCGTCGACCAAACATTAATCCTAACCTTACCCAACGTGGAGAGAGCACAGAGCACGCAGACAAATAACGTCCTTGACATCCAACACGCGTAGCACTTGACCTTAATCGCGTATTTCATGGCCGCACAATAGGTTTTTTAGCGCAAGAGCTTTCAAACGGCCTAAGGTCGCAGTGCGTGCAAAATTTGCACATTTCAGAGCTTAACGAGGATTTAATTTGTATGTAACGATGTACCTCCGAGTGCGGAGAGCTTCGGGAGGTCACGAGGCTGTGCCAACACACACATCACAATTTACACCGTAATTATTATAAAACTTGTACAGTGCCTTTTGATGGGAAACATTTTGCCGGAGTGCCTGCGTGCCAGCTTGACCCTTTCGACTCGGTGCAAAGACGGGCGTTGAGGCTCGTCGGCAATCCCATTCTCACAGGCGATGTGGAACCTCTCAGTCTCAGAAGAAATTTTGCTTCACTGTGTGTGTGTTTTACCGCCTATACATAATTTGTGCTCAGATGAACTGTTTGACATTATGCCCACAGCTACATTCTATCATCGCACTTCTCGCTATAGGCGGAGAATTCATCCTCACACGTTGCGACCGGAAAAGGTGCGCACTGTGCGGTATGAAAGGAACTTCATCCCTCGCACACTCAAGCTGTGGAATGAACTCCCCGCGGTGCTTTTCCCAAGCGACTACAATATAGGGTTTTTCAAGAAGGGAATTAGAAGGTTTCTTTAGGATCGGCAGCACGAGTGTGACGCCCCTGGTGTTGCATACGTCCATAGGCCACGGTAACCACTTTCCATCAGAAGGGCCGTGTGCTTGTCTGGCACCTAAGTGGTATAAAAAAACAGTTTATTTTATGTCGGGCACGTCGATGTGATGACTTATAACTTCGATGATCTTCGATACACCTACAGCTTGACGAAAGCGGCGTCCTTGGCGCAGATTTTCTTCTCGAGGTTGGGAGTTCAGAGGGCAGTCGTTCCCGTGAAAGCCGTATAGGCTAAACCAAGGAGAGAAGGGGTAAGAGTAAGTTGCAAAGCGTAAGCCGGGAATTATAATTTTTTTCATACCTGAGGAACCATACTTTTCTGAATAAAATACCTACTTTCTTTTCTGTACCTTTGACAACGTTTATTTAAAGTTTAGTAGTTGAGTGTAACAAACAAACAAACATATTCGCATTTACAGTTAGGATTGGATACGCATTAACTTGTGAATGAGTGAAGTTATTTGAGAGGCGATGAGCTCAGTACGACGAAGGTTGCTATCATTAAGTACTTTTAAAAAGTTGGGTAAGTAGAGCCGAATATTGGCCGATTGGGCAAGAGGCTATAAAACGTTGTACTAAAATGTGAACGAATCATGTCTGTGTGTGTTAGGTAAACATAAACGTTGAGATAATATTATATTTGTATCTTCTTCTTAGCGTTAATTCCCAGTCGCATCCGAAGCTTTCACCTCGGAGTCTGGGGTCCGCTTTTTTGGCTAGACCTCGATGCTTATATTATATTTTTGTATTTTACTAGCTTTTACCCGCGGCTCCGCGTGCATGTCGGTTATCGCGACCAAACATAGCCTATGTCCTTTCCCAAGATCTAATCTATCTCTGTACCAAATTTCATCAAAATCGGTTCAGTGGTTTAGGCGTGAAGGCGTAACAGACAGACAGAGTTACTTTTGCATTTATAATATTAGTACGGATAAGTGTTCTGTTAGAAAGTCGTAAGAAGATTGTTTACCTTTAGTTAAGTAGGTAGGTATCTAACAGAATGGAGTATAAGTCATGTCTTGTAGTAATATCTTACTACTACTACGAGTAGGTATATACTAGACTAACTTTTAAACTCTCGCGTTCCATGATATACAATAATGTTAACGGGAGTGCACCGCTGAGCCAGTCAGCCTGTGACCACGGCCGGTGTAACCTGGTCGAAACGTCAGGCAAATCAAAGGTATGTATGTACCTATACCATGATCGCGTTAATTCCCGTTAACATTAAGGTATATACTAGGTTAGTCAACTCAAACACACAGACAGTGATATAATATTTTCTTATATGAGTACCCCATATCTATACATCATCATGTACCTATTTACCAAAAGTCCGTTATTAATATATAACATACACATCATTTTTTGTATAGTAGGTACAGATTAAAAACAGTCGTTAATATCAAAGTAGAAAATAACTAAAAATAAACAACTCCTGAAAAATTCCTGGATGATAGTGAATTGGGACTTAAAAAACATATGCACAGAGCTTGGGAAAATCCAAAAATGGTCTTCCCTATTAGTATAACTGAAAAATATAGTATTCCATAATAATTACTTTACTGAATAAGGTTTCCCACAATTTTATTATTATGCTCATTTCAATTTTTAACACCATTAGCCTTGAGATTCTAGAATATCATAAACATCTTGTATAGGTACCTAATTACAATAGAATTCCAGATCTCAAAGACTACTTACTACGATAAATGATAAAGTACTACGATATACTTATACTCGTGCTACACAAGCTATCTACGAGTAGAACCGTGGTCTAGCGCAATATAATGTCACAGTTTAGATCAGAGAAGGGTGCAGGGCAGCGTCGAATACAGAAATAATATAAAAAGGAAAACCATTTAAAAAAGCTTATTAATTACTTACATAACTCAAACTGCAATAAATGTTTTGAATTCACAACACACTTCTAACATTCGCTATGCACAAATCACGGATTAATAAAATTTCATAAAAAATTTAGGTACGACTATAATTGAATTTCGCGCCTTCACCACAGATTACATAATAATTCTTCACAGGTGACAACTTAACAAGCTCAATGTGGTCACAGCTTAAATAATAGTTTTTAGTGTCACAGCGTAAAAAATATGACTCGGTGTAATTCCAATTCCAAAATATATAAAAAAACATACCTTATCCTGAAAAGTTCGATGTAAGGTCTCCTTCGTATATCTTCCATCTCCTTGTTTGAAGATAGCTGAGCACTGCTTTAGGAGGGCCAATCTTGTCCTCTCCTTCGCGCACTCCACCTCCATAATAGACAGCCTGTGTCCCGTTCTCGGGACGCACAAACCGCCCCCATAGTCCCCATTTATCTCTGATAGGTTGGTATTACAGTCAGCGTCCTCACATCGTGATTCGTCCGTGGCAAAGTTTGTGATTATTTCTGGTGTTTTGGTAGTACCGTTGGCTGCCATTATTGATTATTTTATCACTGGCTTTGTAAATATTTGGTTTAATTTCACTATTAGTTTTTTGAAACATTAAATTAAACTTTTGTGCCTATTATTTCTATATTTATTTTGAAACTTGTAATATAGATGGGTTAGTTTAACTGAGTAGGTATATTCCTAAACATGATCAATCAGCTGTTTTCAAACTAATAATGTGTTCGAATTTTAATAACTTGTTTTTTTTTTATTACTATGGCTATGGTGCTTTCAAACTAGGATGGCTTTTTGTAAGGGTCGCTAAAAAAATTCTTTAGAAAACAAAATATTTATAATTTGTATAATATTATATATATAAGTAAACGAACAAAATATAAAAATAAACACGATTTTACCAAATTACAACACTAGAATCTGTATCTACTTTCTCTACTAACAATAACAACATAACAAAGAAAATATTGTAATTTAGATAAAGTCAATAAAAAATACTTAATCAATTAGGTAAAGTAAATAAAATTAGCCACAGCTAGAACATAAACTTTTTTAGAGTAGGTACCTATTGTGTACACTTTTAATTGTAAATGCTAGTAGGTACCTACCGCAATTTATTCTACGACTAGGTGATTTGTGTCAGTCGATATCATTGAAATTCGAAATGGTAGTACATCAATCAATTTCAATCAATTAGCCCATCGATCGCAGTCCACAGGCCTCTTCAAATGTTGGGAGATTTTGGCCTACTGTTTCCACGCTGGCCAGGCGGGTTGGTACAGGGTTTTATTTCGAGTTTTCCTTCCCTCGCAGTGTATTTTTCCGTTAGTAACCTCTTACGACACCCTACGACTTCTTAATTGAGACATTAGGTCGTAAGGGTGCATAGCCTTTTACAAAGAATAAAGATTGATAGTAAAATAAACATTTATTATAGACATTCAAATATAACTATTATTTTATTCGTATGTCTGTAACAAATTCAAAATTGGAACAATATCGATTAATCTTGATCGTTGAAGAAACAAACTAAAAGCTATTGATTGTTACAGTGTTTGTGTGTCTATCATTGCGCGTGTGGCTTTCTGGCGCTTGAAAGATAAATAATAAAGTGATTGACGGCTAGGTGCGTGGGAGTCGGCGGTAATTTAATTAATTAAATTATTTTAGTGGAGGTCCCGTACTGTATAAATAGGTTTTTTATGGTACTCTTTAAAAAAAATAGCAATATATTTTTGATTGTCTTTTTTATACGTTCGTGGGAATATTATCATTTTTTAAATACATTTTTTATGCAGTTTAAGATAATTACTTTGTTTACAATAAGATCTGTAGTATAACCTGGGCAGTATCTTGATAGAATTACTTGCCGGTAAAACATGCAGAATTTACAAGGACTACTACTATTTGCGCTTGAGAAACATTCCACAGCCGAACATCTTTTACTGAAATCATTTTGTTTCAAATTTCAATAGACTCGTGGATTGTAGGACCTCAAAAAGTGCTTTTAAAAAAGAAATCGTTACTTATTTTTTTAAATAATGATGAAAGAGATGATAAGTTTACCGTCACCGTCGCACCATCACAGTAAAAACCACCATCATCACGTTTTTACGGAACCCTAACCATAAAAGGAATCGAAGTAGTGTAATAAATTCAAATGAATCAACTTTGCGATTTTAGTGAAAGTAATTCTATATAATCTGGTAATTGCGAACTAGTTGCCGCGCGGTCCACCTGCTATCTCATTACGATAACAAATCTCTTAATTAAATTATTGGCTGAAAGTGATATAGCTATAATCCTGCATACGTTTAAAGAACCGACAGAGACATACCTAGAAAAGAATTGGTTGTATGTAGTCTTAAGCAATCATTGAGGCGCAAGATTATTTGTTGCCACTTAGGACTACACCAATTAAGAATTTTAGTATAAAATAAAAAAAAATTGCATAAATTGTCGAAAGTGGGTATTTTCCTATAGTTAAAATGAATTGTATAACTGAACTCATTAAATTACGAATGGCAGAAGAGCGGTAAAAGTTGTCTGTTCTTATTTTATCGTTTTTATTTATTTTTAATCGTCCACGCAACCTATAAAAGTAATAATTACTTGACAATAAAAAAATATGACGTCACAATTTCACACAAGGTTCCTTTAGAAGTACCTACCTACCTAGTTGTTGTACAGGTGACATTACAAAAAGGCACTCTCTATCAATACAGATAGGTGCTAAAAACCAATAACGCATTAATCTAGTTTCTGTGTCCCATCGTGAACTCGAAATTTAAAATTATTGGTATATTCTACCTGAAAAAGGTGGCTAGGACAGTCTCTGGGTGCGGAAGGCGGTGGATCGGCAGACGTCAAACATGTTGGGAGAGGCCTATGTCCAGCAGTGGACTGCAATAGGCAAATTGATTGATTAAAGTAGGCATATTGCCATATCACCCAGTATCCGTGACAAAAATTGTGTTCTAAACAGTCTAGACAGGCTCATTTACATCTACATTGGTCTTGTTTTCCGCTTTATTTTTCTTGTTGCTTGTTTTATTTTTCCAGTTTTCTATTTTTATTTATTTATTTAGGTATTTATCACGAGTAGCAACTCGGGAAATATATCCTGGACTTAAAATGTGCTTTATACGCTCAGTACACGCTTTTTATTAATATTTAATACTAGCCTTCCGCCCGCGGCTCCGCCCGCGTGCATCTCGGTTAACGCGACCTTTGCTCATATCTTCGGTTCTACTCAACCGATTGCGATCAAACAAACGTTAGATTTTAAGTCTGAGTAAGCCCTTTCTAACAAAAAAACCGCATCAAAATCCGTCCAGTAGTTTTTGCGCCCATCGCGGACAAACAGACAAACAGACAAACAGACAGGAAATTCAAAAAAAATATTTTCGTGTTCAGTATCGTTAACATAACATAACCCAAGTATTTTTTTTTAAATATCTCCACAATGTACAGACACGACCACTTTACAATTATATAATAGTATAGATAGATAGAGGTGTCTTTTGAGAAAATTCACCAAAAATAGATTATTACAAAACAATCCGCCAGGGCATCGTTTGTCTCGCAATTTAGGTCCAAGATACGAGTCCCGAGGTGTATTAATGGTGATGTCCCCGGTGAACATGACATTTGATTTGATCGAGCAGAGACAAGGCAATCTGCACAGTGTTCATTGTAACACAGTTTATAATAATATTGGAAACAGAGATCCGGTACGAAAACCTGATTGTTTTATTGCACATTAAAATACTGATATCTTCAGTCAAGGCAAACGATTGAGAGTTGTATTCAATTAAATACAATTATTGTTTTAATAATTATATTTAAATTGTTGAATTATCATAATTGTTTGCGTCGATGTTACTTGTATCTCTTAAAAAGTTCATTTAATAACAATAAATATTCCACGATTAGTTGGGGTCAATAAATTATGGTTGAGGATGATGATTATGCGTCTATATTATATTTAGTTTCGAAGAGTTTAGCTATTAATGCCATTGAAGAGTTCCACTAACAGCTTGATGGTGTCTGGATATCTACCTACAAAGTTTCAACCTCTCCGTCAAAGCTAAATAACTAGAATGGGTTCACTAAGTGCTGTGTAGTAATTAAATCTTGTAACCTCCTAATCGCAAGTTCGACGCTTTAGCTACTGTACTACTGCTTCATTATTGAAAGTGATGGCAGGTTCTGCAGCACGAGTCTGACACCCCTGATCTGGCACTCGTGCATAGGCCACTGTAACCACTTCCATCAAGTGTACCGTGTGCTTATCTGCGACCTAAGTGGTATAAAAAAGTGAGCCTGTGCCCGTCTATCAATTGCTGTGTACATTGGAATTTAAACCTACGCCCTCTCAATCGCAAGTTTGATGCCTCAGCCACTGGACTACTGATTTCGAAGAATCTTTTGAAGGATAATTAGAATAATATTTTTTTTCAAACGGCTATCGAATTCGAGACCTCTGTCACTGTAACAGTAGGTCGGTTCCGCTGCGCTTTGCGATTATCTGTTCTGTGGCATAACTATCTCGATTACGACACAGATACTCATTTCACTAACACAAAAAAGTCTGTCTAACACAAACTCTACGTTACGTATGCTTTCAACTTTGCCATTAATTTTATTAGACATAATAATAATTATATGATGAGCAATTAATGAATGGTCATTAATAATAAATCATCGTGGTTGTTTGCGAGCGACCCACCCATCCGTCACGGACCACGGTGCACCTTCCGCCGTCCGCCGCCGCCGTCCATCGGGCGGCGCAGAGCAAAGATATTGCGATACGATATTGCCACATACTTCACATATCATATTTTTAGAATTGCACAAAATGTAAAAATAATGAACAAAAATAATAGTTGACCTATTTATTGCACAATAATATTGCATTTTTTCGTTATGCAAAATTCTAAATTTCTGAGAAATTTAGTTTTTACTCGCTAAGTATTCTCAGCTTAACTTATCTAACCTCTGTCTGTCATCTCATCATCATCCCAGTGGTAATTAATTCCGATTGCAGCCAAAGCTCGCACTTCCTTTCTACTTCCGAAAAGATTCCTTTACAGAGATTGGAACGGGGTACCTCCAAGATCATCGTGGATCGCAGCCCTTACTTGTACTCCAGCAAATCTACGGACCACACTTGCATTTTTAAGATTATTAATTGCACCCCTGAATTTATGTTTATTTCTATTGGTCTAAATATTATGTGTTACAATTACCTACTTAGTGGATTGTTGCACTTGGGTTAAAAGTAATCTTCTCTTTAGGCACGAGATGGTTTGGTGCATGAGCAGAGCAGGGGCCTAGCTTGAAACCCTAAGAAGTCCTTGACCTGGGGTGAATAACCCGCTTTTCCTTTCCAATGTAAGGAAAGTATATAGAACCTTGATTGACTAACTTTTAATATTAAAAAAAGAAGTACCGTACAAATAAGTAATTAAATTTAATATTAAAATGATAACCATTTTCAAAACAAAGATAATGTTCTTTCCTATAATGTTTTCAACCTTGAGTTAGTTTGATTAAAACTACAGTTATACAAAAATTAATTAAATTGGAGCATGCACTCGACAAAAATAAATAACTGAAGATCGAACCAACCGACCTGTCAAGTTCGCGCCTTTTCATTTATTTTTCCATGACATTTATTTTATCTTTTTAATAAAAAAAGGGCTTTAATGGTAATGGTAGAATGGTTAATCACTGTTCATCTCCCCGCCAATGTTAGTAGTGGCATCATGTTTCTGTGGAAATCATATACGATTTTCTCTATTGTCAAATTATTATATAAGCCCAAGTAAGTATATTATACGGTTCTCCCTTGTTTGGTATAACAACGTTTGGTCGAATGTTACTAATTCGAACAACGTTTGAGAAAATAATTGCTTTGCATAATATCGATGACATAATTTTCATTTCATCGAATATTTATTTGCGATAACATCATACATACATACATAAACTCACGCCTGTATCCCCGAAGGGGTAGGCAGAGGTGCTAGCACCCACATTTCGCCGTTTATGTTTAGGTCCCAATGTAATAGGTGGCAAGCCTATTGCCATTAACCGGGCACTTATAAACCTGCGATAACAACGTTTGCGCTATTGATCAAAAAGTATAACGCTCATTTCATGTAATGTTCAATTGTTATTAATATGTATTTCATCGAATATTCAATTGGTATAATGTTAACGTAGTGTAGAAATTTATTTATCTGGCCCTCGGCGGCCGCTGCTTCGCTCGCTCGCCTCGTGCTTGTTGTGGTCACAGTTCTAACCTAACCTAACCCTGCCAATTTCCGTGATGTAAGAAAACCACTAAGAGTATATTTCATGAAAAACAATACAAGTAAAATTGAAAAACTCTCAGTGCAATCGGCAGGGTTAGGTTAGGTTAGAACTGTGACCACAACAAGCACGAGGCGAGCGAGCAAAGCGAGCGTGCCGCGGCAGCGGCCACCGAGTGCCAGATAAAAAACCAAATATGAAAAAACAATGAAACCCCGTCAGTTTATGGAAAGTAATTAATGGAAACTAATTATTACTAAACCGAATATATTCGATATGATCTCTCAACTAAATCATTATTAGTCTAATGAAGCATTAGTTTAAATAAAATTAGTGCAAATGAAAATTCGGTGCAATGATATTATTCCAACTAAATAATTATGCAAAATAAAATTCTACCAATTAAATATTCGGTCAAATGAATAATTATGTGAAATGACTTTATTGTAACTGAAATTAGTTCAAGTGATATTCGACCAAACGTTGTTATACCAAACAAGGGAGAACCATATTATACTTGTTTTTTTAGTGGTAGACAGTTAAGTAGGAAAAATCATTTTCCCGGAAGTAATGTTCCCCACAAAACTAATCTATCAAACTAACTTAACACGCATGAGAAATGAGAAGTATAGGTACTAGCATGGATTTAAATTGTTACTTAATTAATAAGTTATACTAGTAGAACTACTAAGTAGAACTCGTGAAATCAAATCAAAGAACAGTAACAGATTAAGAACAGTGTTATAATATGCTATAACATCAATATAAAATAATATTTATTATTGATTAGCATACATACATAACACTATGAGATGATGAGACGTAATTATGATAATTTTATTCAAATAAATTATATATCATGTGTAGAAAATATCAAAACTGATTGATCCTCTTGCTTTTGCGAATCTAGTACAGACAGCAGAGACGTAAGACGCTTGTAACGGTTAAAAACATTGTCAGAATATTACATCCGGTAGGTTTCTACTACCACAGGGAAGATATTCAGGGGTTGTAAAGCAACCTAAGTCTTATTCGGTCACAGTCCTTATCTTGCTTGGTCTCCGGTGACTAAAGAAAAGGGTTGTTTCCACCCTACATTAAGCATACATGCCATAAAAATGTACTCGTAGTTTGGTGCCACAACACGCCTATATTGTGGAACCATTATTGGGAACCAGTCAAGTTGTCTCTTGCCTAAATTAATACTATCAAGAAGAAAGATATGTTTGTTTGTAATCGATAAACTCTGAAACTAATGAACCTATTTTAATAATTCTTTCACCATTAGAAAGCTATTTTGTGCATGGTAACAACTTTTTCTTGATACTTAGACGGGTCAAAACTAAAGTGGATGAAACCGCGAGGCTATACTAGTCGTGTATAATCAATTCATACAAATGAATATTTAATTAAAGCTAATTAGTATGCTAACTTATTCTTATACATTTAAAATAAAGTATTTTAGAATGATCATAAAATCTTTCATTGTCCCGTGGTTTGGAAGAATTTTAAATACTATTTCCAGTCAAGGACGACAGGGTACCGCATTGTTGGCAGTAGGCACTGGTCCTGAATATTAGAATATTAATATCGATCCTATTTCACTAGTGAAAATAAATTGGAAGCAAGTTCAATTTCACTGAATTCTAACGCTTGCTATACCTGCCTGCCTACTCCATTAAATATTTAGAGTAAAGCTCGACTTTATTTTCTTTGGTAAAACCCGCTTTAAGGCCCGCATTCTAAAATACGTACATCATGACGTACATACATACATACAATCACGCCTTTATCCCTGGAGGGTTAGGCAGAGGTGAGTTAACACCCACATTTTCACCAATCATTGTATTAGGTCCAGCGCACCGACGTAATAGGGGGTGCCTATTGCCGTTTTCCGGGCACTCTAATTCTAAAATGCTACTCAGTATACGATTTAACTGAATTCTGGTTTGACAGATTGTATAGACAATCTGTCATCTTTCTATACAATCTGTCCTCAGATAGATCGAGATTTTAGGACTGAAAGTCGTTCTAGAATGCGGGCGTGGGCCTAAGACTAAACCAAAAGTTCACAAATAATTAGGGTTGAAAAGGTTTAAGTATTGAAATGTGAATACGTCGATTATACAGTACATATTAATTTGATTGTATTATAGTGTTCTAGTTTCTACTAAAGGATAAGTAAAAATTATAATTGAGTAATTTTCCACCTGAAAAGCACCATAGCAACCCTTAACTTCTGTTTTTCATGTACGTAAGTACTTATTATAATTATTTAAATAGTGATTCATACAGCAATGAATTTCCGAGTTCACTTCACTGTATTTCTTCAAAGTAATGAAGCGACGAATTTTACTTTTTCCGAAGCATAAGAATTGAAATTTACGAAGCACCAGAAGTTTACATTTATTGGACACATTTAATTAACATGATTCTAAGTCGATTAAGATAGAGAAAAGATAATCGACCTATTAGTTTTAGTTTAGCTACACGCTAATGAAGATGTATTTTGTATGTAAGGTTTATTGGGAGAAAATTGCACAAAAATGCACTCATTAGAGCGTCAGTAAGTTGTACAGAAGCACAGTTCCGGCAACGGTTTAGTTCACCTAATCTTTAATCCTAACCCACTATTTTCACTTATTGCCACACTTGTATAACCTCAAACGAGTTCGAACACCGAATTCCCGCAAAGCAAATAAATATTTTGATAACTCTCACTTTCAACACTTGGCGCGTCGCGATCTAGCGGTGGGATCCTACGGCGGCGCGTGCGCGGCCTGCCATGTGTACCGTCGCACTAGCCGTGCAGGGTTAGATCTAAACGTTCGCTGGTAAGGGGGACAATTATTGAAATTTGTCTCTTATAATACAAGGAAACCATTAAATTGAACATGCAAATTCCACAAATTTCAAAGATAATTTAGGTCATATATGATGATGATGATGATACAGGAATTAATGAACCCCACATAGGCACAGAAACGTGATTATGATTATAATAGTGATTATACAAGTTTTCTACCAGTATACTATACAATACCTACAAGCTTCCACTTAAACCGTTTTTCCTCCAAAAGCACATAACAATTCATCCTCCAAAGCAGAACTCAAATCAAAGCTTTCTGTGAGCCCAGGGTCCGTTCTCCATGTTATGTATGGCCACCATTGGAGGGAATATCGTCTCACGTCTGACCCTACCCTGAGAGGAAAACCTGCGCCAAAGCCTCGTCCGTCTCCTTATCCTCATTTCCATGATTTATTTTGACTTTTACCGGAGCGACTCGTCTAACTCCCCATCTTCGAACCTAGCCCGAAGTTGCGGATATACATAAGCACATTTTATGGAAGAAGAAATATAAGAATGTTTATTGGATGCAATTCATACTAATATTATAAATTCGAAAGAAACTGTTCGTTTTTTATACCACTTAGGTAGTAGACAAGCATACAGCCCAGCTGATGGAAAGTGGTTACCGCTAAGGATGTATGCAAGACCAGGGGCTTTACACTCGTGTTCTTCAAGGGAAGGTTTCTTTAGGGTTGACCCCTAAAGAAACCTTCCCTTGAAGAACCCCATATTGTAGTCGTTTGGGAAAATCACAGCAAGGAGTATATTCGTGCTGCCGAGCCAATAAGAACCTTCTAGTATCCTTCATGAAGATCCCCATATTGAAATCGTTTGAAAAACTACAGCGAGTCGATCTGTTATGCTTTCACGCCTAAACCACGGAACCGATTTTGATGAATTTTGGTACAGAGATAGACTACTGCTTTGGGAAGGACATTCTAAGTTTGGTCCCTGTAGTTTTATATAGGAAACAATCCGGACGGGTATCTGCGGTCCGGTATAAGGATATGAGCTGGTGGCGGGCTGTGTTGTCTCTGGCTACCCCTAGGCGTGGGCAAAGGCATGTATGTTACAATGTGTGCGGTGTCTAAGAAACCAGCGAGCCGGTTCCGTTGTTATCAGGCTGTACGAAAAGCCGCCGATAGTGAAAGCTGCACAGTAATCGCCTTACGCCTGTTGTCGGCGACATGCTACAATAATTATAATGTCCCCATCACGAGGGACTTTACGACGTGTGACCCACTTGTATCATAACATCAAGCTGGTACCTTAACAAAAGGATAGGTAGAAGACTATTCGGTATTATGACCGTATATAGGTCCCAACCGACTTTACTTGCAAGCCGGTACACTTTTTTATACCACTTAGGTCTAAGACAAGCACACGGCCCACCTGATGGAAAGTAGTTACCATGGCCTATGAACGAGTGCAATACCAGGGGAGTCACACTCGTGCTGCCGATCCTGTAAGAACAGAGATATTCTGTGCTGTCAGCGCAGAAGACAAGCCTTAGGTCTTCCCACTGACAGCACAAATCCTCTCCAGTGGGCTCTGGCTACCCTAACCACCGTGGTAGTAGCGGTATTCTGTAGGGCGGAGGTACTTCCCTAGTTGGACTGCTCGATTGTTACGGAAATACCGTCGTGTCCTACTTCCTACTAAATTTAATTGACAGACAAGGCTCTGGCGCAGGCTTGCCTCAAAAGCTAGATCAAACTACAGTCCAGTGGTGAAGAGTGAAAATTGTGATAAAGTCACCGGTGGAAAAAAAAACTTACCTCAATCTAGTTTGTCATGCATCATGCGACCCACTGGTAAGCCGACATATATTATATCGGATTATAGGGACACCTATGGACTGTCACAGTGAATTCACTCCCGTACAGGCCAAAAGCGAACCTCGGTTCCATGCATTGTACCGTATTTCATGCGAATAAATCACCATTAACCGGCACCAACGGCACCAACGTTTTGGCTACCAGCTCTGTGTAGTCATCATTCAAAAATCTGAATTCCGCAGTGGACATTGCTTCTCAGAACTGGCAAACTGACTTACAGCATCAATAATCCTTTCAACAATTTGACAGGCGACATTCTAGAGCTAATTAATATGTCCAATTATATACATAATACAATAATTGTGAGTAGGTACGTTTGTGCGGGCGGCCGCGGGCGACGACTTGTCATTACGTGCGTAGTTCGTACGACGAGTGAAAGTGGGTGAAGAGCTTTTGAGTAGAATCCTCAAGTGTTTGTGTGAATTGGGCAGCTTTTTGTATGTACAGTCGGCCTAAGAAGTGGCTTGACAATTGACATGTTCCAAGTTACTGATTAGATAGGTACCTTAACTCTAAAGCCTTTGATGAAATTAGTTAATCTCCGAATAAATCGAAGATTTTCTGACCGATTTCAATTTACGATGTATAATTTCATTTTTGTATTCTGGGTTGTATCATCAATAGTTTTTTATTCTAACATCCTAAAGAGGAGAGGCAAAGATATAAACGCACAAATGAGTCATTCACCATCTCGCGATCGTCAAATTCGCGAGCGCGCGCGAGTTGGCAATTTTCGATTTTGAATTATTCACTCACACACGTTCACACATACCTACATCCTACATAATAAATAATTATCATTTCAGTGTTTAGTTTAAATTAACTAATAAATTCTTTAAAAAATGTAATGAAGTATAATGTAATTAAATTATTATTTGTTCATGTTTGTTAATTTATAAAATAGTAAATCCGAAGAGCTATTGTGAAAGAGATGAAAGCCGCGATAGGTCCGTGGCAAGTCCGGTGGCAAGGTCGCCCATCGCCCACAATAGCACTCGTTCGAGTTCGGACAGAGTAATGCTACTCATTGATAAATGTTATACATTCGCCAATCGCCTCAGTGGCGAAGCGGTCTCAAGGGTCTGTATGAGTATGAGGTCCTGGGTTTAAATCTCGGGTCGGGTACTTAATGTACTTATGTTATTTTATTTTCAGGTATTGTAGCTCCTTCAAATGTGAGTAGGTATCCCCTGTAAAGAATCCATTGGTATTTAACGTTGCAAGTCTATTGCAGGCCTTTCGGTGAGAGGTACCTATATTAGAGTTGTATAACTAAATTGGGTATTTATGTAGGTACTTGACAGTTAAGTTAAATATGTTTCTTCTCATTAAACGCCACAACGGTAAGTTCTATGGAAACTTGTATAAAGTAAACACTTATTATGATAAAATAATTAACTATTACTGTTCGATGAACGAAAAAAAATAGACATAAACCATAAAATAAGAACGGACATAATTATTGCCGCTCTCTTACCATATTTTATTTAATAAGTTCCATTAGTAATTATATATTTTAACACAAGATGTTGATGTGTTGCTGTGTAATGTTGAGGGATTGACCTCTGAGCCCCTTAGCCCCTTTCATCGTTGAACTACCAGACATACGGCAACACGACACCGCTGCACGGTGGAGTAGTATGTACCTACCTAAGTATACAAAACGAAAATATTTAGGCAACTGATTCTTGTGCGTACTGCTAGAGGAGTGGAGCTATTCCCGAGTCCGTGTTTCCGTAATGACCTCACCTGAAAACTTCAAGTTTGCAGTAAATACGTTGGGCAAGTGTGATGCTTGCATCGTCGACCACATAATCACTTCAGCCAGATGAGATACCATCGAATACGCGTCACATTGAAAAAAAAACTGACCAAGTGCGAGTTGGACTGCCGCTAAGGGGCCCGTACACAACTGGGAAAAGGGACGAACTGGACGAATATGCAGGAAACTGATGTGACAATGTACTGGCGCCGCTGCTGAAGACCCGAGTCACGAGTAGTAGTCAGGAGTACTTGAGTAGAGACCACGGTAGATGAAGAGAAGGGCCCTAGACTACATAAACAGATCTTGTGCAAGATCTGTATTTATTATGTGTTAATATTAAGACAGCGGCCGCATCTGTTCAAGAAGAAACCTCAAGCGATAACCCATCCCAATTGTGATTGTTGGCCGCGCCACACAGGTCGTCAAATAAATGCTTCATAAGCCGCAGTTTTTCAATAAACAATTACTGTCTTATAAAAACGTAGAATTTACGACAATTACACAACAGAAGCAGTGCGGTAATTAAACGTTTATGCGCGGCGCGCGCATTACTCCCAACGAATTACTTTTTAACCATATTTGTTTATTATTTACTACCGATCTCATTCGCGGCTAATTGTTCGTCGGTTGCGATATGCTTTCCTTTTTTTATGTGTTTGTCCGTCTGTAGGTAGGTACAGTGGGCCATCATTCCAGGCAGATGTAAAAGGTTCCAAAATGTGTCCGTAGAAGATGCTGCTAGGCTTTGTTTCCCGTACCCACACTGCCCTCGCACCGATACTGAAGAGGTTTCCATTTTGAATACGGATTCCTAAAAAGAACGGGAATAATTTAACGGGAGCAAAAGCTGAAAATGAGAAAAATATTTTGTAAAGGCACGGAATACATTTTCCTCGTAGATGATTCTACTAGAAAAATGTATGTAGTGTAAATGTATGTCCTATCAGCCTTATTTGGGCCCTTCCTTCTTCGGGGACCAAGACAACCTCCCTTAAACATAGGCTCGGTACGGTAGTCACTCTCGGAGAAGCCAACGTACTAATCAAACGCAACTGGAAAATCGCTATGAAGATGATTATGATGTCCTTCTAGGCGATCCTTTACACTAGGTCTAACTGCGGCAGTTGTCGCATACCTCCGTCAATATTATAATATCCTATAACTTAACTAATTAAATAACGATATAATTATGTACAAAAATGTCCGCGACCGTTAAACCAGCGTAAAAAGTGACGTTTGTCTGTCACAGTAACAGCCTCTGACACTTTACGCTTTGAGTCGCGCCTCACCCGCTGAGTTGACAACGTCACTACCGGACAGTGTGGGGGCGAACGTCGATACTATTTTATCGATAGAACCTTGATCTAAAAATGCTATTTTTTTTTATATAGGAGAAGTTAATTTCTTTTGGCCTGATTTCCAATCTTAACTTGGCACAGTATAAGAATAGTGTCAAATTTTTACGTGTTTTCAGACGTTTCCCCTCCAATTTTCCAAACCAACATCACCTGCAGGATGGTACATCTGCTAAATTGATAGACGAGCCTTTAGCGCAGGCTTTCTGGAGTAAGACGATAGTCAATGTCTTAGAAGCCGTTCGTTGCAACCGGGAACAACACTAAGGTAATATGGTGGAACCACAAAGTAACATCTTTGTACCCATGTATTGGAATAAATAAATGAACGGAATTGAATTAAAATGATAATTATTGTCCATGGGTAACTAAGTGAAGAATTTCCATATATCTAGTAATACGTATTACAGCAACTATTACTTAACTACATAAGAAGACCGAGGCTTAATACCCTCGTGTTATGTTTTCGACGGTAAGTAGGGTAGCCAGAGCTCACTGGAGAGATTTTGTGCTGTCAGTAGGCAAACCAAAGGCTTTGGCCTACTTATTTTTGCGCTGACGGCACAGAATCTCTCTGGTCTTACAGGGTCGGCAGCACGAGTGGACTCCGCTGGTGCTGCACGCGCTTTCAGGCCACGGTAACAACTTACCATCAGAAGGGCCGTGTGTTTGTCTGGACCTAAGTAGTATAAAAAAATAAGAATTCGAATATTCTGTTATGCCACAATAATAACATCGATAATAATACCCTCATCACTAAATTCACACACTGCTCGAGAAGCGGCACCTTTGAGCCAAATAAGCTAGTGATGTGACACTATCGCCAATCGTAATCCCCGCGTCGAAGATTTAATTTAAATAGCAGATTAATCTGTCGCTATGTTGACAGCTCAAAATCAAGTTGGGACTACTTGAGAAAAAATGAACGCCTACAGATTTATTTTGTTGAGTTAATAACTAGACTGAGTAGAAAGCTGGTGCTAAGTAAATCCTCTTTCGTAACCGGTTATGTGACTAGTTACGGAACCCGGGATTCGATTGAGAATGTCGGAAAATAAGGGAGTCCGACAAGGACTCCGTCTAAAGTCTAGAATATTACGGGATTTTTTTAAAGAATATTAGCAACCGAAATTACTAATATTCTCTCTAACCCCTAAATTGCTTCCTGTTAGGAGTAGGTTCACTTCGGTAGTGTATTTATCCGTATTCTAGACCCCTATAGCTATTACCTACTTACTTTGGGTTTAGGCAGTAGGTAGGTGGGTACTGTGTAACTGACTGTAACATCGCTGCGCTCATTACTATTAGGTAATCTGTGTCATTACTGCTCGACGCCGCCGGGGCGTCTGGGTCACACATCACACTACATGTTATGTAGCTTTTCTGAACAGACATTCTCAACACCAGCAAATTATTTTGAAAGGTACTGATGATAGACGACTTGATAAAGATGTCTGGGCTAGACTAGATAACAAGGCGGAGGATCGGGTAAGTACTATAGTTCACATTGGAGAGGCCTGTATCCAGCAATGGGCTAATAGATGATCATACTCATTAAAACTGCAAGATAGGCTTGCCTAATTGGAATAACGTGGGACCATAGGACTAAGAGACAATAGTTGTACATCCAATACACCTCTCTCTATCTGCCCACTGGGTCTGCATGTCCGTTAATTATATTTGTATCGAGTGTGCGAGCAGCCTTCTAAAATATCTAGATAGTGTAATGTAGCGTTATTAAAAAGTACAAATACGGATAAAATGATCTGTTACAGTGGGCGCAACATATCGCGTCCAGTGGCACGCACTGGGTCGCTGAGAAGCTATAATATGATCCTATAATATGTAATGTTATTGCTCCGGGTCCGGTAATTGTACCTACTACTTTCGCGCAAGTGAAATGATAGGACGACTGTTTTGTGATTGTGATGAGTCTGAGCATATCAGAATATTGAAAACAAAAAGGAAGATAAAAAAATACGTTAGCATACGATTTTCTTTTAATCAACGACACAGAAAAAAACACTGTGACATCTATTTTGTAAAAAAAGAGAAAAAAAATGTATATAATGAAAAGGTGTGTCGTACTCGTACACAACGACAGTACCTACGCTACGTTTGGACCACGGATGTACTGCTGTACATCACAGAAGCAGTTTATGAAGCAATTTACGTGGTCAATAATGTATCACTCAATGGCATTCATTAAGTTCACCTGAACACAATTTCACTGATGGAAGTCATCCATATGCCATTAGCCGTTAAATAGTCAGCTTATAAAAGTTGATTCGCCAGTTACTGAAACCTCTGCGTTCAAAGCGCGCAGTGCGAGCGAAATATTTCAGTACACATAACACATTAGCATACAATGGTGACAGTTGAGTGCGCCATAAATAGATGGCGGACTGATAAATGTCATTACGCGCCATATACGTCGCGCGGACGGTGTCGTACAGTTGTATCAAAGGACCTCATCGCTGGTCTCCGCCTGGCTGTTTAGATCAGTATGCTGTGAACTTGTATAATTAGGTAAGGGAATATAAGGCAATGAAGACGAGCTGTTTTGTTGCTGATGGCTGATGAGTTTTGAATTTTGAATTTGGAACAGTTCAAATAGATAAATAAGATACTTTTTTAACTTTAAACCTATATGCTTAAACATTACAACACAACAAACATTAGTATGCTAACTATACAAATTGAAAAGGTAGGTAGGTAAAAGCGAAATCAAGTTCAGGCGGGACTCGAACCTGCGATCTTTCTTTACAGGGGAATGCTCTGACCGCTGAGTCTGAGTCATCGAGCTTCGCCCGAGGTTGATCCAAAATTTTCCTATACATCCGTCTTGGGGCGGCTTTTTCCTATCTTCTTAATCAATATGCGCTTATTCATAATATCGTCAGTATTATTTATAATATTTGGGAATAGGTACTTAGACACACATAAACAAAGTAAAGCTGCTAAAGTAATTTCAATTAGCTTTTCAGGACGTTTTAATAGATTGCAGGATATTTCAGCCATAACCCCCGGCTAAGCTAAATTACTTGTGTTAGGAGTGGATTCACGTCGTTGGTATAATGGCCAGGATTCGAACCTAAGACCTCTCGATCGTAAAGCTAACTCCTTAAACACTAAGCTACCGCGCTTATTTTAAAACATGTAGACCATATTCAAGAGTCTGTGCGAACGACAGCAAGTGTGACGTACACGTGTAATGCACTAAGTACCTAATAATATACACAAAACCGCAGGGGAGCTATCTGTCGAGCTCGGAACATACCAGTCGCAATGGCTGGCCGCTCGATATGGCGCCTGCCGACCGGTATGGTCAAAATGAGCAGATTATTGTGTCCTATCAATAAATCGTGCGCTAATAGGCACAAAGAATTTCTGACGGATTCGTTACAGAAATATCTCTCGTTGAGTATACATTCTTAGCTGTGAGTCACACTCACTAAATTTTGAAGTAATTAGTAGATATGCTAACTATCCAGGACAGTCCCTTTTTAGATGAAATCTGTCTAACTGAGCTACAAACCTACGATGTTGACATTTTTCAGCCTATCGCCATCCATTGCTGGAACCCTCCCCCGACTTCCACATTCAGGCCATCCTAGTCACCTTTTTCATGTCGTCAGTCCATCTAGCTAAGGGCGTTCCACCGTCCGTTTCCCTCCTCGCAAATTCCACTCCAGGACTCTTTTGCTCCTAAGGCCTTCGCCAATTGCATCCTTCTGGGTACTCGAAGTTGTTTGTCCCAAACTGAATAACCTGCCGCCCCTTCGACCACTACAAATCCAGGCAACAGCTGCAGATTTTTACATTGAGCCTTGACATTTTGGAAGAACTGGTCGGTGATGACATTCTTGTTTAAAGCTCCACGTTGATAACTAATAAGAACAATAATTGGATGCAATTTTTAGTTTAATTTACTTTTGTGAAAAAAAAAGCAGACACACGAGCTATTGAATTTTAAAAAGGTTACTTGAGTCCAAAGTATGCTATGAATATTAAATATTAATAAAAAAGGATGTAACATTCATTCTCACCGTACTGTCCTGGGTGACGTGATGAATAGTGGGAAGCAGAAATATGATCCCTTTCTTGGTGTGCCTCTTCGTTCCTGTAGGTTGACTGCTTCCTGGATTGTTCTCTGACAGCTGCCAGTCAGTTAATTAATTTTGACACTTACTCGTCTATACGAATAAGTGTGAAAATTAATTAACTGACTTAGGTCACAGATTGCTTAGGTGCATTCTTAGGTTATACTTAGGTTAGGTTATGTAATGTCATCTGGATGACAGCTATCTAAACTGGCGCATTGTTCAATTGTTACTTGTTACAATATCAAGTTTAGTACCTACCTTCTATATTTTGTTTTTTGTTCCGTACTTACAGCCAATAAGTAATAGAAGGTAGGTAGATAACTAGATATACTTAAACTAATTTCATTGGCAGCAACTGTCAATTTATGAGCCATCATCATTGACTGATCTCAGCCACTATAGCGTGATTGAGTAAGAAACATCCAAGTGCATCCGTCCAAGACTTGCATTTTTAACAGTAAATTTAAATGAATCAGTTACCTCATTACCTGTGTACACAATTAAATAAATTAATAAGTTATTTCGTGACAACAATTAAAACATATTTTGTTGTAGTTTTTCGTTACAGCGCCAAATAAGCGCCGTTTAATTAGCGCCATTATTGCGTTCAATTTAATTACGCGGCTTGCACACCCACCGTTGTGTTGAGAGCTATTTAGATGCAAGCCGCGAACCATGGTCTGGTTTTAGCAAGTTAGTTGTCTGTTTAAACTTGGCGTGAGAAACCGTCTTAGAAGGGATGAAACCGTTAAGAGCGTTTTTCACATTGTCCGATTTCCGATATCCGATACAGTGCTGTTTTCACACATATCCGATAAAATCGGTCCGATTTGGCCATTTGTTTGATAGCAAAGGCTAGTTAGGGAAGCTAAGCATGAAAAAACCTAGTGCAAGCAATTTTCGTCCTTATTGACATGACATAGTACCGATTTTTTTTCTTGGGTGAATTTCAACAGGTCCATTAAAATCTTCATTCCGTGGATTTTTTTTTACCTTAAGTTTTATAGTTTAAAAAATCACGTTTATTGAAGGTTTTGATACTATATATTATGTATTCTCGCTTAATATCTCGCAGATAACTAAAAAAACTAACGAGATATACAAGATCAAATATTACGTGCCATGGCATTGAAACATGCGTGCACGGCAATGAAACAAGCGTCCACGGCCATGAAAGAAATGTGCCAAGGGAATGAAAGAATCAACCATGGAAATGAAAATTCATATAAACATAATATTTTATATACCTACCTACTTACATTCGTAATTATACTTACATAAATACAAAGGGGATTAGGTAATTATGTATGGACAGTGGCGTCATTTATTTGCTCAACTCTGGGACAAAATGTACTTTTATCACCCATTCGTTGCATTGTATTGCTCAGTGCAAATATTTGTATGCATGAATATGAATATTTGCATTGGTCTGGGTGTTTTCTATGTATAATATATGTATGTATTTACAAAAAAAATGTATCTATGTATTTTTATCCGCATTCTAGAACCCATAACACAAGCTAGTTAAGCTATGCTTACTTTGGGTCTAGATAGCGTTGTATAGAATGTCCTACAATATTTATTTATTTATTTATTTATTGTTTAAATATTTGAATAAATGCATTTCGTAACAATACTTTAACTATTCACGTATCAAATAAAACTAGATTTTATTTTAAAAGACGTATTTTAAATCACCGGCCACAGCCGTAGTGCCATAATAAGAGGGTAATAATTTACGTCTCTCGACCAACTGTCCGTGAACGTGTTAAGGCCCCGAATCAGATTAGCATCGAAAAATCGGTATTTTCGAAACCGTTTTTCTTTTTAACTATAAAACCTACAGATCTGGAATTTACATGCCTGCATACTACAGGATATACAGAGTAACTTCTCCTTTTCATAAATTAAATAAAAAAGGAGGAAATAGTTGAAAAGAGGCTCTGAACATCACTCTACTCTTTCTTATGAAACCAAATATTTTCTACAATATGTATCCAAATAATCTAAAATTTCACATATATGTTAAATAAATGTATTAGCATGACGTGACCTTCTTAGTTTGTAATCGTCCCCTATAAAATTATCTATTAAAATTAGTTTTACTGATTTTTACGGCTGAAAAACGAGCGAATGACCTTGAGCATTTGTATGGTCAAAGTCATTCGCGTATGTAATCACCTTAAGCTGATTACCACCATTGTAACATAGTAGGTACCTATGTTTTTCCTTCAGTTTACCATCAGGCGAGGTGAAGTCAAGCTGAATAGAATCTCAGTCAAGAGGGCCACTATTAAAGACAAAAAAAATTAAATATCTAATAAGAACGAATGAGAGAGAGTTGAAACAAAATAATGAAAGTGCAAAATGTTTCCACAGCGCTAGATAGATGGCGCTTTATCAATTTCTGGATCCCGATATAGTCTCGTTACACCTCGTAGTATTAGAGACCTGACATTGAACGTTGTGTTTAGTATCTTTGGTTTGCGTACAGAACCGCTAATAAATTTTTGAAAGTCTGTCCTGAAATGGGCAGACTAATCAATCAATTCGAAACATTCAGTGAGGCTCTGATTCTCTGACCTATGAGATCCATTCGTATGGATTATGGCGCTAATCGTTTAGGTACAAATTAATGCAAACATAATGCTGTACTTTTGCGCAAATAATTAAAATTAACTATTTCATGAAGTTAGATAAAGTACCTAGTGTATGGAACTGCACATCAATTTCGGACAATATTCAATGAAAAAAAAAATTAATAATCTAATAAGAACAATATATAGAGAAGAGAAAAAATAGTGTTGAAACAAATCACAGTGCAAAATGTTTCTACAGTGCTAGATAGATGGCACTTTATCAATTTCTGGATCGCGATATAGTTTCGTTACACCTCGTGGTATTAGAGACCTGACATTGAACGTTGTGTTTAGTATCTTTGGTTTGCGTACAGAACCGCTAATAAATTTTTGAAAGTCTGTCCTGAAATGGGCAGACTAATCAATCAATTCGAATCATTCAGTGAGGCTCTGATTCTCTGTCCTATGAGAACAAGATTTACACTTGCTACTAGAAGACGTTCCCGCTATCTTGATCATAATAATGTCCTTGGCTTCTATACCTACTGTTAGTAGGAACTATTACAATAACATTGTCATAAAATTATAAAGTGTCCGTATCTGTTCATTGGAGATATCACCGAAAGAAAATTAATGGGTTCCGTTTGCTATCGAAATTGTTTCGGTCTCCACTATAGCAGCGGGTTTTTATTTCAAATACTTCGTACCGCCATATTTTTTTCAGCCCGCGTGAATTTTTGATCCTGTTCCCGCTGCACCTATTTTCTCACCGTTAAATCCTTCCCTGGACATTCACGAAAGTTTTAAGACTAAAATTAGCCGAATCGGCTCGGCCGTTCTTGAGTTATAAAAATACAACGAAAACTGGCATTGATTTTTATATCCTACTAATCCTACTAATATTATAAATGTGAAAGTTTGTGAGAATGGATGTGTGGATGTTTGTTACTCTTTCACGCATAAACGGCTGGACCGATTTGGTTGAAATTTGGTATGTATATAGGTTATACCCTGGATTAACATATAGGCTATATATCAGCGATGAACGGGATCAGAATTCCACGCGGGCGGAGCCGCGGTCAATAGCCAGTATTAGATAACATTGATAAATACAGACATTGCCTCTTTCCCAGTGGAGTAGGTAGGTAGGGGTAGTTGAAATGAGGCAATCTGCAATCGTTCTCATTTTACGCACCAATGTGAGACGTCAGTGCGATACCTACGAAAAAAATACCTACCTCATAAATTCGTATGGATTATGGCACTAATAGTTTAGGTACAAATGAAAGCAAACATAACGCTGTACAGCGCTGTACTTTTGCGCAAATACCTAATTAAAGCCCGACCAGTAAAATAAAATACCTCGCCATATTGCGGTAAACTATTGGAACTAATTTCTTCATATGGTAACAATCTATACAATGTCATTATGGTCATCTGTCAGTGTGGTGTCAATTGTGCGTGTTGTTGAGTTTGAGAGCGCTACAAAACTACAAAACTATAGTAATATGCCGAAAACTATTAAAAGCCAGTTAAGAAAAGTAATTTATAATATAACAAAGTATTTGTCGGATAAAAAGTAGGAAGGATTGGACTCTGTTCCTCTAAATAACATCACGGACCTTGTTGTCAACATGACGGGTAAGTACATCATAGAGTACGTGCAATGAAATTGGCCTAAACTACTGATTTTACTGTGACTAATTATTATTCACATTTTTAGGTATATCCCGATCTTCTGTAATAAAAATACGAAGAGAAGGTCAAACGTCAAATGTATTTTCTACGCCTAAGAAAAATAAGCCTAACGCAAAAAAGAAAATCCTGCTCGATTATTTTGATCTCTGTGCTGTTAGGTATAAAATACAAGAATTTTATGCAGTCCGAAAAACAATATCGCGTGGTCCCTGTTCTATACATAGTGTAATGTAACTGTATGTCTAACTTGTATTTACCATTCCAAGCAGTAAACTATTATACGGATACTACTGTGTTGTGATTTGTGCCCAGTCCTTGTAAGTCTATAACTCACTTTTGTGAATAATAGCAATGAAAAACATGACAGCCTCCGTGGCGTAGCGGTAGTGAACGCGGCCGCTACGCACTAGGCGCGGGTTCGATCCCCGCTCAGTGCAAATATTTGTGTGCATTAAATATGGGTATTTGCATTGGTCTGGTCGTGCCTCGGAGAGCACGTTAAGCCGTCGGTCCCGGTTGCCATAAGAACATCTATGGCAGCACTGGCGTAGCTATGGGTGGGCAAGGTGGTGCGGTGCACCAGGGCCCCTAGGCTCAGGGGGCCCCCCAAGCCCGAGCCTGAACTAGCAAATCTCATATTGAACTACCTACCTAAAAAGTCTTAATTTTGGAATGCGAAAATGGGTTGTAGTAAATCAGTGCAAGTCATTTGTTGGGAATTTTGTGCAGTATTGTCTCGTTAAATGATTCGCCATCACATTTGCAGCTAGCTTGGAGGCCCCCTGAGCCCTCACTGCCCTCAGGAGGCCACCAAGCTTAATGTCTAGAGACTAGAGAGTGATATTATTCTAGCAGTCATAATAAAATATTTTACTTATAGTAAATTGATCGGAACTAGTAATATTATAATAGTAATACGAGTTCCAGTACCATTTTTTTTTTGCTAGATAATCGCTGGTCTTCTATTGAAGACTATTTGTGCACCCTGGGTAATGGAGACAGCAGCAGCCTGTCTCAAGACGGCATAGACGCTGCGGCTTAAGGCCAACTATGAACTTTCCACGTGTAACTCTGATTAGCAACTGTAGCAGTGGAAAGCAAGTAAGGGGGTGGGATAGTTCTGGGCCAGATGGAGATATCGTGGTTCCCATATTTGAGGGGGGCATCTCAAAGTCGTATATGGCCCAGGGTGTTTCGAGGTGCAATGGAATTTTCTTATTGGTCCCGCTTACACTCCGGCGCTTGAGACCCGAGACTGCATGCAGTTTTAGTTGTTTCGATTCCGGCCTAAACACCTTCACCGAATGTTTATGTCGATTCGACATAAACACGAAATCATCATCATCTGCATATAGACGCATTTTCCTGATTGCATCCGTGGCCAAGATGACCTCGGAGCTCAGGGTTCGCCTTCCGGCTCTTCCTCCTTCACTTCTCACGATCTTGGGCGTCCATGAAAGTGAGAAAAATTCGCACGCATATCACCCTCCACGACATCAAGTCAAGACTTCTTGGGCCTACCCCTTTTACCTGGACCCGGCGGGGGCGCCATTGCCAGGCATTTGTTAGCCACGTAGCCTGGCGGTTGCCGCAAGACGTGGCCGCACCAGCGAAGGCGGCTCTCTTGCATTTTATCCACCATATCACGGATATCGGACATGAAGGCTGCCGCGGATGCGAGAGTTTGTCACGCGATCTTTACGCGTAACGCCGCATAGCATTTTCATCTCCATGACCTCCGTGGCCTACTGACCTTCCCCTAATTGTGTATTGTGTAATGTGCGTTGTGATTTGCTTTAAATGTATTTTATTTTCTTTCTTTCTTTTCCTTCAACCTGACTGGCATTTTGGGATCACACGTGAGGCCAGTCATTTCTCGCCACTTGGCCCACGCGGCAGCAATGCGTGCCTTGACGTTGTAGTCGATTACACCAGTCACATGAAGTACAGATCCCAGGTACTTAGCCTGGTCCGTGTGGTCGACCAAATTATCGCCTATGTGAACGGCTGTGGGATCTGTAGAGTTTAACGTTAAGTATTCTATAGGCACACGAAAATAAATGGAAAGGCGAATGGGCGTTTCGTCCCATATGGTGTAACACTTTTTGACCTATATCAAATGAAAGGTCTCAATGAGTGTATTATTTTTTTGTATGGCCGTAAATCTGTATTTCGTGCAGGGTAAAAGTTGTGGGGGTTTCAGTTACTAAGAAAGTATTTAATTTATTTTAAATAATTAGTGTTTTTATGACAAAATACTTATTTATTTATGCTATTTTTACCCGACTATGTTAAAGCCAAAGGAGGATTATGATTTTGACAGGCTATGTATGTATGTATGAACTATGTATGTATATTCACTAATTCCCTCATAGCTCTTCAACTACTAATTAGAACTGGACAAGTAAGGTATTGTTAGAAGTGTCTTGATCGTCCACTTATTATAGGCTATATAATGTGTCACTGAATTTAATGAGGCGCCCTCTAGCAGTCATAAAGTACTGCGTTAAAAAATACAATTGAGGTAAATATACCGTGTTTGATATCAAATTAAAGGCCTTAATTAGTACATTTCAAATATGTATAAATTATTGGGATTTTTGAATGAAAGGACATCACCCATTTTAGTCCAAAATTGAAAGTGCCGGCCAAAGAAAATAAATACGATATTCCGTTAGAACTTGTCCTCGCTAGCATTTTCTATTACCACGTCAAAGTTGAGGGACCACTGCGCTTGGTTTTATTTGAATTTAAAAATCTTGGAAACATACATTTTTTATGATACGAATTATTAAAAATAAATGAAAAACTTTATTCTATATTGGAACAATAGTTAATAAAAGCAATAAAAAATAACCCCATATTGCATATCGTTGTATTTCGTCCATTTATTTAGGTCCATAATGGAAAGTGCTGGCCAAAGTACCTATACAAATATGAAATTCCGTTAGAGCTTGTCCTCGTTAGCATTTTTTACTATGGCGTCAAAGCTGAGGGACCACTGCTCTCAGTTTTGTATAAAGTTCAAATATCTTGGAACCATACATTTTTATGATATGAATGATTAAGAACGAATAAAAATCATTGTTCTATATTGGAAGAATAGTCAATAAAATCAATAATAAATAAACCCCATTCTGCACACCGTTGTTTTTCACCCATTTATTTAGGTCCAAAATTGAAAGTACCGGCCAAAGCATACGAGTATGATATTCTGTTAGAGCTTGTCCTCATTAGCATTTTTTATTATGGCGTCAAAGCTGAGGGTCCACTGCCCGACTAACGGAATGTAATATTTGTATTCTTTGGCCGCTACTTATTTTCAATTTAGCACCTAAATAAATAGACGAAAAACAACGGTGTGCAGTATGGGGTTTATTTTTTATTAGTTTTATTAACTATTCTTCCAATGTAGCATGACATTTTTTATCCATTTTCAATAGTTTGTGTCATAAAAAATGTATGTTTTCAAGATTTTCGAACTCAAATAAAACCGAAGGAAGTGGTCCCTCAACTTTGACGCCCCAATAAGAACAAGTTCTAACGAAATATCGTATTTGGCCAGCACTTTCAATTTTGGACCAAAAATGTATGCAGCGTGAATAATGTTCTTTTGAAGCATTTATTATGCTAACTATTCAAATCGATTTAGAAAGAGAAAATTAAAATATTGGTTTCTGCTTTTAATTTTTTTTGTTTCATGCTTTTTATATACCTATAATAATAGCAGGTTTTATGGAAATCTGCTGTATCGTGATGTATAAATTATGACCTTTCATTTGATACCCAATACGGGTATATTTGAAAATAGATTAGATTTTGGATTGATTTTCATTCCTCATAATATATTTCAAATGGTTGAACCGATTTTTATGAAACATAGCTAAGAATACTCTCGACTAAACCATCTTTCGATCAAAAGAAACAGAATTGAATTCGGTTCAGCCGTTTGGGAGCTACGATGCCACAGACAGACTGACACACACGCACACACACACACACACACACACACACACACACACACACACACACACACACACACACACACACACACACTCTCACGTCAAACTTATAACACCCCTCTTTTTTTGTTAAAAATATGTGATCGGTACAACCATGAACCATGTCAACCAGTAGGTGAATTAACCCTAGTTGAGTCAACCGTAGTTGTAATGACCGTCGGCGAAATGATACAAAACCGTAGAACTATACTGCAAAGCCTATTTGCACAAAAAATATTTTTTACTTACACCCTTATAACTTTGGACCTGCACGAATTTCTGATAAAAATCTTTCATTTTTACATATAAATAGACTAAATGAACATGTTTACACTAGTCGCAACTTGTTACAAGGGTTGGGACGCAGCTCATACAAAAGTGCCCGTTCTCCTTTACGTATGTATGCGCGGAAACAAGCTAGATGTATATCTAGATTGTTTCCGTGCACCTCTCTACAATGGAAGGAGGATTGGGGTGCGGGGCCCGCAGTCACCACGCGGTGCACCCTGGGTAACGGAGACGGCAGCGCTCCTCTCTCGCGTGGATCTGTTGAGGACTGGTCGGAGACTTTTCACATGTCCCACAATGATGAGCAGGCAAGGAGCGGACCGGTTACCGAGCGCAGGCGTGGGGGTTACGTGTGCGGCCGCCTGTCACCCTTTCACCCCCACTGGCAACGCGGTTCGATGTTCGTCCCTCTTTTCAGAGTTCTATGGGGACATCGTGCTTCTCACACCCGAGGAGGCCATTTTAAAACCGTAGATGGCCCAGAATCAGCCGGGGTGCCAGTGATATGCTGTCGGTAACCTTACACCCCGGCAGCTCTGGTATCTGATCCGAGACGGCGTGTGGTATTAAGCGGTCCGAGTCCGACATAACTACCTCCGATGGCCGACGACGGGCGTGGGATCTGAGGGGATTTCCGCACGAAAAAGAGGGAGAGAGGACGGATTTGACCTCCAACAGCACGTTAGCGACCGGTAGGGGATATACCTACCTCATCGTTTACTTCGGTAAGGCGACGTGCGACGCCCGAAGGAATTTTCGGAACCAAAGAAAATAGGGGGGCCCCCTGTTTCTTTTTGCACCGGGGCCCTTGGTCACCTAGCTACGCCACTGTATGGCAGTCGTTACGGGTAGTTGGTCCAAAAACAACGGTCTAGCTGCAAAGCTTCGATATCACCTAATGTTAACATTGGGTCGTGGAGGTCAGGTGGCAATCGCTTCACGGAAAATATCGAGGTCTAGCCAAATCTGTAGCTATGACTGGTAAAAGCGGACCCCAGACTCCAAGCTGAAAGCTTCGGATGCGACTGGGAATAACGCTAGGAGGAAGAAGAAGCAATGAAAAAGTCACAGTTTTATATTAGGTGTCATTCCGTGCTTAATTGCGGGGAAATAAAAGCCTGTTCATAAGCAAGTGTGTTGAAAAAATATTTGTACACTTGGCATTTTACATGTGTATCACTATACTTGGTGTTGTCATAATCATAGTGTTTTTGGCGCCCCCAGTACGGGTTTTTTATTTTATTGGTCGGACTTTATAATTAACTATTTCATGAAGTTGATTAAATAACCTAATTATGGAACTGCACATCACTTTCGGACAATATTCAATGAAAAAAAAAAATAATAATCTAATAAGAACAAATTAGAGAAGAGAAAAAACAGTGTTGAAACAAATCACAGTGCAAAATGTTTCCACAGCGCTAGATAGATGGCACTTTATCAATTTCTGGATCCCGATATAGTTTCGTTACACCTCGTGGTATAAGAGACCTGACATTGAACGTTGTGTTTAGTATCTTTGGTTTGCGTACAGAACCGCTAATAAATTTTTGAAAGTCTGTCCTGAAATGGGCAGACTAATCAATCAATTTGAAACAATCAGGGAAACTTGGACTCTCTGATATTCACTCACCATCTTATTCTGAACTCTGGTTCTCAAAAGTGATTTCGATTATTTATTTTTTTGTTTGAATGATATATTAATCGGGAGTGTTCTTAGCTCTGTGGGATAAAAATCGGTCTAACTAAGATGGCCGCCGACGCCACATAATGGCAGATTACATAATTTTTCATAAGTCCGTCAATATTTAAGAATATAATTAGACGAAGTTAGACATGTTGTATCTGGAAAAATAAGTACCTACATGAAATACCATATTATGTAATACATGACATTGTAGCTAATGTTGCTATGGTAGGTTTGCTAGTCAAGATCAATCAGATGCTGACTGTACCTTGACGTTATGATGCTATGTTATTACTTCGTTGTTTTTTGTCGTTTCCCTCGGTTCCTAAGGGTCGTAGCGTGATGGGCTTTATCTCCCTCTGGCAGAGGAGCCACGGCCCCTATCAACATCCCTTTGTCTCCCCTAGGGGAGATAACAGGTGAAACAAGAACTAATTTGAACTGCCTGGTGTTGTTTCTAAACACCAGGTCGCAGTGGGCTGACTCGTCACAGATTCATTTACAAAAGTTATAAGAGCAGGATAGCGAATAAAAGAGAAAATTTATTTTACAAACCGTGTATTGGTACTATTATTTTTCTTAACAATACAAGAAAATATAATATTAAAAAATTTTCTATAAAACATTCTAAAATATTCATAACTAGTTTTAGAACATTTATTTCAATATTTTAAAGAATTTAACAAAATGAATACGCAAGTAAATCTTGAATAATAATACTTCTACTACAAATTTAATTTGTTCAACAACACTTTAGTTAATTCTATTGATATAATATGTTGTACAATAAGCACTTGATGTAAGTGGTGCGTAACATCCAGGCCTGACTACTCATCTGTCAAAATTACGCGACTGACTTTTCCAAATAGGTAGATGTTACCGATTCTTTTTCCTCTACCATGGTGACTTTCAAGCATGGTGACATCACGGAATCTGTTAACATTCTGTATGTGGCTCGAGTGCCCGGTACAATATATTAATTTTGTGAATATATTTTATCGGGCACCAGGCCATCCTTTATGAGAACTTGTTGGAACTATAAAAAAAAAAACAAAGCGCGGGAAATTCGTAGCAATATGAGAAAAGGAAATATGATAAAGTTTTGCCGGCCCACTTATTATTGATAGTAGGTACTTGAACACCTCACCATGGCCAGGCCAAAAGTCAAGTTCAGATTTTAAAGAAACCAATAGAAAAACTAAAATTAACTCCTGGTCAAGTACTCGTTGGCGATTTCCTTCCAATCGCAAGGGTCGGTGCCGTCCCCGGTGGGCGTGGTCTTGCGGATCTTCTTCAGGAGCTCCCATCCCTTGGCCTTCTCGGTGGACGAGACGTAGGAGTTGGAGGGGTCCTGCTCCCGAGTGTACGCTCCCAGCACCAGGCTCTGGACTAGACGGGATGAGATGAGGATCTGAAAATGCGGAGGTTAAAATGTATTAAGTGATTGGTACGCACTAGATATCCAACTAGCTATTAAGTCTTTTGAAAATCCGAACCAAGAAAACAACCATAGTATTCCCGAGAGTATTCTTGATAATCTCAGAGGGGTTAGTCGCCGTCACACCCGTAAAAGCGAACCTATCCAAAATACGAAAAAGTTGCATCGAAAGCTTTGGATAAAACAGAGCTTGACATGATGTTTTAATACATCAGAAACAAACCAAGGTTTTTGGGAAATTATAGAATGCGATCAAAGGTGAGGGGTATTTTCCATATATGTAAATTAAACCTAGAACCGTGAAAAATTACAGTCCTTATTTGGGAAGTCGTCTGGAAGATCGACTTACTTTCAGTAGCCTGTACTCGTCGTCAGGCAGGCGCCGGTTGACGGTGTACCCGGCGAGCACGTAGCCGCCCGAGCGAGGGTCGCCGGTCACCAGGATCATGTAGGTCATGGCGATGGCCAGCTCGAACACGTAGTACGAGTACTGGATGTCGCCGAAGTCGATGATGCCCGTCACTCGGTACTCGGAGGAACTGTGGGCGGAAATAATACATTGGAGAAAAGGAAAAGAAATTTCAATCAGATTCCTGCATTTCCCCTAGCGTTGCAGTCGCCCATAGGCTACGGTAACCTCTTACCATCAGGAGGACCGGGTCCTTGTTTGCGACCTAAGTTGTATATTTGATTGCTCCATTTTTTTCTTTCCTATAAATTCGTTTGCTCTAATTTATATTTTCTATTTCACGTTGTATGCCTACAGGAAGGAGCTAATCTTTTTTAAATATCAGAAATATCAAAAAATTCCTTCCTTTAAAACTCGTTCCTAGTACTTAGATAGGTATAATTTATTATAATAATATAATTCCATTATTATTTTATCAAAATTTACATTGTAGTTAGTTTACTTTATAATATAATAACTTGTTATTGAATTTAGAAGAGAGAATAGTTTGTTAACAAAATCTTAAGAAAAATAATAAAAATTAATATTGTAATTATGACAATACCCAGATAGACTGAAACAAGCCAAGTTATCACCTTTGAAGGAATGGTTAATCATCATTGCAAGCATTTAATTACTTGGCTTACCTCAGCAAAATACCGTTAAGTATCTTTGAGCATACCCTCAAAACTGATGTATTCACCCGCCTATTTTTTAACAAAAGATAATTAGTAAAATATGTAGTGACATCTATTAACAAATAGAAACTATTATTAGCTAGTGACATCTATTATCTAATAGAATAAATTATTAAATAGCGACATCTATTGTTGAATAGAAACTATTATTAGCTAGTGACATCTATTAGAATATAGTCGTACTAAAACGCTTATAGCGACATCTATTGGTCATATTTATAACGTGGTAAAGCGACCTCTGTAGTTCAACTTATATAACTACAAATTATTAATTTTATTATTTAAGACTAAGTTATATGAGGTGCATGGACCGCATATAATTTTACTATTTAAAAATTTCACTAGAGAATGTACATTATACCTACATTTATTTCCTCCATCCATTAATTAGATTTATTTGAATCATCGAAAAGGAAATACAGTAGATTATACAGTACATAACAGTTCTGCCTACCCCTATTTTCTTATCGACACCTCTGGGTTCAATTGGCGTATAAACCAAAACACGACTTTTCAGGAGAGCAAAAAAACGATTTTATTTTTAGAAAAAAAATCATAACTTTTTTATTTTAGAAGCTACATATAAAATGCCAAGGAGAAAGATTCTTAGAATTTAGGGATGAAGAAGGCTAAATCATTCAATCATGTCTATCTTCTTTGGTTTGGAAGTTAGCATGGATATACGTCTTAGAAAATACCAATTTATGGTGTATACACCCCATGAAAATTGGATGAAAAACCAAATAATGGATATAAGCTGTACTTATATCCATATTTGGTAAAATTAAGTTCACATTTACTGATGTAAAAGCACGTAACTGTAGATTTTTTTGCTGTAAAAACTATTTACTTTGCACATCAATAGAATTATAATTAATAAAAACAATCTCGATACTGTAAGAATGTGGCAGAATTACATTAATATTAGTTTACTACAGAATTGTGGTCGATATATACGAAATTAAACTACGAGAAACGAAATTAACTTAGTTTTATTAAATAAAACAGATAATTATGGCACACATTATCAGTCATGATCAGATTACCAAACTAATAAAGGCAATTATTTAAATCTGTAGCTCTTCCACAGCCATCTCTCCTACACCGCGACTTCCTCGTACAACAGATTGTTCTCAGGGTCTTTATCTTTAATTCAGCGGCACTTGAACAGAGCCTGCGCCATTTTGGCCGTGGAACGCGCCAACTTATAGATAAGCTTTTGCCCCTCAGACGATTCCAACTTGTTATATAGCGGTTGCAAGTGGTCTCGTTTGGCCCTGGCTACCGCTCTTCTGGTGGCGCGTTTTGCATCTTTGTACGCGTCGCGGTCATCGAAAGATTTGGACGCTTGCCACTTTTTTAAGGAGGGCTTTCTTCACCCTGATCTCTCTCTGCACTGTGTCGTTCCACCACCAAGTGTCCCTGTCATAGATGCGTCCACCCTTAGACGTACCGAGCACCGCCCTCCCCGCCTCAAGGATAGCTGCCTGAATCCTGTCCCAGCAAACCTGTACTGGTTCGTCTACAGCATCAGCGCACTTGTCACCGATAGCTGAGACGAGACTTTGGGACTTGGCTTCACCACCACCTGATTCTGCGTTGCCCACGCTCGGCACGTTTGTCTTTGAGTTTCACGCGGAGGTCCATGATAAGGAGACGGTGTTGGCTAGTGAGACTCTCCGGGTATTACCTTGCAGTTGGCCACCCTGCTGATGCTATGCCTCTTAGTGAGTAGGAAATCGATCTGGGTAACCGTGCTCTCCGCTCTTGCAGGTGACAAGATGTTCGGCTTTCTTTTTGAAGAAAAAAAAAAAAAAAACGTGGCCGTACACGTTTTGAGGATGTGCTCACCCTCTGGGTTACGGCTACCGTGTCCAAAACCGCCGTGGGCATGTCCAAACTCCTCACACCTGTCACCCTCATGACTGTTCGTGCAGTGGTTTTACTTTAGCAGAATCGAGGGCCAGGGCCTCGATTCTGCTAAAGCAAAACTACCGTCATAACACGGACACTAATAATTTTTTGAATTTTTACCATTTAATTTGAGACTTTAAAGCAAGGTATGTAAAATCTAAAATTAAATGGCCTTATTGTAGAGTGAACGAAAGCGTGTAGTAAAAATATTGTCATTTAATTTAGGACTTTAATTCTATAGCAATAAAGTCTAAAATTGAATACCATTTTTTGCAATGGATATGGTTTATACGTCCATGTTATTTAAATGTTTGGATTTATGACCTCAATTTTAAATTACGTTTAAGAAATATATTCATTCGTCACGGCGTAAAAACCATTTACAATCAAGGCAGATCTTACGCCCCGGGTTGGTTAAAATCTTGGTCATAACGTCTTACTAAAAATTTAAAAAAGAAAAATTTGGCTGATACATTAACATTTTATCTTTTTTGTGGTAGGATGATCTAAATTTTTTGGGTCGTAAAAGCATTTTTTTTGCGAATTTGAACATTTTAAATATACAGATTGATAGAGAAAAAAATTCTGAACAAAACGGTGTATATAACTCATTTTGGCCAAAATGGTTTATACGCCAATTGAACCCAGAGGTGTCGATAACTTGTTATTGAATTTAGAAGAGAGAATAGTTTGTTAACAAAATCTTAAGAAAAATAATAAAAATTAATATTGTAATTATGACAATACCCAGATAGACTGAAACAAGCCAAGTTATCACCTTTGAAGGAATGGTTAATCATCATTGCAAGCATTTAATTACTTGGCTTACCTCAGCAAAATACCGTTAAGTATCTTTGAGCATACCCTCAAAACTGATGTATTCACCCGCCTATTTTTTAACAAAAGATAATTAGTAAAATATGTAGTGACATCTATTAACAAATAGAAACTATTATTAGCTAGTGACATCTATTATCTAATAGAATAAATTATTAAATAGCGACATCTATTGTTGAATAGAAACTATTATTAGCTAGTGACATCTATTAGAATATAGTCGTACTAAAACGCTTATAGCGACATCTATTGGTCATATTTATAACGTGGTAAAGCGACCTCTGTAGTTCAACTTATATAACTACAAATTATTAATTTTATTATTTAAGACTAAGTTATATGAGGTGCATGGACCGCATATAATTTTACTATTTAAAAATTTCACTAGAGAATGTACATTATACCTACATTTATTTCCTCCATCCATTAATTAGATTTATTTGAATCATCGAAAAGGAAATACAGTAGATTATACAGTACATAACAGTTCTGCCTACCCCTATTTTCTTAAAAAAAATCATGTTATGTTAGTTATCAGAAGGCGTTATGTAATTCACTTGAGATGTTTCGGCTTCACATCACGAGATAACATCTATTATCACAAACTTGTCTAGTTCGTTCTAAACAAACAATTTTGATAACATATTGTTACTTTTATCTCCCTAGAACGGTTCTATTGGCACCACAAGAAAAATATCATTAGTTCTATGAGTGTAACTAACTAATAGTATATTAGTTACTTACTTAGTAATTAATGGAATGGAATGTTCACAATTCATCAATAATGAGTCACTTCTTGGATATGGCGATAGCGGAATGGCACAGTACCTACAGATTGTGATATTGAAAGTGCGGGTTCGGCCATTAGGTACATTTAATAGTGACAATGTGCAGGCGATCTTCACCCGAGCGCCAATCGGATAGGTACATCAAAATATTGACGGATATTGCTTAGGCACAGGCTTTCCTTTACGGAATGGGTGGTAAGACGGCAGTCATTCCCGTAACGGACAGTTAAAATAAAGATAAATAAAATGAGGAGTAGGAAAGCGGCCGCCGCGTTCCGAGGGCACGTACACACGTACACTGGTGGCAGACAATCACACAGCCCACCTGATGGCAAGCTGTTACAGTGGCCAATGGACGTGTGCAACACTAGTAGTGTCACGCTCGTGCTGCTGACCCTGCCCTGTAAGAACCTTCTAACGGCCTTCTCGAAAAATCCAATATTGAAGTCACTAAGAAAAACCACAGAAGGGCGATCATTCCACAGCCTGTGAAGCCCCTTCCATACTTCACTACATATACTCACGCCTGTACATCCCCGAAGGTGTAGGCAGAAGTGTATTATATTATCACCCTTAATTCGCCCACTATGATTTTCATTCAGTGAGCGCAAACAAATGCAAGCAGGACTAGCACTAGCGTTATAGCCTGGTGGTAAGTGTGACACTAGGGGAGGCCCACTAACCTGCCCCCAGGCTTCGGTCCCACGAGCACGTTCATCTCGTTGACGTCGCCGTGGATGACGCCCTTCTCCAGCTCCTCCAGGCGAGGAACCACCGCGTACTTGAACTCCTCGATGACCTGGAGAGGAGGTACGGTAAACGACCGAATTAGTTTAACAAAGTAGGAATAATAAAAAGACGGTCTCGTGCGAGTCGCGTCTCGTACTGAAGGTTCCCTACAGAGCTGGATTGAGGGACGAGCTTATGCTAGCTGTATCTTTTAATGGCATTGATTTAAAGTCTGATTTTTTCACAGTTTCCAGGCATTGCAAACCTAAGTTGTCGGTATGAATTTCTTCTTGATACCTCCATGCTTTTCTGAGAAAATGTTCTTGACGGACAGACAGACGGACAACGAATTGATCCTATAATACGGGGTCCGTTTTTTCCTCTTGAGGTACGGAACCCTAGTAACAACGAACTAAATAATTATTATATCCTTATCTTTTAAATACTTTATCCGTCCATAGGGATTATTCTTATAAAAATTAATAAAAAAATATGTTTGACACTGGTTCTGGTTTCCTTACGAATGTGATCTTCATCTATACTTACGAGTATATTCTCAGATCAGTCATGGCTGATTATCAGTCTAATGATCAAACGAGCTGTCAGTTACCTCCTCAGCCAGGTCCAGCTTGTCCTGCTCCTTGATGACGTAGGTGAACTTGGCCAGCTCCGGCACCTTGGTCAGCATCCACATGTGCTCGCGGGACACCAGCCCCGAGTGGTTGAAGTTCTGAGCGAGAGTTACATTGTCAACTATTATACTGTGATAAAATTGCAGAAAAGTAGCTGGGCAGGGCAATTGGCTTTGGCGCTCTTGAGCGAAGTTTTCATCTCACCTCACCTCATCTCATCTGATCATACCTCACCTGTGTGAGTGTGTGTTATTGTATGTGGCTTTGTAAAGGCTAAAGTAGGAGATCGTAAACAAGATTATTTAATGCGATTTTATGTAGGTATGTATTGTATGTTTGTGCTCTCCCGAGCCATTGCTCGGGAGAGCACAAACATACAATACACACCATTGTGTTAATTAGCTTGAACCTGAAAATCTTAATACCCCCTAATAGCCTCCTACACCCAAGTTCAAGGCTAAAATGGCGTATCGAACAGGGCAGAAAACCCCCTTTAATGTAACAAGCGTTCTATCAGTAACAACCATTATTATATACAAGTATATAACAATACACACAGTAGTTACATCGGCCAAGGTCCCGTGCGGTCAGTACGGTCGCGCCGTGGCATTTCGTATATTGTTCGGATTTCACGGCGCATTCGCTGGACATGGTTGTTAATCATTACGAGTTACTCGTATGTTGTCAGTCAGAGTCATTTAGTTACTATGGCCTGTGAATGCCAGTACCAGAGATGACAGATCTCGCATTGTCATTTTCAGTAGGAAAGCGACCAAAGAAAATAGTGGGAAAATTAATAAAAAGAGAGGAATTGCCAAAAACCGTGGTAAATGTAGCTATTATTCCCTGATTTTCTTATTGTGTCATACCAATAGTTTATGGTATATCAATATGGAATAGGTTGTTCGAGTAGGCCATGATTCCTTACCTGCAGTTTCGTATCCAGGTTAGCAACAAACTCCCCCAGCTGGTACAGCAGAGCCTCAGACTTGGGCACGTCCTGCAGCAGCTCCCCAGGGATGTACTCCAAGAGGCGCACGGCGTGCTGTTTGCCACTGATGCTCTCGATGGAGTGCAGGTGCCCGTATACATTGCGAACTGGTTTCGGACAGGTGATACCACGCGTAGCTGGAAGGGAAGAAAGAGTTGTAAAAGTCTTCGTGCAAGAGGTGTGTCACTGCGTAGTGCCACGGGGCAGTCCCGAGGAATTATGTTGTTTCAAGTTGGAATCTAGAGTTAACTAACTACAGGAGTGTCTTTCTTACTAGCTGGCGATGTGTGTGTTGGTGAATAGGGTTTCCTCAGTTTCTTTTGAAGGGATTTTATTAAAGAATTTAAGCAATCAATTTTGTTACTCGATCTGGTGCAGGCTGTCCTCTCAGGGTAGGAGCTTTTCATGAAGCGAATTTCTTCTGAATGCAAATCGCTTTATGAAAAGCCGTCATATCAATCAATATGTAAGCGGATCTCGGGCTACCCAGTGAAAACTTGAACTTAACTATATTTACTGAATGAAAGTTTGAATTTCGCTATTAAAAAGATTGTGATAAAGCTTACTGAAATTCATTAGCAGTCAAAACTCGCATTCGCTGCCAATAGCGACAGACATGAGTACTTGAAGAGTTATAAAAGACAAAAAATCTCACCCAAAAAGTTCATAATCTCATTCTGCGCTTCAACAACAGAAACCTTCTGCGTGTCATAAGAGTTCATGATCTTCAGCACATATCCGTTCTCGGCGTGAGTAGTGATCAAAGGGTTCTTCATATTGGGGTCTTCGGTAATCTTGTAGTTCTTGTCGTCATACCCGTTGAGTTCCTCCAACTCCAGGACGGAGATGCCGTAGAGGCGTTCTGCTAGAAGCTTCACCCCTTCCTGGTCGATGACCGGACGGATAACCGTGCCTGGCTCAAATGTGCCTGCCATTTCTGGTCAGAGATGATAAAGTATATTACCGTAAATGATATGAGCTGGTGCTGCGGTTGCTATAAGCGAACCCAGATGAAGTGCAACGTTAAGCGGACTAATAGCCTCTTCAATTTCCCTTATTCATTAGCGAGGATAGCGTGAGATGCAAGAAAAGAATAGGTGATTAGTTTTAAGAAGTATTGCAAAAAGGTACCCTTATTTAACTGGGTCTTGTTCATGATTACCATGTATTCTAAAAACTAGAAGCATACCAATGATAAAAATATGAAGTCAGTTGATATAAAGCTAGTATTTGATTGAAATAAATATAAGTAATAATCCGTTATCCACAAACATGAAGTCAAACCAGTCAATCTACCCATCGTACTAACAGCTAAGATAAATTAAATGATAAACAAAATCCCTTAATGAATAACTTTAACCCTAGATGAATAAAAAGCCGCAAAGAATTAAAGCAGAAAAAGCTATAGAAATGTAAGAAATGAGATAAGGAGAGCAAAAATCAACAAAGAGAAATTCCTCCTCTAATCTAAGAAAAAGAAACCACCAATGATACTTAATTAAATAATGAAACTCGCAACTAATACAACCATTGGAAACCTTAGAAGTGCAGTAGATAATAAGTGAGATGAGAAAGAGAGAAACAATGAAAAAGAGGATTGACTGTAGAGCAGAAACACAAGTTCAATAGGTATAATGAAAAAAAGAAACATTGATGAGAAAAAGATGGTTGTCTCCTCGTACCCAATATAAATCGATTGAAAACAGCAGCCCCAATAAACTTCTGTATACATAAATAGTTTTATCAGGTAAGTTGTCTTCTTGTAGTTAGGAAATGAGATGGAGAACCCAAGTTCATTGTGAAAGAATAAGCACTAATGTTACGTTACTTAAAGCATAGTAAAGAGAGAAAATACATCCCAACAAATAGATTATAGGAATCTTGTAGTTAGGAAATTAGATGAGAAAGAAACGAAAGGTGATAGTGGCTGGCTACCCCAAACCCCAGATCAGGAACGCTAAAATAAGCACCAATTATGACCCTGCACACCGACTGGAGAGGTAGAAAGAAGCGGTGACAAACAAAACCATTGGATGGCAACCATAGTTAGGGTATACGAAGCAGCATCTAAACTAATAAACATAAAGGCTGCCTTTTACAGGAATGGCATTAGGCAACTACTGGCGGTACGGTACAGCACGTGATTGTTATCAAACGATCTTAATATTATGTCTACAAAGTTGAAATTTCATTGACGATCATTGTCAGCGTAAAAGTAACGCTGTATGGCGATCATGGCAATTTAAATTTTATAGTCATAGTATTAAGTTGTATTTTTGTTCGTTCCATAAAAATCTCGTGCCATGACTACGACGGCTGAGCACAACACACAGAGGGAGCACTCTCCCAACTCACCGACAAGCCGGGTGGCGTATTGCGACATCTTTGAAAGTGTTAGCTAAAGTCTTCTCAATCAAAAGTCTCGAGTCTCCTCGTCCAATGTTCCGCAGCTAGAAACCAATACATATTGCTACATGCTAAGCAATTTTGATTACTCTCCAATCTCCCCAGCCTTTCGCACATAAGTGTTGTCCTTCGATACGAAAGGGACGTGCAACTGAAGAATTGCTGATAGAATATCTGAATAAAATATGAACGCGACTCAATAACTGCTAAAAGTTAAATCCAGGATTCTGCACAGCACAATCTACACCCAAAGTAAGCCTAGCTTTACTGGCTTTTAATATGAGTTCTAGAACGTGGATTCTTTAAATATGTAAGTACATGCGTGTTAGGTAGGTACATAGTACTGATACATCCAAAGCAATACATACTCATGCTACGAATATTTATACGCAGCGAAGATAGAATCTGTGATCTTTGAAGTTGCAGTCAAATGCCACTAGGCTAAGCCGTCATTTACAGAGTATCATTTTTCTTTCCAAGCACCAACACTGGCTTACGAGGAAATTGAAATTCCCCATGCACCATCTAAGTAATAGGGAAATTAGGAGGCGATCGGGCCCTATCCCAGTATTGCGCGTAGATACGATATGGCGCTGTACAACTATTCAATTTATATTATACATACTTATTATATACTCGTACTTACTCTACAATACATATTTATAAGCTTTTCTGGGTGATAGAGCACGCTGTTTTTTTTACAAGCTCGTATGGTTCAGTGTAGGAGGCCTTTATTAACACTTACCCAACCAGTGGATTATACACACAAACCTTTTGTTTAAACCCCTGTAGCACCTCTTTCAGGTCAGCTACTGGGGCTGACATATATATAAATTATATAATACGTCGTAATATTTTTAAACGTTGAATGATTCTACTTCAATGAACTATCGGGGTAGATAATGGAATGGATACGGTGTATCGTATCCTACTGCCTCGACATCGTATTCTACTCGTTTCCTACTCTCAAAGGGCCACACAGCATCACAGCAAAGAAGCAAGCAGCAGATGTATGCTTACTGCAAATTGCCAAGAAAAATGTAGAACTGCTGTTAAGCTCTTGTTTTATAAACACTTGCTGCTTGCGGCCTTGGTGAGTGATGCCTTTAGAAGAATTAAATTATTCTTTCTCTTAAATCGAATTATTTCTTACTTCTATTAGCCTAGTGGTATGGGTAATGGACTGCTGAGACGAGGTCTCGGGTTCGATCCCAGGTATTACCATGGCACACACCAATGACTTTTCGATGCTTTTCGAAGTTATGTGTGTATTTATCGCAGGTTTATAAGTGCCCGGTTAATGGCAATAGGCTCGCCACCTATTACATTGGGACCTAAACATAAACGGCGAAATGTGGGTGCTAGCACCTCTGCCTACCCCTTCGGGGATACAGGCGTGAGTTTATGTTATGTTAAGTTATGCTATTGGTAGTTCACTCTAGGCTACAGACTTTAGCTACGACGTCTTACACTAGATGCTAATATTTACCAAAGTCTAATAACAAACTGGATGTGATAAAAAATTACGTCATAATATGATAATAATGTGTTATATATTAGAACTTAGAACCCACCGGTCGGCTTGGGTGTGCGACGCTAGCGCCGCCACACCGTGACGCCGCGGAGGGGAACTAGCGTCATGTGATATCACGCGATTAGGATTATTTAAATTAAGACTTTTGTAATGTACTTATATTATTATTGTATTATTAATTGTTACTTAACAATATATTTTATTTAATGATTGTTAAACAACACACACTTATTTATTTTTGAAGGGAATTTAAATATTTACAGGAAGAAAATTGTGTTAACGCATAGCTGCAGTTTCTCAATCATTACTTTTAGGTACTTATGCATAGCATTTTCTCAAGTATTTACGCTCAGCAATTTTGTAATTATAATTATTATTTAAACACTTACTGCGCAGGTATGTGTGTAAGTAGGTACTTTGTAGTTTTTTAGATAATTTAGTTTTTGGGTTAATTTGTGTATTGTTAATCTTAATTCACACATACGTGGTTAATAATAAATAGATCGCTTTAGTGCTTTTTACTCAAGATTTATTATTATACATTTTCATCGTAATCTGTAGGTAATATGTAATTGTAAATTTTCTATTAATTTTTACTAATTATTTTTTTTTATATCTATTCATTTAGCACAAGCCTTAAAAGTATTTAAGTAAATATTTTCTCATGGAAATCTAATAACAATAAAATTAAACAGCAAATACCAACCTTGATATCCAATTTTTTTAAATCGACAAAAAATACACTTGAAAATTATTAAAAAAAAAAAAAAATTCAAAACTTTCTTCTCTGAAAACACAAAACTAGATTCTCAAAAAAAAATAACATCAAAAAACATTCACTAAAAAAAAAATATTTTTTACCTCAACAGCGTTCAGTTCCGTGCACACTGTGCTACTGAGCAGTGACTGTGAGATGAACAATAGTGCAGCGCAGTGAACAATCTCGTGTAAGGCGGTGTATCGCTGATAACGACGAGATCTGATGCTATCGGTCGCTATCTGCCATGGCGATAGCAACTCCCGAATTGTTTGTGACTCCTTCAATGTCATCAATCAAAACAATTGGCGCTTAGGCCGCGTACACATCAGTACACAAAGCGCACGGACTGAAGGACGACTAGCTAATTCAGCAAATAGGTACATAATGAAAAATAAGTAAAAATAAATGCGAAGTGTAATATGGGTTCTAGACTACAATACGGATGAAAATAGTTGGACACTTGTTTTTTATATACATAGCTACATAACATAAGTACCTACTCGTATTATATAGAAACATCTAAAACATTTGGCCGTGTTCGTTACCGGTGGAGTAGAATATAGGACCACCCCCATCTCTTCCTGTTCTCCATCCAACAGTAAACATTTTATTATTATTTTTTTATTTTTTATTTATATACTTAGATACATTGCCTTTACAGTAATATAACTAATGCGACAATGCTCTTATAACTATTATACATAATAATATAATAATACCTATTAAACTAATTTATGTCAGTTACGACAAACAGTGTACCTAGCGTCACTCTTTCGAACTCGGCTAATGTACACACAAAAATATCAATAACACGCGAGACCGTGTTTAACGTATTTAGCGCTCGTACGAGAGGAGCAAATTGCAGCAAGTTTGTCCGCGGTACTGGCACATCAAAGGTTCTACTCCTCGGTAACTGTCGTAGCCTCATATTGGGAACAAGCAATCTCAACGATTCCAAAATTTGCGGGTTATTCAATTTTCCGCGGAATACCAAAAAAACGTAGGTATTTAGCCAGTGCCAGATTACGCCTCACTTCGGGACATACAGCCCATGACAAAGTACCCGCTTGACGGCAATGGGCTCGCCCCCTAATAAGTGGGACCGAAAATGAAAGTTGGCGAAATGTGGGTGATGATAACACTGATAACTGATAATACACCTCTGCCTACCCCTTCGGGGATTTACAGGCGTGAGTATATATGTATGTGTGTACACCTACATCAATGGTTCAACGGTGGCCAGTGGCACTCCGGTAGCGCTAGCGCCGACAGAAGTGGTGACTTGGCCAACATGTTTACAGAGGTGTCAATGTTAGGCTGTCAATGTTAGGCTGTCAATGTTAGGCTGTCAATGTTAGGCTGTCAATGTTAGGCTGTTAGGCTGTCAATGTTAGGCTGGTAAGGGGTACTTTTGTATGGATAGTTGAGGTTTGGTTCGCCTCCGTGGCGTAGCGGTAGTGAACGCGGCCGCTACGCAGGAGGCGCGGGTTCAATCCCCGCTCAGTGCAAATATTTGTGTTCGTGAAATATAGGTATTTGCGTTGGTCGTTACGGGTAGTTGGAGCCCTAAAAATTCCAAAATTACGGTGTAGCTGCAAAGTTTCGATAAACCTAATGTTACCATTGGGATGTGGAGGTCAGATGACAATCGCTTCACGGAAAATATAGAGGTCTAGCCAAATCTGTAGTTAACACTGGTAAAGCGGACCCCAGTCTCCGAGCTGGAAAAAGCTTCGGATGCGACTGGGAATTAACGGTAGGAGGAAGAAGTTGAGGTTTGGTTAGGCAAAAGGAGAATTAAAGCAAACTGAACGATGTGTAGAGAAGTGATGGTGGTTCAAATAACCGTTGAGGTGTGCTGGAAGTAGATGAGTGACCAAAAACAAGTAAATTCAACTTATAAAATTTATTTAGGCACTCAGTAACAGGCAAGGCTAGACAAAAATTAACCATTCTAGAGAAGTGTCTTGCCATGAGTCAGTCTCCATCACGACACGTAGCGCGGCCGCCGGCGACAGACGGTCGTGACCAAACATTTGACAGATTACAATGTGTTTGTTTGTCCGTTTAAAAATAAGTGTAGGTATCTTGTTACTATCACGACTTGCTCACAAGTGTTCAAGTTAGGGCATTATCATAATATTCAGTAGTATGTATCCAGCCCCGGTTCTTCTTCTTCCGTGTTGGGGCTCCGGGTGCACCCACCTTTATTTAAATTGGAGAGACTGCCGTCTGACCTCGTAACTCCGACAGCATAGCCTGCACCTGGGCCTCATTCATCAATCAGTAGGTGTACCGGCTTGCACGTGAGTTTGGCATGGGTCTTCAAGATCTCGGTGAAGCCGAGAACCCCTCATACACTTACCAGCTCACACTGCACAGCACTATCTAAACTCCAGGGATAGACTTATATTGAAATGGCTGAAGTCTCTAGCCGGTCGTAGTGTCGAACCAATTGTGAACAATTTATTTCACCTAATTACTGACGATTAAAGAAGCTCCTCGGCCTCTCTTGGGGCAGACAGTAGGCAGTCAGCGACCACAGTACTTCGTTGTCACGGTCTGTCTTGACTTGACTCTTGACGCTAAACCTATTTTATCATAGTCCTCTTCGAGGTACCTACATTGAATTTAATTGAATAAGTTAACTATGAACCTAACTTAATTGAACATTGACATTAAAATCTTGACCGTAGCACGGGACAGATAAATAGTACTAGCGTAACCACAGTTAGACCACAGATTAATAAACAGTTACCTACTACGTAAGTTAGACACTGGTATAAAAAAATAGTTTTCTTACAGATTCTTCCTATCGCCTTGCGAAGCTGCATAAATATGAATGATCAAAGGGGCCGTGTACCTTATTATTGCCCTGCCCTGTGTCTACGGTGATATCAATAAATAAGCCAGCAGTCCCTCGGCCGGTGTCAAGTGTGACATATTGGTCGTTAAACAATAAGTTAATGCGCCGGTTGAAGGGTCAGGAGTTCAACTCCCATCCGGTGGAGCATTTCGTAAACCTACAACGATGTAGTGCTAGCAGGAGCCCGCGGCTCTGCCCACTTGTAATACTTCTCAGATGAAATATGGTCAAGGTGCCTATATCGCCATTATGTTTCAGCTATGGGCAGAAGAATCGCCATGACATAGAGCTTTGCATAAGGGAAACATACAATGTCTTGTTGCGGAATTTACGAAATGCACAGGACCTATTCCGATTAAACTCAGAATAATTTTATTCACTTGATGGATCATGTGGCTTGACCTCCAAAGAGGCATGATTCATGCCTCTTTGGAGGTCCAGCCAATCTCACCTTAAAGCCCTGCTCGTAGTACACCTGCTAACTGACGGACGAGGCTTTTCTCTTTGAGTAGATCCACGGAGGACAGAATTATGATTATTTAACCTTCTCCATGGGTAGATCAGACGGCAGAGTAGGCACCCGTAAATGCCGTAAATCAAAGCAATAGGAGATGATGTAAATAAACGGACCCCAGGCTCCGAAGTGAGAGGCGAAAGCCTCAGTGGCAACCGGGTACAAGTGGACATAATTATTATATGGTGATGAAGAATCAATTTAATTTAAAGATTGTTGTTTAGGTACAGCGAGCGCTAGGCAGCCCTTAATGTTGCAGTTTGCAGTGATAAAAATGAAATATGTCCACGATACACTATCGCATCTGTCAAGACTATGACTGGTGTCATTGACCTTTAAGTCACGAGGAACTGCCTTTGTTCGAACGACGCGGTTGAGCAGCGAGGGCTGCGGGGTGAAATCTTAGGTTGATCGCCACAACCAAGTAAAATGGCAATGACCAACACCGTGGCTAAGGGTGAACATTTTCAAAAGGGAAGCCGGTGCAAAAGAAAACTTACCTCGATTAAGTTTGTCATTTGTCGTGCACCATCCACTTGGAAGCTGACAGGGACCCCTAGCCACTGCACCGGCTAAATTCTTGACAATGTATTCTCTGACAGAAAGCGTCTTTTAGGTCTTTTGAGTGCTTGCCACACCTCAACGGGTTCTCATCCTTGGTTGATCAAGATCAGTCCCATTATTGGTTTGCCCGTACCTATAGTCATAGTGTAGGCACGAACTGTCTAGCTATTGTTCAACATGTTTGCCGGCATTTATACTTCAAGAAAGTGAAAACTGGTCTTGGTTTTAGTTCTTATGTCTATGGGATGTATGGGTCCATCCCCTCCATTCCAGCTCTTAAGTGACAAATTGACCTTTTCAAAGCTTTTCCCTCGGGGTTTGGGTCGATGGGTAGATGCTCCCGTAAAACCTAAGATAAACTACACAATGGAAAGGAGAAGTAGGAGTAGGAGGAGAGAGGTGCAGCGAGAAGTACTAGACAGGAGTTGGCTTTTACGGGAGTAACTGCCGTCTGACCGCCAAACCTTGAGGAAGGCCGGGGCCTAAGTTTCTTTTTTACCCGACTGCCGAAGGAAGGAGGGTAATGTTTTTACAGTTAATTGACGGATTGGCTACAAAGCTACTAACACCTAGCTACAACAAGCACCTCAAGAGAAAAGATTTGTCTCTTGTTCGACGTTGTTTGGATGTCCTCGCTGGAGGACACGCTCTGAAAAGTGAAACCTTCCACCACATCCGCTAAAAGTCAAAAGCTGATCGCAGCTATGAATTGAAACACAAAAAAATTGACGGATTAGTTATATTATGAAAACTATTGTAGCCTCGTCGGTCAGCACTCAGCAGGTGCATCGTTATGCGGTTATTTTACTTCTGTTTATCGGTATGCAGTACATAGGTGTTGATAAGCGTTCTAGATATTGTAGTCGCGGACTAAACGGACTACCTACCTAGATGAATTGTTGTTATTTGTTAATATTTTAGTTTTTAGGTGTGATAGGTAGGTATGTTGTTAAGTAAGTGCGTGAATCTTTCCACCGAGCCATCAGTCATGATTAAGTGACAGTTATCAATGTCTTTGTCTGCTGATATAATAATAATAATAATCTAGGATATTCTACACAGCGCTATCTAGACCCAAACCACAGGTTTTTCGGTTGTGGCTGGACCCCTGCTAAGCTTCAAGTGTGTAAAGGTTTCTAATTGCAATGAGGTGTACTGTAGGCTGTAGAGTTAACCAAAATATGAAAAATATTTGTCTGAGTTTGTTTGCCGTCATTATCAGTCGTTTGTTATTGTTACACATTCATAAATCATATTTTGTTGAGAGTACTAATGAGTAGAATAATTATAAGTAGGTAAAGTAGTATTAAAATGTAAAATTAGATTGTTACACACATTTAAATTATAATTAATTTTTTTATTAACCTGTTATCCATGTTTACGTACATATAGCGCCATCTAGCAAAGCAGAAAGAAAACCGACTGAAAGCGGTGACTGTCGAGTTAAAGCGGGAAATTAAAAATATAAATAAAATGTAAATGAAAAAAATTCATTCTCTATTTAATATCCTGTAAAAACATTGAATAAAGAAGAGTTAATTTATGATCTTTAATTATTTTGTGTATAGTGGCTATGAAATTGTTAATATTTTTTTATTTTATTCTGTAAGCTGCCATCTATCCGCATAATGTTACACTTGATAGTCACCGTATAAACCAAGTATACAAATGTTTGTGCTTTTCAACACTAGATGACGCTATAAAATAATTTTCATTCGTTACTACTTGATAATAGATGGCAGCCCACGGCATAACATTGTATTTTTCATTAAAATTTTCTTTTTTATTGAAGTCAACTGAATCAACCGAAGAATAGGTAACCAATATTCATATAAGTATTTTCAATGGTTTTTACCCATTTTCTCTCTCTCTTCTCTACAATGACACGTTCAGCATGGAACGTGTCATTGTAGAGAAGTTAGAGAGAAACGTCCTAGCGTCCATAAGTTTCAGTAATTCTTTAACATCCAGGTAGATCAATGCTACTTTGCGGCCTTAGTATTTTATTACAAATACATTTTAAACCGTGAGAAAAACTTCCATGTCGGAATCGAGCCGACTAAAACGTACGTCGTCTGTAGGCCGGCCGTCCGTCGGTTGCTGAAGCCTATAGTTTTTTTTCTCAAATGCTGTAGTTAGCTATTGGGTTGCGGATGTGGCTAAATCCATATCTATACTAATACTGTCTGTAAACTCTGTCTGTCTGTTACGCTTTCACGCCTAAACCACTGATCCGATTTTGATGTTTGGTACATAGATAGATTAGACCTTGGGAAAGGACATAGGGGGCCATATCGCTCGAGTCCTCCGGGCCCCTTAAGTTGGACAGCAACCGCGTCAGAGCGTTGGCTGTGAACACCAATTTGGGACCCAGACTTCAGAAATGCTCCCCGCAGTCCCACCGTCCGTCGAGCACGAGCCCCAGATTTTTCATCTGGGGCTTAATGTCGATGAGAGTGTCTCCCACTGTGATGCTGGAACCCGCTGGTGGCCAGCGCCGAGGACCATGAGACCCAGCCGCTGGGATGCCCTCGGCGGAAGCCATATTGGGCATCCGCCAGATACGGCCCTTCTCTAGAGGTGCTCGACGAGGCGCTTTGCGGTAACTCTTTCAGATACTTTGATACCTAGATGAATTCAATCAGAGTACAGAACATTTTGATGTTTTCTTTTTGATATTGAATCCTCATACAGTGTTTATCTCTGTATAATTTGATTACTTCACAGAAGTAGGTATACATTCCGATGAGCGCCTCCACTTACCCTTAAGCAATAGAAAAATTCAACCCCAAAATCCCACTGTAACTATTAATTATTTTCCCAGAGCGCCGAACTATTAAAACCAAATTAAAACATCGTAGTCAATTGGCTATTCCAATTAGTTAACCCTCCGGCCGCCGCGGTGTTAATCCCTGCCACGTGACTCTATAAAGAATCTAATTTAACCCCCCACGGATGGTTTTAACCCTGGTGTTTGACAGATGACACGGTGCACTCGCCGCGCAAATTAGGTTATGGTTCTTGAATTGTGAGTATTGGCAATGACTTCTTACCTATTACTATCTAGTAGATTAGCTATAGGGAACAAAAGATACGCAAGTATCAAATTAGGAACAGTATCGCGGAAAAATTTCTCATAACTTAGTCCTCAATCTACAATTCCATTGACAAGTTTGACAATCTAACTTTTTTTTTTACTTTAGTTTGACAATGATAATCTGTCCTCAGTGCTAGATAGGTATAAATTGAGATTCAGGACTGAGTATCGTTCTGGTATACGAGCCTAACTTTCCTGCTTTTATCCCATATATTATGTAGAGTCTACGCAACATGTGTGCTATTTCCGTTCATGTCTGGTTGCAGTCCAGTCCCATGTCATATTTCACACAGTCCATCGATCTCCTCTCCACTTGCAGCCCACCACTTCTGTAGATATAGTTAATGCCTTCCTTACGACAGTACTTGACTTGACAGAGACTTCATTGTATTGAACGGATTCTATCGCGATTTATTTTATGTCATAAATTGTTTATTGATTTTCAGCAAAAATTATTATTCGTCCCTATCGGAGAAGTTAGTCCTTATCATTCAGCATTACAGCATAAAAAGCTGTACTCTGGAGCACGGGGCCCGTTTTCCTACGAGTTCTCTTGACCTCTACGGGAGCATCTGACCCCCAATCCCGAGAAGAAAGCATGCACCAACAGTCTCATCAGTCAATCAGCAGGTGTGCCTGATTACAGGTGAGGTTGGTTTAATCTCTGAAAATATTCGTACGTCTGATTTTCAGTATAAGTGAGTCGGGGAAGTCCCCCCTTGCCTTTTTGTGTTCATCCTTTATATTCCTCTAGAGTGTAATAAGAGTTGTTAAACAGTGTGACGTCACAACAATAACGTTAAACTGTCGCCTCCTTATTAAAGCTCAACAAAATTATCAAACGCATGCAATAACCAGATAACGCTGGTCCCGATATCACACGAGCTTATACGCCATTGCAGGTCAGCGTGTATTGGAGATAAATTATACTTTGACAAAATCTTGTTTTACGGTAGAGAACGCTTCACAGTCGCTTTAGAGTTCGCAAAGTTTTGTCTACCACTGGGAACTATTCTTGTCGAGCGAAAATCAACTTTATGCTTAATTGAATAAGGTATATGAGTATGATACACTAGGGTTACAAAAAGCAAGCCGTACCCACGTCCTAAGGCACAACGATGTTGAGATAGAAATCTTTAAGGGAAACGTCTTTTTCAGTTTCCCATTGTCTACAATTACTTGCTTTGTGATCTCGCGAGTATGTTTGTCTTTCTCCAACACAATGGTATCACGCTATAGTCTGTTCCTCTCGTCTGCTCTTTGAAAATCCAATTTGAGATTTCCGTTCGCATCTGTGTTTCGAGGTTTTATTTCTTTTAATTATTTCTTTTTTGAATGTCGAATTGTTTTCGCCGACTTTGTTTGTGAGAAGGTGTGTTTTTGGTTGAGTTCTTTAATATTTTATGATACTTGGGATTGTGACGCATTATAATAGCAAATTGATGGTTGATTGGGAGGAGTCACAGGTTTAGAGTTAGATATAATAGAGTGCTTCTCATTCGGAAAAAGTTAAGAGACTATCTTATTGACTGGGATAATTGGACCTGTCCGGATAACTGAAATTCTAATCTAGGTACCTAAATCTTACGAAGTAACGAACTAGGAAACAATGAATTCTAGATTTTTAGGTATCGTTTTTTGATTATGTAGGTTGCATCAGATGCTTAACACTTCGGACCCCTGAGTCCATTGTTCTAGTCCTTTCCATGATTTGGTTTATCCTGTCCCGTATAACAGGAGGGACTGCTGTCTTCCCGCCAACCCTGAGGACAAACCCTGCCGTGAGCCTCGCGAGCCAGATCTCACTTTTTTATACTTTGACTCCCAATCTAAACGCAGAATGAAAGTGTGAATGACTGTGAAAAAATATCGCAATTTTTAATACTGTTAACCAGTGGAACAAAACAGAGAGTGAAATTGTGAACAATAAAATGGGAAATAAAACAAATAAATGCGTTGGTCAATACTGTTAACCAGTAGAACAAAACATTCCCAGTAGTTAACAGTATTGACCACGGGGTATTAGCCAACGGGAATGACCCAGTACCTACACCGGATTGCTGGTGAAGTTTACTCAGATTCCGAGGATCTTGGTGGATGCTGTACACCTTAGAACTGTATACTTTGTTACCTATCCATTCCTTCTACACTATATCCCAATTCCCAATCTCCTCCCTTCTCGCTTCCCTGTTTCTTTACAGGAGGTCTTGAGTGACATCTTGTTGAGAACCTTCGCGTGCTTATTTGCTACCAATTTTGGACAAAATGCCTTATTTTTTTAATCTTAATAAAATACGTGAAAGAATTCAAATAGCTGGGATATAAACGGGGTAGGCAGTAAGAGATATTGTTTGAGGGGCAGGGGTGTTGCAACTGATAGATGACCTCTTGCGATACCGCTAGGGTTGCCACACTAGACACCCCGGTCACGCAAGCCGATGTTATGAAATAGCGTGCGGTTTTAGTCGGTTCCAGTGCGACGTCGTTGACTCCGGTGAGCTGCAACCCGAAAGGATGCAAAAAGTTTTACATGCAAAAAGTTTTGGTAACGACACGTTTTATAACGTATTGGGCTGCAGAAGTACGTCGAAATTTAAGTTTGAAAGTCTAGTTGAACTTTAAGTTAGTTAGTAAGTCAAGGTAAGGTAGTAACTTAGTAGTAAGAAGAAAGTTAGTGAAACTTATCTATCGACTTACTTACCTGTACGTGCTATCTGTGCTTGTATTTTTTATTTGAAAAATATTCTCCTTCATTTATTCCCCGTTGCATCTTGAACTTTCACTTTCGATTCTTGGGCCCGCTCCCCTACTCTTGACTTGGTGTTTCAGGGGCGACTTCAATCGCTCCTGCAATCCCCGGGAAAAAAGCCTACGCCAGGGCATCATCCGTCTCGCCGGTGGAGACAGCTTGGCTCACCGAGATCTTGGCCGCATTGCGAATCATTAAGTTCAGTCCAGTCCATAATTTTGTAAACATCAGTCTAGTTTTAATCTATCAATACAGATTAAACTATGCTTTTTACTTTGATTGTGACTCTTTTGTAACGTTTCTGTGGGTTAAAGAAGTGGCTGGCTGGCTGCTTGTAATTAATATGTATCTCACTTGTGAGACAAGACTACTTTTGTGACAAATCTTTTTCTATTTCTTTTTTCAGAAACTAGAATGACCCGAAGATAATGTTTAAATATGATGTACTTCCGACTGTACCATGAGCAACCCTATCGTAATGTCGATAACTGACCTCCCCGCTGTTAAAAAGAAATAAAAAAGTAATAAAATGCAAGGGCACAATAAAAACCACAATAATAGAAGGGTTCCGCGCCCACTCCTCGCCGCTCCGCGTAAGGAACCCTAATTTTTGCGGCGCGATCCTTGGCGGGAAAGTGAAGGAAATTGCTGGAATTTGCATATTTAGTGAATTCGGGACAGTTCGGGAACGTTAAGAAGTATCTGAATTTGAGTGGTATGTTTATCAGTCAGTTTTCGATCTGATTTTTCTTATCTTCTTCCATCAAAGTTTTGGTTTTTGACTTACGGTTTACGTGACGTCGTAGAAATTGTCCCGTAGCGAAATGGGGTAGGTAAATATATGCCACAGTGTTTATTAGTGAAAAGTTCACAATTTTGAATATTTTTTTTATACAACTTAGGTTGGTAACAGACAAGCACACGGCCGGCCTGATGAAAAGTGGTTACCGTAGTCTATGGACGAGTGCAAAACCAGAGGAGCCACACTCGTACACTACCGACCCTGCAGAAGATTCTGTGCCGTTAGCGCAGAATGTATGTAGGACAAGATATGGTCATCCATTCCACTGACAGCACAAAACCTCTCCAGTGAGCTCTGGCTACCTTACTCACCGCCAGGAACACAACACGAGGTTATTAAGCCGCGGTATTCTGTAGTTATCTCCAACACAATAATTGCCTTATCCTTCATTATAACGCCAGTCCACTGCTACTTAATAACCGACCAGTCTTTAGCGTAGGCTCTCACTTCATGCATGGAAGAACAGACGAGATCAGAATAAGAAGATCCCGGGCACCAAAGTGTAAACGATACTTCATTGCTTATGTTTGGACCAGATTCTCATCGGTAGTAACTTCTGACCGGAGTTTTGAGCCCGCGACCTCTGCCACCGTACCCACTAGGCAGGGTATACACTGGCACTTTCCTGCTGGTACACTAATAATAATAATGCTGTAGGAGTGTAAGCCGTGCGAGGCGATGTGTGTGGAGTCATTCACGTCGGCGGCGAGTGTAGCGGCATAAAGCCACACTGTTCGCTACTACACTCGAGTGCGCACAGGGCCGCACTTCAGCGAACTGGTTCTTAAAGTCAGGCTATACATATATTTGAAAATTCCAGCGAGTATACTGTTATAGGCTCTGTGGCGTGGCGGTAGTGAACGCGACTGTTACGCTGGGGACGCGGGTTTGATTCCCGCTCAGTGAAAATATTTGTATACATGAACATGTCTTTTTGCATTGGTCTGGCTGTTTTCGTGCCTCTCCAACTGCCCGTTAAGACTGCCATACATGTTCGTATGGCAACCGGGACCCACCTTAACGTGCTCTCCGAGGCACGACCAGTCCAATGCAAATACGCATATTCTTGCATGCAAATACAAATCATTACACTCATTACAAATGAGCGGGGATGGAACCCGGATCTCCTGCGTAATGTCCGCGTTCACTATCGCTACGCTACAGAGGCTGTGCCATGTATTTACGGTTCTAGTTTAATTCTGGTAAAATAGAATACAGAAGCATAGATGGATAGGAGTCATAACATAACGCGGCCAGAGCAAGCAAGTAATTCTTATTATAACTATAATTTTAATAGGCTTTAACATGAGTCAATCGCTCAATTAGCCCATCGCAGTCCTCTGCTGGTCATAGGCCTCTCCCCAATGTGCGGTATAGCACCGTTTCCTTCCGTTATACAGCCATTCACTACTTTTCTCTGGCCCTGACAAATTAAATGAAAATTAAATAGTGAAAATATATGGTTTTTCCCACTGGGAAAGAGGTGTAACGTATGTTTATATGTATTCTTATCCAGTGTTCCAGTGACCGTAGAGTCCGTCCCTGTATTGCCACCATGCTAGTATTTTGTTAGTCGGCTGCTTTGTCGCCAAGTGCCTCGCTCCAGGTCGGGCGGCGCTCTCGCTCACTCCGCCCGCGCGGGAGAGGGACGCGCGCCGTCACGGGACGCTGCCGACGGCCGAGTGTGACAATATTTGGTCACTTATTGGCTACACTGGGAACTGACGCAAGCGCATACAAAAACTAGATTGTTCAATATTGCTTTATGGAATATCTTCTTTTTTGGCTTTTAATTTTTTTTAATTTTGGACTTTTGATATTTTTTAAAGTGGTGTATCGACGCACGGCCGATGCGTGACACTCGTCATCGTCTTAGCATCCGAGGCTTTCATCGCAACCGCTTACTCCTTCTTCTTAGTTTTACTTATACAGCCTTTATGGAATCTGACCTCAAACCGAGATTCTATTCGTCAATCTGCAGATTTACCTACAAGCTTGTAGGTGGGGTTGGCTTGTGCGCATGTAATATAAACGTTTACTGTAAGTTGAGGTCTGGGATGTCCAGCTAGGAAAATATAAGGCAGTGAAAATTAAGATTGAAACGAAAACTCCCTATCTCTGTCCTATATAATTAATCCTTCCCTTATTTTTTATATAGGTATAGTTACATGGTACCTATCAAGGGAGGTCGTATTCCGCTTCTGCTAGAGGCGACGGCTCCCCGACCGTCACCACGGGCCGCGCTCATGGAGGACGAAAATAGTTCTGCAATCCCCATCACACTAGAGAGTTATTAGACTAGGCGTCCTAGAAGATCACTTACTGACCTAATAATGGGGCAAAATTTCGGAAAAATCAGGTCAGCCTCTCGATGAAGTGTAGGTTATAAGCAAATGGTAATAAAATTTATGAAAAGGTTCACTATGAAGACAATTATTGTAGCGAGAGTTTTATAAGCACCTGTAGGTGAGTAGTGACCTCGCAGAACAATAAATGATGATGACCAAACTGACAAAATAAAATATAAAACCTATTGACAGTAGAAGAGTTTCGTGAAATGTGTACAGACAGAAATTAGAAGGCGGGCTGTGATCTCTGCCTACTCCAGAAGGCATTCCTAAGGCGTGACTATATTTTGACCATTATTATAGTGAAGAGACAAGAGTGCCTTTTTGTCTCTGGGTACTTCTTTAAGAACACGGTATTTACCTGTCTAAAGTATACTATAGTTGTAACCGCGCAGGTGCGTGTGCGCAGCTCACAGTTTTATCATGACGCAACTAATAATGCGAGTGGTTTACTTAATTCCGTTGTTTGTTCGCAATTAACCCGCTTCAAAGACACCAATTTGGTACAGGCGGTGGCAAAAGTGTTAAACATTGAAATTCAAACCTACCCAAGTAAGTGGTACTTACACGAGTCGCAAGTTGTGCTTACCTACGCATTTTTTTCTGTTCCGGTCCGAAATCACCGCTACTTCCTTCGCGCCTTTTCCTTTAATTTGGCTTACCTACTTATTTTAAGGCCTCTACACACCAAACCCGGCGGGTCAGGCCGCCGGCCTTGTTTTGCGATAATCATACCGCAAAAACCAACCCGCGGCAATGCCGGCGGGCCGGCGGGTTTGGTGTGTAGACCGCTTTAGATTTTCCAGAAGCGACTACCATTTGATAGCCAACTCTGAGAAGATAGCTACTAAGCAGTAGCTATTAACAAATTTTTCGCCGCGTGGTTCCCAACAGAGCAGAATTTGGGCCACCCCATCTCCTGCCATGCGGTGTCGTAGGTACAAGGCGACTAAGGTATAGGGCTGTTTATTATCAGATCGGGGGGCTAGATATATACAGCCTAAACTCAGCCTCAGATATATGGCTCAAATCATCAATATTATAGTGCCCGGAATCTAGGCTCACTCTCTATTACGTGGGACCAAATACAATGATTGGTGAAATGTGGGTGTTATTTCACCTCTACCTAGGATAAAGGCATGATTGGCATGGATGTAACAAATTGTACCGACATAAAAAATGGTTATTATCCAGTTTGACTGCAGACGGTCTCCTAGAATGGTGATCTAGGAATAGAAAGAAGGAAGGCCTCGTCGGATGATTTTCGGTGATGAAATGATGGTGTTATCAGTTTAGAGCAGGAGTGTACCGCGAGCGGTAACAAGATCCCAGTTCGGTTGATCGCCTCGCTCCGAGCGCTGCATGTTTGCGCCCAATGTTTGTCCGCCGCTCACCAACACCACCACAACACGCCGCCAATACTATACTGTTTGGACATTTTAGAAACTTAGCATCTCCATTTTGTGGGCACGTATGTACTTCGAAATTTGAATCTCAAATAAAAATGCTATTTTTATTCAATATTTTATTCAAAATTGATCTTTGCTGCATTGTAATAAGAGTTTATTGACAATTTGAACGGTGTTAACGTATATTTGTGTTCGAAGGTATGTGCACACAAAATAGTTAATAATAACACAGTGATTTTAAGTCTTATTTGATTAAGAATAAGGTTCGAATGGAATGCTAATATACTTGTCATTGTAATACGTTTCCTAATACTGTTCAAACAGTTTTAACATACGATTTACTAATGACATTTTTGGATTTAGAATTCATTGGGTTTTCGAAACTTAAATGGTTAAGTATTTACTGTTGGATAATAATAGTTTTAAACCATTAAGGTGGCGAGTGCGCCGTGGTCGGGGTAGGCAGAGGATTGCAACACTCGGTGGTGTTGTCAGGGCCCTGTATGTATACATATACTATAGTGTACCATCAATCAATCAATCAATTAGCCTATTGCAGTCCACTGCTGGACTAGTGTACCATATAAAACGTCTATTAAACAATGATTAAACAATTCATTTTCTTCATCTGAATGCCAATCCCGGTTGGATCCAAAGCTAGAATATTTTCAAAAAACAAAGCTACGTTTAGTATTTGATACTAAATAAGAACTGCTTCTTTTCCGATTGTCCGTTAGGAGTGATTCTCAAGCACCACGAGAAAACTATTGAATGAATTCAGCTGAAACAACCTCATTACACGACGCAGTTCTACACGAAAGTTTGCGATTTGGTTCAACAATATGAAATTATATTTATTGATTGAACAATGTCTGTAGAAAGCAGCTGATTCTTAGCACTTTTTACGACTCGTAACTCCTTCCTTTCATTCGGCTGCTATCAGAAGAAACAAATAAAGCTTTCACTAAATAAGAGCTCTACCTGATCACTCCATAATGGTGTACTTTACCAACTATTAAACTATAATCAACCATTTTTTTACAATTATACGCAAGTATTGAATTTGTAACCGCAAAAAATAACGCTTTTGTTACCCCAACTGTGGGGTAACTCGAGCTTTTTGGGGTAAATTGATATTATACATTGTTCACATTTCTAAGTAGTTTAGTGCATTGTTAATATTGTTTGTTGTAATAATATTTTGCAAATAAGGTATCGGCGCGTGAATTTATAATAGAGAACTTAACGAATTTATCTGAGAATCTGTTACTTACGATATTGTGTTTACACTTGTAGCAAGTGTAGTGTGAATCCGCCACGGGAACAATAATAACTCAATGTTCGACTAACCGATCTGAATTTATTGAAATTAATACATTTTTCATCCTCCCATCTCGGGAAGAGTATTTTTGCTCTTCGATATCTGAATGCTTTGAGTCGATTTTATCTCCTAGCTAGAGGATAAAGTATATTTGAATTTAAAACATCGTGTAGTTTGTGAATTCAAAACATCATTAATCCTATTTACTCACTGATCAGTAACTTTTATATTTACCACTACAGATCAGTGTATTTACTCCTACCCCTATTGGTGCCGAATTTAATATAGGTACACCTTTTTGTTATTTATGAAAAACTCAGACTCGGAACCTCCTTGGTTTCCACCAAGTTTTTGTTAATTTTCTTGGGCGTGTCATTTTATTTGGCTAAATGAAAAATGATGTGATATTTTTAAATGCTTTTTTTTGCATTTAGTTATGTCCTTTCTGAGGTGAGATGAAAAGTTACGTGTTGCACTCGAGTGCAAAATTTTTTCACCTTGTGCTCTTTTGAATCCCATTCCCCAATTAGAATCCTGAGCGTATCAGGATTCTAATTTTAGAATCCTTAGCTTGCTCGGTCATCAAAATTGGGCACGCGGTCAATAAGCAACTTTTAACTCTTGTCAAGCAAATAACTATTGCAGCATTTTGCAACAGTAGGTGGCAAGTCCATGCCTCCTTCAGCAAGAATGGGTCAGCTCTATTTATTTTGCTACAGGCCTAAATTACAGTCTAGAATACGTTCCCAAGGGTCACGAAAACGGGCACAGAAAAGTCCCTGTGATTTGATTCGCAGGTACAGTTAGTACCTACTATCACATGCTATTTCAGGCATTTAGCATTAGCAATTCATCCATTCATTTCAAACACGAAATACTTGACTTACAGCACACCAAATTCACTAAAATTATTTGACTTCAAACTTATTTCGTCGGTAGCATCGCATCCATCGGAGGAATGTGGATGATTCCTCCTCGATACGGCTGTCTATGATCAAAACCTCCTAACTTTCGGTGAACACTATTGTCTGAAAAACGTCTATACGTACACGCAGATAGGCAGTTTTGTCCACGTCTGTGGTAAACAATGCCATTGTCATCCAGCCCAATTGCAAGCCGTATGGTAAGGTTCCTTCAATGTGGGAGACGGCGTGGCAGGTAAGCTTCGATTTCTATACAAAACCCTTTGAGTGAATCCGGTTAATCATATATTTTTCATCCCACCATCTCGGAAAGAGTATTTTTTCTCTTCGATATCTGAGCGCAATAGTCGTTTTTATCCTTTATGCGCAAAATACCAGATTCGCAAAATACCAGATTCTCAAAATACCAGATTCTCAATATACCAGATTCTCAATATACCAGAAGTACACTTAAATGCATAACTTGTACTACAGGCAAGAAAAGAGAAGGAACAAAATTTAATGTATTTTATTTAATTGTACCTAATAGCAAAAACAAAATAAAAGTACCTATACAGAAAAACTAAAAGTATCTTTTATACTCGTAAATATACTCCGGGGTGTGACAAGTGAGAAACGGTTTCTTCAAAATCGCGTTATTGTAGCTAAAAGATTTATACAACCGGTAACTGTAATTTTCTTACTCATACAATCAGAAAAATATTTAAAAAATTAAAAACAATTATAAAATAATTAAAAACAATTATAAATAAAAACAAAAACAATTAAAAAAAAAGATTAAAAACAATTATAAAAAAATTAAAAACAATTTAAAAAAAAAGATTAAAAACAATTATGTACTGAACGTACTGGCCCCGACCCTAACCCAGCGCTAGACTTTTTATCTGGCGGAAACTATACTGTGGGTGCGCTGAGCAAGGTCGGGAGAAAGCCGGATGCGGAACAGACACGGCGATCAAGGCGGGGCACACCGTCGAGAAGTCCCAGCGAAGGTTCGAGAACGTCTAGAGAGGAATACTTTTAATTGGAAATAATAATCTTGAAGAATCTTGAAAGTAGTTTATTGAGTAGAGTAGTGTTCTCTACGAATACGTATGCCGACTGAGGTAACGGTACATCTGGGCCCTCTGTTTATATAGCCCGCGGAGCTTACACGTGCCGTCTATGATAGGCGCATCGAGTTAACCGCGCTCGATGCGTCCACCAGCGGCCTAACAATAATTTTGCATGTACCTCTATTTCTATGTACAATGATTATTTATATAATCTACTATGCTTATTTACTATCTAATACAATGTCTAATAAGAATCTTATAAGAATTTAATAAGAAAAGGAAATTAATTTTACGAAATCTAGTACAAAATGCTTACAAACTAAATGCCCTACTGTGTGTTGAAAAATGTTTATTATGAACTTAGAACTATCTTATTTGCTATAACTTACATACTATGACCTATTTACTATACTATGTACATTGTTTTGCACATTCTCCCCCCGTGGGACGCAGTCGCACTTCCTTCGGTGCAGAACTCGAAGCTCCGGATAGCAGCACGATGAGTTTTCTTACAGGCCGTCGCAGCACTCCGCCTTTTGTCTGGAGATCGACGGTCCTGGTCACGCCGTCTGGCCCGGGGAATGTAGAGATGACTCGTCCTCGCAGCCACATGTTACGGGGCGCGTTGGGATCCACAAGCAAGACCAAGTCGTGTAGGTCTATTGTGGGTCCGCGTCCATTTGGCATTCGTCGATGCTGAAGCTCCGGCAGGTACTCTCGGAGCCACCTGGCCCAGAAGAGGTCGGCCAGGCGCTGTGCTGCTCGCCAACTGGATTTTGAGGCGCCATCCTTTTCGTCGAAGACGCCCGGCTGCTGTACACCACCAGGTCCGCCCAACAGGAAGTGGTTGGGGGTTAGTGATTCGGGATCCTCCGGGGTCACTGACACATGCGTCAGTGGGCGACTGTTGACGGTATATTCCACCTCTGCTAGCAAGGTGGCCAAGACTTCCTCGGAGGGTCGTCGCTCGTGCAGTGTGGCGGCCAGTGCGGTTTTCACTGACCGCACCATTCGTTCCCAGGCTCCACCCATGAAGGGAGCACCGGGAGGGATGAAGCGCCACGAAGTCTTCTTCTTGGCTGCTTCCTGTGCTGTCGCTGTGTCGATCGCCTGTCGTAACTCGCGGTCGGCGCCTCGCAGATTGGTCCCGTTGTCAGACCAGATTTCTTCAGGACATCCTCTTCTTGCCATCATCCGTCGTAGAGCGGAGATGGCTGAGTCGGTGCTGAGAGAGTTTGCTATCTCTAGATGAATGGCGCGCGTCGTTAGGCAGGTGAAGATCGCGACGTACCTTTTTTGATTGGTACGCCCAACTGTCACGGTGAGAGGCCCGAAGTAGTCGACCCCGGTGTGTGTGAAGGGTCGCTTATGGTGAGCTAAGCGACACTCCGGTAGATCACCTGTCCTCGGGTACGGCGGCACTTGCGTACGGATGCGGCAATGCAGACACTGTCGTAGTAGCGAACGGGTTACCGGGCGTAGGCGTACGACCCAGTAGTGTTGTCTGCACTCGTTGATCGTGGCTTCGACTCCCGAGTGATGCAATTTCTCGTGAGTGTGCTTGATCCACAGCTTGACCGTCGGGTGATCGCCATCCACTATGATTGGCGACTTGAAGTCTTCGGAGACGTCTCGGGCGGCTTGTATACGGCTTCTTACCCGTAGTACACTGTTGACTGTGATGACACTCAGCTGGTGTAGACGACTTTCTTTTTGTACAGCTCTCCCTCGTTGCAGATCTTCTATCTCGGCGGCGAATGAGTCTTGTTGCGCTGCTCGCATGAGTAGGTCTTCAGCTGCGCGCAGTAGCTCGGCGGTGATAGGTAAGTAGGGGTTAGCGACCGACTTACTCAGCTGTGCGGGAGGTGGCTTCACTGTTTTCTTGTTTGTCTTACGCCAGTCTGGGTCTGCTATCTTGTTTTTCTGAGTCCGACGATAGTTCACGTTTTCTGTTCTCTTCTTACACAGCTGTATGAAGAGCAGGACTCTGGCTGTAGCGTACCGGAGTCTATCCCAGCTAGAGAAGCGGGAGACCTCGGGTAGCGCGGCTGACAATTTTTCTGTCTTCTGTGAGTTGATGTGATGTATCTTCTCTTCTGTGTCTTCAGTTTTTTCTGTCTTCGATGTGTCTGCTGGCCATGACTCTTCCGGTAGGTATAGGAAGTCTGGCCCTCTATACCATCGATGCTGCTTACTGAAGTCTGTAGGTACGTCTCGGGTGGCGTCGTCCGCGACGTTTAACTTCGTCGGGACCCACCGCCACTCGTTCACTGTTGTGCTGTCTTCGATAGCTGCTAGGCGATGCGCTACGTACGGCTTGTACGAGCGAGAATCTGTGTTGTTAGATGGCGCCAGCTCTGCATACCCGCTGGATAATTGGGCTTCCATCTGTTCTGTGTATTCTTCTTTGAAGGCTGGATCAGGGTCGAGCTTCTTCTCTATGTTCTGTGGTCTTCTCAACGAGTTTTCGTAGTTGTTCGGCAGTGGAACCTGTTCTTGTTTCTGTAACAGCGCTGTCTCGTGTCTTCTGTCGGGCTTGTGGACTGTATGTTGCTGTTGGACACGAAAAGCTCGTTCTGGGTCTGTCTTCGGTTTCGAAAGTAGGTTGTCCACCTCGAAGTGCTGCTTGACCATCCTGTCGAGTTGATGATCGGCTTCATCTTCAAACATGTGCGAGATGTATTCATGACGCCTGCCCGAAGTCCTCGCGTTGCTGCCGTGAAGAGCCCATCCCAGTGGCGTGTAAGATGCCACTGGTTGGTTCGGCTTGCCTGTTCTGGTTTCGGAGGTGAGCAGGAGACGCCAGTTGTCTTGCCCGATGAGGATCTTCGGTCTTGCTTCTTCATACGTGAGGTCGTTCTTGATGTCTTCGAGGTGGTCGCAACCCCTTAACTGCTTGTAAGTCACCCGTTGAGATGACACTGTGAGATTCTTGACTGTGCGTGCTTGAACCTCTTCTATTTCTGTACTGTTGATTCCTCTGATGCCGAGTGAGACTCTTCTTGACTGTTGATCTGTAGTTCTGGTACTGTTGATGGTCTTCACCCGGAGCGGATCTGTAGGTCCCGACGCGCCGATCTTGTTTGCCACGGCGTCGTCGAGCAGAGTAACTGTAGAACCGTCGTCAATAAGTGCGAACGTGTTCACTGTCCCTGTCGGCCCCGCTAGTTGAACCGGCAGGATCTTTAAAAATGTTTCTTTTTTCGAAACTGTCCACGCTGAGTTGATAGCTTCAGTCGTGTTCGCTGTTTCTTCAGTGGGCTTCTTTCTGTAGTGTAACAGGGTGTTGTGAGTCCTGTTACAATTGTTGATACCGCACCGCCGCTCACTGCAAGTATGTTGTCTGTCACGATGTCTCAAGCACCTGAAGCACAGCCCCTTTTCCTTTGCTATGTCCCATCTTGCATCGACGTCTGCATTCTTGAATTTGTCGCACTTGTAAGTTGGGTGTTGCTGTTCACTGCAGATAACGCACTTTTTGTTGGTTTGGGCTTCAGTTGCTGTATTGACTCGCTGGGGGCGCCTCTGTTGCACGATGTGTTGTTGCACTACGGTTTCTGGTTGGGCGTACGGCCCGCACAGGTCGGTTTCTCTCTTCATGAATTTTTCAAACTTCACGAGGTCTGGTGTCTCTCTTGGCTGTGTTGATGCGTAGTCGTAGTAGCGATACTTCAAAACCGGCGTCAGTTTTTCAACCAGGGATCTTGCGACTTCTGGGTTGTAAAGGTAATGTATGCAATCTAGGTTTTTCAGTATCGCGACCGCATTTGTAATCTTCGTAGAGTGCACGCAGATATCTCTCGGATTTTCTGTTAACTTCGGAAGGCTTCGTAGTACTTCAATTTCTGTGGTTGCTATGGCTTCGGGTCGCCCAAATCTTGACTCGAGTGTACGGATGATCTCGGCTGGCTGCGAATTCGTGATGAGAAGACTTTCTACTGCTTCTCTTGCTTTTCCACGGAGATTTCTTCGCAGTCTGTTGAGGTTTTCTATGGCGGTGTAACTATCTTCTGTTTCTCTATATGCTGCCTTGAACGGCAGCCACTCCTGGTGAGCCCCACTGAAGTTAGGTAGCTCGATGAATTTCGGCCGCTGCGCCGACCTGACCGCCTGTGAAATGGCTGCGGCTAGGTCGGAGTAGTCGTTTTTCTGTTGCTGTTGCTGCTGTTGAACCGGCGGTAGCGCTGCTTGCGTCGTCCCACTCGGCTCCTGATGTGGTGTGTCTGCGATGGCTAAGACGGCGGGTGGTGGTGGCTCTTGACGGCTGAGCCACTCACCGACCTTTTCTTCAGCTGCTGCAGACACCTGTTCCTGGTCTTCCAGGTCTTCATCTTCACTGTCGGTTTGTTCTAACGCTGCTAGTCTTGCTGCTGCGAGTTCTATCTTCAATTGAAGTAGATCTTGTTTTGCGTTGGCTATCTTCAATGTTCTTGCTTTCGAACGCACTGATACACTCCCTCCCCCCCTCTTACCGGTGGCTGGACGGGATGCTGCTTGCGGTTTTCGGCTCCGCAACTGTTGCAACACTTCGGGACACGGCGTTGGCCCCGAAGCGGACGGTGGCTCAATGGTGGTCACTGTCTCTTCCGTCGTGGTTCTGTCTGAGGCGGACAACTCTGATGCGGTCGGCTCCGCGGCCCCCTCAGGTCCAGATGCACCCACGGCGTGTGTTGCTGGTTTTCTGCTGGTTTCTGACCTCGTAACCGGCATTTTGATTCTTCAAGCTTGCTGACTATTTGCTGACTCACTCCCTTGACGCTCCCTTGCCAAACCCGGGACGACCCTGGTGCTCCACCTGTGGTGTTCCACACGATTCCTCCGTGCTGCTCCTTGATCCGGCTCGCAAGGACCAAAATGTACTGAACGTACTGGCCCCGACCCTAACCCAGCGCTAGACTTTTTATCTGGCGGAAACTATACTGTGGGTGCGCTGAGCAAGGTCGGGAGAAAGCCGGATGCGGAACAGACACGGCGATCAAGGCGGGGCACACCGTCGAGAAGTCCCAGCGAAGGTTCGAGAACGTCAAGAGAGGAATACTTTTAATTGGAAATAATAATCTTGAAGAATCTTGAAAGTAGTTTATTGAGTAGAGTAGTGTTCTCTACGAATACGTATGCCGACTGAGGTAACGGTACATCTGGGCCCTCTGTTTATATAGCCCGCGGAGCTTACACGTGCCGTCTATGATAGGCGCATCGAGTTAACCGCGCTCGATGCGTCCACCAGCGGCCTAACAATAATTTTGCATGTACCTCTATTTCTATGTACAATGATTATTTATATAATCTACTATGCTTATTTACTATCTAATACAATGTCTAATAAGAATCTTATAAGAATTTAATAAGAAAAGGAAATTAATTTTACGAAATCTAGTACAAAATGCTTACAAACTAAATGCCCTACTGTGTGTTGAAAAATGTTTATTATGAACTTAGAACTATCTTATTTGCTATAACTTACATACTATGACCTATTTACTATACTATGTACATTGTTCTGCACAAATTATAAAAAAATTAAAAACAATTTTAAAAAAAAGATTAAAAACAATCGTCGGTAGCTTAGTGGTTAAGGAGTCGGCCTTACGATCGAGAGGTCCCGGGTTCGAATCCTGGCCATTACACTACCGACGTGAACCCACTCCTAGCACAAGCAATTTAGCTTAGTTGGAGGGGTTAACGGGAATATTAGTAATTTCGGTTTCTAATATTCTTTATAAAAAAAAATATATATAACAATTATAAATAAAAACGAAAACAATTAAAAACAATAAAAAAAAAAGATTCAAAACAATTATAAAAAAAATTAAAAACAAAAATAAAATTAAAAACAATTATATTTATTTATTATTTTTCTTTATTGTTATAGTTATGTTTACCGCTGGTATAACCGCGCGGAGCTGCTAGGTAGTAAGTGAATAAAATAATAACAATTTTGTTTTCGAATGTGCGAAATATGCTATATTGAGAATCTGGTATATTGAGAATCTGGTATTTTGAGAATCTGGTATTTTGCGAATCTGGTATTTTGCGCATAAAGGGTTTTTATCCTCTAGAGAGGATAAAATAAATTTGAATTTAGAACATCGTGTGTACTAGGTTTGTGAACTCAAAACATCATTAAACCTATTTACTTCTACCTCTATGGTGCCGAATTTATCATACAACTTTTTTTTAATTTATGAAAAACTCAGACTCGGAACCTCCTTGGTGTACAATTTTTTTTTAAATTTGCTTTACGCGCATCATTTTTTTTCACGTCATATTGTTGAACATTGTTGTTAAATTTTTATTATTTTGTATTTTATTACATATTAGTATTAATTATTAGTATTAATACACATATTATAAAGCCTCCGTGGCGTAGTGGTAGTGAACGCGGCCGCTACGCAGGAGGCACGGGTTTGATCCCCGCTCATTGCAAATATTTTGTATGCATGAAAATCATTGGTCTGGTGGTGCCTTGGAGAGCACGTTAAGCCGTCGGTCACGGATGCCATACGAACATCTATAGCAGTCGTTACGGGCAATTGGAGCCCTAAAAAGTTCAACGACAACGATCTAGCTGCAATGATTCGATATCGCCTAATGTCACCATTGGGTCGTGGAGGTCAGGTGACAGTCACTTCACGGAAAATATCGAGGTCTAGCCAAATCCGCAGTTAAGACTGGTAAAGCGGACCCCGGACTCCGAGGTGAAAGCTTCGTATGCGACTGGGAATTAACGCTAGGAAGAAGAAGCATTTCATTATTTCCTCGCTGAGGTGGGATGAAAAGTTACGTGTTGCACTCGAGTGCAATGATTTTTCACCTTGTGCTCTTTTGATTCCCTCGCTAACGCTCAAGATTCTAATTTGTGAATCACTCGCTATGCTCGTGATTCAAATTTAGAATCTTTCGCTTGCTCGGTCATCAAAACTGAGCACGCGGTTAAAAAGCAACTTTGCACTCTTGTATAACAAATAACTATTTTTATGTCTATGTATGTATTGTTCTTAAAAGTGAAGGCAGAGGTCACATATAATATATGTTTCTTTAGTATTTTTAGGATAGTTTAAAGGGGCAATGTATTACCATTTACTGAGTAACCAGGCTTCGTGAAACAGTTATAGGTACTACGGGTGCAAGGAGATATAAATTACAAAACATAAAAACACCCAAGATGATCCAAATAGACGTATTCATGCATATAAATATTTATATTAAGCGAAAATAATCTTTGAGGTAGCAGTCGAATGCTCTTTCGCTGCGCCATCACAATTTCATTGTTAGACCATGATTTCATATCTTAATATTGGCAGAATTGTCGATACCCACATCGGCAAAGATTGATGTATTAAAAATAGAAATAGAAATATCTTAATATTCTGGAAACGTTAAGTTTAGAACGTCATTTATCGCAAGTGTCTCTCAACGGTTTTCCTCCATTCTCCTAACCACGACACAGTGGGCTAGCTGCTGTTTCTTTCATCTCTGAAACACAATAAAAACATAAGTGACACATAAGCAATTACAGCGATTACTTCAGCCCGAAGTACTCCCAAAGGTATCACAATATTCACAATACATGGCCGGTGCACTCCGCACAATGCCACTGCATTAGGCCACATTATACCAAGCAATTGTTTTCGCCACACGATACCTATTGACTGCATTCAACGCAAGTACCTCAACGAGAGCACTCCACATTGTTTTATTTCTTTTATTGAAATAAATAATGGAACCCTCAAATAATTGTTATTGAATTAATTTCTAAAAATGTTGACTTTAATTCTTTTCTAAATTCAATCTTACAGTTATTGAAATTAAGTCGAAAACATTTTTTTCTGTCAGTATTTGGTGAACAAAAATGTTGAGTCAATTTATTATTTCAAAATGGTTCTTTCGTCGAAGTTAATACAATTTATTTTGAAATTTCAGGGTTCAGTTCTAAACGCTGTTGTAAACTTTGTTGACAAATGGTTCTCATTATTCGTTCATTGTTCGGGGCGTGGCTACTTCACATTGTTAGGTAATGGTTTAATAAATAAGTGATTTATTACGAACGGTGCCCCTTGCGGCTTTGGAGATTTCTTTGTGATATATCAATTTCATGTTAGGTGAATTACTACCGGTATTGCCCTGTTGGTCGGTTAGACACAACCGACTTTGAAAAAAAAAAAGAAAAATTTATTCACTTCTTATTAAGTATGTTGAACCGTAAAGTGTTAAATTTTAGAATCATCCGATCCTTTTTGCTCAGCCCCGGCCCGTGGTTTTCACAATTTGAATAAAAAGAAATGAAATCTAATTCGTTTCTTCTTATTCACCGTTAAAAGCGATAAAAAAATATAACAATGAGATGTTTACGTCCATGATTGACATTAGAGTAACGACCGTGACTGCTCATAAAGCAAGATGTGCCGGACTCACAAGCCCAAAGGAAAAAAGTATCAGTTGATAAACACAATGCATGAACAATGTAATAGGTAGGTATAGGAAACTTGACGTCTTGGGGAAAATTACGTAGTGGAGGTTGTTGCACCGCTTGTTCTCCACTAGCGTCTAGGATGGTAAACTTAGGTTAGGTATATTCGGCAATAAAGAACATTGAACATATTTATACACATCATAATATATATTTTATTTATTTCTTCAAGATTTATGCACACACGGAACAATATTTATAGGTATAAGTACAACGGAAGATGAAAACATGTACATTGGTACTGCTTATTTCTATAAAGAAATTTCTCCTAGCAGACCGGCGAGAGGAGATCGTGAGGAACAAGAAAAAGGTAAGAAAGAAGAAAAAGGAACACTTCAAACACAAGCCACAAATATACAGGGGTAATTATTATATATACAATAGATCACAATAATATACTAAACATAGTCTACACAAATACAAATATACCTATTATATATACATAAACATACATAGTACAGTAAATAATAGGCAGATAATTTATGTATCGTCACAGAGTAGAGGAGAGATAATGATTTCGAACTTTGTTTCTGAAGACAGACAACGTAATTTGTCAAAGAAGCAGACCTACGATGAAGGAAAAAAACTACGGTGAACTCTTGGAGGCAGGGGCGTATTTACCCTAGGGCCAAGGGGGCCATGGCCCGGGGCGGCAGGTTGCGAGGGGCGGCGGAGCCGCCCCGATCGTCTAATTTTTTTTTATACCACTTGGGTTGCAGACAAGCACACGGTGCGGTCCACCTGATGGAAAGTGGTTACCGTGGCCTATGGACGTATGCAACACCAGGGGCGTCACACTCGTGCTGCCGACCCTGAAGATCTGATCTGGGCGCTTTAATCTTGACTTTAAAAGGCGCCCGCTCGGGGCGGTCTCGCCGCCCCTCCACCGCCCCTCGCAACCTGCCGCCCCGAACGTCTATCTCTGGGCGCCTTAATCTTGCTCTAAAAGGCGCCCGGAGATAGACGCTCGGGGCGGCTCCCTCGCAACGTGCCGCCCCCAACGTCTATCTTTGGGCGCCTTAATCTTGCTCTAAAAGGCGCCCGGAGATAGATGCTCGGGGCGGCTCCGCCGCCCCTTGCAACGTGCCGCCCCGAATGTCTATCTCTGGGCGCCTTAATCTTGACTCTAAAAGGCGCCCAGAGATAGACGCTTGAGGGGGTACCGCCGCCCCTCGCAACCTGCCGCCCCGAACGTCTATCTCTGGGCGCCTTAATCTTGCTCTAAAAGGCGCCCGGAGATAGATGCTCAGGGCGGCTCTGCCGCCCCTCGCAACCTGCCGCCCCGAACGTCTATCTCTGGGCGCCTTAATCTTGCTCTAAAAGGCGCCCAGAAATAGACGCTCGGGGCGGTTCCGCCGCCCCTCGCAGCCTGCCGCCCCAAAGTCTATCTCTGGGCGCCTTAATCTTGCTCTAAAAGGCGCCCGGAGATAGACGCTCGGGGCGGCTCTGCCGCCCCTCTGAACGTGCCGCCCCGAACGTCTATCTCTGGGCGCCTTAATCTTGACTCTAAAAGGCGCCCAGAGATAGACGCTCGGGGCGGCTCCGCCGACCCTCGCAAACTGCCGCCCCCAACGTCTATCTCTGGGCGCCTTAGTCTTGCTCTAAAAGGCGCCCAGAGATAGACGCTCGGGGCGGTTCCGCCGCCCCTTGCAACCTGCCGCCCCGAATGTCTATATCTCTGGGCGCCTTAATCTTGACTCTAAAAGGCACCTATTAGAGTAAATATTAGGTATATTTTTTTTTATTTTAATTTTTCGGAGCTTACTTAGTTACAATATGACTATGTCACTCATTATTTCAATTGCATTCAAGTTAGAAAACCCTAAATAACATTTGCGTGCAAGTACGGTGTAACTGGGGCCAAGCAGCTTGGGCGCCGAAGACGGCAGCGCCTTTCTCTCGCAGGGAGACGCTACCGCCTACGGTTAATTCCGGCCGAGGTGGTAGCGGCGCTGTAAATGGCTACTCATAGGGTTTCCACGTACCCTTATGACTAGCAGAGAGCACAGATAAGAGCAGCTAAGGGGCGGCTGGTTCCCCGAGACCTGGGGGCGACAGGTGCGGTCGCCTGTTACTCCAATATATTCAGACCGGTAACGTGGCGGTGAAACCCGTACCTTTCCGGGGTTCAATGGGGACACCGACTACCCACACTCGAAGGAGCTATCTTAAAAGGTCAGCCGGGTTGCGAGGGAAATATCTAATTGGGTAACTTTACACCCGATAATTGAGACCCGACAGAGACGGTGTGCGGTTTTAAATCGAGACCGCATGTGTGGCACTTCACGAGGAATAATCACCCCTCGCAGACGGCCATAACTAGCACCAGGACCTGCGGCGAGAGGTTTCCCGCTCTGACGGTTGCTTAAAGAATACAACGCGTGAAGTGGCATATACATGGAGGAGCCCAGGCAGAGGTGGCATTGCAGGGGTCGGCTCTTGATCTGTATGTCTCAGGAACTCACCGAAGCAGCCATACCTGGGCGCATTGCGTCAGTCAGCTGGTAGGAGAAGCTACCGTGATACCTCTATCGCGTTATCGGCAGCGAAGACGTGTGAGAACCCCCTTCGAGCATCACCTCATCCGAGCTAATCTTCTCCTTTTGTCGAGTCGACGACTTATGTCATATATTGTTTGCCCAGTGTGCAACCACCCTGATGGCGTTCTCAGAGGCACCCATGAGTTCCTGCGGTGTACACGTGCTTAGGCATGCAGCACACGTTAGCGCCTACCTCACTGTAGTTCCGCATTCACACCGTGGTGCCTGGGTCCACCTCATCTGAGAAACTCCATCTAATTCGGTTTTCGTTACTTCGGCTGACCTGCATCCGAAGTCTATTTAAGGACACTGCCAGGCGGTGTATGGGCAGCCTCTGTGCTCCCCACACATCAATTGACCAGAAAGGGTTCGTAAGTAAGAGAACCATGTATGCCCACTTCAGATCCAGTCACCAAATACGTCCAAGGACTTGGGTAACTCCAGCTGTAGCTTACTTGGTTGCTTCTGATTTCGTGCCGTCACCATCCAGTCCTAGCCGATGTTCCACAGAAGTGGCCCCAGATCCGCGCCAGCCGGAACACCCCGCCACATATCTCACTTACCAAGCCCTGTCCTACATGGGTAGATACTGGCTTTCACCGATAAGTAAGCCCCGACATTGATGCGAGGATAGAGAGGCACCCCGTGCTGAAAGAGTGCAGCTCTGATGCAGCTCCATGGCAAGGTGTTAAAGATGTAGGCAACAATAGACACTGCCAGCATCAACTCACCGTGCCACTGCTTCTTCCACCAGGGCCCTCAAGCGCGTGTTGGCATCCACGGTGCTCCCGACTATAACCAAATTTATTGTCTACCAAATTCGGCCTCACTCCTGTAAGGCGCTCGATGTGGCACTTCACGAGGAATAATTCGTTTAAAACACCTGCATGACTGCACACCTTGTCCATCAATACAATGAGCCGATAGGCGGACCGTAACTTTGCAGAAGAGGACCAGTTTTCCTGTCTTTCAAATTTTCGGAATCCGTCTCTACTTGAGGCATATGTTATAGAGCCCTTCAAAACGGGATCCGAGTGCCTTTAGAGCTGCCAGGTCCCAAAGCGGTGCTTTTGCTGTTGCCTTTGAGCCATAAAACATCATTCTTCACAAGTTATTGCTGTACTCAAGTGATTTTTGGTTGCGATATCATCTTCTACGTAGGGCGCTTTAATGGAATGGAATGCAAATATTTCCCCTTGAAGGGATTCTGGTTGGGAGCCTGGGTTAGTGGAGAGATCGATGGAAGTCACTTCCCTCGCACCATAAGATAGAGATCTCACGAATTAGGCTTGAAAATCTCCAGCAATTTCTGACTGACCCCTATTTTGTGTCAGCCCCTTGGGCGCAGGCTAACGGTGAACGCGAACGTCACATAGGGGCAGGCGCGGTCGCAGCTTGAAGTTGGGGGGGGAGGGTCACTTCGGAAATTCCTTAAGAAATTTAACCCCCCCCTTTCCCCTGGGACTTTTCAATATGACGTGCATGGTTTGGGGGGGGGGGAGTCATGTCCCCTGTGACCCTCCCCCCCCCCCCTCGGACCGCGCCTGCATAGGGGGCGGCAAACCTAAGTGGCCCGGGGCGCCAAATCTTTAAATACGCCCCTGCTTGGAGGTCACTTAGTTGATGGTTATGCGCTCACCGAAGCCTGGTGGTGCATCTGCACCGAGACGGAATACTACAAATTCTTTCTCATTTCCCTTTCTCCATGTCTTTGGCGCAAATCAAATCGTAAAACGATGTGGTAGAAACTCACTCGAGCGAACCTGCACTCGAGCACCAGTTGAAACAAAGTCATCAAGAAAACAGCTACAAAAGCCCAGAAAAAATCACCAGTACAATAATTCACATCAGAATAACAAAAAGTGTATCGTAGCAAAAACAACACACACCCACAATTTCACCACAACACAACAACAAAAGTTTCTTTAATCGCATGGCCTGAAGGCACTCCGCAGAGATAGGTATCGGTAACAAACTCCCACGGCCAAAGGATTCATCGCAGGTGCTCGTCCCACGGTCGCGGGCCTATTATGCCAGGCTATTGTCAAACTCCATCCACAATGTAACGAAAAGTGGTAGGAGAGGTAATTGGCGACAACATGTTAGTGCCAATCCAATCGATTTGTTCATGTAGGTCACAAAGTAACACTTATGACGGTCACGTTTATTGCTTCTCTATTTAAAGCCAGATTCACAAAGTAATGGTAAAGCCTGTGAGAAAAGAATATGAGAAAAATTAAGGAAAATCAATCGGGGTTCATTTAAGAACATAATTTTATGAAAGTAGAAGAACCGGAAGGTCTATGCCAGGATCCTAATAAGTGAAAGGCATGGTACTTAACTTAACCCAAAGGGAAAGAGGCGTCACTGAGTATAGAGTAATTACAGCAATTATATAAAAGGAATAACTCTAAAAAATCGTCGCAAAACTTTCTACTTTTACTTCAAAACCAAAGAGTAACAATACCACCGGCTATCTACGGATCTGATATCAAAAGCCAGGATAAAACGTTCAAAAAACACTACAAAAATGTCCATTGTACCACTATCTCGTGATCTGAGAACATTTAACGCAATTGTGCTGAACTAATATCGATAATCCTTTGTTATTACGACAAGTGGATTTCTCATTTGTTGTAAAGCGGTTAGAGGGTGGAATCTCCTTTATCTTTTTGGTGAAAACGTATAAAAAACATCACCCTTATTGTAGTTTTTAGCGATCTCAGTTACAATCTCAACCCCAGATCTGTGCGTGAGGCGTGAGGGCACATCGAGGGCTGTAATAGTATCTGTTTGATATCGACTTGTCTCTTTTGTAGTTTCGAACTCGGCTAAACCAATATTTGACTTCATCGATGGCGCAACGGTTGAGAAGCTGCCTCGGATATTAAAAGAACTTTCTAATCCATTTCTAACTCTAAACATATTTTTTAGACTTTATAATCTACTGTAGATTTACAGAGAAAGCTCGATAGCATAAAAACACAATGCTAGAGTCTAATTTAATTTTCATATCAAATTCCACCACGGTAGCACAGATGAACACGGTAGACTTACGAATTTGTGTGCTTTATTTTCAAAATTCATGTTAAATAATTCAAGTCTCTATCTTCGTCCATTATTCATGTTTCTGGAGTAGTGTTTTGTTGTTTTATTTCCACAAATAACGCTTAACATTTCTGCCACGTATTTTTGTAAGAAATATTTATTTGCGAAGTCTTTATGAATGAAACCATACTAAGTATACGACTTCGAAGAAACGTCTCCACAAAAAGTGTTCCCAATTCAACAAAATTAAAACTGTCGACACTTGATATGGCCGCATACCGCGCTCCCCCGCGTTAGGCTGTTTGCACAATTTGCGATTACGCGCGCGGTCGCACAGACGCACGTGTGGTTTCGCCTTAATTTGTTTCCTCACGGCTCTGTGGCCATTAGATTTGTTACTTTAACTATTGTGTTGACAGGTCTTTAGCGAATTTTTTTGAAGTAGGATCTCTTGTGGCTACTTTTGTGAATTTCGTCACCATTATGGTGATAGTAATATTCTGTGACATACCATAATGATATAGCGCTAAAGGTAGATAGTGTAGTGTTGTTAGGGTCTATGGGACTCATATTATATGAAGAAATTTATATCTTCATGGTCTTAAGCTTAACAACCTCCACTTTATCATTGTACACCTTTGGCTTAATGGATGAGGAAGCAGATTTTTCTCTCGGGGTTATTGCGGTCAGATGACGATCGCTCCCGTAAAAGCTCCCAATTTACAGCGAAAGGAGGAGTAGTGGAGCGGACCCTGGGCTTCAAACTGAATAGACATTGATTCAACCGGGATTGTCGCTCGATCAATGGTTTGGTACCTACCTACCATGTTAATAAAATTGTCTACATTTAGATTTCTTTTCCGCTACGTACTGTACTCGCTTTAAGGTAATGTCTACCTATTCAATTCTGTATTCAAGCCTCACATATGGTATAAAAAACATATGTTCAAAAAAAGAAGTATTCAAATCAAGTTCCGTAATGTCTATGTTCAAACCGCGTATCTTCTGTCAATCCGAAAACAATTAAGCGTCTTCACAAACCAAAGAAAAACTAATATTAGTTTAAAGGCCATTGAGACCATTCAAATTGCCACTCCCTCGTCAGATATAACAATGAATTGAAAAAAAAAACAAACAAATAGTTCAACTCTATCCCATCCCACGCAAATAAAAACAAATTTAATGGTTTTTCTGTTCATTAGAAAATGAACCTTATGCCTTGAGTTATAGAATGAATGTTAACCGTAAATGATAACTATGTAAAATTATTATCAAAAATGTTTTAACAAAAAAGTTCTTTATACACTAAAATGTTCAATAAAAGTAATCGATATTACTTGAACGGTTTCCAATGACGTTTTAACTAATTCTGCCCCCGGGTTTTGGTTGCTTTTTTGTTCAGTGACCGCAATTGTGTTGAGGATTTATGAATCGATTTTTTTTATTACGTTGTTTGTTGATGTAGAGGCCCACAACGGCTATGTCTAATGTGATGAAGCGTTTATTATTTGCCTAACATATATCACTCATATCGTACTGTCATTATCATCTTAGTCTTAGTGATGTTACCAGTTGCATCTAAGGATTTCGCCTCATTTAGACCCTTCCTCTTTTTGGTTTAAATTACCTTATAGGAGCACCTACGGTTTGATCTCTTAACCTCGAAAGGGAAGCCGCATCAGACCCGTCCATCCGTCTGTAGGTGCACCGTGCATCGGCTTATAGGTAAGGGTGGCTTGGCCCCATAAGTGCACCTACTGTACTAACACACCTGACTTCTTATCTTATCTTTTTCTTATGATGAGGTTATTATTATAAGAAAGTTAATATTATGTAGGTAGGTACTTATCCCAGTCGCATCCGAAGCTTTCACCTCGGAGTCTGGGGTCCGCTTCACCAGTCTACCTGCGGATTTGGCTGGACTTCAATATTTTATGTGAAGCGACTGCCATCTGATCTTCACAACCCAATAGCGATATTGCGCGATGTCGATTCATTGCAGCTAGACTAGTTATTGGACTTTTTAGGACTCCTAGGTAGGTATCTATTTTTGGATAAAAGTGACAGTCGACAAACTGGGAGTGTAAAAAATAACCAAATACTCGTAGATTGTGATCATCAACCCTATGTCCATGGCAATAAATAATTGAATTAAAACAAAAACAAAATGTGTGCGGGCGAGCGCGGGGGTGCGGGTGTGCGGTGCGCGGGGCGCGGAGGTGTTTCAATAATAAAAATAATTACCCAGGCAGTGTTAGTGACAGCGGCGGACGGCGCAAGAGTGTGGAGCCGGCTTTTGGGATATTTATTCTGTTTGTACGACAGCCTCTGTGGCGTAGCGGTAGGGAACGCGGCCGCTACGCAGGCGTCGCGGGTTCGATCCCCGCTCAGTGCAAATATTTGTATGCATGAAAGAAAGAAAGAAATAATATAAATTCATACATAAATTAATCCCGGCTGTCATACAAACATCTATGGCAGTCGTTAGGATGGTTGGAGCACTAAAAAGTTTAACTGGTCTAGCTGCAATGCTTCGATATCACCCAATATCATTATTGGGTTGTGGAGGTTATATGGCAGTCGCTTCACGAAAAATATCGAAGTCCAGCCATATCCGCAGTCAGTCTGGTAAAGAGGAGCCCAGATTCCGAGGTAAAACAGAGAAAGAAAAGTATTTTATTTTGTACAGAAATGTAAATACACCATGTGCACCATACATAAAAACATTGAGCTTACCTAAGGTAGGTGTACATAGTGTCGCACACAGTCATGCAAAACAATGGCCGCCTATAATGCTTTCCGCGTTTTAGTGCAGGCAGCCAGCGCTGGTTTTCAGAGGCGGCCAATTTTACGTAAATTACTTACATAAACTATATTTATAAAAAAAACAATTTCCACAACTGTAGTCTATGGCCTGTGGGTCAAAAGACAGTACAAAAATATTAATAAAAAAGGAATGCTCTCTATACTAACCGAGCGCTCTAAATATAAAATGTGAGCGGTGCCACAAGTATTGCGAATTAATCGAAACACGACTAGATCGCACCCCTTCACCCTTGCACCTCTCTGCACCCGTTTGCACCCGCCCGCCCCCTCGGGCGCGTCTCCAAGATGTTTGAAGTACGAACACATTTATTGGTATCAGTGACACTTTGGAATCGATATCGTGTGGAGTGGGCGGCCGATATTATATTTATTCTCATTTGAAACTTTCATATATTACTCACTGATTACATGGCGAGGATTTGAGTTTGTTATGTTACGATTTGTAGATAATTAATTATGTATAAAAGGTACGATGGGACTGGCATGTAAGTTTGTATAAAAGTCCACAATCATCACTATCACCATCACTTCATCATCACTACATTATTATAAAACAAAGTCGCTGTCGCTGTCTGTCCGTCCCTATGTATGTTTAAATCTTTAAAACTACGCAACGGATTTTGAAGCGGTTCATTTAATAGATAGAGTGATTCAAGAGGAAGGTTTATATGTATAATACATGCATAATATTGTAGAGAAACACTGATAAATTTAGAGATTTCTAATGTGATGCAGCGGGAACGGGATCAGAATACCACGGGGGCTGAAAATATGGCGGTACGAAGTTCGCCGGGTCAGCTAGTAATAAATAAAGAGAAAAATATTGGTGAGGCTAACTGACTAGCCATACATTGTACACTTTCATATTTTACATAGTCATTTATAAGTCGCTATTAGCGATAAGGCCGCCCATTGTGCATTATATATTAATTTTGTTAAATTGATATCATGTAATACTTTTATGGTGTACAATAAAGAATATCTTATCTTATCTTATCTTAATTAATTTTAAATGTTTCGACTAATTTAATTGAAGAGGTTTTAGCGCAGGTTTTTCTCTTGGGGTTGGGGGCGCAGACAGCAGTTTGTTGCTCTTATAAAAACCTACTAAGTGCCTCGGTGAAGCAACTGTAGGGAGTAAAACTGTTGGGTTCGTAGTTCACGCTATCATGGCTAGGAATAACGGGACCACCGGGAACTGGAGGCCTATAATTGTGACGTCTGTTCATTTACGCAGGAGGGTTTATGCCTACTATTGCCACACACTGGTCAGACGGGTTAGTAAAAGGTTTTTCCCTCGAGTTTTCCTTCTCTGAGATCGGTTCGACCTCGGTAGAATATCGGCCAGAAGCCCGGGATCCACCGCGTGGAGGTTTTTCTAATACGCTCCTTTAACACTAATAAATTCATTTTAACAAAAAAGTTTAACCGACTTCAAGAAACGGCAAAGAGGCACTGAAAAGTGAAAAATAACGTAATTTACAGACTTACTGATTTATTAGAAGTCGGTGCCAAGCCCGAGAGGCAATATTTCAATTGATTGCATCATAGTAACGAGTAGTTTAGACACAACAAACAAAGTTGGCTGGCACCGACTTCTAATAAATCAGTAAGTCTGTAAATTACGTTATTTTTCACTTTTCAGTGCCTCTTTGCCGTTTCTTGAAGTCGGTTAAACTTTTTTGTTAAAATGAATTTATTTTCCTCTTTTTAGTGAGTTATAATCGATCCATCTTCCACCCTCTGCTTAGGTTCCTATCATCAGCAGCTTAAAAATCACGTGAAGGTAATTTTAAAAGGCAATTATTGAAATTAAATATGTTAAAGCAGCAGAAACAGTGTTTTGCCATCATTTTGAGGATTTCCCTAGATCCCATAATCCCATCCTGACTTCCTGAATTCTGTCATACGATTCTGGCTCCCTGAACCACCTTTCTCTCTCCAACAAAACAAAGATCATAAAATCCGTTTTACAAAATACGGATTTTACATACAACGGTTCGTCACCTATTTTACCCCCATAGTATCAAAATTTTGGAAAATGCTGGTACACATAGGTATTCATCTATGGCTCTACTATACTCGTACTACTATAATATATTATATTATAGATATTCCCTAGCATAGCCATGTAGAACGCGTACTTATGACTATTAAGTCACTGTATTTCATAAATATTGATTATTACGTACGTACTGTAAAGTATCATTATTAAAGTTGTATTTTTTATATTATTTTCGCTATACTGTAATTTTAAGAGCAACGCCTGCATGTTCTTTGAAAATAAAACAACATTCATCTGATTGCTAATATAAAAGAGTAGGCGCTTGAAGGCGCATCAGTCTGGTTTCGGAGGATTTCCCTTGATTTCTCCAGGATCATAGCATTAGATCCGGACATCTTGGATATGGGACCACTCTGAAAGTATCCTCTATCAAACAAAAAAAGAATTTTCAAAATCCGTCCAGGATTGGCTTCACAATCGCGTAACAAACATACAAAAAAAAAAAAAAAAAAAAATTGCGTACGAATTGAGAACCTCCTTTTTTGAAGTCGGTTAAAAAGTACTATTGGGTTTTTGTAAGTGAGAAATTCTTATAAGTAAACCAGTTTGTTAAAATGGTTAGATTGGCTTACTATCACGCCATTTGAAATATTAATTAGTAAGAGTACATACTTATAGATAAGCTTAGAAATACAGCTTTGGGTCTGGAGAACCCCAAACCCAATAACCCTCGCGGTTCGAAGTTAATCGTTAAAATTTTACAATTTTCGCGCTCCGCCATTCTCTCCGCTGAAACTTTTACAAAGGGCCTTCCATCCCTTTCCCTCGCAGGCAACGGGGACCCTTCGTCCCGCTCTAGCAAACTTATTGTTATAGTGGTAGCCAAGTTAAGAAAGTATTGAATTATGGAGAACTTTATATGGGTGGGTTTATGCAATAGAAGCAGACAATTTTAATTACAGCTTTACCATTATAGTAATCCATCTTCTGCCTGTACCTATCTCAATGTATCTCCTTTGACTGGTAGATGCCTTTAGCATAAAGTTTAAAATAAAATAAATAAATAAAAATAAAAGAGACTAGATATTCTTAAAGTTCGTAAAGTTCATAATATAAACTGGATTAAAATAAACCTTGTATAGTAAGTACTTAACTTTTGAATTGGCACGTCGCGTCGAGAAGAAAAATGAAAGTTTGTCTAAGATCGTCTGTCTAAAGTTTTGTAGAGCATTCTCTGTCGTACATCTAATAATTGACCGTCTGGGTCCATAAAATATTTTTTTTTTAAATTGAGAACCCGGAGGTTATAACCAATCTCTTCCTCTTATTATCGAGCGTGCCATTTAAGAGGACAACGAAATTTGACATGAGCGTCTAAAGGTGTGAAAATTGGAACAACGGTGACGTCACAGAGATGTAATCTCCATGTGTTGCGAAATTTTGTGAAAAACTAGAGCCGTAGGAACAATTCAGAATAAACGATTTTGAACCATGATACTTAAGGTACCTAGCATTAATAAACGAAGATGGTGCTGTACGGCATGAGCCCGTCCGCGGTCCGCTAAACAAGTATCTGTCGCGCGCAAGTATCGTAATGAGTTATTCTCTAACTTGTGCGTCACGAGTCACGGCGGCTTTGTCCACATTTTTGGGTTCAGAGGTAGGCCGACGTATCTTTGTGGTTATGGGGGTAGATATATACAGGTATACTTAGTGTGTAGCCCTCAAGCTCGCAGGTAAATGGCAACCATTGGGTTGTGGAAGGCAAATGATAGTCGCTTCACGAAAGATGTCGAAGTTTGGCCGCTTCGTACTCAGACTAAGTCGGGAAAGAGTAACAAACACACATTCAAACAAGATCTTTTTGAAGATTTTTACATTTATAATAGTTGTTGGATTTCAATACGTAATATTCTCATAATATATCGGCCCTATCATTTCGTAATAGTCAAAAACAAAAGGTCTACGAGTGTGCTACGAAAACGCTACAAGCGTAGCAGACAACACGATACAGTGTAGCCCGGTTTCTGATGTGACACGGCGAGAAAAACACAGAGTTTGATTAAGATTGCTGCCATCGGTACTGTACAGAGTATTTCAACATCAGGGACCAATATTTTTTCAGTGTTAAAAGTAGCCAATGTTTTATCACTGTACCAAATTTCAACCGGATCCGTTCAGCCGAAAGAACGTGTTAAGTAAGGTAAAAAACATGCAATAATTACGGTAGGAGATACATTCGAAATTGTGGCCTGTATATATTTTTTCCAGCTTATTATGAATATTAGAGAATTTGCTTTGCCATCATGAAGAACATACGCGTCGAAATGCAAAACTTATCAGTAGGCAAATAAATAAAAATCAATCTTTTTCCCACGCGATTCCTATACAAAATAATTATTCAAAAGCACCCCTTACAATTAAAAAGTACCAAACAATGAATTAAAAAGCGGTTAAATTGAAATAATAGTCCGCGTAGAGGCCGGCCGCGTGCGTCCGGCGCCTAATCTGATCGTGCGAGCGCGCGTAATGCGCTGTGACGTCACCGCCGTTCCAATTTTAAACCTCAACTGTCAAATGCAATGATTTAATCTTTTTTTTAAATTGTTTAGTGGGCAGTGGTAATGTAGTGTGAACTAATTTATATGTATGGGATCATTTTAAAAAATCTGTTCAAAATTTTATTAAAGTTGCGATAAGTCGCCAATTCAAAGGAGAAATCAGATGCGAATAGAAAGAACATTTTTGCCTGTAGAGACCGCTTGCAGCGTTAAGGCCGCCGTTTGTACAACTCGTATTTCATTATGTTGTCTGTATATTATGTACTTTAATTTATTTGCGTACAATAAAGGATTATCTAATCTAATATAATTGTTCATTTTTTTAAAGGACACGTCAATATGACTTCACCTCGCCTGATGGTAACTTGAAGAGAAGAAATTCTTCTTTTTTATTATTGGTATCTACAGTAGCATTACCGTAACGTTACCAATATCAAGTAAAATGTTAACTTTTATAAAACACAATCACTTTTTTGGCAAAAGAAAATCATACCTAGTTGAATATTAATAATTATCAGTTCTAGTGTTGACATCATAGATATTGTAGACATTTTCTTTTTTTCGCGTTATAGTTGGTCGTATCTACTGTCCTTCTAGTATGCACCTGACTTTACATACACCTGCACTAAAACTTCTCAGTGGAGAGAGTTCGAAATAGGAGGTGCACTCTGAACCTACGTCCTAATGACGTCAAGTGGATTAGCACTCTACGAGTGTTAGGACAGGAGTTAATCGCAGGCCATTGGTTCTGCCTACGCTAAAGTTTTCAAGGACAGAACATTCTACACACCGCTCTCCAGACGCAAAGTACATAGAATAAACAAGCAACATAAGCATTATTTTGACTAGCTTTTGTTTTGGGTTCTAGATTGCGGATGATTTTTTTCGTATTCTTCTTCGTCTTAGCGTTAATTCCCAGTCGCATCCGAAGCTTTCAGCTCGGAGTCTGGGGTCCGCTTTACCAGTCTTAACTACGGATTTGGCTAGACCTCGATATGTACCGTGAAGTGATTGCCATCATTATGACCTCCACAACCCAATGTTAACATCAGGCGATATACATACACCGAACATAGACCGTTGTTTTTGAAGTTTTTAGGGCTCCAACTACCCGTAACGACTGCCATAGATGTTCTTATGGCAACCGGGACCGACGGCTTAACGTGCTCTCCGAGGCACGACCAGACCAATGCAAATACTCATATTTCATGCACACAATTATTTGCATTGAGCGGGGATCGAACCTGCACCTCCTGTATAACAGCCGCGTTCACTACCGCTACGCCACGGAGGCTGTGATTTTTTTCGTATATACATACATATTTTGCCTACATAGAAACACCTAGGCCAATGCAAATATATATGTCTGGGCATACATATATTTGCACTGGGTGGAAATTGAACCCGCGACCCCTGCATAGCAGTCTATTATACTACCACCACGCCATAGATGCTGTCAGTCTGCCTACCTCACTTGAGAATACCTACCTTAAATTCACGTAGAAAACTACTTGGGCTGTATTCCACCACGTCTGCTCTGACAAGGGTTCCGATGAGTTCTCTCAATTAATCCCATTCTCGCCACTCCTGTCCTTAAAACACACGTGTACGTGTGGTTCTAAGGGTAAAACATACTCGAACTAAAACTTTCTAGACTAAACTATGCTCCCGATAGTTCGGACCGCACTACACGAGCCGAGCCGAGCCTGTCCTGTCCGTGTGCCCTCATGTCTGTACAACGTGCGAGGTCCACAATAGCGCGTTATCGCTGGCGACAGGACAATTACGGCCTATGTTCGACAGCTTGGCCGATCTACGAGGCTTAGCGCAGGCACACACACAGGAGAGAAGAAAAATTTGTTGTTTGTGATTGTCTTCCAAATTGTTAGGATATAGATATTCACACCTTAAGAGTGTGGCTCAAAGGTAAGTGCCACTTGTAGGCTTCTTTATTAGAGTTGGGAGAGAAAGTAGAATATAAGTTAACTTAACAATCAAAGACGTTAAGTCCTCTGCAACTAAGAAATCGGTATTTATTCACATTCGAATAGTTTGAAAAACGTTGTGAAGCAGATTTTTCACATGTTATATTTTTCAGTTGCATGTAAAGCTGGTATCGTAAGTTGTGAAACTTTTGCAGTAAATATTATAGTTATATTGCAGAAGTTTCACAACTTTTGATTCCCGCTTCATATCCACGACTTCCGACTTAACCGCAGACGGAGGTCGTCGCCAAAGAAAGGAGGTACTAAACTACCTACTTTTAAAATGTTACTACTTATAGTAATCGCTATCTAAAAAGCCCGTTTGGACATTTCAAGTCCATGAAGTTCTCAATTTTGAGAACGTAAAACAATGATATTTTTCAAACGTAGAATGACATTTTTCATTGATGGGTACCGCCCACTCCGCTCAGTGCTGTCCATAACGAGTTTTTTATGCTCTCCACAGACTATTAATAAATTGGTTATGGTAAAAATAAATCGAATAAGATATTTTTTTAAATTTTATCATAAAAATGTCTAAGACAAAGTTAAAGATCGTACACTTATCTGTAAAAATCCGGTCAAGTGCAAAACGTGTGTTAATGCGCAAACACGACTCGTGTTTGCGCATTAAAGATTCCTCACGAAACTGAATTGTGGTGCGAACTAATGCTACATGACCGGCAATATGCTACATGACCGGCAATATGCTACAGTACTGGCAATATGCTACATGGCCGGCAATATACTACAAGACCGGCAATACTTTGATTGCGTTGAATTAGAAGTTTGATTTTAGGGTACTCCTCGTTGAGCGAGAATCCTGAAATGTGAGACGAAGCAAGGTCATAGAGCACAAATAAAAGGAAGCGTTTAACATTTAACATTTTAACATTTTTAACGGATTCTATCGCGATTAATTCTTTATTACTTTAACCCGAAGTTTCGGCTAACTTTCAGCAACCGTGGTCGCGGAGTGACTAAACATCAGCGACTATTTACGCAGAATGAGCTCGCGGTTTCGTTAAGTCTGACTGTTTTTTGCTGTTTTCTAGGTCTTTTTTAAATTTTAGGCTTGTAGACTTCAAGATTTGTAGGTTTAATTATGTCTAGAAGCCTAGAAACCTAGCCCTGGACCCCCAGAACTATTACCCAGTCTTCTTTAGTAATTTTGGCACAAGCTTCATTCAGCAATGTCATCATTTTCTTAGTGGAGAATGGCCGCTTTGTATTGTGGCGTGCTGCATATCCTTTCATTTGAGCCCATATCAGCTCAATAGCATTGTACTGACTATGGTATGACGGCGTTCTTGTCACTTTATGTCCATGCTGAAGTGCCCATTCATCAATTTAATTTTTTAATTTTGCAGGTTTAATTTTTTTACCAGTTACAGCAATTCAGCTCTTAACTATTTCGTATCAGCTTCAACGCCTGATCTTTGTATCCATGCTACTAAATCGGCCTTTTTGTTTGCTTGAGTAGGCGCTTTATTTATTTGAACTGAGTGGTCACGGTGCATTGTACACAATAATTTTATTATGCACTGTTCAGAGAGGTTTGCTAACAGGTTAGTAAACCACTCTGTGATATTATTTTGTACTTTTAGACTCAATTGCGAGCAAGGTATCATTCACAAAACCATCACTAGCTGACCCGACGACGTGGCAGATGATTAAGCGTCCACCTTTTCCTATTGGCACTTTTGAGCAAGAGGCCTTGGTATCATCTGTCCATGACTGCGGCACGGTATGATTCGAGTTCAGCCAAGTCTCATCGACAAATATGACATTATCCCAATTTGTGACTTTGTTGTGTTTGCTGTTATCTAGGTTTTTTTATTCCTAGGCTTCAAATATCATCTTAAGTCACCCCGGGACCAGGGCTGCTAGAAAGTAGCCGACGTAGGGTTAAAAGTAAATAGTGACAGATAAATCGCGATAGAAGCCGTTAAAAAGTGGTTTCATTTCAATAAGTGATATAAGCGTAAACTTCAGACAGTAGGTATCAAGAAAATGATTTACTAAAGATTAATTTTCATGCGATTTCTATTGGTTATTATTGAGTGAATATTATTGTAATAAAAATGTTAAATGAAAGAAAATTGACTTTTCGCAGTATTGTATTGTTTAAAAATACCTACAATATCAAAGTTTAGATTAAATTTTCTAATTAGAACTTTAAGCCAATGAACTTTACACTACAATACAATACATATTCTAATCGATCAAATACGCATACAATCTTGAATCGATTTATCTTGAGTATCGTGTACCGAGTGGTGTGGTTACATCATCCCTAGTTACGTCCAAATGACAAATGTCATAGTGGGCCTCTTACGTTGAGACTACTTTAATACTTATCGAGTGTACTATGTATATACTCTGACTACGTCCTATATCGTATAGCATACACTATACACTATACAGTGTTCCAATCCAGGCACGCTCACACCACACACCAAACGCATCTTCAGCTAACAATGCACCCCGAGCTGTCGCCGAGGCTCGCCGCTCGAGTGACGTCATTGTGTCATGACGTGGAGTGGACGCGCGACTCGTGTGTGACGTCACAGGACGCAGTGGCCATCGACGTCCGAGCTGGATTGTATGCGGGATTGGGCGACAGGCTCCAGTGTCTTGATTGTGAGGGCGGGTAATTGAGATCTGTGTTGTTATGACTACAGACCATTTTTCAGTTTTCAGTTCTTTTTACGATTTTGCAATGTATTGTGTATCATTTTTTAGTAGGTATATACTTCTGTGTATACTATAGTAGTAGTGGTAATCTGCTGGCCACATCTTCCGGCGGACTCTCATATAGCCGGGTAGACTGGACCAACTTTGTGGAGCAAACAATTTGGGCATTACATTTGGTTAATCAACCTCTATTTAGATAAGTATTTTTGTCGAGATGCGATAATTATTAGTACGTATTAGTAGGTATTTATGACATTTATCCGTACTTTGTATAAAATGAGAGGAAGAAGTGTCTAAAAATGTACTATTCGAAGTTTGGTACTCTGACTACTCTGACGTAAGAAAGAAATCAAGACATTCTTTTAGCTCAATTAATCATCATGAACTGACCTACTAGGTCAGTTTGTAAGAATAGATTTAGGTAATTTCCAAAGCGTTCTATCCAATACATCTATAATACCTAAGGTATACAATTTCATCACTCTCAGGTACAAGATGTCCTTCTTGACCCTCAGGTCAAGTGAAGATGATAGTCAGAACTCGCAAGCTGCATTAGAACCGATTCCTCTTATCCCACGAACTTTTATATATTGGTTCTATTCATGACTTGAATTGACACCGAGCAGCCTCAACATTACCAATAAAGTCGAGGAGAAATGAAGAGAAATATGTCTATGTCGCCATGCCTGCTGATGCAGGATATGTGTCAGATATAGGAACGTTTTACTATCAACAATACAGATACGGATTTATTGGTACTTACGCGCTAGACACACTTCACTTCTGTCAGCAGTCCTAATAACTATCTATGCGTGTTGTACTACTAAGGTAGATAAGTAGGTAAGACAAAACCGAATTTCAGCGCTGTAACTGCTGTAACGTCAAAATCAGCATCATCATCAGTCTTCCCTGCCATCGCTGTCGTCTATTTAAGTTGCTGGAATGTCCAGTAGCTGAGCCTGGGTTGTATTATACCGGGTAAAACGGGGTGGACAGAGATCAATGGGTGAATAGAGATAAATGGGCATTAGATTTTTTTTAATTATTTCTTTTACAAAATTTTAAGTATCTAACCAGATATTTGAAAGTTAGTAAAATAACTACAGAACTTAGCTGACCAAATTTTGTTTCTATTCACCCTTTGATCTCTATTCACCCCGTTTTACGGTAACTGTCTGATACCCCTTAGTCGCCTTGTACTTACGACACCGCATGGGAGGAGATGGGGTGGCCCAAATTCTACAGTCATCATATTCTAAAGTTATCGTTATCATCATCCTCATAGTGATTAAGCGTCTAAAGTGTGTGCTTTTGGGGCCCGAGGTCCTTTTAATGTCTTTGATTGATATGTTGGCTACCTGACCTCCCAACCCCGAGAGGAAGGTCTGTGCCAGTCCTCGTTCGTTTTTTAGCAGGCACACCGACTAGAAGATAGGAACTGAAGTTAGCTTGGGCCCTAAAAGTGTTGGCAAGAGTCAACAGTAAACTAAAGGTAGTTATTGAGATCTTTGTGAGTGATGTGTTGATCAAGATTGATAGCTGACTGTTCTTGCTGTAAAAAGGTTTCTTGAAATAAAAAACACACATTTATGTTTTCATTTATTGAGCACGTTTATCTATTATAATAATTATTTTACATTACCAGTTATTATTATCATTTCTAAATATTAAGGGTAAACATTGTACTATTTCTATTATTTACATTTATTATCATCTATGCTTTCTAACTATTGAACACTAATAATTATTAAAGAGTATTTTATCGAAATATTATAATTATTACACTGATTTATGAGTAAAATATATAAGAGTATTTCTGTAAACAGTAATTAGGTACAAACTAAATGATTTTTGTATGTTTTGTGGTAATCATTGAGTTATAAGACGAGTTCATTATTTAATTTCACACCATTGTTTGGGTTCTGTGCTATTTAGAATTATCATAAGCATACGGCTCTTATTACTAAACCAGAAAAATGACTTTGAACTAACAATTTTAATTATTTAAGTACAATTAATTATTATTAGTACGTATATTTACATGTTTGTACAGCGTTCTACGCTACCATTTGAAAATGTAATAAATCTAATAATTTTCTACGAAACTAACTCGACTAAGTACTATTACTATTCAGTTTTAATTCTAAATTATAAGCAAGCATATTAAATTTACAATAGATATAGATAATAATAGAGTATTAATAATAATTTTTATAATAATTATGATGACGAGTTAATTAATCATGTAGATAAATAATTATTTATTTGAATTATTATGTTGACGCGCACTCAGTCGGGCTACTCCATTTCAAAAACAGTCGTGATGTTTGGGACAGAGGTCCTGAGACTTTACCTTTTAGCTTACCTTCGAACGAGCTGAATTCATATTCACGTATCTATCATAAATAAAAGTCGAATAAACCTAAATAATTTTCCATACATCCATACCCTGAGGGTGTAACATCCGAAACTAAAGATTTAGGTCGTAGCCCACCAAGCGAGGGTCCTTCTAACTAATATATTTACGGGTATAAGTAAATAGGGGGTACATACGTAGTATTTCGTTACTACATGAAGGAACGAACCCCAAAATATTCAAGTGTTTCTTTTAAGAACATTATATCACCAATGATGGGCCAACAAAATGTAACATTGGTAATACTATCACACATACCTATTCTAATCTTAAAACGATAAAATCAATTACAAGTTGAAATAATTTTAAAGCATTTAGTATGCTAAACTAAACAAATTGTTATGAATTGGAAAAACCGAAATCAAGCTCAGGCAGGACTCGAACCCGCGATCTTTCCCTTACAGGGGGAATGCTCCGACCACTGAGCCACCGAGCTTCGCCCGATTCATTGATTCCGATAGTTCGTACGAATATCGGTAGATAGCTCCCACCATCGCCCTAAGATGGATGTATTGGAAAATTTGGATCAATCTCGGGCGAAGCTCGGTGGCTCAGTGGTCGGAGCATTCCCCCTGTAAGGGAAAGATCACGGGTTCGAGTCCTGCCTGAGCTAGTTTCTCCGACAGCCCTAATCAGAAAACCCGTCGTTATTCGTATTATCTGACGTCGGAGAAGTTCCTGGTGAAGGAACCTGTAACTGCCTTCCATACATCAGCTCAGAAGGAGGCATGAACGAGGACAGGTATTCAGGAGGAGGCCGGATCACCGTCGGCAAGTACCCCGTCCCACTGTACGGAGGAGTCAGGAACCTTCTAGAGGGAGAGAACTTGAAGCTCTGGTTAGATAGCGGAGAAAATGCAGATTTCGACTGGAAATTATGCATGTAGGGGGGAGACTCCTGAGTCATCTGGTACGGGTTGGAGTTCTCCCCGTTGATCATCATCTCCATGGCCGCCACCACGTCACCCTTGCATCGGTTCAAGATGCCTTCGATTTCAACGCGACTGCGTCGTGGAAATACTTTTATAAGTACGTCTACTGGCGACTTCTGGTACGGAGCAGGGTCTTCTGGAGCCGTCTCGGCGGTTTCTTTCCTCTCTCGTCGGAACATTTTGTATTTAAATTCGGAAGTTTCCCAAGATTTGTCCTCGTCTTCTTTCTTGACGGGCATTTCTTCTCTCTGTTCTTTCATAGAGAGGTTTTCAGGAGTTAGGGAGGGTTCTGTTTCGTCAAGTTCCTCCTCAACGTTGAGCTCGTGGTCGGATGGTGAGCGAGGCGGTGGGGTGCCTAGCGGGGGGGTTTGCACAGGGGTTTTGGGGTCCGGCTGCTGCTCTGTGGGCGGCGAGGGGCTGGAGCAGACTTCTGTGATGCGAGCTCGTTTCTGCACTGTTGACAAAGAAATATCATTATGTTAGAAATCTGTTACCATTAAAATGAATAGATTTGATTATATGAATGATCAGATCGATTATATTATGGTACTGTATGCAAGAGAGAGATTCATTAAAATAAAAAATGAATTTCGTCAAATGCATGTATGACAACATTCCATAACCAACCATGAAAACTAGAAACAGAAATATAAAAATGCTCGTATAATATAATTTTGTCACCGAACACTTTTCTCATAGGTCTTTTAAGATCTTTCCCTACTCAAAATCATTTGAGGCAAAATTCACTCCAAAAATTGCAAATGTCAAGAGATCAATGATGTTAGAATTCTTTAACACCCATTGCTTGCATTTGACATACAAAATGCAAATTTTTCTTTACCAAAACTCACCAAATTACACACAAATATCAATTAAAAATACAACCTTAAGCTAACAAGGAATTCTTCAAACAAAATTCGTACGTCTTGTACAACCTACATCAAAACACGTCCTTCAAAGTACACACGCCTAAACGAAAATAATACAGTCGAGAACAAAAGTTCCAACAATGACTGAACAAAAAGGCTCGCGTATTGCATTCGCTGAGTGGAGGGTGGTTGCTACAGACGTTCGAGTGTTCTTTGCGAGTTGAGAGCTATACGTTGCTAGTTTTGTGTGTAAACATAAGAAGCAGTCTTAACAAGTAGGGAATAAAACAATCAATGTAGAACGTTCGCGTGTGCAGCTGACAAAGTGCAAATGGTTGATTTCGCTCAATAGCTTGTCAAATAAACAAAAAATAAAACATGGTTCAACATGCAATACACTTTGGAACTCAGATTCGCTCTTCTACGGTTTGTCTTGATTTGCCTTATCTTGATTTTGGAGAAACTGCAATCTGACGTCCCATCCTCGACAGGAAAGCCTGTCCCAAAATCTCTTCCCGGCTAGCAGGTGAATAAGTTGGGGCCCGAAGATCTTGGTGAACCCCATATAGTTATGTAAAATAGACAAATACCCTATGAAACAGGAAGCACCACGGACATATAAGCAAGATGGTCCTGAAAACAGTGTAAAAACGAATACTTAGTACTTTTCTACGTAATACTTAGGTAGTAATACTTAGTAGGTTCCCAGTACTATTGTAATTATGGGTGTATGTTACACCACCTCCCAATCATTATAACAAATGCAATAAAGCTCCGCAGTAATGTTCGTACGTACAGTCGCGTACAGTGTATATTATGGAAGTGATTGTGCAAGCAATTAGGAAGCAACTCGTCACCACTGGCGTGTGCGAATTTAATGGGCGAACTTATTGTTTTTTTTTAAACACCAGGGGTCGGAGAGGGGGTGAAAAGTGACGCGAGGGGTGAAGGGGTCCTGTATCGAGAGTCGAATTTTATGAGTTTTGGTTTGTTTGATTTGTCGGTTTTTTTGCATAATGTGAATGGGGAAGTTTAACTTTTCCGTTCGTTTTAAAGTGTGGTTAGTTTATTTTATAACTAAGCTGGAAATGCATACTCCACTCGTCACCAATAGTTTTATACACGTATACTAGACTCAGACAGACTAAGATGATCTCTTACGTATGATTAATTCTGTTCTAAAGTGTGTTGAAGCGGAAATTCTTTTTGACGTATTTTATGAAATTTTCCGACCCATTTGTCTAATTTCTGTGTAGCTATCATTGATAAAGAACACATCTGAAGCATTCATTGTAAACCATAAATCGCAATAATGAAATAAAATTAGAAAGAAACGATAAACGTTTTACAAATCATAAATCGTGCAGACGCATTCAAATAACCACAACCATTAAAATGTAATCGAAACTCTCGACAAACGATTTACATCGGATAGTCACTGAACACACCCGAACGATTCATTGAACACAATCGTCAGTGTATACCGTTCTTTGTCGAAAGAACCGTCTGAATGAGAAAAAAAAACAGTCGCTTTGTGCCCTAATAAAGGCACGCCCTCGACCAAGAAAATGGAAACGAAAAAATTTCATTAAAATAATACGGAACGTATACAAACTTTATTGAATTACAATGAATACTGGCCATTTTGAATATCATTATATATGGAAGAGTGGGACAAAGATATTGTGTCGTGTATGTATGAGAGAGATGAATAGACGCATTGAATTTGATTTAATATAGACATCTGTTGGTAAATGATGCTGTCGACGTGTTTTAGCTCCTTTGTGTGACAACAATGTTAGCTTTAATAAAACGATGAATACTATTAATAATACGCATTATTATAGTTATTTGTATTGAGGGATTGGGGCTGAATAGTTTTATGTGGGATGGATGATAAATATAGCCACAATACGTGGTCAGGCTTTTAAAGGGATGATCGGATGTGATTTTTGGGTCTAAATGTTTTGACTATTTTATTTAGTTTTGTTTTTGTCGGAGGAGGCGTGGTGACGGTATGCCTCATACATAGGACATGTTATTGCAATAAATACAGCCTGTATAGCGGCGCATTTTACCATCTCCTCACTTGCCTTTTACCAACACTTGCAATACCGTGACGTACTCAGGCATGTTGTCACAAGCTGCACATAAATCGTCGCGTCGATTGAGGAACAGTCCTATCCACTTTGTCATCTCGTACGATACCAAGAGGAAGAGATGTGATGATTCTTTCATTCTAGGTCATCAGGAATCACATGACATTTTGCAATGATTTCTTGGATTTTAGAAGATCCTTACGCCATCATACAACCAGACGCTATACTGTTAGTTATAATATCCAAATATAACCCACATTCCTGAAATGCCAAATATTTTAAATCAACACTAACTTAACCGGCTCTGTTCTCCGTCGTACCATGTTCGCGCGAGTGCACCGGACGGCCAGTAATGTTTCGCGTTGATTTATGCATCTGTTTATAACACTGGCCGCTGGATGGAACAAAGCCAGCAGTGTATTGTGTGCGCGATAATTTCACTGCAGCGCGGCAACTATTGTTTGGGGCAGTACGGTAATGTTTCGACTGGGCCGGACTGTAAACCGGTTTAATAAGCGTAGATTTATTTACTGATAATCATGTACACTGTACACATATCTATATAATTCAATACTAGGTATGCAATACTAGCTGTTATCCGCGGCTCTAACTTCGTGATATGCCGAGCCCATTCCCCAAGTCACGGAAATCTATTATATTAATTTAAAAAAGTATCTCCTCAAACCACCATTACACACACTCTTTCGGCAACAATGTACAGTGAAGCACATAATGTTAACAGTGACACCGAGTACAGTCGCGGCCATAAATCTCCAGGTACAATGGTACAGTCGGCGCCGTTCGCCGGAGTGGCTCGGCTCTTTGTGCTCGAGATTTAGTGCGCCTGGCCGTGACTGCATTACTATTCATTAGTGTGTGCTACTCGCGTCGCATAACCCTGCGAGGGGTTACTTCATTTGTAGTTAACTATACACGGAGTTGTAGGTGTTTGTGGGACTACTACTGGTACAGTATCGTGTGTACCGATCGCAAAAAAGATCCATCCCTTGAAAGTCTTTATGTCGTAAGATTTTTTTATGTTAAGCCTGTATTGAGGTAGGCTATGTGATTGAAATGATGAAGAACTTCTACACTACACGTGTAGAGGTTGTTCATCATTTCGTTCGAGGGCAGCCTATGGTTCCTTTGTGTTACTGTTGCATGGAGAGTCTCTTATTCGAGCTAAATTTCTAAAAAGCGACAGTTCATTTCTTTGTATGTTTATTGTCTATTCGTTGATCGGTGAAGATGTTCCATTAGTTCATATGGTTGTATATGAAACATCTTAGTTATAATGAACAAACATTATCATCTCAATGTTGCTCCCGCTTGCGTCCAAGGCTTTCACCCGGAGCTTGACTGCCTGGAGTACTCTTTCGCCTTCACTTCGTCATGTTTTATTTTGTCTATCCTTGTCTGGTCTGGTTAATTCTTGGCAGTGAGACTGTGGCACAAATAATGTCGTCTTTATAACATGAAACTAGCATTTCTTGGGTGAACCGCTCCTATCGAGGCTCGACGGCATGACCAAACCTTTCTTACCAACGAACGTAGTCACGTAACAAAAAACAGTATAATTTTTTTTTAAATGTACCAGCTACCCTTAAGCCCCCTCGTAGTAATCCAACTAAATACAATTTATTAATAAACCGTGTCAGTGCACGAGGACAGTTCTAAACAAGTATTAATAGTATTACTCGTATATTAAACTCCCAATAACGTGGCGCACAATGGGACGACTCTGCGTCATATTAAATACTCTTTGTCATTCGACTCGGGGCCAGGGTTGGCAAAAGTTTAAATTAAATTTTTACATTAGTATTTTTTATTTGTTTGTAATTTGGTTTTGAATTAGTTTCAACCTTTTTTATAATATCTTTGGTTTCAACACACGCATACACATAAAAAAAGGAAACAGAATTAGTATACCGTTTATATTATTTATAATATTTAAGTATTACACATTATACGGCGATACAGATCTTCCTCCTTTTTATTTAAACTATACGACTTTTATGGGAGAAGCCTGGCCTCTCTACCCCGAAGGAAAGCCTACAACAGTCTCGTCTCGTTTGTCAATATGAAGGTGTACGGATTATCAGGTACGGTTGACTGTGCCCCAAAGGTCTTGATGGAGCTCTATACATTTTTTAGACTTCAAATAATCTTCTAAAATATACGTAGCTATGTCTAATTCTAAATTAGGCAATTTTTAATATAGTACCAAAGATTTTTATTTCTTACTATATTTAACCTCATTCACTCATTGAACAATTATGCTGCATTTATTTACTGCACTTTACTAAAATATGAACGAAGCACTTTATAAAGCATCAAAAATAAATGAAATTAATAAAAGAAAATTTATTGTCGCAGGCGTGGCAACCAAACGAAGTATAAAATCAAAAATACAAATACAATAACCGCATACAGCGCAGCCCTGGATGATTGAATTGCAATAGAACACTAATTCCTCAATCAAATGTATAACCATACCAAGCTACAACAAAGCAAAATTCAACTTTACACTTTCACAATAAAATCCAATTTGGCACGACCCTTCCATAATAGAGCTCACCAACAATTGGTTTTATTGTTGCCGCCCGCCGATTCAAAGTTACTCCGTTCGCTATTTATACTTATGGATTTTGAGTTTTATTTTAATGGGTTTTAGGTCAGAATTTCTATGATTCAGTTTAGGGTTGTAAATAATAGGTGTCGTGAACAATCCTAGCGGGTAGTCGGATGCATTCAGGGCTGCTAATCACTTGAGAATGAACTAAACTCGAGGGTACAAATTAGGGGTCACGAGTCGGGGGTGTATTTATTAAATTTGCAGTCATTTGGATATTAATATCGACAGAGGGTGACTTGTTTGTATGAATATCGACAACTGTTCTGTTCAATGATATGATTTGTGGGTTGGATTTTAAAACTTAATTAATTGGTGGCTATTAATCTTGTTTTTTTTTATACTACGTTGTTGGCAAATGATGCTACGCGATCGCGTTAAACACTACATCGTGATCGGCTAGTAGCTAACAAGTACTCTTACTCTTAGGGGTCCATTACACGGTAGGTTTTACCATGGTTTAACCATCAATCACGCCTTGATTGACCAATAACATAACGTCTAATAACCGATTGACCAATAATATTCATGATTGATGGCATGATGCATGACGCCTGCATAAGCGTGTAATGGACCCCTTAGACATGTTTTCAGAAGCTTATAAAAATCACGCTACCGTGTGACGGCTAATGGAGTAGGTACCTACCTATTCCGACGTTAGATTTTCTTTAAAAAAAATGTTTGCAAGTAAATTATCAGGAAAACATACAACCTAAATAAGTAAAACTGCCTCAAAACTTTGCCACCCCAAAAAATTAACATAGACGAACGAACCTCCAGCCGCAAAGCGGTACCAGGCGAACATAAAAACAAGGAGCTTTCCCGAAGTTCCTAATTGCGTTATAATAACTGAAATACGAGGGCCGGTAATTAGCGACCACTCCTCGGCTTTATACTTTGAATGGACGGCAATGGACGCTATGTACCTACCGTAAAGTTAATGGTTAGTTTTAATTTTGATTGCGAATGTTTAGTTTGGTTTAAATGATGCATGGCATGCATGCATTCACGCCTCTTTTTCAATGTTGTAGGCAGAGGCGATATCGTTTCTCCCTGTATTATCCTTTCACTTTCTCTACTTTTACATGCTCGGTGACCCTGATATTATATGATACTCCTTTTTGACCATTAAAAATTACTGTATTTTTTATCACTATAAAAAACTAGCTATAACCCGCGGCTCCGTCAGCGTGGATGTCGGTCATCGCGACTAAACATAGCCTAAGTCCTTTTCCAAGGTCTAATCTACCCATGTACCAAATTTCAGTAAAATCGGTTCAGTGGTTTAGTCGTGAAAGCGTAACAGACAGGTAGAGTTACTTTCACATTTATAATATTAGTATGGATACAGTAATTTAAAATTATAAAAATAGTTGAACAAAAGCGTCCGGTCCATAATATAAGAACTTAATCCCAAAATGTCTAGCTAATCAATATTAACATAAAACTTGCCCAACAACAATTTTATTATTTGCTTCCTTGGATGCAATAATGTAATCTCTTAAAAACTACTGATCTCCTGGTATCTGTTCGGCACAAATCTCCCCTCGCTCCTATCTGCGCACTGATGTTGATGAATTCTAATTGCCCTTCAAACAACAGTCGGACACGGAAACATTAACTCTATGATAGTGATTATATTATCGTCATCGTCATCATCAAGGGGTTGTACTGAGCTGGTTGTGATCAAAAACATGTGTTTTTAAACAATCAAGATAACTAGTATGGCAAAGTAAACATCAGTTTGGTACTTTCACTCGTGGAACAATTTGTTTTGTAACAGTAAATTAACTTAGGTACAATTTCTTTTCTCTAAAAAACTACTTATTTTACCTAAATAGTCAAAGCTATGGTAAAATACTCGAGAGTTAAATGTCAGCATGATCTTTCATTGACAACGAATAGCATTTTAGGAAAAAAAAATCCATTGTCATTAGGATACCGTTATGATAGCTTAAGAAGCATATTATGATTTTTCTATCACTTCTTCCCAAAGAATAAAACAACAGATATCAAATAACTCTGTTCCTCAATACAATCTACCTACAATCAAAACTGCCCTTCTTAAACTTTCGCCCATATTAAAAGTAATTCGACTCCTTTAATCAGTCGACAGAAAAAACAGCAATGTGTACTGTGTATACTCGTTATAAAAATTTGAAGAAGCCGGTGAAACACAAGGGTGAGCTTACTGCGAATAATGAGATGTATGTTTTACTAGCTCCGCTCCGCTCGCAAAGATTAACATTGAGTGTATACAGTTTAGGAGTCGTTAAATGATACGCACTTATTTTGATATGAATGTGCGTAGTTATCGAAGCCCATGAACATGAGAAGTTCCATTAAGTGCCCTCCGAAACCGACAAAATATGTAGGACAGAGAAGAAACCAGAAGAATTAAAAATGATAAGTAGAAGAAACCATTGCGAATTTGGAGAGTGAGTAGGTAGGTCGCCGGCCAATTAAGCCTTATCGGAAATTAACAGTAAAGAACACGCTCGCTCCGTTCCGTTCATCTCAGTCCGAAGCCTTTGCCTAAACAAATATAAACAAATCGAGTGGCGTGTATTAGCGAAGCCGCGAGGAGGTATCAGTTACGTTCAGTAATAAAAACGGGAAAAAATCTTGATGTACAAATATATCGGATATAGTCAGCCCCGCCCTCGCGTATTTATCTATTCTGTTTCGAGTGATGCGAAAAAAATATAGGTAAAAACCATAAAATATACCTACCTAGATAATAACATATTCATACAAGCTTCAGGGATAAGTAGGTAACGTGTGTATACTTGTATGTATTTTTCTTTTCTTTATAAAAATAATACATAGGTATGTTGACCAATATGAGGTACATACTATGACTAACTTACAGTTTTCAATATAACTGAGGGAATTCCCGACAAAATCCCAAATTATGCAAATTTTTACATTACCATTAACGAGATATAGGCGTAAGGAATGTTCGGCATGTTTGCGCGCATGTAAGTAAATACTGTCATAGACCTAATGACCAGCAATGATAACGATTTATTTGAAATCGAGCGTGCATCTGGTATGCACGCTCTCTATCTCGAAATCTCGAATAAAAGACAAAAATAGCATTTTTTATTCACTAATTATAGGCACAGACAAGCACACGGGCCACCTGATGGGAAGCGGTTACTGCGGCAACACCATTTGGCGTCACACTCGAGTTGCCGACCCTATTTTAGCACACCACTAGAACCAGATATCTATGGATTTCTCCGACCATAATCTCACCATATCCATGAAGTCGATTTGCAAAAGTTTACTGCAAAAATCATTTATTTCGATAAAAAAATCACCATCATCAAAACTTGACCTCAAATTTCAGTGTTCATTATACATATTGATTCAAAAATACTTCACATTTTAACAACTTACATTGAATCCTCGAAGCGCCCTACAAAAGTATAGAATAACCGAATAATGAGAGATGTTTTAACAACACTCAAGCATGACCGGCCATCGAAACCTTTTCACAAAGAAAAAAATCGCTATTGGAATCACTAAGTGGCGACCCTAATATCTTGAGAAACATTTACCATGCGAATATCAACTTTAGCTTCATTAATATAAAGCTGAAATTTAACCTAGCATTCATGTTTAGAACTTCAAACATCTTCGCTACAATTACTAGTCAACGCAAATTCTATCTTAATCCTAACGTTACTAGGATCAATATCAATTGTTTTTCTTTTTAATGTTTCAACCATGATGACAAAGAAATACATGTTCTAACAGAAGTGGGTAAGGTTAAATTTAATTTGTGTTTATTCAAGTGTAGGGTAAACTGTTCAGTAATCGACCGGAGGGTAGCGAGTGCGTTTGATATGTTTGTGTTCAGGTTCAAGTGCGGATGTTATATTGGGTAGATTGATTTGATTAGGGCCGCAGATACGTGTGGATACGACGAGATCGATTCCACTAAAGAGTGTCGTAGTACTTGATACTTGCGACAATTTGATAAATTCCAGATTATGGGGTGATGTAGTTTACCTTTTCCCACATGAAAATTGTGTAATTGTACCATCCGAATTTATTCAAGGGTTTATGCGTGAGTAATCATTATTATTAACAGTGTGAGTCCCATCATCCAAAGCTTGTACCTTGTAGTCCGGGGTTTACTCTTCTACTCTTTCTGTGGTTTTCGCTGATATGGCTTTTATGGGAGCGAGGCCGTCTGACCTCTCAACATCATAACAAACTTTTACATTTATAAGATTAGTAGTACCTATTGCTAAAAATATACTAAAGCATCACATCATCCTTAACCGCAGAAAAAAAACACAAAATAATTCTCAGCATCAAAAGCCTTTAAAATTACCCTTTCAACCCTTAAATTGAGCTCTCGTTATCCCATCTTATACAATGAGCCACCAGGTTGCATCTCTGACCGGACTGGACGCGAGACAGATATACACGCAACCATCAAGAGCAAGCAGGATGGCCGTATGTTTCAAGTGCCACTTGAAATAAAAATGGTATCGGATTGCTGAGGAATGAGATGGATATAGCTGTATCGCTTAAGTGGGAAAGGGTGGGGGTATTGAATGCGCTTGAGTGGCCACTGGTGCTGTATAGATGTTTAGAGTGGTTCGTAGTAGTTGAGTTATACTTGATACCGTAGATTTGCTCGAGTTTATGGTTTCTGCGCTAAATTCTTCTACGTGACTTATTTTTATCAGATTTTCAGTGGAAGATATTTTCTACGGCAGGTTTGCAGGACACTAATTTTTTCAATGATCTTTCAAGACCGTTAATTCAAATTAGATTGTAATTTTTACAGCTCCGACGAATTACAGACAATATCAGTATCTATTTGGCATTAATTTTAACTCAACAATACTCAGAAATACTCTTGACAGACAGAGCGACTGACAATGTAACGATAAGGCTTTCATTTTTCTTCCTTCCGGTTTTTCACAAATTTCTTATGACTTTCGATATTCCGCTCTAAAGCAACTTGGTGGACAGTAGATGTAGCTAAGATACCGACATCAAGGCTGATACACGACCTCCGTAATTCTCAGGCCATGTACTCAAAAACGTCTATCTACCTCTCTAATACCTAATTTTCACAAACATTTCACCAACTAGGTTAGTTTAGAGCCATGATGTTCTACCACGCACATTACCGATAATCGAACGATGCGCAAATTGACACACGGAATACAAGATCAAAAACCTTTTTGGTCATATTAGCGATAATTTAGTGGTTGGCATTTGTTGGGCGGATTGAATTACGTCAACAGTCCCATTTACGACAAAACGGACAGTTGTGTCGCTATCACCCGATATGGGTGACAAATTGCGTGTACCAATTATTGTATAGTGTTACTGCTACTTTTCTGGATAATATTAGTAAATCTTCTTGTCGGGATCGGTGGATCAAATGGTCTAATCTATAGTGTCTAATGACTCTGGCTCTAAGCTCTGGCAACATTAGACATTAGAGCAAATAAATTCTATTCTATTTATTTAGTATTTAGTAACTGAAATTTTTTAACATGTAGCTACCTACTGTATGCTGAATTTGTTTAACCGTCTCATCCCGGATATCAACTCTTCCCAGTTAAAATTCAAGGTTCCTACCAGAGTACCTACTCCCCAGTCCAGGTTTACCCTACTTTGGTCCTTTAATCAGAGCGTCAAAATGCATTTAATAAAGCTGAAAAACTTTAGACTATGTACTGTATCATAGCATTAGCATCTAAGTATAATAGTGGTAAAACAGAATATTTAAAATACAAAGTTAGCTTAGAAAATGTTTCATAAATTCGTTCATACTTGTTATGTTCGCTCCAAAGTGCGACCAATACTGGTTCGAAGTAACCAATGAGCTGGAAAACTTCCATTGTGTGGCTAAACCAATATTTTTTGTTGGGACTCCACGTAAATGCTGTTTCCTTATGAACATACAAAAGGTACAGGTGATCGTTGTCATAATTATGTTAAAGTACTTCGTCGAATTCGTATAACAGTAGCTTCATTCTTTGTAAACGATTTTTAATCTAGGTATAACTTGGTCCTTTCTCCATTTATAGTATCAGGACCAGTACTAACTATTCAACCTTCTCATAAATGCTGTAACTTCTGCTAGAAACCCTAAAAATGTGGTTGTTCCTAGTCGGTGATACGCAACGGCGATGAATCACAAAAAATATTACGTCTAATTGAAAAACTCTTTTTATAGTCAGTTAAAATGTGGTGAAAAATGTAGGTAGTGGGTAAACTCAGTTTGGGTAAAAGATTCACCAGAAGATATCAGTCCACATTTAAATAACCGTTCTGCCTCATCATATCGGTGTCCCCTATCCCTGTTGCCTGCGAAGCTCTCACTTTGGCGTCCAGGGTCCATTTTTTTTTATTTTGTGTACTTATTGGCTGTCATTTCAAGGAACGGATTGCCGTCTAATCCTTCAACAATAAAAAAATCTTGTGCCAAATCCTCGTCCGTCAGTCCGTTGGTGTACCTGCTTTCAAGTTAGGTTAACTTGGATACCGAAAATCTTGATGGCCTCTATACCCCTAGTTCATTAATAAAATAAAGAGCAATATTCGCCCAATCACAGAATAAGTAACAGTATTCATACCCTCATGGTGTGCAGAGGCCTTTGCGACAAATAGTTTGATGATGTTCCTATGTGCGTCATCATCAGGTCTCGGCCACATCGATATGGGATCACCCCTGAAGTGCCCCTTGTCTAACAAAAAGAAAGCACTTGGTAAATATTTATTATCGTTGAACAGACACACAAGAATATTCCGAATTTAGATGATAGGCTTTTTTGGTTTTGGTGACGCGATAGAAGAAGAGTGAGGATCTGATGTGCTGCTAGAGATCTTGCCTCGATTATGTGGATTGTAGAACATTCTATCTGTCACACATCGGACTAACAGTTTGATACCTTTATAGAGTAGTTAAAACCATTATGTGTTTATGAAATATTAGAATTACTTTGGTTTTAACTTCTTTGGAAATATCTCAATATGTAGATATGACTTCTACAAAATCGAAGCAAACCGATCTTAGCCGGCCTCAAACGGCGCCGGATACAATACTGTATCTACATGTTGTTCTGTAAGTACAATATCTATACAATCGCAATATTAATTCTCGTAAATATAATTATTGTATGTATAAATAATATTATATCCTGACTACTTTGAAACAACACAGACCGACGTTACTATTTTACAAGTCAGAAGTTGAACTGCATCATCATCATCATCTGCATATAGACGCATTCTCCCGATTGCATCCGTGGCCAAGATGACCCCGGAGCTCAGGGTCCGCCTTCCGGCTCCTCCTTCTCCACTTCGCACGATCTTGGGCGTCCATGGTAGTGAGACCATTTGCACGCATATCACCCTCCACGACGTCAAGCCAGGACTTCTTTGGCCTACCCCTTTTACCTGGACCCGGCGGGGGTACCATTGCCAGGCATTTGTTCCCCACGTAGCCTGGCGGTTGCCGCAAGACGTGGCCGCACCAGCGAAGGCGGCTCTCTTGCATTTTATCCGCGATGTCACGGACATGGAGGCTGCCGCGGATGCGAGAGTTCCGTACGCGATCTTTACGCGTAACGCCGCACATCCACCGCAACATTTTCATCTCCGTGACACGCAGCTCTTGCTTGTGTCGCTCGAGCAGCGGCCACGCCTCACAACCATACAAGAGAACAGGCCTAATGATCGTCTTATAGACCTGCCCCTTCAACCTGACTGGCATTTTAGGATCACAGGTCACGCCAGTCATTTCTCGCCACTTGGCCCACGCGGCAGCAATGCGTGCCTTGACGTCGTGGTCGATCTCACCGGTCACATGAAGTACAGATCCTAGGTACTTAACCTGGTCCGTGCGCTCGACCAAATCATCGCCTATGCGGACGGGTGTGGGATCTGTGGAGTTTAACGCTAAGTATTCTGTCTTCGCTACATTTAGCTTCAGACCGCCGTTCTCAAGCGCTTCTTTCCATCCTTTCACGCGTCGCACCAATCTGCTCACAAATCATCAGCATACATGAGCAACCACGGAGGCTGCTCATGTGAGTTTCTAATGCTGTCCGACAAAACATCTAATACCACGCTGAACAGGTAAGGACTAAGGACGGATCCTTGGTGTACCCCGACGGTGATGGGGAAGGCTTTCGAGTCGCCAACAGCAGTCCGAACCACGGAACCGGAATCGAAGAAATCAGAAGTTGAACTGCAATTTCTGAGAAATAGATCTCCGCCAACATTTGAGCAAACAGCCCAAGAGGCGACACAATATTTGGACAATGGTTCACTTTTAATCCGCGCTCAAATATTGCAAACGGCCTAACCATTAGTCGGAAGGTTAATTGGTTGCCAAACTTTAATTAATTAATTGAATATTGTTTAACATGATTGCAGTGCATTAGTAGGAGTCAATAACTGAGACGATGGTTTGGGTGTCGACTTTCGATTTGTATAGAAGTAGACAAATATTGTGAGTGAAGGTTTCCAATAGCTTTGTTAAAAACTTTATAATCCAAACAACCACAGACATTGAACTAAATAGTACCTACTCGAAGCTGACGGACTTGCAAGAAAGTTTTATTCACAGTAGAGAAAGTTTGTGAAGTAGGTAGGTATGAACAGTAGCAGCAGGCACATGCTGTGAGAACGTTTCGAACGATCGAACAGACTCGACAGCTGAATCTGCGGTGAGCTTTCAATTTCTTATGCTGTGAATTTGGTGACGTCACGTTTCAGAGCACATAATCATACATCACTGTCGACTTGTGCTCGACAACGTGACGTCACCAAATTTACAAGATGCTGGTTGTCTGGAAGAGATCGCAGATCTGCGATAAGACCGCCCATTGTACAACTCTCTATCACATTTAATCACTGTATGTATCCTATGTTTGGTGTGCAATAAAGCGTATTTATCTTATCTTATCTTATCTAACTAAAATTTCACCGTAGATTCAGCTGTCGAGTCCGTTCGATCGTTCGAAACGTTCTTACAGCATGTGCCTGCAGAAGGTGGGCTGTTATGTTACTGTCTGTGCCAGGTGGAGGTTGGCGTCAGTATATGTATGGAGTATGCACTAAAGAAAACTACTTAAATCACGTCACACAAAACAGTCACGTGGTAGGAGATTAAGCCAATAGTTAGTAGCCAATTGTGTTCTGAAATATTATAACGAACGTCTCTACAGCGGATCTAAAATGGCCACATTGAGCGATTCCGCTAAAAAAACGAGTAACTTCATGAATTTCCATTAGATCTCATAGATTCCTATGAAATTCGTAAAATGGTTACTCATATGAGCAGAATCACAACAATTCATTCACTAAAAGTAGATTCTAATTATTATTCTAATACTATTCCAATAAAGTGTCCTTGGTATGGTATGGTGGTATGGTATCACGGGCTGGTGGATACCCGTTGTGGATATAACTCCACGTCATTTCGCGTTAGGGTGGCATTTTATTTGATCCACCCCAACTCATTGAAGAACGCCAGCAAGCTGTTCACGCTGCTAGTGACAATGTGAAGTGGCCTTTTTAGACCTGCAGATCTGTGGCACACAAGCTACAGTTGCAAGGTAGGTCACAGAGCTACCAATATATAGATAGATGTTTTATTCGCCACCTCGAATATCGCGAGAGAGCAGCGTGTGTCAAGAGGCGAGGTCGTCCCCGGTCGCCGTCGCCGGTCCCCGGGAATGTCATAAAATGTCAATATAACACATAGTGTCACGAGACAGTGGCATTCCGCCGCACACCGCAATATCGTAGCAATGTATTGCTTTTGGGCCGCGCGAGTCACGAGCAACTGCGAGCGCGGTCAGGCGGTCGTAAGATTATCATAGGAGTTAGCGGGAGCGACGCCTTTGAGGAATTAGTTTATTTGTATATGTTTGCGGTCTTACTAACAAGTGGTGCATAGGCGCATAAGTATATTTTTGAAATTGATGTTCACTGAGAGCGAAAATTATAGTGTTGGCGAAATGTGGGTGTTAATTTCACCTCTGCCTTCGGGGATTTACAGGCGTGTGTATATTGATTTAAATGGTTACTCAATAAGTTCTCATTGCGTGAGTATATGTATGATGTTTACTAGTGGAGATGATGACGATAATGAAAATTAATGTTTTATTGTATGCAAAACTCAAGTTAAGTATAGTGTGGAATAATGGTAAATCGCTCAACTGCCACGAAAGATGATGCAGGTTTAATTCCCAAAAATAGTTTTGATAAACGTTTGACAAAAAATTTAAGGTTGTTCATCTGTATTCTCGGACCCATATTGCAAGCTATACTTATTTTGAGTCCAGATAGCCTTTATTGTAGTACGTCCATCATGAATACTAACAGTATGATAAGAACAGTAATTCAGACTTTTACATGTCGTTCTCCTATGGCTTGCACCACACCCCAACCGTCGGCATGTCGGTATGGGAAGCGCGGACTGTTCGCCGTCCCTCCCTATATCACTGTAATAAACATTACAGTACTGTATTATACACTATTTAAGAGTTATATTGCGGGAAATGTCATTATGTACATATTTGTAATACAATCCGTTTATTACGACTACGCCTGTAGTGACCAACCGCTTAATATGACTTGATTATTACAATGTGAAGCTGAAAATCTGTATATAAGATTCTTCATAATGATTATGATGATGATAAAATTATTTATTATGGATCAGATGGCAGTCGCTTCACTTAAAATATCGAAGTTCAGCCATATCCGCAGTTAGACTGGTAAAGCGGACCCAGACTCCGAGGTGAAAGCTTCGGATGCGACTGGGATTACCGCTATGATGAAGAAGTCCGATGTGCAAGAGAGAAAACGCTCTACAAAACCGAGGTAAACCGATCTTAGCTCTCCTTCTTCTCTAAATCATAAGCAGTGTCCTTACTACCCTAAAAATGTAGGCAGTGCGATATAATTAAAGGCCTCTTCACATTAGAGGCGAGCCGCTAAGTGGCGCGGTGGCAGTGTGCGGTGAATGTCACGAGGTGGGTAGTGCGGCCGGCCCGTGCAGTATACAACTGTTTATGATTCGCCCTGCTGCAGAGAAACATCAAAGTGGGGGCCTACCACGGAACGCACCTTGTAGCCTTCTTATGCTTTCTTTATATAGGACACGTCAATTTGACATCGCCTCGCCTGATGGTTAGCTGAAGGCAAAGCCTTGGGAAAGAGGGTCACAATTAGAGACACGTACCATGTTACAGTGACGGCACTCAGCTTGACGGCCTCATCAGATGATTTTTCACGCCCCGCTTATAGGCCCCGGGACAGGAGGAAGGCGGATAAATAATGAGGAGGCTACAAGGAGCGTCATATCGTAAATTGGATGAAAAAACTATTTCAGGATATAGTAATGTATACAACTCTATCTAGCTAGACTGTTATGGATTCTAGAATGTGGAGGAACATACACACGTCAAGGTAATTTATTGACTGTGTAATGATGCCCGTAGATATTTATCCCAATGTATGCAATAGCCATAACAACTGATATTTTATTATTTGCTTATTGCATTCAGTCTATCCAGCAACCTTTCTCAGGTTATTACTAGTCACTCCATATGACTGGACAGCTTCAACGAATCGCGGAATTATTCGCTCCAACACCGACTAGGTACCGCACACAAATAGCCAAACCGAAGACGGTAGGTTTCCTGCGGCTGCCTCAATATTCAATAATTTCACAGGCAACAGCTAGTCACGCTACAACTCGAACAGGCGATACACAATCGAGTTCCAGCCGTAGAGCCCGTTATTAAATTCGCGTCGCTAAGTACTCCTCGCAATTTTCCCTTACTTTCGAAATTAACGTGAATTATACACTAATAGGAAACTAGCTACACGCCGCTTTGTGCACAAAATAAATGTTATTTGCAAAGAAACCGGCACGACGCGTCGCACGTCGGCCAACTTTAGTGAAAGGAATTCAACGTGCTCTGAAGTTATTTGTAAAAGAATTTTATGTTAACTAAGTGAGGACTGAGTACTCGGTGTAGCTGCTGCTGAGTTATGAATTGAAACTTGTGTGAGTTTGTTAGTTTTCTTAATTATAAAAACATTTAATAGGGATGTGCGGAGATTTTCGCCCAACCAAGATTTTCGCCCAAATCGACCTCACCTGCAGCTAGTAGCTAGCACAAACATGCCCATTGCCTCTCTTCCCTATTGACTCTCTTACTCCGGAACCGGAGGAGGAGGTTATGTCGGACTCGAACCGACTAAAACGCACGCCGTCTGTGGGCCGTCTGTTGCCGGAATTATTGACTCTCTTACTCATTGGGCAAAATCGATTTTATCAAAGCTCACACTCGGGATCCCAGGGTCCGCCATTATGGACTGGTTTATTAATGTGACTTTTATGGATGTGACTGCCGTATGACCTCCAAATCATCACCGTCAGCCACCATCTTAGCACGAAACATTAAAGTTGAGATAATCATTAAAATTTGTTTGACTTTTCTCAGAATTATCACACTGCTAACCCTAGTGGGAGAAGTCAAAAGGCATATTCGCGTGACAAAAGCGCGAATGTTATACACACTGTCGCGACGTCACCACCTGCACTCGCAGAGTAACGAATGTTATGGAATATAGAACACCATCGAGTAGCCACAGTTGATAAAAATAGTTTGATATTTATTTTAGTTAAGTAAGACTGACTGTTTGATACCTATGTAAATTAAAACCAACAATTCCGTGAACTGAAGAAGGCCCCGCCGCCACTGCCCCTTCAATATTGTCAAATTCTACTAAAAATATCTTTTCTTTATAATAAAACAGTATACATCTCTATAGTTTAGATTTTAACCACTTTATGGAAACGTTGATTTTACTATAAACAAGCTGTGAGGCTAAAATAAATTGTAATATAAACTTTCTACGAAACCGAAATAAGTTGTTCCTAGGCGGACTCTCACTTTTCTTCCCGACGACGACGGCGACGACGACGTACCGACTCAAATTCTCAGACCCGATGTCTACCTAGGTACGTAGTGTTTTACAACGTGCTCCAGTCTAACGCTCAAAGCTAGCAGGATAAAATGATATCTCAGAATACTTCTCCATTGTTTTCGTCTGCATACTTTACTAAAGCTAAACCAAACGCAGATATGAAACAAAACGTCTCGACAGTTTTCTCTACTTCTTTACTTTTTAACTCGCAGCCGGAGAGTGGCAACACTTTACATTTTGTTCTTGTTCCGTAATTGCTTCCACTGCGCTTTTATTTCTTGTACACTATACATTTTACCTTGTTTTACGGCGTTTTTTCTGCCCTGGTAATATTAGTTCATAATTTTGCTGATATTTGATATTATTGAAATAAAAACACTTTATAACTAATACAATCGCGATTTTTTTGTTGTTATTTATTTTAGCCCTGCGTTTCGGCTACTTTTCAGTAGCCATGGTCGCGGGGTGACTAGAGATGGTAGTTATCACATAGTTTGGAGTATAATGTTATCTTAAAATACCCGACCCGAATACGTTAAATACTTTGTAATTTTATTTCAATAAGTGATATTTGTAGTTAACTTTAGAAAGTATCATTTAATATCATTTCAAAGTTTTATAGCGTGCATTGAAGCGGTTACCATAACAGATAACTATTTTTTATTATCATTAGTATTATACAGAGAACTAGGTGGTAATTAATGAGAGAGAGAGCACTCTATGGATGGATGGAATAAGTCAATCTTAACCGCTCTTCTGTTCCAGGCAGTAACCGTACATTTGAAAGACAACTTTCTTTATAATTATCAGTTTGGAACATATAACGTGTCCCTGACGCTGCGCGTGACGTCAGCTGACGGGGGTCAGGAAGTCGCCGTCAGCCGGAGCCGCGGGCCCCCTGACGGTAGCTTCGAACACTTAGTAAGTATACTGTCACTGACTGTGAGGACGGTTGATTAGATGAGAGGACAGTAGCGTCTAGTAGATCCTGTTAGCAGTCGGGACTTTTGTCTCTACATCTTGTAGTAAAGTTCCGAAATTAAAATATTTTCCGGTTTATTTTTCTTTTCATCAAGACAAGTACCTACATGACGGTGATGTTGACTAAAATACTGAGAGGTTCAGTCATTTATTTCCCGTCCAAATCGACAGACTATTGCCAATTTTTGCCACTTCGAGAAACATTTCGGCGCACCACCACGCGATTAGCGTCTTGACATCCATATAGATTGCCCTTCCATAAGACTCATTAGTGCCTTCTCCTGTAGCAGGAAGAGCAGAGGACTCTCTGGGCATAAGAGTAGGTATGCGTTAAATTTAGTATAGTGTATTGGGTCTGGATTAGGCCTACTGGGCCGATATGAAAAATCTTTCGGATTAGACTTTGCGCCATTCGTACGCCAGAACTATGAATTTTACTAACACTCACTAGGTACTTTAATTTATTAAAACACTACTTCGTTGTGAAATAATCCAACAGGAGAGACTTTTTATAATAATAAATATAACGTTTCCCATGGTTGGCTGGTAGAGATTGCCTTGTGCGATAAGGGCGCAAATTGTATATTTACTGTTATTTTATCTAATTTTTATTTTCTGTATTTTTCTGTATTTGTGTACATGCAATAAAGAGATATCTTATCTTATCTTAATGTTTTTAGACGCAATTTTTTTTTCGACATGTATAAAACCGCGTCATGCTCTATAGCAGAGCCATAATAATAAATACCGATCAATCACCAATTTTCGAAACTCCCCAGACATCTTTTTAGAGAAAAGCAACTAACTAATGACTGATTTTTTAAACGTACAACGTGCAATTCAATTAGCCTATCGCAGTCCACTACTGGACATAGTAGGCCTCTCTCAATGTTGGGAATCTTAAGCCTACTGTGTCCACGCTGGCCAGACGGGTTGGTACCGGGTTTTATTTCGAGTTTTCCTTCTCCCGCAGTGATATCGTCTGCCAATTTTTCCGTTGGTCGCCTCTTATGACACACTTCGGATGAGATAGGGTGGTGATAGGTACTTGTATTCTTTCTACGTCACCACACGGACCCAATTATGAAACGTTGATTAATGAATTATATGAATTTAGTACCTACCTATGAGAAATATTAACGACAAATATACAAGAAAAGTGATGGCAGTTCATAATGTAACTATATTCTATGCATATTATGACGAGCTACTTTGTGGAGCGTACTCCTCGTAACGTAGATAGTAGGTAGCTCGTGGCACATTACGTGGTGATATGATCGATGAGGCGACCTAATCAACCGCTGACACCCTCGCTGTCAGCTTGATTGACGGCCAGGCATTTGAGTTCGCTACTGGTAGACGAATAGATGTGGCTCTGACGGATATTAGGACTCGATCCTGTCGAAATTCGATAGGGATGTGAACATGTAAACACTGTTTGTCTGTCAAACTTGGGCAATATCAAAAAATTTATACTTATGACGTGCATTTTCGACGATTCACACACTGTCCACCTAGTGGGAAGTCGCTACCACAGCCTATGCACGTCACACTCGAGCTATCTGTCCTGTAAGAACCGTCTAATGGCCTTCTCAAAGAACCCCATAGTGTATTCGCTTGTAACAACCACAGCAAGGAGATTATTCCACAGTCTGAGCGTGCGCCTAATGCAGTTATTTCATACTTTCTAAATGGCAAAGAAACACCTTACCTGGTGAATCGTCAGGCATGTCTGTGTAGTGGTGCGGCGCAGTGGACGTTTGACTCGCGTATAACAGGTTCAGTTCCCGAGCTTCATTTTCTTCTTGTGCTTGTTGGCGGCGGAGGGCGACCTAAGGAGAGCGATGATATTGTTAAAAATACGTTTTTAGACTAGCTGTAAGTATACCGTCACCATTAGATACTTGCCATGGTTTTGCTCTGTTCGATCTTGGTTTGATCATGTCTTACGCATAATGTCTCTTCCCTTTTCTGTATAACTCGATTGATATATGTCAATATGTTAACGGCAACCTTATGCTAACCCTATAGGTTGAGCCAATATGTATAGCCACCATTAGTAGAATAAATGAATGATCCCATGAATCTCCGTTATTTAGTAGACCTGCCGATCAAGGGACGAGACTCCTTCGTAGACTTGCCTCTCGAGATTGAGAGGTCAAAGGGCAGCCCTTATTAGACAAATATCTAATAGTGAAGGAGTGTATAGACGGGGTACGAACCTGGGCTGCCATGACGCGCTGCCGCTCGGCGATGAGCGTGCACTTGGCGCAGACGCAGTCGCGCCAGCGGCAGTAGCGCTTGTGGCCCTTGAGCGCCGACACCACGCCGTGGTTGCGGCAGCGCGCGCACTTGGGGGTCCGCTGGTGGGGCAGAGCAGACTGGTTATTATGTAGCAACTTCTTTGGACCCATGAAAGCTATGTATACTGGTGTGTCTAGGGAGGGACTAGCCAGGTCATCATAGCCTCAAGACCACGAAGAGCACGTTAAGCTACCGATTCCGGTTGTTGTGATACTTGTTAAGGGTAGTTGGAGTCCTATAAAATTCGGTAAGCTAACTACAAAACTTGGATATCGAGGGTTGTAGAAAGACAGATCTTCGTAAGGCAATTGCTTCACGACAAGTTCGACAAACCGACCAGACCGACCTCAACTGAGTAGGGAGTTTCGGAGGACGAGGATCTAAGATATAGGTACTTAACTAAGTAAGAAATGTATTTTATGTTGGATTAGAATCACACGGACCAAAGGTATTGACTGGCCAAGGTATCAATAAGATGCTCACGCTTATGTATGTAGCCCATGCAATTGAAACAATGGTATTAAATTCTACTTGAAGTTTCAGAGCCTAAGAACAAATCTTGTTCCCATATAATAGAAAACCTCTTCCGACCATTTTGCCTTATCCTAAGTCGGTGACCTCATATGTGAAACGTACTCGTATCATTACACCCTCCAAGACCAACAGAAAGTAATATAATTATGTCTACATCCCCAAATCCCTTGTTGCCCTATATTTTGGCAGAACACTAACCAAAATGTATCAATTACCTCCACATTATGCACTCCCTTTCCTTTTCTATAATTCAATAAAAGTAACAAACATATCACTTTGTGCATGTTACACAAAGGGAACTTTGTTATAACATTTACGAACAATATAACAAATTATAAGTGTTATGTTACAATGAGTGAGAGCTACTAATTTTGATTTAAGAAGTGTAAATTATACGGGTGAACTTGATACATTGTAATTTGTACCGTTACACTGCGATTTTATTAGTTTGTAATGTGATTGTAATGTACTTGTGACGGGAAGTTGTTATTTGAAACTGATATTATTGTAATGTGCTCTTAATGTATATTTTGCATATTTAACCCCCTGTGTGAACGGTTGAGCTGAGTGAATCCAGGATTCACTCAGCTCAACCATATTCATTTTAAATTAAATAATAGGTACTGTTAGTATCGGTAACCGTAGGCGGTTACCGATACTAACAGTACCTAGGCGGGTGTTTGTAAATCTGAATACTGTTACTTTCGTAGCTAATCAAAATCTTGCGTTTCCAAAACTTGTAACCTTCTTGTCATTATTTTTAGAACACTATTTTTAATTTAACATGAACATTTTATATGACTGTTATATTTATTTTCATTTTCCGTAGTGTAATATAGTTGGTACTCCAAGGAATGCCTATGATGTTTGTAAACATTAGGTTCGCCGCTGTTGTCCGCGTCCGCCTGCGTGGACGGTGACCTATTGATCCCGTTCGAAGAAAGTATTCGGCCACAAGTCTTCAACCAGGTCCCATTGATTGAAAGTAAATTAGGGGAGGAGTTCAACGATAAAATTGATATTATATTCTCCATCGGAATGAACAGCAAAATCAAACTAAGAATATCTCTAAACTGGGTCCGCGAAAGCTGTTTTCCCAAAAGCGTCTTCTACAAAGCGTGGAAACGATGTTCCGTTATACGACTGTGCTGTAAAGAGTTTATTCTGTTGTGTAGTTTGTTGCGCCGTTTCTTTTCCAAAGCGGTTGTAAACTTAACTTTAGTACAATTATTATTGACATCAATAAGAAATAATTGTACTCGTATTAAGTATTCTATATAGAAAATAAAAAAAGCTATGACTATTTTTTTTAATAAAGAATATTAGCAACCGAAATTATTAATATTCCCTTTGACCCCTCCAACTAAGCTAAATTGCTTGTGCTACGCAGCTTGTAGTGTGGAATAACACATAATATGCTATTTTTTGTCCTTGGCATAGGTTTGTATGGGTTGCAGGGACGAGAACAGAATTCCGTGCAGGCGGAGCCACGGACCTCAGCTAGTAAAACATAATATAAGTAGGTAGTTACAGACTTTTTACCTCTTCCTCTTAGGTACCTACATGAATTAAGTTTAGCGTGGAGAAGCATGCGATGTGGTGGTCATTCTTGAGACCTCCTCTTGAGCTAACCATCAGGCGAGGTGAGGTTGAAGCGAAGTCAATAAAATAATCAGTTAAATAGGAATATTCCGCATGGTTTCCGGTGAGGTAAAGAACAATCCCTGTATCTACTGTAGGTGATAAACAAGGTGACTAGAACAGCCCTATTGCCGTTCTACTCCTGAAGTACAAACAGCCAACACAGCACATATAACCCAAGAACGAGAGCCAAGCCAGTTGTAGAGGTTGTATAAATATGTATAAGGAAAAGGAATAAATGGATCATGAGCAGAACGGAAAAAAACCTTCATAGTAATATTAGAGTGTTAATAAAAAAATACTTTTCCTTACATTTAAAAAGTCTCCATAACTATGTGCAAATAACCGCAGTGGTTGCTATTATATCTCTGCCTACTCCGACGGGGATATATGTGCGTAAGTTTATTTAAATATTATATCAAAAATATACTCGTAATATGAAACGTGCGCGAGCTACGCGCCGACGCCGACGGCACATATGGTCCGAGGAAAGCTCTCACTATTACGAGTACATGAAAAAAGGTAACTGTTGTATTTAATTTTGGTAGTAAAATAACCTACGTTGTCTATCCCATCAATAAAAATCTCCCTGAAATACTTGTGAATATATTTTATTATACTTGTAATTATATTCCTACACGTCAATTAATTACTGAAGACAGTATATATTACATCATCATAATATTCAGGATATTTTAAAGAAAGAAAAAGGGTAAGAATATTATAACTCCTCCACTCTTTCAGAAGCTGCATCACAACATACTTACCTACATCACCCTCAACGCGTTACTTTTTTCATTTTATTGATTTTATTTTTTAATATAAAACTACTTTTTAACGAACTCTATAAATCGCGATAGAATTCGTTAAAAAGTGCTTTTATTTTAACGAGTGGGGATTTCAGACAGTATCATTTATTTTTTATTTTAACTTCATTTTATTTTATTTTCATTTTATTTAATACTAAAACTAGGTTAAGACATTGTTACTATTTAATATGAATGGTTTGATTCCGAAATTAATATTTTGAATTTGATATAAGTAAATGAACTTAAACGGAAAACGGCGCGTAGGAAAACGGAAGGTGGGACATCCCCTAGCCAGGTGGATCGACGACCTGCGAAAGGTGGCTGGGACGGACTGGATGCGGAAGGCGGAGGATCGGCAAACGTGGCGCACATTGGGAGAGGCCTATGTCCAGCAGTGGACTGCAGTAGGCTAATTGATTGATTGATTGAAATGAACTTGACTAAGTAACTTAATTAAAAAAGCGATGTTCTCTAAGCACAAATTTTGTGCAAATCACTATAGTAGGTATTTCAAAAGATTACGAACGTTCGAACGTTGTTCCGTTTTCCCCGTGGTGCCCGTGGAGATCACGGTGATTTGAGATACTCGGGCAGAGAGGCACACGGCTCACTTAATGGAAAGTGCTTATCGCGGCCTGCGGACGAGTGCAACATCAGGGGCGTCACACTCATGCTACCGACCCTGTGAGAAGCTTCTGACCTACACTGATCCATCGAGTATTACTGATGCTCAGTGACTTTGCAGCTCTATACCATTCCATGCTAGAATTATGAGAGGGAGCGTTGGAACGAGCACGAGATAGAACCTAGCTTTAAAAAAGGCAGATCCACCTTTGGAAATGATTAAGTAAAGTTAAATTTTTTATCATTTTTTTATAATAATTCACATTTATGCAATTTACTTCGGCCAGAGCAATGCTGTACTACCATGGGTCGTTAAGAATAATTTATCACTTATCACTAGCTGTCACCCGCGGTTCTGTCCGCGTTAATTTCTGATTTCTGATCCTGCAACCCACAGCAACCTATTCCCGGAATATAAAGTACCAAGTCAGGCGCCAAATTTCAACAAGTATCGCTCAGCTGTTTTAGCGCGAAAGAATTAACAAACATTCATACATCCATACAAACTTTCGCGTTACATTTTTAATAATAGCAAAAAATAAATAATAATAAAGGCTAAATATAAAAAAGGCAATTATGACACACACAACAATCGCAACAGTATCCAAAAGTAAAATATCAAAATGTCTACCTGGTAGCGCTCGGAGGCTCTGAGGAAGAAGGGCGGCAGCGCGGCCAGCACGGGGTGCTGCACCAGCTGCGACACGTCCACGCCGTTCGGGAGAGACATTTCCATCAATACGAACAATATAACAATCCAACAGAACTATAACATTCTAAAAACAAACTCTCAAAAAATGTTATTTTGTTTTTCAAATTTTCAAAAAAGGAACCAACTTTCGTTCCGGAGCGCGAACGTTACAGTTAAGGCGACGCACTCTACCGAGTTGTTACGAACACTGTTGATTCATTTTCAATCCGACTGTTGCCGGGGCGGCGCGCGACAGAGACAGAATGAGAGCGAAACGACACACTGTATTAAAAGCTGTACTTCCATCCCTCTCCCACTGTAGTGTTAACTGTATATGTTGTATCATCCGGTTATATAAAATGTTGTAAGCTGAGAGGCCCGGCGCGGCCAATGGCGGCGCGTTCCGACCCCGCCTTGGCTCGCCATTGGCTCCATAATGCTGAAACTTAATTTACAAAGGTGGCAGAAGCAAGTTTTTTCGGCGGACAAAGAGTGAATTGAATGAAGCACAAAAAACACAATTATTTTGTTATTCGCTCGAGTATTTCGTTTCGTTTGTTTTATTGTTCTCGAGTTTATTGTTGGTTGTTATTTAGTGCTCGTAATGCGCTCGAATATGCTCGATTGTTTGCTAATGAGATGTTAGTTTAGATTATTTTGTTGTTCATGTTCAAGGGTCTTATTGCATGTGATGCGCTTTGACGTTATTTTTGTATGTTTGTTTGCTCTTGTCATATTATCTTTTTGCGCGGATCTTTGAGGTCTGTTAAACATATTCCTTTTTAATTTGTGTGTCTTTTATGGGAAAAAATTTTAAATTTTAAATTGGAATCCTACTAACAATATACTAAGTAGATACTGTAATTGGGTTACAATAATTACGTAATAATAATAATTACGAAAGTGTTGGGGGTTCAAGCCAGCCTCATTTGTAAGCAGGTTCTAATGCTTTCTTCTCGGGTTTAAGAGATCGGTCGGCAGTCGCTACTGTAAAGGCCAAGTAAACTAAAAGCCGAGTAGAAGAGCGTATCTCAGACTCTCATGTAACCTCTTAAAGGCTCTGCACAATACTTACCTATTTAATAGACGCTCTCGACATTGCAGCGGCGTGCAGTTCGTATTATCGCTCTGCAGTTGCGTAGAGACGTTGCCTCTCTGGCCGTACCTTACAGCCTCTGATGAGCCTTATCAGTTGATCCCACCGTCTCCCTAGACTAAACTGAAGGGGTCTACCCAGACGATCACGTGGTGGACTGCGGTCTCACCCACTTAAGGTACAAATAATACCGTTTCCAATGAACTGCAATGCTTCACTTTATGGGTATAAAATGCTCATTGAATTTAGTAGTAACGCAGTCAGATCTTTTTATATCACTTAGGTAGCAGATAAGCACACACCCCAACTGACGAGCAGTGGTTACCGCGGCCTCTGGATGAGTTCAATTCTAGGGGGTCACTCTCGTGCTGCCAACCCTGTAAGATCCTTGGGGCACGAACCAATGGCCTCCACTGCCATCAATCACTCCTAACTCCTGAGCATCATAGTGGCACCGCCGTTTCTGATGAACAGTTTCATTACTCTTTTCCGAGACAAGCAAGGCAGAAAATTGCCGTGTCCTTTATAAAAAGAAACTATACCATCATCATCCCAGCGTTAGCCCCGGTAGCATCCAAATCTTGCACTTTGGGGTTCAGGATCTGATCTGCTACTAATCCTTTCTTTACAGGTCCCTTTTGATCACCGAGTACCTAAGTGACTACCATCTAGCCTCGCAATCCCTCGCAAAAGTCAGTAGGTGTGTACCGGTTTGTAGATGAGATTGATCTTGCTTGATGGATGGACCACATATCTTGAGATTATACTCATATATTTATACCAATGGGTATAATGGTACTTATTGGTGCCATGGCAGGACCAATATCCAGATTCCAACAAGATCAAACTTAACGGTAACCGTCGCCATCTTAATTCAAATTTCAAATATCGAACGTCAGAGCGGAAGGTGCGTTCAAATTGAAATATTTCAATTTACTTGTCGGCGGGAATTCGATTTAAATTACAATGAGAAGGACGGGGAGGGCAGAGAGGTGTCGGAGGTCGGGAGGTGTGGGGGTGGCGGGAGGAGGGAGCCGTAATTATCAATGTATAACTGAATATCTGCGCGTATTGTGTTTAAAGCCGATCGGGAATTTTTGTACGGGGTGTTTGGAGTATTTTTTTTGTTTTCGGGCGGGAATTTAAGGGGTGATTCCGTTAGTTGGATCACGGTGCTGGTTATAGCACTTATAGCTATTGGATTTCGAATTGGGATGGAAGTTTGTTTCTCTAATTAAATGGTGAGATATTTCGCCGGCGAAGTGAGATGCAAGGGTCACTTTATCCCTTCTCGAGGGTGTCGTACAAGGCATTTTCGTTGAAATTCGAAGTCAAAAAATTATTTTCATCTTCGCTGCTCGCGTTACAACTGTGATTGATACTTGATTTCATACAGAATATTCCCCTATTCTTCTAATCCTCGTGAGCAAACAAAACAATATTGATGTGTAAATGTAATAATGAAGAAGAACGGACCCTATAGCAATCTGGGTTTCACTGTTAGTCATTCTACATTTAAAATCATTTTTCACTGAAATTCCTGTATCGAGTACAGGAATTTAACGAGTTGACGAGTTTTTTGATAGACGAGCTAAAAAATGTCCGCCCAAAAAGCTACACAGTGGCTGTACAAAAGCGCTCGCCGAGCTGGACACATTCCAACACTGGCAGGTCCGCGCGTATTCATATCAGCCTGTATAACAGAACAGATACAGGTGTGGCGGGCGGGGGGCGCGGGCGGCGGCCGGCGGAGGGAGGGGGGCGCAAATGAGAATTCCGCAGAGCAACGATCAATTCGCGAAATGTGAACATTTCGTAAACGTCTCAACTTGGGCTAGGGATGGGCGCATTGTCGACTTATTTTATACCTAGTTTAAAAGTCGAGTTTGTAGTTTTGTGTTTTGGAGCAGGAACACCTACAACTTGCGAGAAACGATAAGTATTCATTTTGTGGACAATATAAAGACATATTTTAGCCACTTCTTTAGAAGTCATTTAAAAAAAATTGCTCAGTTTTTAATTTCCCAAATACTAATGACTAAGTAGGTGTAACTAAGTACGTGAAACTCTAAGACGTAAGCAAATAAATTGTAGCGACTGAATCGTGGGAATGTACCTAATCACACCTCCGTCTATCTTGGAGGTGCATATACCTCCTTATATACATTTATGAACAAATTCATAATTGCCAGTTACAAATTATACCGATAGAATAAGTCCTTGACCTGTTTTTATACCACGAATGGAGATTTCCTTCGTATACCGTATGCCATCTCCAAAATTCACCATACCATACTGAACTAAACTTTGCAGATCGTACCTGTTTCATAGCCGACTATTAACGAGGTTATTTTGACTTTCTTATAAATTACGGCCATTTAAAAAAATAAGATTCTCAAGATATGTATTTACTTTTAATGTGCACTGGTTTCTAAAAATATTCAGATTTGTGTAACTTAAAGTTCCAGCAGTGGGCAAACCAACAGGATTCATAACAGAGCTCCTCTACTCGCAACAATGGAGCTAGTACTTATTATACTCGTGATTTGTAAATACAAGAAATACACTAAATACCTACTTATAGCAAAGTTGAGATGATGACAACATCATCATTTTCATAGAGACTCATTTTCCAGATTGGATCCGTGGCCAAGATGACCTCGGAGCTCAGGGTCCACATTCCGGCACTTCCTCCTCCACTTCGCACGATCTAGCAAAGCTTTGTGTCGTACATTAAAAAAGTAAACAAAATAAAACTAAAATCTATCGACATCGACAAACCCAACGTGTCCCATCACTACGAGAGCGTGGGAGCGCGCGAATATCTCGCAAGCGTTAAAATGAAATGTTCGCAATTTGAATATCGTTCTGTACACCGCACCCCCCTCCTACTCCCCAGGCCCCGCGCCTCACCCCCGCCGCCGCCCGCCGACAGACGTGTACGGTTTGGATATTATTTGCTTTTTAGTGAGCTCTAGACAACGAGTGTCTTGGAACAGGTCTCAGTAGACTTATTTATTTGATTAATTAATTAAATAGTGAATCTGTTGTTCAGAAACTTGGAATAACGGCAGATTTCACTACGTACGATTTCACTCGTACCTATTTTAAAGTGGGTTATCACGTTTTAGGTCTTACTTATTCTTCCACCGAACGCCAACCTCTGCTTGCAATTTGCAGCCCAGGGCCCACTCTCCTACTGCAATTTGCCATAATTTGGTTTTGGTTTCTCTTGACTTTAAGCCGTTTAACCTAATTCTGAGAGGGAATTCTGCGTCAGAGGCTCATCAGTCAATACCGGTTGTCGCTGAGGTTGACTGGAGCCTTTTACCATCTAATTGTTTATATCAAATCAATTTTTAAGGACTTCGACTAAGGACAGACTCTAAAGTGCAAACTTTGGTGGACGCAGCTGGGAAGTCCTTATGAGGATGATGATGATTGTGTTAAAACATGATGCAGTTGAGTTTGGCGTGGTCACAATAACGTTTCACGTTATAGAGTCGTGGCCATACCTACCTAACCGGGACTCGAACCAACAACAATTAACGTAGCAGTCGAATGCTACGCGGCTACGACGCTACGCCGCCGCTACGTGTTTTTTGGTTTTGTTTTTTCTAAGAATATTAGTAACCAAAATTACTAGTATTCCCCCTAACCCCTCCTGCTGAATTGAACTTCTTTTAGGTGTGAGTTCACTTTCGTCTGTGGCCTACATGGTTCATTGAACTCGGAACCTCTCAATCGACATCTCAAGACAGACTACCTAACTACCAAGCTTAGGCATATTTCTGTGAACACAGAAAGCTACACGAGTCCGTAAGTACATAGCACCTGGGTACATACTGCAACATTTGTAGCAGGGGGCCAATGGCGGCGCTCGCAACAGTAGCGAGGCGCGCGATTGGTCGGCGCGGCGTGGGGGACGCCACTTCATTAAGGCGCCCGTCGGGAAAAAACCATCTGTTCCTACCACGAGTAGCTATGGGAGCATCTATAGGAGCAACTGTTGCTTTACGGTGTAGGCATGTAAAGTGCAGTGAAGGACCTCTACTGTGCCGCACGCATGTAGCTTCATGTGTATTTTCGTAGCATAAGGGTAGTGAGGTCCAATTATTGTAGTAGGTACTTACCTACTCTACGAAAACCTACCTAGGTAGGACGGGATTCAAACTCGCGACCATTGAAATAAAATCCCCGGACCGACTAATGTTGAAGAGAGAAAAAAAACACTACTGAACCCTTTGTGTGTTTGTCTTTCTTTTTATTTCTTACTAGCTGTTGTTCGCGGCTCCGCGTGGATGTCGCTATGATGAGCCTATGTGTTATTCTGATGTATAAGCTATATCAGGGATTCCCAAAGTGGGTTCCGCGGAACCTAAGGGTTCCGTAGAATACTCATCAGGGTTCCGCCAAAATTATTTCGAAATTCCGTCAAATACCTAATGTGATGAAAGAACTCATTATTGTTATGTAAGTAAGTAGATAGTTAGCAAGAATTGAACCCGGACTATGGGTACAGCAGGGCATCTGTGCAGCACATGTGTCAAAAACAATGCATGATGTTGTGCTTTGGCGCGCAGCGGGTGGTTTCATCCCTGACCCTCACCCGCACCCCGTTTCACAGTCGTCATCTTTAATTGTTTTTTATAATTTGTTCGACTAGTACGACATAGACCACGACACATCATATTGAACCGCGTTACCGTGAGTGAAAAATTTTACTGTTATTCAACAACAACCCTGTAAAAGTGGGATTAACTACATAAAACTTGAAATATTATGTAAGTACCTACAAAAAAATATTCTATTTATTTTAATGTTATATTTGTTTTAGTACCTATGTAGGTATTGAAATTAAATTTAAGTGTATCATTTTTTAGTTTGTTGGTACACACGGTATGTAAAAGCAGTCACTGCATTTTGCATCGTTATGCTCTTGTAATAAAAAAATGCCAACTGATTTAAAGCAAGTTCTTGATGAAGCTGTTAAGAACGTCAATTACGTTAAAAGTCGTCCTCTTCAGTCAAGATTGTTCAAAAAGGTGTGCGAAGAAATGGGTAGGTAGTCAATACCAATCACTCCTCTTGCATACCGAAATCTGATGGCTTTTAAGAGGTAAAGTTCTGGCCAGGATATTCGAAATTCGTGATGAGCTGAAGGTTTTCGCAATGAGGCAAGTGAAGTCTAAGACCCCTAATATTTTTAGTGTTTTGTATGATGAACAATGGCTCATAAAATTAGCTTATCTGGCCGAAATTTTTGGAAAGGTCAATGATATAACTACACTTTTACAGGGAAAATCGTTCACCATATTTATCGCAAGAGATAAATTAACAGCTTTTAGAAAAAAACTAAATTTCTGGATTGCCTGTGTGGGAAAGGACAACACTGAATGTTTTCCACTTGTATTTAATTTTCTACAAGAAAACGCGTTGGAATTACCACATCAAACAAAAAAAAGTTATAATTGAACATTTGGAAAATCTTCTGAAATCTTTATGATAAAAATGATAGTGATATTGATTGGGTACAAAATCCATTTATTATAAAAAGACAACCGCAAGTGTTGACCATCCAGGACTATGAAGCATTTAAAGAGCTTCAAAGTTCATCCACATTAAAACACAGATTTGAAACCGTATCGCTAAATGAGTTTTGGGTTATTGTTAGGAGTGAATACCCTGAAATAGCCAAAAGACTATCTTATCATTGCTCCCATTCGTCACTACTTATCGTTGTGAAACAGGCTTTTCAGCCTAAGCTTACACAAAAAACAAGTACAGGTCAAGATTGGATGCTGCCCCAAACATACGCATACAATTTGTCGGACATAATAGCGAACTATAAAAAAATCTTTGCGAACACTATAAAACAATTTCATTCTTCACATTAAAACTAATAAGACAAGTTGAGAATAAAGCGTTTCAATTATTTTCATGAATACAAACATTAATTAACGATCAAATTTTTTAAAATGACATATTTCTTAAAAATAATATTATAATTTCCCTCCCTCTTTTCCGAGACCTTCTTTTCTGAGACTTTGCCGTCGGCTTAACATCAGGCAAGGTGAAGTCAAATTGACGTACCTATCCTATATAAAAAAAAAGATCATTTGATGTGGGGTTCCATAAAATGAAAGGCATTTGGTTGGTGTTCCGTTACCTTAAAAGTTTGGGAACCCCTGAGCTATATTATTGTAAAGTTTCATTAAAATCCATTCAGTAGTTTTTGCGTGAAAGAGTAACAAACATCCATCCATACTTACAAACTTTCGCGTTTATAGTATTAGTAGGATTTATTTTCTTTCTTTGTTATACCTACTACCCTATCGAGAAAATGGTCATCAGTTTAATATACCTATCATATGTAAATCCAGCAGCTATTTTCTCCATTGCTGTACCTGATAAACAAAAACAAAAAGTGCCTAATCCTATATTCTAAGGCCGATATTTTTCGTTTGTCCCAAGCTGAGGTCAGCTAACAACACACACGGTCACACATACATTCATTTCTACTTCTCTACGTTTATTTGTGTATGTGTGTATGTGTGTGTTCAGGTCGGCAGCGGCACAAATGACGGCGTGTGTCACAGTCATGCTGACGGCATCGTCTGCCAGGGAAGCATAACATGGATACGTCTGTCGTATTCGCAGAGAAATTATAAAAACCACCTTACAGACAGTATAGGACCTATGTATACTGTTTGGTGATGGTTTATAAGTATAATTCCTTTTTAGGTAGGTTCTAATAACCATTACCTAGGCTGGCAACACCCGCAGTGTTACCCACTCATTGTTGTTAAGGTATATGTTCTGCTTGTCTAATTTCACCATTATGCCGATAGACCTACTGATAGCCGAGACTCTAGCTGAGGTTATTTTCGAGGTTAAAGAGTCAGATAGTAGTCGCTTCATACAATATGGATACGACATATAGGCAATAATTGAAACCATATACTTGGTACCCCCTAAGTTTCAAGCAGGAAAAGTTTGAACAAAATTGGTCCAGTAATAAGGGCAGAAACTAGAGTTTTAATTTTATAGAATTTGAACAACTTTGAGCACTCTGTAGAATCGCATGTTGCCGCTTAGCTGTTCAAGTAAGTTACCTACTATGCCTATTGTTGTGTGTGTGTGTGAAGTTGTTGTGTGTGTGTGTGAAGGTGTGTGCGTATTTATTAATGACTTATGACACAGTCAATGACTTTAAAGCAATGGATGAAACTATTTAATGACTTATACAAGTGGTTGCATTTTCTACATTTATTTTAATAATTATTTTGTTAGAAAATTTCGGATTTTATAAATCAGGGAATTTAAGTTTAAATTTAATTTGGTTCTATTCCTACGGACCAGGATGCTTCGCGGTTTCAGTATTTGCACATATGTCGTATCCATATCGTATAAAAAAAAGAGAATTGATCCCGGGCTCAAGAATGAAGATGATGAACGCTATCTACGGCAAAAATAAACAAACAACCTATGTACTTGCATCAAATAAACGTTTCTTTCTTGCAACAGTCGACCGGGGCTAACAAACCTCTTAATCTACATCATCTAGCTGCTTACGACACGCTCGGATGGTTTTGTAATTGGTGAATTTGAGCTCGTCTACCGCAGTAGCACCTTGCTAAGGATAGCACGGTTCTTGGGTGTCTTTTGGGGACAAAAGACACCCAAGAAACATGTACTGCGCGTATAGAGGACATTTTAGGTTCAAGATATACATTACCGAGCAATATTCTAGTGAGTATCGGCGGTCGTATCCACACAGCGCCGTCGCGCGCAGTCTCGCTGACCAACAAAAACACAAACGGTTCGGTCAGCGGCCGCCGTCCTCTCCTCACACAAGCGCGTATTTTTTCCTCTGTGCGCTGCAAGTGAGCTTGATCGAGAGCCGTCAGCGCCCGCTTTTTGACTCAACCCTTCCCTGCTCGCTGTTTGAAGGTTTTTTTTTGTGGCGTAAAGTACGTACGTGGCGCGTGCCCGCGAGTTCGATAGTTCGGTTTTACTGTTTTTGCGTGTTTGGAGACCGTGCGGGGTGGTCAAAGGGTTAATTTAATATTATTAAGCACAGTTTTGATTGATTGCTTATGTCGATTCTATTATTATTGAATGATTTTGTTTTGTGTACATTTAATTGGGTTAAAGTGAGTCAAATCTAGCACTTAACTTTTGATCCTCTTCCTGTTGATTTGACGCACGGTTCAGATGACAGTACCTACCTAAAATTATAATCAATAAAACTACTTACGGCGTAAAAGTAATTATTTTCTAATAATAATTTGAATGAAAATGCATTTTCTTAGTAACATGCTTCCTTTATCTCCCTTATCTACAATTAAGGGGCCCGTGGCTAACCGGTAGCCGAGTAGGTTAACATATTGCAGAGTTAAGCAACACTAGCCACTATAGGATGAGTGGTGGCGTGGTGGTGACTATTCTTAAGACATTGAGATCCCTCCGTGCCTCGGGGAGCACGTTAACGTTAAGCACGTTAAGGTTCGCCCGGCCCGGTCACCAGGCGTTACGTATAAGTCGAAGCCCTAAAAATGCGAAAACTGGTCTAAGAAGATGTGGTGACCAAGATGGAAAAAGAGATGTTTAGATGGTTCAGACATGTAATAGAGAATGGACAAAATGAGATACGAAAGAGTTGTGAGGCGGGGGTTAATGGGCAACCAGATAAGGGCCACCCTGTATAGAGAGCAGTGGCGAGGGGTCCCTTTAACCCGATTCCTGCCGACTTGCTCTGCCTAGAGAAGCTGTGGTAGAATTCCATACAAAATTACTATGGTCGTTCTATAGGAGGGAAATCTTTTTCTACCGGCTTCTCTTTTCAACATTTTCTCAACATGTTTCCCTTCACCACTAATAGACAGATAGAGAACCTTTCAAGGAAAGATCAGATTAAAAATAAAGCAATAATTATGAAAATTTAAAAAGAGAAAATGTACGCAAGTACACAAGGAAATGTTGTATGAAATCATGAAAAATTTATTACATATTTCACAAAAATGACAGAAAGCTTCTTTATTGACATCTATTGTGCAGTAGCGATGTTAGTAAACTACGATGTGTCTTTAGTGTGGTCATGATTTTTCTATCGAGCGCTAGATGGCAGCTTGTTAATTAATAAATTAAAGTTCTACTAGATGGCGCTAAACTCAATTTATGACAAAAGTATTCTGGGTTTGTCAATGAGATTGTTGTTTAAATTTTTATGGTATATAATGAAATCATCAAATCGACAAGAAGAAAAATGTCATTGCTAAATATTTTAATAATCACTACCATTGTCATTTGTTTGTATCGACTAGATACAGTTTGATGTATCATTGGGTACATGTTGTTACTATTACACACTAGATGGCAGCTTAGTAATAAATAAGACAAGGTTCTACTAGATGGCGCTAAATTCAATTTAAGGGAAAGAAATATTCTTGGTTAGAGATTATTCGACACTTCATAATAATATAAAAACAGCAACTATGAGGTAAAATCAATAGAAATATTTTTTTTTAATATTTTAATAATTGATACTGCCACTTATTTGTATCCAATCTATGGGTACGTTCCTACTCACGTTGCCATTGTGTTACAGACTGTGTGATTAGATAACATACTTAACTTTTTTGTAAATTATTCTAAATTAAATGGCGAACCCATATGATAATTTGTGCTATTGTACATAGGAGCAGTCCAATGCTGTACCGCTAGAAGTGCTGTGCAATTAGTTCGGATATTGCCTTGAACAAATAGACAGAAAGACAGACATTTAATTCTATATTTTTTTACTTCAAAGCTTACGATTTGGTACTTGAGGTCCGCGGGGTCCGCCCTCCACTCTTTATCCTCTTCAGTCAGATTTGGTTTATATTGGTATTTACGGAATACTGCCATCTGACCGTCCAAACCCGAGAAAGTTTGCATCAGAACCACGTCAGTTAATTAGCGCTCATTGCAATTTACAAGATACCGCACGGGACCTACTAGCGACCACGCGGACTTTTGTTTGGGAATTACTTTTTCGCGGAACCCTAACTACTTCCTCTAATAAAAGAGTCATTCACCATCTCGCTATCGTCAAATTCGCGAGCGCGCGCGAGTTGGCAATTTTTGATTTCGAATTATTTTTTCGTCGTCATCTCGCGCGCATGCTAAAGTACAGTCAGATAAAAAAATGATCAAAGAAAAAATGATTAAGAAAACTAATGTATACTCGCGTCTTTACCTGTATTGGTTGATGCGCTGCGAATGTTTTTTTTTTTTCATCTTAGATTTCGATATAGACTTGCGAAGTGAGACTAGGCCATTAGGGGGACACGGCCGATATTATGATATCTGTTATGAGTAGCTATGTTATCTTAATATGCGTCGTATGAAATTAGGTTTTTTTTCGCTTATCTTTTACTTTGGGTTGTATTTAAGATAAATTTCATAATGTTTCACATATTTTATTATATTACACTAGTTAAAATATTTACAAGAATAAAAAAAAGTATTTATTGTAATTTTTATTTTATTACATAACTAGCTGTTGCCCGCGGCTCCGCCCGCGTGGATGTCGTTTATCGCGTGGTGTTGTAAATATTGCTGAAAGTTCAGCGTTGAACGCTGATTAGACATTGTACTCGCCTCGAGGAGGTAGACCGGTACACCACGGTATATTCGTCCTAATGGAGCAGTCCGACTGGGGAAATATCTCCGCCCTACAGAAGGCCGCGGCTTAATAACCTCGTGTTGTGTTTCCGACGGTGAGTAGGGTAGCCAAAGCACACTGGAGAGTAGCTTGTGCTTTGTGCTATCAATGGGAAAACCAAAGGCTTTGTCCGATTTATCTTCTGCGCTGACGGCACAGATTCTCTAAGTTCTTACAGGGTAGGCAGCACGAGTGTGACTCCCCTGGTGTTGCACCCACCCATAGGCCACGGTAACCACTTACCATCAAGTGGGCCGTGTGCTTGTCTACCACCTAAGTGGTATAAAAAAAATGTCTACCTGCATTATTTACTCGAGTCTCTACTCCCCATACCTTTGCCCTTCCCCCACCCTCTCCCCTACTCCTTCCCCTTCCCCGTTGTATCTCTTGTCTACTCCACTATATCCCTCACCACGCTCTAATCCAGGAATGGCGAACCAATGGCACGCGTGCCAAAGGTGGCACGCAGCACAATTTTTTGGGCACGCCAGCAGTCCCACCACAAAGTACCTAGGTATTTAGATGCGCCCGTGTTATACGATAGCCACAAAAAAGGTTCGCCATCCCTGCTCTTAGTTCTTACAGGGTAGGCAGCACAAGTGTGACTCCCTTGGTGTTGCACTCACCCATAGGCCAAGGTGACTTACCATCAGGAGGGCCGCGTGCTTGTTTGCGACCTCATGACTACAGTACGACTCCCGACTATTATAGTATGGGGTACTTCAAGAAGGGCGAGTGTGACGCCCCTGGTATTGCATACGTTCATAGGGCACAGTAACCACTTTCCATCAGGTGGACCGTGTGCTTGTCTGCCACCTAAGTGGTATAAAAAAAATGTTCTACCTGCATAATATCTACTCGACTCTCTACTCCCAATACCTTTGCCCTTCCCTTCCCCCACCCTCTCCCCTACTCCTTCGCTTCCCCGTTGTATCTCTTGTCTAGTCCACTATATCCTTCACCTGTTCACCAAGCTCTAAGTAATCTGTCTTTGTGTGGAAAACGATTTTGTAACTGATCTTAAGACAGTACCGACATCTATTTCATACCTGACAAAATTAGAAAATTGAAAAAAAAAATGATTAAAAATGCTTATAATATACGTCCAGTTGGAACGAAACCATAGTAAGTTCAAAACCGCGTTAACGCCATCTAGTTACGCAGGTGGAAATAAATTCATTGACAAAAAAATAATAATTTCATGATTAAAATCGCATTTGTTTACACAACTTTAAATTTAAATTAAAGTCTATTTATTTACATACTTGCTCGGATGTAATAAGATATAAAATTTCATCCATAAGAATAAAAAAGCGCCATCTATATTTCCGCTCATATTCCGTATAATATCAATATTGTTCACAACTCCGGTTCTACTCAATCGATTGCGATCAAACAAACGTAAGATTTTAAGTCTGAGCAAGTCCTTTCTAACAAAAAAAACCGCATCAAAATCCGTCCAGTAGTTTTTGCGTCCATCGCGGACAAACAGACAAACAGACAAACAGACAAACAGACAAACAGACAAACAGACAAACAGACAGGAAATTCAAAAAAAATATTTTCGTGTTCAGTATCGTTAACATAACATAACCCAAGTATTTTTTTTTAAATATCTCCAATGTACAGACACGACCACTTTACAATTATATAATAGTATAGATAGATTTTTTTATGATATTTGTAATTCATTTTAAATTAGTGTAGTGTTTTAATGTATATATTTATTGTAAAAATATTAAATAAAGCTATTATTTTTATTGGAATAAAAAATGGATAAATAGTTGGGGTAAGTAGTTCGGGTATCGAATAATTCCTCCTCATCGATTTTTACTGGTAAAGTGCCCAAAAGACGGGCGGCATTGCGCCGTCGGATGGTAAGGTTTTTTATGCCAAACTAATTTCTTATCTTTTTCAAGGATCGTATATTTTCCACAACCTTTTTTAATTAGACAGTTATTATTATTTAAGCATCGTGTTGTAAAATATATTTCAAGAATAAAATATTCCTAATCGATTACTATAAAAAACGATTATATATTTCCCACGCTTCCCCAATAATGATTTCAGGAGTATTTTTACTGTGCATTCCTTAAAGTAGGTATGTATGTTACGGGCAACTAAAATGTGTGTGCAAATCTGGTCCCTATGAATAGTGACCGGCCTGTATACATAACGCCCTTCTCACAATGGCAATTTGATAAAATTTCATTTCTTATCACTTTTTCCGCTCTGTATCCTTATTCACCTTATACCTCATATTATGCCCTTGTAAATACGTTTTGGGCAAAATTCAAAAGGGCTCAGGATTCCCAATAATGCGGACCGCACGTCGTGTCGCTGCATAATTTTACTAGTAACATAACAGTAAAATTATTATAACAAACCCAAATCTGTGATTTTAATAGTTGCTAAGACTATGATTAATGTTATTGGTACCTACCTACCTAATATAAGTAATAAAACCAAAAAAGGTATTTTATAATTGTTTACTATTTTGATTATATTTGGGCATCTCGTCAGTAAGCTTGACCGAATTCTGAACCACATGTCTCAATGGGGCTCTGAAAACCTGGTCGAGTTCAATACCAAGAAGACGCAGGTATGTGCGTTTACAGCAAAGGCTCTCCTTTCCTTCTCATTCTTTTGCTAATTCCCCTTACATTATTGATGACTACGTTGTTGATATTTTATTTACTTAGCTTTCGACAATACACATAATAAATAACAGATGAAATTCTTGAGTCATTATCAGTTATTATTAGAAAAATAAGCATTTTGCCGTGTTGTTTTAAATTGTATACCTATATCTCTCTCTTAAAAAGTGTGTTTTCTTTTACTTCAAACTCAAGTCGTATAAAACTATATTGAGATGGCCAAATTTTGTTACGCATTTTCAAATAATTAATGTACGTGAATGCATGCTTAAGTTTTCTATTTTCCTATACATTTCTTTATAACATAATGACAAAATAATAGCTTCTTCCACGTCCATTTTCTAAGCTCTGCCGAAACAAGCTGACAAACTCTCGCAAAACGCGGTAGCGCTTATACCTCGGGATGGGGCCCGTATCTTAGACCTGAATCACGAGACTAACGAGGTCCTGGCTCCCGCCGTAGCACCCCATGCTATCCTCAAAAGACACATTTTAGGTGCAAGATATAATGTCCCGAGTAACCACTGACCTCCGTTAACGCGCGTTACATGTGAAGCTAGCCTAAAATATCTTGTACATTTAAAATAGGTACCTAATTTAATCTATCACAACGTTTTTGTAGCTGACTGTACACAAATACGTCATATTTTCACAAACGCGCGAGTTGATGACACAAAAATAATTCAAAATCGAAACTTGCCAACTCGCGCGCGCTCGCGAATTTGACGATCGCGAGATGGTGAATGACTCAAATAAAAGTATCCTACCCAAGTTACGCTTTTAAAAATCAGCTGTCTGTCTGTCAGTGAAAATTCCATCAAAAACTACCCAGTCACTTCGATCGAAGATCAGCCGGACCAAACAGACAGACCAACCACAAAGTCTATAGTACCGCGTTGGTATACATTCATTACGCATTAATTTTAAAAGTTGTTATGGCGACGTTCTGCACATCTGACGACATTGCATCAGTTTCCTCTTTTGCTTCATGCCGAGCAACAACACAGCTCCCTAATCTCCAATACGCATGTGCTGAAGTCACGAGGCTGCACTGAAAACATTAGTGTTACCAAACACAAATATTTGGCGATCGCCGACAACACAGCGCGCTGTTTACTAACTCGCTAACACAACAATGGCCGCTACAAATGCCATCATTTTAAAAGAACCGCCGAGCAGTCACCCAGCGACAGTCACCGTGAGTTTTTTCATTATTCCTTAACACATATGCTAACGACTCTCCCTTCTCTCTCTGGGGTAGGCAGATGCAAGTTGCAACAGTCTTTAGACAAGAGCTGCCTCAACTCACGTTGAACCTTGGGGATGGTTTACACAGCATCTGATCCGCTATTTTCTCAAATAGACCAGTAATTTGATTAGTGGCCTCTGTTCTGTGAGGTAGACCCAGTTTTCCTGATCAATTACGTATTATGTAATTATGTACCGCAACTACCTCTGAACCCCACCGTCATAATTTTTGAATTCCCAATTTTATCCAATTAGTACCATTTCTTTTACATTTCTACATCAATGCATAAACTGTGTACTTATTTATTCTTATTGATTCTTATGACAGTACGTCAGTTGCACGGGTCGCATCCTAAACACCATGTTCGTCTAAATGAACTAAATCAGCCCATTAATTCCCAAGTCCAAAATCTCAATTTCTTATACTTTCTGAGAAGGAGTTCTGGCAATTCTGGCACGCACTAGTAGTGTGATGTATCTATAGGTGTCTTGATATTATATTTAAGTGTGACTTTACTTCTGCACGTAGTCTGGAGATCACCTGATGCGTCTGATAACCAGGACTTCAACGAAGTTGTTCCTGTCTGCTTACTGTAACTTCTCCAGCAGATAGCTAGGTAAGTGTTTCTATATTTATTTTAGAGATAGCTTCGTCAGGCCTAAACTATGAAGTCATCATCCTCATACAGATTTTATAATTGCATCCAAAGTCCGCACTTTGGAGCCCAGGGCGTGCCTATAGTATTAGGGTTTTTTCTATGTAAACAGTCTATTTATATTTTAAACGGGATTATAAGAATGCCTAAAAAAATAATTTACTAAAAGAAGCTTTCGCAATCCTCCATTGGACACTGTCCTCTTCCAATCTGCCTAGAGGTCACGCCAGATTTTTGTAACTATCTGTATTGGGTTGTTGGTCGATGGATGGAATGATGATACCGGAGGTCGTCCTACGATAACCCACTCGAGGACTCGTCTGCTCCATCGCGCATCGGTCCTTCAGCAGATATGGCCAGCTGGCGAAAGGTGCCATTTTTCTAAATTTCAGGTGATGAAAAAATACTTAGCTACATCGATCTAGTTTACCATGCCCAATGCGACCTATTGGGAAACTGGCAGGATTCTGGTTATAGGGATCTCTCACCACTGATGGCCAGCCCATTTCTTAATTTGCTTATTTTGTGAACTGAATTGACAACTCTGGTTTGCTGTAGAATGACCTCATTGTACAGAAAACTGGAGTACTTCTAGAGTTCTTCTAGACTAGCCCCACCACCAGGAAAGTATTGTCAACAAGTAACTAATTGCATTACTAATTTCAGACATCTTCAAACATGACGCGCTTGTACTTCAAACTGCTATACCTCACTTTCTACTTCATCGACACGAGAGCGATGATGATGAGAAACGACGCCCTGATCTCTAAAATGGTCTCCAACTTCCAAAAAGACAACACATTGCTTATCGACGCCACGCACCGGCCCGAGGTCCAGCCGCAGCAGCCCAAGAACGTCCTGTCTCTGATGCAGAGTGTTCTGTGCAAGAACTTTCCCACGATTCCCTGCGATATGATCGTCGAAGACGAGACGCTACGGACATTAATAGAGAGATCGATTCAGCAGCTGAAGTACAAGAAGCTGTCGATGGAGAAGACGACGCCATTGCCTGGGTATCACCTCACGCTGTTCCCAACGATCAACAGTGAAGATCTCTCGAATTTCCTCCAAGTCAGTGACACTGGGTACTATAGCAACAACGCTGAGAGAAGACCTGAGAAGATAAAAGGACGGAAACATAAGAAAAAGGTACCCAAAAACCATGGCGACGAAAAGGTGGGTAAGAGAAGAAGCAGTAAAAGTAAAGACAGCCTCAGGTCGACGTTATACGGGACGCACATGAACCTAAGGAAGTTCTATCCCCACAAAATAAAGTACAAAGATAAATCTGCGAAGGCGCAGAGGGAGCCGTACAGAGATTATTCTGATGAGAAGCTTTCGATGTCTGTTGAAGCTCCTGACGTTAATGCAGGAAGGAAAAGAATGAACAACAACTATGAGCCTGACGCTTCAGACCCTCCGGTGTGGAGGATCGACTACATGAAGCACGGGGAGCCCAGCTTGAACATGTTCTCGTATGAACCGGACAGGCTCAATGAGAAGCTGGTGAAGACGGGCCCTAACGTCATCGTGTCGGAGAACATCATGGAACAGGCTCCGAGGAAAGACGTACTGCATCCAGACGTATACATAAAGAAGAACTATGTTAGAAAAAACGTGCTCACTATGAATTCGGGGGCCATCGATTAGATTTATATTAAATCATTGTATTGTAAGTAGATACTTATCTAAGTTTAGATTAAACGTATTTGTTCGACTAGTTGTTTGTAAATATTTATCCTAGATTTAGAATTACGTGAGAGGCGGAGCCCTGCAAGAAAAAAAAATGGTGCAATAGGTATCACGTGAGCAGAATTCAAACAATTCAATGACGGCGCTCCAATTGTGTTTGTAAAGACAACCAGTGTTAGTACACAACACTTGCACTTTGGAGCCGAGTTGCGTTCTTAGTATCAAGAAAAAAAACTTAAGAAACGAGAAATCAAGTTTAGTATACTTACTCGTACACAACTATGTAATCTGTGCTCGTACTACTGGCGAATTACCCAATTCAGTAAAATTACTTGAAAATAAAATAAAAAATATTTTATTTAATGCGTTTTTACATTTTCCAAACATTTTTATGTTATGTGGGTTAGGTACCTTGTTACCCTATTAGTAGGTACTGACAACGTTTATTTAAAAATGTTTCACACAATTCACACTTATCTAAAATGTTCCTCTTCTTCCTCCTAGCGTTAACTCCCAGTCGCATCTAAAGCTATCACCTCGGAGTCTGGGGTCCGCTTTACCAGTCATTACTGCGGATTTGGCTGGACCCTCATATTTTCCCTTCGCCACAGTGACTGCCATCTGACCTACACAAAGTGCACAACCCAATGATGACATTAGGCGCCATCGAAGCATTGCAGCTAGACCGTTGTGGTTGGACTTTTTAGGTCTCCAATTATCCCTAACGACTGCCATAGATGGCGACAGACCGACAGCGATGGCTTAATGTGCTCTCCGAGGCACGACCAGACCAATGCAAATACCAATATTCATGCATACAAATATTACCACTGAGCGGGTATCGAACCCGCGCCTCCTGCGTAGCGACCGCATTCACTGCCGCTACGCCACAGAGGCTGTCCACTCATCTAATGTTATCGTTTCATAACGATTAACCATTTCCTTGACAGTTTCTTCATAATATTTTTGTTTTCTATAGAGTTCAAATTAAAATATGTACCAGATGTACCTATAATAATGACATTTAATAATAAATAGTTAAAATGACTCAACAAAAAATAAATTATGTTATTTCATCAATCGTGATTCGTGACTGTGCGAGTATTAATTATGAACAGCACGATGACGATTCATGAAGTGCAGTAGGGAGAGGTCCTCCTCCATCCGAAGAATAGCAGAAGACTCGATCTTAAGTTTCCATCAAGTCGCCTTTCAAGTTACAGGTCTTCCTCTCTGTGCGCGTACGATCTCGTCACGACATCATGCTCCTGTCCTCGTTGGTGTGAGTGCGAGTATCGAGATTTACTTTCAATCTTTTGTGTAAAGACGCATTCTTTGTACTTTACTGATTTTGGCAACACTTCGCCTCATGCGTTACTGTCACGGCCTTATTGTTTTTGTAACCTATACCTACAGTTTAGCGAACTCCTACTGATTTTCATCCAAAATCAATCCCAAGCATAATGGTTTGGTATGGATGCAAAGCTATAGATAAGCCCTTGCTTCTTGTAACACAGGAGGACAATATCTTCGACGAACCTCAGCGAACATACCCTGGAGCTATCTGTTATACTTCCATATAATGTTGGCAAAAGTTTCGGTAACGTTTATGCGCCTAATGTCAAGGCGAGAGGCTACTATACCTGTTATAAATACATCCTCCATGCGCATGAAAGGCTGGCTGAGCGCCTCGTCCAGCAGTACTCGGGCACAGTCTGTGGTCATACAGTACCCAGTACCATCCACGTAATTTGGATACACTTCTTCTGGGAACTCTTTTGATGATACGTAGAACTTATGGGATGTGTTCCGTATCGGTATTGCTTGTGCCCATTCCTTACCCCAAATAGTTTTAGTCGGTTTGGTGCGTTCCAACGCCGCTGTGAAGTCCAGGAGACGTTCCACGTCGACGAACATGTCGTCGTCAGTCTTGAGCAGGTACGGCGCGTGCGGACAGTACGTGTCCATCCACTCCAGCATCGACAGCGTCTTGAGAGTTAGGTTTGAGTAAGAGTCAACGTACCGACCCATAATGATGTCACCATACAGCATAATCTCTTCCTCGATACCTCGCTTCAGGCGCTCAGGCGGCTCGCCCAGCACGAAGGCGAACCCCACGCCAGTGGGTGTGGGCATGCTGCCCCTCGACACACGAATCATGAGGCGTGTCACAACGTGTGACGGTTTAGACGTCACAAGAATCATTATACGCAAGTTCGTACCGCGCGCCGGGCACAGCCCCGGCCGTGGGTGTTTGTAGCCGCTCTCGTATACGTCCTGAATGTATAATACACCTGGTTCACGGTTTTTCAAGACGCCTTTGGAGGTCTGTGCCCAGGAAGGCACTATGGTAAATTCGTAATGAGCCTTGAAGTGCAGCAACAAGAGCAGCCACCCGGCCAGCGCCAGGAGTGCCATGACGTGGGAGCGCTGCAGCAGCAGCAAGACTTGCCACTGAAAGAGAAATACGTCGACTTAGAACTAAGAAAAGAAGAAACAAGCCTTTCTGATAACTCAATATTTTAGAAAATGGGGCTTTAGAATAATATGACAATCAACATCGTAGTCTCCCAAATGACAGTAGTTTCCCAGACACCATCACGGGCTGGAATACATCGCAACCACTGGCGTAGCTATGGGTGGGCAAGGTGGTGCGGTGCACCAGGGCCCCCAGGCTCAGGGGGCCCCCCGAGCCCGAGCCTGAACTAGCAAATCTCATATTGAACTACCTACCAAAAAAGTCTTAATTTTGGAATGCGAAAATGGGTTGTAGCACAACTCTAATCAGTGCAAGTCATTTGTTGGGAATTTTGTGCAGTATTGTCTCGTTAAAAGATTCGCCATCACATTTGCAGCTAGCTTGGAGGCCCCCTGAGCCCTCACTGCCCTCAGGAGGCCCCCAAGCTTAATGTCTAGAGACTAAAGAGTGATATTATTCTAGCAGTCATAATAAAATATTTTACTTATGGTAAATTGATCGTGATCGTAACTAGTAATATTATAATAGTAATACGAGTTCCAGTACCATTTTTTTTTTTGCTAGATAATCGCTGGTCTTCTATTGAAGACTATTTGTGCACCCTGGGTAATGGAGACAGCAGCAGCCTGTCTCAAGACGGCATAGACGCTGCGGCTTAAGGCCAACTATGAACTTTCCACGTGTAACTCTGATTAGCAACTGTCGCAGTGGAAAGCAAGTAAGGGGGTGGGATAGTTCTGGGCCAGATGGAGATATCGTTGTTCCCATATTTGAGGGGGGCATCTCAAAGTCGTATATGGCCCAGGGTGTTTCGAGGTGCAATGGAATTTTCTTATTGGTCCCGCTTACACTCCGGCGCTTGAGACCTGAGACTGCATGCAGTTTTAGTTGGTTCGATTCCGGCCTAAACACCTTCACCGAATGTTTATGTCGATTCGACATAAACACGAAATCATCATCATCTGCATATATACGCATTTTCCTGATTGCATCCGTGGCCAAGATGACCTCGGAGCTCAGGGTTCGCCTTCCGGCTCTTCCTCCTCCACTTCTCACGATCTTGGGCGTCCATGAAAGTGAGAAAAATTCGCACGCATATCACCCTCCACGACATCAAGTCAAGACTTGTTGGGCCTACCCCTTTTACCTGGACCCGGCGGGGACGCCGTTGCCAGGCATTTGTTAGCCACGTAGCCTGGCGGTTGCCGCAAGACGTGGCCGCACCAGCGAAGGCGGCTCTCTTGCATTTTATCCACCATATCACGGAAATCGGACATGAAGGCTGCTGCGGATGCGAGAGTTTGTCACGCGATCTTTACGCGTAACGCCGCATAGCATTTTCATATCCATGACCTCCGTGGCCTACTGACCTTCCCCTAATTGTGTATTGTGTAATGTGCGTTGTGATTTGCTTTAAATGTATTTTATTTTCTTTCTTTCTTTTCCTTCAACCTGACTGGCATTTTGGGATCACACGTGAGGCCAGTCATTTCTCGCCACTTGGCCCACGCGGCAGCAATGCGTGCCTTGACGTTGTAGTCGATTACACCAGTCACATGAAGTACAGATCCCAGGCCTGTAGGCACATGCTGTAACTTGCATCTCGAATGATCGAAGTGAGCTCGATAGCTGAATCCGCGGTGAGATGTCAATTTCGCATACAAATTGACATCACACCGCGGATTCAGCTATCGAGCTCACTTCGATCATTCGAGATGTAAGTTACAGCATGTGCCTGCTGGTCCGTGTGGTCGACCAAATTATCGCCTATGTGAACGGCTGTGGGATCTGTAGAGTTTAACGCTAAGTATTTTATAGGCACACGAAAATAAATGGAAATTTACGTATGTATGCGCGGATACAAGCTAGATGTATATATGTAGATTGTTTCCGCGCACCTCTCTACAAGGGAAGGAGGATTGGGGTGCGGGGCCCGCAGTCACCACGCGGTGCACCCTGGGTAACGGAGACGGCAGCGCTCCTCTCTCGCGCGGATCTGTTGAGGACTGGTCGGAGACTTTTCACACGTCCCACAATGATGAGCAGGCAAGGAGCGGACCGGTTACCGAGCGCAGGTGTGGGGGTTACGTGTGCGGCCGCCTGTCACCCTTTCACCCCCACTGGCGCCGCGGTTCGATGTTCGTCCCTCTTTTCAGAGTTCTATGGGGACATCGATGCTTCTCACACCCGAGGAGGCCATTTTAAAACCGTAGATGGCCCAGAATCAGCCGGGGTGCCAGTGATATGCTGTCGGTAACCTTACACCCCGGCAGCTCTGGTATCTGATCCGAGACGGCGTGTGGTATTAAGCGGTCCGAGTCCGACATAACTACCTCCGATGGCCGACGACGGGCGTGGGATCTGAGGGGATTTCCGCACGAAAAAGAGGGAGAGAGGACGGATTTGATCTCCAACAGCACGTTAGCGACCGGTAGGGGATATGCCTACCTCATCGTTTACTTCGGTAAGGCGACGTGCGACGCCCGAAGGAATTTTCGGAACCAAAGAAAACAGGGGGGCCCCCTGTTTCTTTTTGCACCGGGGCCCTTGGTCACCTAGCTACGCCACTGATCGCAACGACAAGATCAGTAAATAATACATACATTATAATCACGCTTTTATTCCCGGAGGGTTAGGCAGAGGTGATATCAAACACATTTCGCCAATCATTGAATTCGGTCCCACGCAATAGGAGGTTAGCCTGTTGCCGTATTCTGGGCGCTATTGTTGATTCCAGCCATGCATCTGAGGCTGAGTCTGGGACAGCCCTGACACAGCCTCAGATGCATGGCCTAGAGACCTTGTATATCTGTCTGATGTTAAACAGCCCTATCCCTTAGTCGCATTGTACTACACCGCATGGGGGGAGATGGGGTGGCCCAAATTCTACTCTGAAGGGAACCACGCGGCCATAATAAAATAATACGCGGCCAAATAAATACATAACACACAATAAATAAATCAGGAAAAAATTAAGTAGATGAACAAAATATTGATTTCAATGAAACTATGTTAAAATCAGTTTACCTCTAACATTGTAGGTAGGTACTCGTCTCCCAGCACTGCGCTAGGTCTAGGTCGTCGGATGCCACATGGTTCTATACCACGAAGGACATAATAATAATTTCCTTCTCCATATTCTATACGCACACGTCTGTTCGCAATCCGCCTAACTTGACAATATAACATGTCAATATTCATACGATACTAACAAACGTCACTCAATTGTTTTCCCTTCCCGGAACGACTCTACTAGCACTTGAACTTTATCGTATGGTATTAAAGTTCAAATTGACTTAAGTATTATTACGAATCGTTTGTATGGGAGTATAGAAAAGTGTTGCTTTTACACAACTTCAGGCAATTTTTAAAAAAATTCTCTCCGTAGAAACCCTCCTCGTACTTCAAGGATATTCTAAAAAAAGAATTAGCGTAATCGGTTCTGCTGTTCTCGTCATTTGCGGTCAGCAATGTCAGCAACACATTCAGCGATTCATTTTTATATTAGCTGACCCGGCAAACTTCGTACCGCCATATTTTCAGCCTCCGTGTATTGGTATTCTGATCCCGTTCCCGCTTCATCACATTAGAAATCTTTAAATTTATCCGTGTTTCTCTACAATATTATGCATGTATTTATACATAATAAACCTTCCTCTTGAATCACTATATCTTTAGAAAAAAAAACCGCTTCAAAATCCGTTGCGTAGTTTTAAAGATATAAGCATACCTTTACCTACATAGGGACGGACAGACAGCAACAGCGACTTTGTTTTATAATATGTAGTGATGATAATATTTATTATGTAGATTATCAAAATAATACCTATCTGTAAAATCAATGTGTAATAATAGTACCTACCTAAATGAAACTGTTGCATAATAAGGGTTTTTAAAACACGAGTGTTTTAAGACCAAATTATGTGCAGTTTCATACATTACTTTATCTAATCTCATGTAATAATTAATATATGTGTCCCGTACGTAGTAGCGAATGACGTTGCAGATTTTGCGTAAAATGACAATCGTTGATTTTTTTTTTTATATTTGTTTCTTTCGGAACAGGCTAAGGTTCTATGACCATGCTGCCTTGTCATCAGTTATTTTTATTCTTATTTGGGTGATGATGAGGATGAGGATGATGAAGATGATAATGGTGAGTTGATGATGATGATAATGACGATGATGATTGCTGCCTCAGTAAAGTGGTGGAAACTTTACTAAAGGCTTCTTACGGAGATTTGAAACCAACACGAGAAGTCACAATCCACTGTAATATTTCACTTTCCTACTCTTGTGCGCGTTTTACAAGACGTTAGTGCCTTTGCACATTACAAGAAAATTTCTGGTGCTTGACAAGAAATTTCTTATAAGAAATGCAGTCGCCTTTGTTGTTATATGAGACCGTGCACATTGTAAGAAATTTTTTCTTGTGTCTGATAAGACACACGCATTTTGGCGGATCTAGACCAGAAATTTCTTACGTACGTGGGACACTCAATTACATCAAGTTTTATTTTGAGAAATTATAAAATTAACTTCGTTAAATAAAATATTTTTATTAAATCCTTTCTATGGACTCTCCACCAGGCCGTTTCCTCGTGGTCATACTAGCTTGTCATACCACCAGCCTCTACACAAAGTTTCATGCGTCTGAACCAATTTTCGCACAATCATCGTACGAAAATGTTCTCGATGCAGATCCATTTTTAAATGAGACACAATGGCTCTCAAAAATTGTGGAGAGATATTCAAAATTGGAACATTGCTATTTTTACTTTTAAATATAAGCAAAGTTTTCAAAATAATTACAAGTAGGTAACAAGTACCTTACACAAAAACTCGCAAGACGTTGTTGAACGGCCCACTCGGTACCTATTCATTCTGCGGCGGCGGCGGCGCGGCTGCCGCGGCGGCGGCGCCTTTGTGCCCCTCCCCCGACATACCGCACCTCACTCTACACGTGCCGCTAGCGCCTGTCGGCGCGGCGCGGTGCGGCTTTTGATTTTTACCCGACTACGGTGAAGCCAAAGGAGGGTTATGATTCTATGCCAAATGACTTTCAGTTTGCTAGTACAGTTTAATTTTTAAATGCAGTTTCGGTTGTGAGTTGTAACTGGTGACGTCTCGATGAACTAAATAGGTAGGTATTAAAATCCTTAGGTACCTACCTGAGAGTTACAGCTAGCATTCCACGTGGGGATATAGCTTCTATAAATTGCGTATTTTGACGATGTAATGAAATCTTCAAGTAAGTACCTATTTTAACAACTCGTCAAAAGTTGTTTGGGACATATAGGTAGGTAGGTATGTACGTACGTAGGTCATTAAAAACTTTCTTTCGTTTCGCATTAATTCTGGTACCTACAAGCTTTGTATTATGTCCCATCGCTGATTCTCGAGTCTCGTCATATTATTATTATTATACTAGCTGTTGCCCGCGGCTCCACCCGCGTGGAATTCGGATTCCGTGCCAACTTTAGCCTACCTAAGTTACTTCTTATTACATAAGCTATCTGCCAGAGAAAGTCACGTCCAAATGGTTCAGCCGTTCCAGAGATTAGCCGGAACAAACAGACAGACAGACAAAAATTTAAAAAATATATATTTTGGTACCTATGTGTACCGTATACAATACATTCATATGCATGTAGTAGAAACCGGTTATTTTAATATTACAAACAGACACTCCAATTTTATTTGTATAGATTTAAAGTTCCCGTCTATGATATAGATAGGTATGCAATCAAAAAAAGACGCTGTCGTCTGTCTATTTTGTACCTACCTAGGTAAGTATATGATTGTGGATTGTGTATCCTCCGTCAAATTATGGTTAGGTACATACTAATGAATGAAGTAAAGAAATAAGAAATTACCTAAGTAGGTACTTCGTTCTGTACCTACATTACGAGGTTAAGTTATACCTATTGGCTAGGAGCAATATTGGCTGAGAGAAAGTAAAAATCAATTTTCTTTCTTTCTTTCTAAGCAATATTGGCTGGGCCAGGTTTTGGATGGGTGACCGTTCTTTGCATTACGACGTTAAGCAACATTGGGTAAGTGCCCGCTTGACGGCAATAGGCTCGCTCCTATTACGTGGTACCGAAAATAATTTGATGGAATGTGCTGTTAATACACCTCTGCTTACCCCTTCGGGAATTTACAGCACTCCTGTAAAACCCCTAAGTATAATAATATGTATGTATGTATAATATATTTTTTGTTACAAACATGTTTTATCATTCTATACAGAATGATAAACAATACATGTTTGCAACAAACAGAAATGTTTGTAACAAACATAAATGTTTGTGGCTACGTAAGAAATTTCTGGTGTACGTAAGAAATTTCTTGTCGATAATTTCTTACAGTGTGCAAGGTGTTCTCTTCATTAGACACGAAATATTTCTTGTCTGGCGTACGTATCTTATAATGTGCAAAAGGCCTTATGTCTAAAATTCCACCATATTTACACATAAAAACTCGAACTCACACTAATTTCGGAAAATAAAATAACACCGTGATGCGTCTCCTAGCCTTGCCGCCAAAACTCCTGACAATCGTTGAGCGCCAAAATTGATCACGCATGCGTGATGCGCCGCATCCACAGACTAGGTAGAAAAAAATCAGCTGAAGTTGTATCGTAATAAAAAAAAACTTACATTTTTTAAATTTATTTTGATAATTATTCTGTGCGTAAAGACCGTCATTAAGTTATGTTTTTATTTTCTTAATGTTTACATTTCAGTACGAGATTAGATAAACTACCATTATTAAATTGATTTTAAGATTCTGTGCGTACCGTTATCATAGTTAATATTTACATTTCATTATGTAAATAGTTAGTAAATAGTATATTAGTTAAATAGTTTTTCACCCCCTCACCTCGGAAAGAGTCATTTTGCTCTTCGATACCAATAATAGTATCTGAGTGCAATAATGCTCTAGAGTCTAGACTCTAGAGTTCTAGAGGGTAAAGTAAATTTGAATTTAGAACATCGTGTGCGCTAAGTTTATGAATTCAAAACATCGTTAAACCTATTTACTTCTACCTATATGGTGCCGAATTAATCATATTTTTTTTTTAATTTATGAAAATCTCAGACTTGGAACCTGAACCTGAAATGTCCTACAATATTTATTTATTTATTTATTTTCACACCATATTACATATTAAACATTTTTGTGATTTTTGTTTTGCATTTAGGTAATTCTTCGCTTAGGTGGGATAAAAAGTTACGTGTTGCACTCGAGCGCAAAGATTTAGGCCCTTGTGCTTTTTTATTCCCTTTTCTTTAAAAAGCAACTTTGCACTCTTGTATAACACATAACTAACTATTATTACACATTGCTATTAAGGAGGCGTATACCTATTACGGCGCACATTGAGAGAGGCCTATGCCCAGCAGTGGACTGCAATAGGCTAATTGATACCTATTAGAACTGACAAAAAAGCACCAGCAATTTTATTCGCTGAGCTGAGTTTCAGTAATATGCAGGATTACAATACACATTACCAACAGAAAATAAAACGCATGGCAAGATTTGGCTGCGCGGGCACAGCGCGGGCTTAGCCTAAGTTATAGGTAGGCAGGCATGTTTCAAAGTAGGTACTAATACTTGTAGCTGAGGCCAGGGATCTCCTGCCCTACTGAGCTGATAATACCTGCAGACTATCGCGTGGGGAAGACGTACTTCTTCTATCTTCTTCATCCTAGCGTCAATTCCCAGTCGCATCCGAAGCTTTCACTTCGGAGTCTGGGGTCCGCTTTACCAGTCTTAACTGCGGATTTGGCTGGACCTCGATATTTTCCGTGAAGCGACTGTCATCTGACCTCCACAACCCAATGGTGACATTAGGCGATATCAAAACACTTAATAATTTACTTCTATATAACTTGATATACTCAGTGTGAGGTACTGTTATACCGAACTCTTTAAAAAGAAAAAGATGCTTTCACCTTGGACATTGTATTTGTATTCCCAATACTAATGTGACCTTCACGTCGCCCTAATCTGATGTAGGTACCTAAATAATAATAAATGACTAATGCCCGTTTTCACCAACTATACTTAAATCATCTCCTAACTAAGAGCCCCCTAACGTAGGTAGCCCCTAAATATATTACTTATCTAAATTCGTTTTCACCACCCTAAGTGACACAGAAGAAAGGGTCTCCTATTTTGTAGTGCTGGCGAAAACCGTAAATGTTTTCAAAATATATTTTTTTTTGCAAAATATTATTAAATTGATTGTAATAGTTAGTTAGAAATATATACCTACGAAATATTAGTTATTCTGTCACCTTGTTAGGGGTTAGTTAAGTGGCCCCTAAATTTTAAGTGACACCTAAGCAGTTAGGTGTCCCCTAAGGTTTGGTGAAAACGAAATGTTACTAAGGGTTACCTAACTTTCCTTAGCTGGCCCCTAAAATTTAGGGGACGTTGGTGAAAACGGGCATAAGCCTTCCTCATTTATACAATAGTGTAACGGAATAAAACGATAAAATTATACGTACAATTGAAGGAAAACCCCATTAAAAACAGATATGGGATTCTCGTTTATTGTTTTGTGTCATTATTATGCAGCTACGCATCGGTCTGGTGGACGCACGCGCCTCCTGCAGACCTCACCTGCAAGTCGGTAGGTACACCTGCTGATCAACGGCTTTCCTCGTAGGGTCGTTCCATTCAGTCACCCATTTCTTGTCATGTCCTCTTTTACGCAATACATTCATGTTTTCTGGCTTGCATCAAATCACAAAATGATCCACTGTGTTCTGTTTATCTGCGTGTGATAGTTATTGTACCATATTTACCAATAGTAGCTGCTGTAATAGTATTCTGAGAAAGTATTCAATGTGATGTGCAATCTTCGGATACTTTTTTAAATAATAATTTGATAAACCTGGAGGTGTTGACTTGAAGTTCCACATTAGAATTAGAATACATATAAATGCAGGTTGCTAAAAATACATATTCACATAAAATATGGATCTTGAATCGGGCAACGCACAGCTAAATCCGAATTTTCGGATAATTGATCGGTAGGTACCATGAAACGTTCACATTATCGCAGAACTTTTCAGTCCTCTTTTTATTCATGTAAGTACATATTTTAGTTCATTACTTTAGTTTTAGTTTATTTGTAATTAAGTTATGGCGAATTATATTACCTATTAATAAGACTTATAACATTAAACAGTTTAGAATTAAATAGTATTTTCAATGAACCTAAATCACGGAGGACAAAATAGGTATGATTAGATTGTAAATGTTAAGTCTTTCGTTGGAGCCTCATGCGGGCCTGAAATTTCGGATAATCATTTCGTGATGACCCCTGGCAAACATAAATCATTACACATATTGTTATTAAGCATAACATTTATTACTAAATAACGCGTCTTAAGTTTCGTTGAATGAGATTCGCACAAATGAGTCTCGTATCATTGTAGAAAACGTTTCAGACACATTAATGCGCTGGATGTGCCGGCGCGAGGCCAGTATGCCCGTCACGAACACGTCCTCAAGACCGACATACGGTTGGGCCGGCGCCTCCTCCAGCAGCGGCCGAATACAGTCTGACGTCATCACGTACCCAGTGCCCGTTGCGTAATGCGGGAACTCCTCGTCTGGGAATTGTACCGACGATACATAGTACTTGGCTTTCAACCCTCGCTCCGGCTTGGATTTACCATATACCTTACTCCAGATCGATTTGGTCGCACCGATGCGTTCTAACACCGCTGTGAAGTCCAGAAGACGTTCCACGTCAACGAACATGTCATCGTCAGTCTTGAGCAGGTACGGCGCGTGCTGACAGTACGTGTCCATCCACTCCAGCATCGACAGCGCCTTGAGAGTTAGGTTTGAGTAGGAGTCGACGAAACTACCTACGATTAGATCACTGTACAGCGTATTCTCAGCCTCAATGCGGCTTCTTAAGAATTGTGGTGGTTCGCCAAGGACGAAGGCGATCCCCACATTAGAGCGTTTAGCATTTAGTCCCCACGTCAAGCGGATTGCGTCCCGTGCCACATTATGTGTCGGTGCTGACGTCACAAGAATCATCAGCCGCGGTTGCGATGGGCACAACTCGGGATGAGAATAATGATACCCGCTTACGTACATGTCTCGAGTGTACACCACACGTGGTAGACGGTACTCCGGTAGGTCTTTAGAGACGCTGACTACAGTCGTGCTCTCGGCTGGCGTTAATCTGAAATGCCAGTGCGCCAGCAGCAGGAGCCCCGTGCCCAGAGCCGCTAGAGCAACTTCTCGCGAGTGCCGCAGAATAGCCTTACAGCACTGCAGCGAACGTCGCAACTGCAATATAAGACAGTACCTACCGCATTAATGTCTTAGTGATTAGTACTTAATACGCCTGAGCGAGTATACTTTTCAAACAAACAAGTCGTTTATTTTATTTTAATATTCGTCAATTAATTGAACTCCTCTAGAATCCAAATAGTAAGAGGCTAGGGTGAAATCGAAGACAAAAAAAAAACAAAAGCTTGCAGGAAACGGAGCTCTGTTTCATGCCATCTTTTGTTTAATACTTTTAGAGCATGATTTTGTTGTTTTTATCTCAAGTTTATTTTTAACGCAGTACTTTATGACCGCTAGAGGGCGCCACATTAGATTCAATGACAATTCCTATAGCTTATAACTAGGATCAAGACGCTTTAGGATACCTCATTTGTCCAGTTCTAATTAGTTAGTAGTTGAAGAGCTATGAGGAACAAACGAACATACATACATAGCCTGTCACAATCACAATACATAACCTCTCAAAATGACTTTACCTCTCTCATTGTAGGTACCTACTAAACTTGTTATCAATCTTCACATCAACTGAATGAACTTTCTTTAAGACTAACCAAAATTATCCTTTTCTACTTCTTGTCCTTTTTGTAAGTACTTAGATGCTCCTTTTGTCAACGTTCTAAGTTCTAATACTCCTTGCGAGATGTGATCTCAAAAAACCTTTTGAAAAGTAGACTTCATGCGAGAAATACTGGTAAATTAAACAATGCAGACGGTTTTTACGATTCCGTAATCGACAAACTTTACGCCGATCCGCGCTATTTCCCGTTCAATTAGGTTGGCGCACTATTTCGATCTCCAATCAGTTCGTGTGCTTATAATCGCGCTATTCAGGACAACGTCAAGACATAAACCACTGTTGTTGTTTATCATATCAGAAGGAGGATTGGATTCTTACTAGTTCACTTTCATAGTATACTAGTAAGAATCCAACATAGTGCTTAACTGTATCGTTGATTTCCTTTGCGCCATTCATGAACTCTCTGACCTCCTCCTAATATTATATCGGACATAGAGACTTTTCGCTGTATAGTTTCAGGGATCAGCACATTCCAACTAACACACACTTTGTAGTTCTAATACATTTTATTAGCAGTATAAGATTATATATCACTATTAGTGAGTGAAGTTAAAAAGTAAAGTCAGGAAGGACATCATAATTATACATGAGCGTGCCGAGTAAGTTAATATTGAGCTGACTTCGTTTACGGGAACAAGTGGTGGTAGGGCGGCGGCGGCGGCTCTGCAATGTAAATAACATAATTTATGAGTAGGTATATAGCATAAACTCAATAATATATTATAGTATAGTTAAAATCTCGCTGCAGACTCGGTCATCTATATACTATATACTTACTATAATTACTTTACTATTTACTATTTACTATAACTATAATAATATTATAAAGAGGAAAGATTTGTTTTTTTGTTTGTTTGTTTTTTTGTTTTTTTGTTTGTAACGAATAGGCTCCGAAACTACTGGACCGATTTCAATAATTCTTTCACCTATAGAAAGCTACACTATCTGGGAGTAACATAGGCTATATAACATCACGCTACTACTAAAGGGAGCGGAGCAGTGAGCATAAATGTCAATAAATCGGGCAGATTTCCATACATTCTTTACTAATATTAGATTTGTATTTTTGTATTCGAGTAAACTCAAGAACTACTGAACCGATTTCAAAAATTCTTTTACCATTAGAAAGCTGCACTATCACTGACTAACATTGGCTATATTTAATTTTCAAAAAAATAGGGATCCTGGATAAAACTTCAATAATGTAACCCAAGGTGTAAAAAAAATGACCTAAAAAATTCCTTACATCGCGAACGCTGCGAAAACTATTGAAGATAGAACAAAATAATGTACTGTAGAAATGTATAACTTAAAAAGGTCTACATAAAAGTCCGCGACAGCATATGTCTATCTAATAAGGGTAGCTCACAATAACCATTTTTATCTTTTACAAATTATAAAAAAAATGTGTCATTTTCGAAGCTATTTTTAACAATATAGTGTTAAGCCTTATCTGACTAAATACGTTAGATACATTGTACATTTAATGTAGATCAAAATTGCCCTTTACACTGTATAATTATAATGAATATTTTAGAATCTATTGCAGTATGAAAGTAACGCGCGACGATATAAATTCAAGCCGAAATGCCGATCAAAGTCAGACCACGGAATCTATACCTTTATATTAATTCTTATCTAAATAAATCGTTTGGTATTTAAGATTGTTTCAATACCTGTTGATTACTTTTTGAATTATTGAAATCGGACGTTCTATACGTAGTAACTATTTAGTAATCTGTGGTTCTATTCAAAAGATATTACGAAATTATAATGTCAATAAATCCGGTAAATTACCATACATTATTTGAAAACTAATTATTATTACGGGCATGGGCTAAAAGGGTGCAACCACGGGTGTTCGAAGTATTTCACGAGCGAAGACAGGGAAGGTCAGCTGAACACAAGATGCAACGGTAACGGGATCCGAATGCGGGATTGGAACCTCCATGTGATGCATCCTGGGTAACGGAGGCATTAACGCCCCTCACCCAGGGGAGGCGCTACCGCCTACGGCAAATACATACAGCAACGGGAGCAGCTCTATAGAGGGCTGCTCAAAGGCTTCCCACATGTCCCTCTGACTACGAGGACGCCCAGTAGAGAGCAGGAAAGGGAAGGGCTGGTCACCGAGCGCGGACGTGAGGATTATAGGTCCGGCCTCCTGTCATCCCTTCACGCCCGTCTCCTCCCTTTCCGGAATTCGATGGGACATCGTGCTTCCCACTTCTGAGAGGGCCATCTTAAAATTGTAGATGGCCCAGGGTCAGCCGGGGGGTGCGGAAAATGGCCCTAGGCAATTTTACACTCCAGCAACTGAAGACCCGCGACGGCATGCTGTTTAGTGGGTCCGAATTCCACATGGCACTCCTGATGGCTGACGGGGATGGTATCCGAGGCAATTTTAGCACGAAAGAAAAGTTTGTACGGAATCCGAATTCCACGCGGGCGGAGCCGCGGGCAACAGCTAGTGAATCATAATCGGCGTAGGGATGTGCGCTAGTTGACCGACGGCATCAGCTGTGGTTCAGTGGTAGAATGCTCACCTGTCGATTTACAATAAAACACGTTTTATAAGGTTTTATTCTACTGTAAGAGAGCGAAACACTCGAATGATTTATGACCGAGTCTGCAGCGAGATTTTAACTATACTATAGCGTAAATAGACGAACAAAGTGTGCGAGTGAGATACATAATGTATGTGCTTATACAAAAATCTATGTGTGAGAAAGAGACAGAGTAAATATAGCGTGAAGCGTTTTTTTATAACTTAAAAACTGACAGACATAAATGTCATACGAGTATAGAAAAACCACTGTCACAACAAAATCAAATTGAATTATAATGTAATTTGCTCGCAATTTCAATGGATTTTAGCAGAATAATGTAAAGAATAAAATGGTCTCATGCTATGTGTCAGATGTGGCGTTACCTGTAGCAACTGGATTGTTGTAGAGAGACATTTCACAGGGAAATTAATAGTTCACACTCAGTACTTTCATACTGTTTGTTTTCGTAGAATGTATACCTACACAAAATTGTTCTGTTCAATATAATACAGCAAGACTCCAAACCAATAAAAAAAAAATTTAAAATTTACAACTCACTTGTGAATAATAGCAATGAAAAAGTCACAGTTTGATAAAGTTGTCACTACGTGCCTAATTGCGGTGAAATAAGAGCAACTTTAAGAGCAGATGTGTTGAAAACTATTTAATGCAATCTAAAAAAAGGAACTATTTTCTAATGCTAAATGCAACCAAAACTCTGGACTCACTGTAAATATTCAAATAACACCAAATATATGGCGACAGCCTCTGTGGCGGCGTAGCGGTAGAGAACGCGCCCGCTACGCGCCGGTTCGATCCCCGCTCAGTGCAAATAATTGTGTGCATGAATATGGGTATTTGCATTAGCCTGGTCGTGCCTCGGGGAGCACGTCAAGCCGTCCAACCGTTGCGGGTAGTTGGAGTAATAAAAAAAGCTCAACAGCTGGTCTAGCTGGTAGGTCAGATGGCAGTCGCTTCACGTAAAATATCGAAGTCCAGTCAAATCCGCAGTTGGACTGGTAATGTAGACCCCAGACTCCGAGGGGGGAAGCTACGGATGCGACGGGTATCAACGCTAGGATGAAGAAGAAAATATTTTAGTGTAATCTAAAAAAGGAACTAGGTAGATATATTGAGGTACCTAATGCTGAATAGCAATTAAAACGTTGGACTCACTGTAAATATTCAAATAACACCAAATAAATAGCGATATACGCTAAAATAGTTTTATTTCAATTATTATTTCAATAATTATTATAGTTTCAAAATAGACTCTCCAGTACTGGTCGGTACTTGAGTACTAAGTCAATAATGTCTGTGTATAATGTACTTATGTCTTTTGCTGAGTCAGTACTACTGACTCAGCAAAAGACATAAGTATACACCTGTTTATATAAGGTGTTGCACATCCCTCTGTACATACCTTGGGCCGTCATCTCATCATCATCGTAAGAAAGGTCAGCACCGCCTGGACGCAGGGCCGTCATGGGATACTGAGCTGAGCTGGTTCCCGACGCGGCTGCCGCGGAGCAAGCAATTGAGGGCTTCGGGGCTGGGGGCATGGTGCCAGGAGCAGCCTCAGCACAGCTCGGATGTGTCGCTGGCACCGACGATGCTGGACAAACATAAGTGTACACAAATCATTTGGAATACAAAAGATCTCGTCAATAAAGTGACATAATAAGGTGTGGAGCAGCGAGCGAAAATAAAGGTTCCAATATGTCTTACCAATATTACAAATGTACAAGTTTGCGTTTAATGTTTTTTATGGCACTTATGTTGCAGACGAGCACACGGTCCACCTGATGGAAAGTGGTTACCGAGGCATATGGACGTATGCAACGCCAGGGGCGTTACACTCGTGCTGCCGACCCTGAAGAAATGCCCTTCTTGAAGAACTCCATATTGTAGTCGCTTGGGAAATTTATAACAACAGAACTTAATACTTCAATCAATCTCGAAGGGCTCAACGGATCTTTCTAAAATTTGGCGCAGGGGTAGATGATAGTCTAGAATATATACATCTAGGTAATATATAAAAATCAATGCCACTTTTCGTTGTGATTTTATAACTCAAGAACGGCTGAACCGATTTGGCTAATTTTAGTCTTGAAATATTCGTGGATGTCCAGGGAAGGTTCAAACGGTGAGAAAATAGGTGCAGCGGGAACGGGATCAAAAATTCACGCGGGCATAACAAAATATGGCGGTACGAAGTTCGCAGGGACAGCTAGTAGGCTACATTTTATTCAGACATGGTATCAGAAGCACCCGTGAGCGGCAAATACGTACGCATGGCCGCACGGCCGCGGCGGCCGCGCCTGTGGCAACAGCTCCAGTAACATAGGAATCCGATGAAAGTGGCGACCACTCCGGACCCCAGCAACATCAACATGAGCTTTGAATGAGAAAGAAAACAAAATTAGTGTTATTTAGTGATGTCCTTTTGGTTATTCGTAAATAGCCGTTTAGTCAAGTTTAGTTGATCGGTTGAATTTCATTTGGTAAAACGGTAGAAATCTGTTAAAATGTGACAAGTTTAATTGGATATGAAACCGCTTCTTATAAAAATAAAATGCTACCATATTAAAAAAGCTTTTGAAGAAAGAAAAATGCATTTCAAATCATTACAACTATTCACCTATCCTCCTGGTTACCTGCGATACTTTTTGCTTAGTCTCTTCTTCTTCATTCTAGCGTTTCCCAGTCGCATCCGAAGCTTTCACCTCGGAGTCTGGGGTCCGCTTTACCAGTCTTAACTGTGGATTTGGCTGGATCTCGATATTTTCCATGAAGCGACTGCCATTTGACCTCCACAACCCAATGGTGACATTAAGCAATATCGAAGCATTGTAGCTAGACCATTGTTGTTGGACTTTTTAGGGCTTCAACTACCCATAATGACTGCCATAGATATTCGTATGGCAACTGGGACCGACGACTTAACGTGCTCTCCGAGGCACGACCAGAAATCAAACAAATGTACCAAAATTAAACATTTCTCTTTAAAAATAATCATAAATTCATAACAGTTTTTACGGACAACATTAATTCATAATTTGTCATGAATTAGGAATGTAAATTAAATACTTAGAAATCAAACGTAGGAATTACTCTTACATACTAAAACATGAATAGATTTAGTATGTAAGAGTAATTCCTATGTTCACTCATGAAAATTGGATTGGGTTGAATTGGGTTAAACATAGTTGAATATCCCATCATTGTTATCCCATTAGTTCTACGCTTCATAATATTAATATTTTGGTTCAAGCTCTATGTTCAACTCTTCTCCTCCAAAACTACCACCAGTATCTGCCTGCAACAAACTTTGTGCCCAAATCCGTTTATATTCTCTCATCTGTATCGCATTCCCATCCCATTTATATCTCAATATATTTCTTTGCTGTGAGTACTTTTTTCTTTATTAACATCTCTGCATCAATAACTACAGCTAGGTCCAAAAAGTGTGAAAAAATTAGTCCACTCCACCCATATTATTCTCTATAAATATTTTGATCACTTTAGACTTTTTACTTTTTCATACTGCTTGTCTTTTTTGGACCACGGCTCACACCTGACATGGATCTTATCGTAGTGACAATAAAAAAGGCTTATGCATAAGCATAATCATCTTCATGTGAGCTGCTGAATTTAATAGTCTTCTGGTAGCTTCTGGTAACTTCTGGCGCACGACGTTCTGATAGAAAAACTTGATGTTATTGGAATACGGGAGCCTGCACTTCTATGGCTATCAACATACCTGAGAATCAGACAACAACGTGTTGTAACCACAAAAATTGACAAAAACTATAATGCGATTGACTATTCATCTGATTCTCAATACAATGTATGCGGCGTTCCTCAGGGGAGTGTACAAGGTCCTATACTATTTCTAATATATAATCAACAACCAGTATCTTCGATCATAAATGCATCTTATATATCTACCGATGACATCAAAAAAAAAACAATAAATGCAATTAAACATCACGAAGACGAAATAAATAAAACTATTGACATGCTAATCGAATATCTAAATAGGATAAATAATTTCAAAATTAATTTAAATAAATCAGTATAACGTGCAGTGCACGTTAACCAATATTACAATAAAAATTATAATTTTGTTTTGAGTATACCAAAAATAAATGAAGTGAAGGAGACTAAATTTCTAGGAATAATGCTGGACCAAAATATATGATCCGAAAGAGTCAAGTTGAAAGCGTAACAAATAAAATGAATAAATAAATACATAAAGTATACGCTTTAATACTGCCTACAATTCAAGATGAATTGAACATTATTCATTTTTACTTTGAAATAACACAGATAGAGGTATAGATATACATGCCTCGAAGTACTAAATACTTACTAATTATACAAAATCTAGAAATTATCAAGAGTTTAACAAAATTGCATTTGATTGACTTACCGATGTGTGAGCGCACCGCTGCACCTCCACCCTCCGACACCACTTTGAAACAAAATGACCGATGTAAAGTATCCAAAATTTAGTTTCATATACCTTAATGTCTGATAGACGTCTAGTCACTGTTAAATCAAATAGTAAAATCATTCAAAAATAGGGCCGCAATTTTATTTGATTCTTATGTACTATGAGCAGTATACAGATGTCGGTACGACGCTACATTGACTTTGAGTATACCTAAGTACTAAGAGAGTTGTTCATAATTATGTTAATGTTCACAATATACACACGTACTAGCAGGTATGTCTCAACAACATAAAAATACCTAAAGGTTTACTTGAATCTTTCTGTTCGGATCAAAATATCAAAGAATCAATTTCGTTATTCAATTTAGGCACATAAAGAGAGCATATGAACGTCAAAATATTAAGTAAAAAAATATTTATTAAATAAAGTAAAATAAATAAAAGTAAAGTAAAAAAAGGTAAGAGTAAAAAAAGGGAAGTAAAATAAATCATTTGAAAATGATTCTTTCGATGGTTCGGTAAGTTGGTTCTACTGAGGAGATACCAGCAAGAAACTCAGAGAACTCGACATTGGTTAACTCGCCTTTTGTACAGAAATATCCTTTTGTATTTAGTTGATAAAATGTTTTGTGTGTACAATAAATAATATGAATAGAACTAGATTTCCCTTTTTTAAATGTGGTTTTTTGTACAATTTATAATGTACGATTAGGATGACTATGCATTTTTATCAATAAGATATTCGTCTACATTATAATAACCTTTTTCCATTAAACACTTTTTCACTTTTATTTTAAACTTATTCAGTGGCATGTCAACCAAACCCTGAGGAATTTTATTAGATGTTTTTATACTCGTACAGTAACCTACAAACGAATCACCAACCATATGGATCCTGAGTATTGGCACTGCCGGTTTATCTTTATTTCTCGTATTATAATTATGAGCGTCAGAGTTTTTTTTTTTGGAGAGATCTAGGTTCCGTACATATAAAATATTTTCGTAACTATATGTATTTAGTAGCGACCGTTAAAATAATAATTTCTTTAAATAGTTCTCTCAGCGAGTCACGGGGTCTGAGGCTGTAGATTGCTCGTACCGCTCGTTTGTGTAATATGAATACAGTCCCAATATCGGCAGCTGAGTCCCACAGCAGCAGACCATATGACTCGCTATGAAAGTAGCTAAAATAAATTGATCATATCAATCACCGAACCAATAATCATGTCGGCGAAATCGCTACACCGCGCCACTTGCATTGTATATTTTATGTATTACAGTAAAGTAATCAATACGCTTTCAGGTAGCATAACAGGCGCGACTCATCCCTTTTCACCTAATTAGTTTTAATCGTCATCCATTTTGTATTACCGAAATACAGGTACTTACTTATAATCTTTACAATCTTTAACGTGGTTTATCTTAAACTCAATCCAAACACTGTCGTAGTAAGCTGAGACGGTGCTTTGTAGGGGCATCTCATATGTCCATACGTACCACGACGGCGTCCATGTCTGTAGCTGCTAGACTAGAGGTTCTGCGGAGGAACCACCGACTCAACGCAGCACCACTCCACCGCCGCTGTCGGCTGGCCGCGTACTACTTAATAAGTAAATTTACGGCTGTAACAACCAATCAACGACCTCCACGTATGGTTTTTAATATTTGTGTTCTCACTCTAACGAAAGGTAAAATTGATTATATTGCCCACCTGAATACTGAAAATAATGTTTGTATATGGTTTTTAATTGGTATCTGGAAGAGTGAGAGTAAGAGAGTTGAGGTAGACTCGAGTGCAAAACATCTCATTGGGGTCCATTCATGCAATAGGTATTGTCATTCAAATTGAGTGTAACGGTCACAGGGTCATGACCGTCACCCACGACCCACGAAGGGGTAGAGATTGGAGCGCGGCGCGGTGCGTAGGGCGCAGTGCGCACGCGCGACCGATTCGTCTAGGCGACAGCAAGGCGCGATATCCATCTCGCGCAGGGCTGTCTCCTCCACAGCTCAGTGTGAGAACCAATCATTTTCAATTTCATTTATCTATGCTAGCTGGCCCTTTCCAGGTTTTTCCCGTGACATACTTCACCCTTTGCTAGGGTTGCCAACTCTTTTTTCGAGAAAAAAAGTATAGTTAGGTCTGAGAAGAAAATTGAACAGTATTCTAGAAAATAGAACAGTATTTTACAATTACATAAATTAATTTTAACAAAAAAGTTCAACCGACTTCAAGAAACGAAAAAGTGGCACTAAAAAGCGAAAAATAACTGCGGTGCCTAGCCTAGCCCGAGAGGTTTTTAATTTATTTTTCTCTTTTTAGTGAGTTATAATCGATCCATCGTCCATCCTTTGCTTAGGTTCCTATCATCAGCAGCTTAAAATCACGAGCAGATAATTTTTAAATGCAAATACTGAAATTAAATTATGTTAAAACAGCAGAAACAGTGTTTTGAGGATTTCCCTAGATCCTGTTATCCAATCCTGACTCCCTTGATCCTGTCATCCTATTCTGGCTCCCTGAATCAAAACAAAGATCATAAAAATCCGTTTCACAAAATACGGTTTTACATACAACGGTTCGTCACCTATTTTGCTCCCTTAAGTCTGTCTGTCTTAAAAGAAAGCATGGTTTTGTAAAATCTAAAATGGTAATATGGTTCCCATCAATTTTTTTATGGATAAATTAAACATAACATAAACTCACGCCTATATCCCCGAAGGGGTAGGCAGAGGTGCTAGCACCCACATTTAGCCGTTTATGTTTAGGTCCCAATGTAATAGGTGGCGAGCCTATTGCCATTAACCGGGCACTTATAAACTTGCGATAAATACACACATAACTTCGAAAAGCATCGAAAAGTCATTGGTGTGTGCCACCGGTGGATTAATTAAAAGATTTAATATATGGCTGGCAAATAGAAGATAGCTGTGAACTGTATTATTTTCTATATTATGATTTATCATTAATAAATTTTGGATTATCATGGGACAATCAACACCTAAACTTATAAAATAATTGCAAATTGGTGCCCAATTAATTAAAAATCAATTGCTGCACATTTTTGTAGTGTTATGCATTTTGATGCTGAAAACAGTATTTTGGATACTGTTTATTTGTTGAACAGTAAACAGTATAATTGGGTGTAAAACAGTATAATACTGTTTTAAACAGTATGGTTGGCAACCCTACCCTTTGCACCGAATTAACCCATAATGGCCGCTTAAAATTAGTTTTAAAACAATGTACTTAATTGAATCTGCTCGACTTGTTGACATTGGACAGTCATGATTACTGTTTCGCTCCCTTAGGTCATAATATTTATATCTTAATAAATCCCTTAATTTTGAACTATTTTAATATATTATGTTATTAGGTTCAACATGTAGGTGTCATCCCTGCAGCATCGTCTCGCGACAAGGCGCCGGAGTGTCGGCCACACTTGTTGCGATACGTCGCGTTTCCCTCCCGACACACTCTGAAATTCCAGCTACACGACTGAACACAGTAATCCTCATACAACAAAACGATCAAGTAGCGCCAGTGAGACACAGTGTTCTTGTGTTTTGCGGTTCCGTTGTAGTTTGTATACGACAATTCAGTTATAAGATAAACTGCCATGGTGTCGTCACGCGGCTTCAAAACTATGATTTTTATATTCTTTTGCATCGATTTTGGTGCGAGTGTCGGCAGGAGACGTTGCTAAGAGATGTTTATCAGCGAATGATTGAAAAACTGCAGAATGTAAAGGGCGATTTGAGATTGTAGCTGACCCAGGTGAGTCTCGTGCTCTTTATTATTAACGTCGAAAGAAATAACATGCGGGAATGGTGTCACTGACGTGGATGCCTGAGATCGTGCGAAGTGGACGAGGAATTGAGGGCTTCGGATACATTGGAGACACAACGTTAACACGATATACTCTGAAAGTCGTCCTGTCTTGATGATGCTCGCGGTGGATACAGAGCCGTCGAATACTGAATCACTTTGTGTTGTGCTGGTGCAGCCTGGACGGGCGGACGCAGCAGCTCCAGCATGGGCGTGCAGGGCAGCGGCGGCGTGGGCGGCGGCGTGCCGCGCCATCGCCCCAGCCACGTGGCCTACTACGTGGCGCTCGCCGGCATCCTCAGCCTCCTCGGCATGCTGCTCCTGTACTTCTTCTACTTTTTCATTAAGAAAGTCAAAAGTAAGAGCCATTTTCTTTCAAGCTCTGTGTCTGTTTCATGCTGTGCGCCCCTGTCTGTTATCTGCGAGTTAAAAAGTTTGAGCCTGTGAGTCATATTTTTAGGTATTATACCTTGGTACTTAAATCATATTCGGATGAAAATCAGCACAATTATCACTGTGCAACGTCTTGACCAAGTACCAATGTTATTATAGTATTTTCACAACTATAGTGATATCAGACTCGAACCGACTAAAACGCACGCGCTGTATATAGGTATGGGTCGTGAGTTGCCGCAGGTGAGATTATCGTAGAAATTTATCCTAACTTACTTTCTAATATCTAGGTTTTTTCGATATACTGTCGTAAACAATTTGTATTTAGATCTCCTTGTATGTAGCCAGTCTGTGCATTTCAGAGCTCAGCTCCATGGAGACGCCAACGCTGATAGCTACATCATGCCGCCCACCACCGATTGTAGCTCCTGCCTACCCTGTACAACCAGGTACTTTTTTTAAATTATACCTAATAGGTAACACACGTCAATTTTACTTCACCTCGCCCGATGCAAGCTGAAACTGTCTCAGAAAGGTCGCCATTATAATGTTACAATAGCGGCAAGCATATTGACGGTCTCATCAGATGCTTTTGCATGTACTTACCTATTGTCCAATTAAGTCATTTTTTTAAACTGTGATAATAAAGAAGTATTCTAACAATATGATGTATGTAACATTCCAGTGGTACGTGAAGGTGCGAGTGAGATGGCGAAGCTTTGCGCTCAGGTGCCTCCGCCAGGCAAGGGCGGCACGGTGTACCCCACGTCTACTTCTCCTGCGGCCATCCGCACCGACACAGGAGATCGGCCACAATCTGAGCCTGTAATACCAGAGAATGATAGTCCGACGACTCCAAGTGCTCCTGATGCAACTGCAGCCCGTCCTGAACCACTGCCACTAAAGCAAGCACCTCCAGTATTGGCCGTAGAAACTACAGAATCTGTCGCAGCACATTGATGTTTCTAAAGTGAGAGAGTTGCATCGACGAGTCCAGTTTTAACATATAATTTATTCAATTTGAAATTTTCAATCTTGTACTTTTTATATGGCTATCTAAACTACTTTCATATATTTCTATTAATCGAGTTTTCTACATATGACTTTAAACTTTTATACGTTTTACAAATGTATTCAGGGCATGGTAATTGCTAATATCTTTACTCGTAAGTACTATATCTATAGATAAAGATGCCGCTACCTCATTAACTATAAGCTTGTGCATCTTGTCAGTGTTTTCACTCTCTTCTCTTATGCCTTGACTGTCGCCAGTGTCCACCTTCTACTTAACCTCTTTGCAGGTCATTCTTCTCTATGTTCTCGTCAGTTTTTTCATATCATCCTCTACGACTCCTATAAGGGTGTGTTGAGATCATTCAAGGGATCATCCAACCGATAATAATATAATCAATGTTCTCGTCAGTTTTTCCACATCATCCTCTGCGACACCTAGTTATGGTTTGTCGAGTACAAGGCATCTCCAACCGATGTACTAATTAATGTCAAACTGTATGTTACGTCAGACTTCAGTCTTTATTTCAGACTTCAGTTCAATCATCATCATTCATCCCTTTTATATTGTTTTTTGTTTGAGGACCGGCTGAATATTTTATGAATTGGTTATTTTTAAAGAACGTGAAATTGTGATTCTTATGAGTATTTTTTAGTAATGGTGCACATACCTTCTGACAAGCGATGATAAGAAAGTGTACAGTTATTGTCGCTATACCACAAGGCCAACGTCGATTTAATACTCTTGTATGGTTGTTATTGTCGTACAAAGCTTAATAATCTAGTCAAAATAAATATTTTGAGCTTACATAAATACGCATAGAGCTGAAAATTGGTGGGGTCTTAAATACACCGTAATGAAAGAAATATCAAAGGTCCCCATCGATTGGGTTTGAGGCTTTTTTTTTTCAATTTAAGGTTAAAGGCCAAATATATTGAATTCTAGCAGTTTTCTCGTAAACAGCAAATGTTACCGCAAAAGTAGGTTAGACAAAGTTGTAGATCATATAATTACCTACATCATATTCCTGCTTTTCATGTTGCTAGAATTCACTAAGAAAGGAATTTTGGAATTTAAAAAAAAACGCAGAAGTGCAATCAATAGGGAGTTCTTTTCTTTCATTATGATGTATTTAAGACGGTTCTCCCTTGTTTGGTATAACAACGTTTGGTCGAATGTTACTAATTCGAACAACGTTTGAGAAAATAATTGCTTTGCATAATATCGATTGACATAATTTTCATTTCATCGAATATTTATTTGCGATAACAACCTTTGCGCTATTGATCAAAAAGTATAATGCTCATTTCATGTAATGTTCAGTTGATATTATTATGTATTTCATCGAATATTCAATTGGTATAATGTTAATGTAGTGTAGAAATGTATTTATCTGGCCCTCGGCGGCCGCTGCCGCGGCACGCTCGCTTCGCTCGCTCGCCTCGTGCTTGTTGTGGTCACAGTTCTAACCTAACCTAACCCTGCCGATTTCCGTGATGTAAGAAAACCACTAAGAGTATGTTTCGTGAAAAACAATACAAGTAAAATTGAAAAACTCTCAGTGCAATCGGCAGGGTTAGGTTAGGTTAGAACAGTGACCACAACAAGCACGAGGCGAGCGAGCGAAGCGAGCGTGCCGCGGCAGCGGCCGCCGAGTGATTCGGTATGATCTCTCGACTAAATCATTATTAGTCTAATGAAGCATTAGTTTAAATAAAATTAGTGCAAATGAAAATTCGGTGAAATGATATTATTCCAACTAAATAATTATGCTAAATAAAATTCTACCAATTAAATATTCGGTCAAATGAATAATTATGTGAAATGACTTTATTGTAACTGAAATTAGTTCAAGTGATATTCGACCAAACGTTGTTATACCAAACAAGGGAGAACCATTTAAGACCTCCACCAATTTTCAGCTCTATGCGAATTTGTTTAAGCTTGCCATTTTGTTTCGTGTAGTTACATATTTTGAGTGGATTTTTTATTTATTTATTTAACCAACGATTATAACGTGTATGGTCATCTATGACTGTGTCTGTACGTTCGTTTGATTTTGCTCCAAGTCGAGATGTTACCGTCCAATTTATTTTGTACAGACTAAGTATTAACGGTTCTGTTAGGTATATAATTATTATTTGTTGCTGGTACCTTTATGTAGAATGTGATGGTGAAATAATTTTAAATAATCATATATCCTTGTCGTTATACTTATCGCGAAATATATCTCTAAGTCTTAAGTATAGCATTTTTGATATAACTAATATTATCGTATTGTAAGTCATTTTTTAATATTTGATACGAGTATATCCAACCATGGTTTTTAATAGGTTCTGGTTAGTTCCAAGACTCCTCGTGTGTTGCTCATCCAATAGAATAACTATATAAAGTGCAAAAACTCTTCATTTTCATAAGCAGACCTAGGTATTTAAACGCTTTGTCAACATCATTTCTCCTATATTTTCTAATGAGAGAGTGACTAGCGTTAAAAAATAATCATGATTCTTAAGCCAAAAACAGTGTAATAATATGTATAAGTATATAGGTATATATTATTTTGCTGCTTTTATGATTTATATGATTACCTAAGTCAAAATTCATGGAAGGTACAAAAAAGTATAAACTACACTATTAACTAAAATTTTAAAAATTAACATCTGCAGAGGAGTTTGTACCTACGCGCTATGTAGCGACCCCTATCCTATCTCAGCTCCCCTAGCTTCATCATCTGTCTACAAGCCTACCAACAGAATGTATTGTATACTGTATAGGTAGGTAGTTGAGACAATAAGTACTACCTATAGCATATTTTTGTAAATGCTATTGTATTATTATTCTATGGGATGACTTAAAGAAACAGTATAGTCAAATCTGTTTTATAAATTTGTAACGAATAATATAAGTATGATAATTTGTACAAGAATTATATCCTAGCCAAATGTGACGTGCCAATCGTTTGTAACTATCACTATAAGTACTACTCAATTAAACCTTCTTGAGATAAATAAACTACGAAAACATTTGAAGATTGCAATTTTGTGATGCTTTAGATAAGGCTTGGTGTCTGTAACCATTTGTACTTGTTATAAAATAAAATATACCTAAACAAAAAGGTTTCTTTATGATATTCACCCATTAAGTATGCTTCTAAATGAATAAGCAGTGCTATGTTATACCTACATTTGGGCATCTTGGTTGCATCAAAGACTCGCAATCCTTACCAAGGTCTTCGGGGCCAGCTAACCTCATGCCTGCTGACTGACGGACGAAGACCGTCGTAGGCTTTCCCTTCGGCGAGGGAAGTAAGACAGCAATCGCGCCCGTAGAAGAGGAAATAAACCAAAATGGTAAAGAGGAGTAGGAGAGTACACGTCAGGCTACAAGCCCACAACGTCCATTACGTACAAGCTCTGGTTGCGACCGGGAGTGGCACTCGGAAGAAAGTTTTGGGTATGCCAAGATCTTCGTAGTTCGAGCCGGGCTCACCTGCCTTGGGTGGGAGGACATACTATTCCAATAAGGTATTCATTTCATTCGATTATTACAAACCCAAGCTTTCGAGTTTTTCGAATAAAATCTAAGTATACGATCGTAAATCATGTTATTTTCCTGACATAATGTTTCGTTTATTGTACCTTTTTGGTCCCTTGCAACGACTATGTCTCGAACTTACTAACATTTACTTATTAATAAGAAAAACTAATTAAAACTAAAACTGATATTTGAAAAACTCATAAAACTCGAATACCTATATTTCGAATAGGACGGTAAGTAAAATTCGAATAATAAAATTATATATATAAAATTATATATGTATTATATTCGAATAATAAATATATATTAATAATATAATATTAATTATATTCGAATAATATATTATTATAATATATTATCATGCCCTTGGGACACAGTGCTAATTGACGCACTGGCTCTGCTTTGCCTCTTGAGATTGTGAGGTCAGGCGGCGAGTGTATGCACAAAGAGAGACTGAACTGGTGTGCACCGAGAACTGAAACCACAAGAAACCACAGACAATAAATATATTACGAACGTACTTATAACTTAGTGCTTCAAAAATATTTATGAACTAAAAATAAAAGGACAAATTACTTAATGCCTTAATTGTATGAATTTTGAGTAGCAATAAATTGTTTATACCTAAACAAAACGTAACAATCATAATGATATTACTAGGAAGCTGGTGAGAACAAGGTCCTTGGTTTAAATGTGGATTTTTTCATTCATATCAAAGATAATTACTCAATACGTGCTCAACTCATAGTAAAAGTTGGTACCTACCTGCTTATATACCTACCCACAAAGTTTTGTATAATGTGAGCGTATTGATAACACACGTACCGACATTCAAGACAACCTCACTTAGCACAAGTCGGTACAACTGCTAAATAATGAACCAGCCTAGTGTGCAAGCCTTCCTCTCAGGATTGGTACTGCCGTCGAACGCTCCCGGAAAAGCCAAAACCATTACATACAATAAGTCATCCTCGACCACCCAACTGCAAACTTGGCACGCACCTGCGTACCTAATCACTGAGGATGATGATGACGCTCCAGGGTAGGCGCTAGGCAGAAACAAGAGCCCGCCACCTGCTTCTGACCGTACACAGGTCATGAGCTATCTCTACTGTCATTAAACCTCTATACTCCTGTACTTAAATTCAACTAGCGGGAATCGAACCCGCGACTTGACGCAGAAGTCGAAAACTCGACCGCCACACTTACTACACAACCTACCTAATAATGCTGTTCAAATATAATTATCGTATATGGTGTTGCATACGTCCATAGGCCACGGTAACAACTTCCCATCAGGTGAGCCGTGCGCTTGTCTGCCACCTAAGTGGTATAAAAAATGAAACAATCACATTTTTTGTAACATAAACTTTATTAACACGGCACCATGGACTAGAATGTTCAGAAACACTGCCTTACACCTACGCATAGTGAAGCGACGATCTGTATGTATATTAATAGACCAGCAGTGGCCCCTTCCCACTACCGCAAATCGCGGGAACAGAACCCCTTATCTCTGACTTAGCACTGCTAAGTTAGCAGTCGAAAACTCTACCTCTTCGCCACAGAGGTCGTCAGTAGTTGAAACTACGCACAAGCGAGATTCAATCAACATACTAGAGTAGGTACATAGAAACCATTAGAATAAGGCATTGCACGGTGTCCATAGCAAGAATTGTATAACGGAACGCTTAATTGACGGTAACTAGATTTGGGACAGGGCCGCACTCAGCAGCGGTTAGACCAGTGGCGGGTGCATCCACGCAACCAGTGGCGGGTGCATCCACGCAACCATCGGCCCTCTTCATTGACATCAACAAGGCAATATAACTCTTATAAATTACTCTCACTACGTGTCACATAATATAATGTAAAAATATAATTTGGCTTGTAATAAGAATGGGGCTTCTGTGTGGCAATTATGTGATTCACTGTCAGATAACAATATTGTATTGTTGTAGGACATTCTACATATTAAATACTCGTGGATTTACTACCTCTCTTACTTTTAAAGTTAAGCCCTTAGGTAGAGAAGCCTTACAACATTGCACATTTTACTCATTTTAACGGAACATGTATGTATAATAAAAATATATTAAGTATATTCTAATATTTTCGTGCAACGCGAAATCATTTCTATCTATTTTCATCTTCGACGTAGATTTACGATTTGATAGTAGACGCCATTCTCTTAAGTGATTTATGCTTATACATTATAGTAACACCCACACGACAATATTGTAAACCTGGCAACTACTGATGGGTATTGTCGATAAGAGACAAAAAGTCAAAAACGAAAATTGATCTTCTAAGTACCTTACCCGCTTCTAAATATATTGGGCACAAAAAAGGCAAAAATTTACAAGATCACGAAACTGTAAGGCCCATTTTAATGTTATATACTATCTATAAACTTTGAACAAATGTTTGTCATACTTAATTTGCATATAAAATAGATTTCAATAAAAATTAAACTATCCTAACATCGAGCGAGTTAATGCTTTGGCGCATTATATGGCCGTCTCCTTGTGGTCATGAGCAGCGTAGTGATGTATCTCGTCATATGCGGGAGGACGCTCCTCGCAATCTTCCATCTCCAGGTCCAGGTCACTCTCTGTAATACAGTATTACTTAATTAGAAAATTCATAAAACGTATAGTATCGCACATGATGTCAACTATTACTGTCTACTTGAATCTACACCACATAAACAAAAGCATAGGAGCCAATGTTTCTAATATTTAAAAAAGGTCAAAATGAGACTACGTGCTAATTTAGAGAAAAAAGTACATGCAATACTAATAAAATTATGAATGCTAAATATTAATGAAAATTTCTATTATGGCGTGCAAAATATTTAAATTTCTTTATAACGTGTAACATGAATAATAATGATAACAACGAATTTTTATAGACTTATCCAATATTGAAAAAGTATTGCTTTGAGTTTTATCGTAAGAAAAATGACATGCTTAGAGTTGAGTTGTGCAAAAAGTAGTTAGATTACAACCAATTGAAAATGTAACGATAACTATAAAAAAAAGTTTCCACATTGCCACAATGATACCCGTCACTAAGCGTCACCTGAAAATGCTCCAGACTCAGGCCTATGCGTTGGCGCAAGAATGTCTCCATCACTCGCATGCCTTGCTCTCATTACACCCAGCGACGCCCCTCTTGAGTCCGGGGGCACCGGCCCTGCCCTCTCAGCGCGGGCCCGCAGCTCCGACATATCGCCGACTTCGGCCAGGTAGCACGCGCCACCATCGTACCCCACCGGCTCTGTGCCACCATACACATGCAGCCAGACACACACGTGCGACATATTGCACACTAAGCATTGGCTTTGATCTGTAAAAGCTTTTGAACGGGCCACAGGAAGTGAGAAATAGAGAAGCGACAGGTACTTAGTTTGGTTATAGTTGATAGAATAAGATGAAATAAAAGAACAGAACATATAAAATTAAATATGGGATTATTGATAGTAATCGAGAAGAAAAACTTCCGAAGTTAAAAAAGTTTTTAGATTCATTTTTATTTCTTTTGTTAATATTACTGTTTTCATCTTGTGCTCTTATTCAAATCTTTTCTTTGTCGTTCTTCCATTCCATTTTCCTTCCTTTTCTCGTATCCTTCACTCTCAATCTATTTCAGTCTTCACTTCAGTCATTTCATTCGTCATTACGGTTCATACCACTCATCCTCTCGTAACGTTCCGTTCCTACATGATACAACAACAGATATTGTTTTGTTGTGGTTATTTTTTGATCTCAAGCGAGTATGACACCTGTAGAATCCGTAGACTTGATGCATATATATTTAAACAAAACCCTATGCCAAGTTAAGTTATTCTTAACAATGATATTAAATATACATAATATTTTGATAGATTAGTTTAAGTTTATTCGTTAACAAAAATTGAATATTGCTGGACGTTCAACATTTATATTTATTTCTGAATGTTAATTAACATAATTATGTTTTTGTTATCATTTAGTATTATTATAATATGGCCGTTTCTTCTCCATGAAAAGGTCACTCTAAAGATTAAACAATCTAATTTAGCACTTTCGAACAAAAAGTGTTACTTGAAAACCAGTACTGCTTTTCCTCGACAGTGAGGGCGAAGACATCTAGTACCTACCCGTGACCGTAAGTTCATGCCATACTATTCTGAAACATGCCCTTCAGCTGCATGCATTTTTATTATAACATCATCATTCAAACAGTGCAAGATTCTACGTCAGTTACGAGCATCTCCTAAAGATATTTTATAACCCTGGATTTAACCTTTCTCATACGCAGTAACTGGGTTTACTTTAATGCTACAGTTACCATGTATGAGAAAGAGATATATGCAAAAACAAGAAAAATTACAGAACACAGGCCAGATTAGTTCGGCGGTAACATCAAAGAGACTTACCAACGGACGGCGGGGGGAACACATGCTTGCTGATACTGAGCCTGGACTCGATAGTGTGGTGCTCCGCGCCGGAGCGGTCCAGGGTGTCTAGTTGCTCAATAACATCGTCGAAGTTAAACCCAAGATTGTATGTCAGAGTTTCGTCTACTGGAGCGAGAGAACCTCGCGGACGCTCCTTAGATCGTACCGACTCGTTGAAAGACTGCTTGGCATCTTTGGCTTTGAAAATAGCCTTTGGTTGAGGATTCTCGCAGACTTTTTCGTTATTTTTCAAGCTAGTGTCTTCTTCATCTCCGATATAGAAGTTGGATTCAGTGGCATCGGTGTCTTTGATGTCAGTTGATTGTCTTTCCTTCCTACCACGGGATGATTTTATATTAGTGTAATGCTTTTTACAAGTTTTGCCACCAATGTGCTCCTCGCTCTTGGCTTCTATCGAAGAGGACTCCGGCTCAGCATATGGAGCTAAGTCGGGACTTTCACTGGAATCAGACGCTAGAGCCTCATTGCTATTTTTTTCTGGGTTTAGAGGAATGTAAAGATCCTTGCTTGATCTCTCCCAGTCTCTTCGGTGAAGTACTTCATCGATGACACTAGGAGCTGAATGGTATCGTGTCTCCGGGTCGTTGGTGTCATGGTTGGACTTGCGACGGCTAGGAATTTCTTCGTGGCTGCGGTGGGCTGACAGGGGCTGTTTGTAACCTGGATAGCAGATAACAGTTATATGACATGTAGTTACAAAAATTGTATCATCAAATGATATTAATACTGAGTTTATCTCAAGCTCAAACGTTTTATTTGCTGAGCCATTATCGTTATTGCAAAGTTAGTTCTACCTGTGAACTAACTTTACAATAACAGTAAAGCAAACCGGAACAGTCGTAACGAGTCTAACTAATATTCTTGGCTCACTATCAAGGCTGTAGTCAACTCGGCCAAGGTGAACAGTTGCGTCTTCGTTCAAGGGGTCATTATTTTGATGAATTTGCTAAATTGCTAAACCACTGGAGTCAATGTACCAAATGAATGAGCGATTATATTTTGTAGATGTGTCCTTCTCTTACTTATTCGTTAAAAGACGTCATAGGTGAAGACTGAAGAGTAATATTTAGGTATAATCTTCTTTCATCTATTATAAATTGCAATGGCGTGCTCTAAAATATACACAATAGCAACAGTTCATAATCTTGTGGAATCGTAGAGCTTTACAGCGGTGACGATAATGATCTATGAGACACTGTTTATATGTATACACATACATACATACATGTACAGTCACGCCTCTTTCCCAGTGGGGTAGGCAGAGACCACTGATTTCCAATTGCTACGATCCTAGCATACATTATCACTTCTTCTACTTTCATAATTTTTTGCATACATGCTCGCCGGTATAATGAACATTAAAATCAAATTACTTTTGGCCCAAAAAAACACAGCATTCATTTTCGATTAGTAATCTTGACGAGCAACTTGTGTGACTGATGGTGTGTCCTCCTAGGTTGGTCGATTACCTGATGTACTAGATTGGTCGATTACCTGATGTACTAGGCAGGTGTAGAGACACGGCACTGCTGCCCATGCGCCGGCCAAAGATATCACTCGAGCGTCGCCGGGAACCAGATTCTGAAATAATAGCTCACGTATTATGAACTAGCCCCTCGTTGGGCGCCAAGAATATGGTATGTAATCTATGTGAAAATAATAATAGCTCACGTATTATGAACTAGCCCCTCGTTGGGCGCCAAGAATATAGTATGTAATCTATGTGAAAATAATCATCAAACCAGGTTCTGTGACCCACGTGACAGGTTGCGAGGATTTACGGTTGTAGAAGACCCTACCAACATCCATAATGCCCAAATAAGCCTCACCTGGACGTCGGTGGTTCACCTGCTTTCCCAGTTGTCAAGGTTATCACTTTGGAGCCGGAGCTCTTTTGGATTGGTACCTCATCTGTCAATCGGCAGGTGTACTGACTATAATGTGAGGTAGACTCGGGCCGAGAGGATTGTTATATCTGTTCACAGAACTGTACATACCGTGAACATGCGCCAACACCGGCCGTTGTGGGTGTTTGCCCGATGTGCTATCTGAAATGAAACCATAAGTCACACATTCATAGCAGTAGGCTCAATATAATAGCAACACTATACGGTCGCATAATAAGAGACTACCATTGGTAGTTGACGTCAGACAATCAATCAGACAGCGTCCGTGGCGTAGCGGTAGTGAACGTGGCCGCTACGCAGGAGGCGCGGGTTCGATCCCCGCTCAATACGAATATTTGTGTTCATGAAATATGGGTATTTTGGTCAGGTCGTACCTCGGAGAGCACGTTAAGCCGTCGGTCCCGGTTGCCATAAGAACATCTATGGCAGTCGTTACGGGAAGTTGGAGCCCTAAAAAGTCCAAAAACAATGGTCTAGCTGCAAGGCTTCGATATCGCCTAATGTTGCCATTGGGTTGTGGAGGTCAGTTGGTAATAGCTTCACGGAAAATATCGAGGTCTAGCCAAATCCGTAGTTAAGACTGGTAAAGCGGACCCCAGACTCCGAGATGAAAAGCTACGGATGTGCCTGGGAATTAACGCTAAGATGAAGAAGAATCATAGTGCCACGGGGCTGTCACCAATCTAATCAATGGAGGTATGGATTATGAAGCAAGACATCCAAACTGGACTAGAGTTCACATTGACCATCGATTCGTAACGCAGTCCCGTCCTGAGAAAACTCCGGTAAGAAACCCAGACGACTTTTTTGTCTATTTGCAAACATGTTTACATAAAGAAGTACCTACTTAGAGTAAACAGTTAAATTTCCAAGCTTTTTTGTTATTAGGTACTTATTTATTAAATATTTCTATTTTCAGTATTTTCAATGGGGAACTTTTTTAGAAGGGAATACATTTACTCTGGGATAGGTTACTGAGTAAATCTTAATATACAAACTAAAAGGTTATTTTTAATATCATAATCTCTAACAAAACGGTAGAGGCATTATAAGAAGAGAATGAAGAACACCCCACCATGTGCCTCTTGCCCAGCTCGTCTAGCCAGTGGGTGTGCGTGTGCCAGGCGCCAGGCCCTGCTCAGTGCTCACCTGAGTTGGCGTCGTCGGGCCAGCAGCATAGCCAGCACAGCAGCAGCAGCGGCGCGCACACCTCGGCGCTGAGCACGCCGGCCGCCAGCCCCGACGCGCCGCCGCCCAGGCCCATGCCGGAGCTGGGACCGCACCTACCCCCCGACGGAACTATCTAAGACAATAAACATCATTACAGCGTCTGTTTGTCTTTGTATTGCATATGTATAAATAAATAAATAACAATTTCTGTACTCTTCAAAAACGAAGAAATAATGCGTGAGAATATCATTTAGATAAACATTTATAATGTTTATCGCTGTTGTAAAGTCAACCTGATCTAATGGAAGGAATTGTGGGAAAGCGGGTTCAAGAGTTCAAATAAAAGTACAATCCTTGGACGCGACCGGGTGGTGCTCAGATGAAGAACATGTTTGTTGCAAATATTTTAATGACAGTAGGAACCTAGTTATGGCAATATACCAGAATCGACTGTTGGAAAGCACCCCCTAAATCTTACAACGAGACATAAAACTGGCGACTATACCTTGGCAAGCAAAATACATGAAGGTTATTTTATGATTGTCAAACTGCAGTTGAAAATAATGTGCTTTCTGCATATCAAAAGGGGAAATATTGACCTTGCTTACTATTATTTTTATACCACAGGTGGTATACCTATACTACCTATATAATATCTCAACTGTGAATTGTTCATGTGTAACGTACTCGTAGGTACTCGTAGATAGGTACGTTACAGGCAGGCCCACGCTTGTTAACTACAACTGGCTAGTTAACTGAATGCAGGACGTGAGTGCGAAGTGCCTCATATTAAATTGTGACTAAATTAATCAGAATATTGTATTTTTGTAGTAAATACCTAACAATAGTTAGGTTAAGACAGAACCACAGATTACCTGACAGAACGGACAACAGTTAAAAGGTCAAACTCTGTCTGCCTGTTTGTTACGCTTTCACGCCTACACCACTGAACCGATTTTGATGAAATGTGGTATAGAGATAACCGATATCTAAACGGGCGGAGCCGCGGGTGACAGCTAGTTTGTAATAAATTAACACTTCAGATCGATGGTATAAAATAAAAGTATCGCCATCAAAATTACATAATAATACACCTAAGTACTAAGTTTTCATTGATTTTGAACAGATTCTCGGTTCTCGCTGAGCTCACGGTGTAAAATAATAAAAAACACCCAATAAATCGCGATAGAATCCGTTAAAAATAGTTTTATTTCAATGTGTAGGTACATAACATTCGGGTAAACTTCCTACAATAAGAAGCAAAGTACTACCTATAAATCAAAACCAATAAGAACTGGAATTAAATAGTTTAACTTACTTATAAAACAACTTTCAAAGTTCCAATAATGCATATTGGAAATTTGAAGCGTGTAATAATTCCAAAATGTTATTAATTTTCACTTTTAAGTGTTTTCTTCTTCATCCGAGCTTATTAAGGGATAAATTATAAGTATCGACACATACGACATACCAGTATTAATTGAAGTCCAACGCGTTCTCCGCACTAAAGTTCTTTACATCTCTTTACTGTCCTGGGTGTTGCTGTCGACGCTCACGGAGTTCTCGTCAGCAGCGATGCGAGGAGTGGTGGTCGTGCGTGCCCGGCAGTGGACAGTGGTGGGCTCTCTCGTTGTTTACTGTGTACTGTGTCGGAGCGAGCGAGCGAGCGAGGCGAGTGCGACTGGACCCTGTCGAAGCCGAAACTCTCGCCAACGAGAGTAAAATTTATGGGTTTGTGGCACACCGGGGGATTGTGCGTATCTATTAAAGAGAATAAGAATGAAATAATGAAGAACGATGCATTTTTTGTGTTATATGCTCGTTCCTTATGGTGTACAATATCAAATGCTTTGTAAAGTTGAACGTCATAAATTTTTTTAACAAATAAGACTTCTCGAACGGAAATGTACCGAGAAGTGCATGAAATAAATAAATAACAAATACAACTGAAAATATAAACATGCGCTTAGGACTTTTGTTGGAATCAGTGCCAAGCCAAAACAGTATAAGGCAGATATAACCATATCGCGATCGGAGTGTACTAAAATGCCTGATCCGTTTCCACTTGCAACGGATCATATGATCAGAGTGGACGAACCCTAATCATCACCCAGCCACATCATCATTGAAATGTTTAATCTTCGGATCTTCTGTAAAACTACAAGGCAATACAGTACAAATGAGCAATACAATAAAGACGGAATTCAATCGAAGCGGTTGCCATCCGCTTCGATTGAATTTCTGCCTGTTTGGCTTGGCCTCGACTTCAACAAAAGTCCTAAATGCATTTTTATAATATTTTCAGTTGTATTTGTTATTTATTTATTTTTTGTACTCATCGGTGAATTTTTGTTCGAGAAGTCGGTTTAATTTTTTTGTTAAAAATAACTTATTTTTAATATTTTTAGATTAGCCCATCAACCACGCTACACTATATGAGACAGTATTATATCAATAATATTGATACATGTTAAATGAGACGAAACGTTTATCTCAAAGTACGAAATATGCATCGAAGGTTATTTTGAAAGTAAACAACTTAAATAAGAGCTTACAATAGGAAAGTCGGAAGCACTGAAAACTAAAATACGATGACAGATCGTTGAAATTGCTGTATCTGATACCTGTTACCTATCCTTAATAAAATATCTGTAGTACCTAAGTTAAATCAAAACGAGTATGTACAAAAAGAATTTTTAAAATCGATGCCTAAACACCGGAAATATAACTGAATATTTTGAACACTTCTGCGTACCCCTTCAAACGATTCAGGCGTGATGTTATGATGTGTATTGCAATAATATACCATTGCAGCAATCAAGGCTGATTTCTTAGTATTTATTAAAGAGTTCCGTGGTCTGTCTCTGAAACCCTTCATCGGATCTTTACGAAAATATGGGCCCATTTTGGAATAAACTTTTTTCGAGCAAAAAAAATTATTGTGTAATTCCGTCTATAAATGATGGCGCTATGCGCGTACAAACGTAAATATACATAAACATCCGAATTGATAACCTTACCCTTGTTTAGAAGTCTGTTAAAGGTCCAATATTAATGAAATTAATATAGAATTACCTCAAATCTAAACCAAAACGAATACAAAAAGATTTTTTTAAATTAATACACCGGAAATATAGCTGAATATTTTGAACACTTCGTGATAATTAGGGCTTACAATGATTATGACAAATTATGTTATGGTAAGTGACTTGGGAAACAAAGCTTCTAGCACGTGACTATTATAGCAAATAAGAGTAGGACAAATGAATATTACGTCATGTAATATTATGGCTGTTGACTATTATGGCAAATGATATTAGGGTAAATAAAATTCGGGCAAACGGCGGTATACCAACCCTCCCTGGAATACTGTTCTCCTCTATAGGATAGTTTTGCACAGTAGGTATTGCAGTGGATGCATTACCAATAATTGTGGGGTACACTAACTGGCTACAGTATTTTCAGTTATACGTAGGGACATTCATGCCCCTGGGTCATTATTTTACTTCTACCACAGCGTGTTGTTCCGATGTGCTCTTACAATCAATCATCACACTCAAAACAAGCAATAACAACTTACAATCTTATATCTAAGTTGAAACGGTTTAATAAATGGTCGCAGTCGCTCCCGCAAAAGTCAAGAGTAGGAGAGCGGATCGTGAGCTTCAAAAAAAGCGTTGTAATGATGATAATTTTCTTTTACGGTAAAATGTCCAACAGTCATTACATTATGTAAAAAAGACATCAAACGTTCTGTTACAGAGATCAAGTGACAGAAAGAGCTAAGTGCCATTAGGTGATATGAAGCCGGCAATGAGGATCCCCTGCTCCCAGATCCCAATCGTTCGAAATCGAATCGTTGTAGAGTTTCCATCGCGATGACGTCGCTCCCGGTGTGTCCCGGGCGCGCCTGGCGCCGGAGTGTCGCGCCCGGCATCGATCCCGCGCTCCCTCTCCATTGATTCGCGACACAACTGAGCTACAGCCTGCGCCGCTACGCCGCAACTAGGTTAACGCACAAACTGACACACATCATGGCTTCCAGAGACGCCCCGAAATCTTTCCATTTCACTTTTGCGTTTCAACTAAAGAAGATCGCAGCCAAAATAACCTGGCGTCGTGTTCTTACGTGGGGCTTACTAACTTTGAAGCTCTCTTGTCCTTCATAAGCACGCCAGTGTCAGGACAAACGTTCCTACAGTCACCCTCGGAAGTAGGCCTTTCTACCATAACTAAAAAGATAGTCATAGCCTATCGTCGTCCGTCCATATGGCGCAGGCGATTCCAATAATCTCAAACGCCGGTGCTCACTTACTTCTTCATCTCCGTTTTTAGGTGCTGCCAGTGACGAGAGGTCCCTCTGCAAAGGGTGCCCTGGTAGAAAAGTTTACATTTCTACTCTTATAAATAACTAGCCTTCCGCCCGCGGCTCCGCCCGCGTGCATCTCGGTTAACGCGAACTTTGCTCATATCTTCGGTTCTACTCAAACGATTGCGATCAAACAAACGTAAGATTTTAAGTCTGAGCAAGCCCTTTATAACAAAAAAACCGCATCAAAATCCGTCCAGTAGTTTTTGCGTCCATCGCGGACAAACAGACAAACAGACAGGAAATTCAAAAAAATATTTTCGTGTTCAGTATCGTTAACATAACGTAACCTAAGTATTTTTTTTTAATATCTCCAATGTACAGACACGACCACTTTAAAATTATACTGGGTGGCGCAAAAGTAGTGGCACTAAAGAAAATACCTTTATTAATGTAAAATACACTGAAAATAAACATGGACCGTTTTACTCCCCAAGAACGTGGAATAATTGTGTCAAACGCTTTTCCAGGCCGAGTTATCTCTCGTTTTGGCGATTTGCCTTGGCCTGCAAGATCACCCGATCTGACCAGTCCAGACTTCTTTCTTTGGGGTTTTTTGAAATCTCGGGTGTATGTGAACAAGCCACAGACTCTCGCAGCTCTAAAAGAAAACATTCGTCAAGAAATAACGAACATATCGCAGGAAGTGTTACGGCAAGTTATGCAAAATGTCATAAATAGGGCTCAAATGTATCAACTCTGGAGGTCACCATTTAAAAGACATCATCTTTAAATCCTAATGGTACGAAATTTAATGGTACAAATATACATTTAAAAAAACCTAAATCTAGTTTTCTAATTTAGAAAAAATGTTATAGCCGAACCAAATAGGGTCTTTACTTTTGCGCCACCCAGTATAATAGTAATAGAGTATAGATATAGTAGATACTTACATAACGGGTTCGTGGCTTACGACCCCGGTGGTTGACGCCCCTGTGGCCGAGGCCCCCGAATTCAATAACGTACCTATAATCTTCTTCCTCTTAGCGTTAATTCCCAGTCGCATCCGAAGCTTTCAGCTCGGAGTCTGGGGTCCGCTTTACCAGTCTTAACCACAGATTTGGCTAGACCTCGATATTTTCCGTGAAGCGATTGTCATCTGACCTCCACAACCCAATGTTAACATTAGGCGATATCGAAGCTTTGTAGTTAGACCGTTGTTTTTGGATTTTTGAGGGCTCCAACTACCCGTGACGACTGCCATAGATGTTCTCATGGAAACCGGGACCGACGGCTTAACGTGCTCTCCGAGGCACGACCAGACCAATGCAAATACTCATATTTCATTCACACAAATATTTGCACTGAGCGGGGATCGAACCCGCGCCTCCTGCGTAGCGGCCGCGTTCACTACCGCTACGCCACGGAGGCTGTCTATAACGTACCTATCATATCTACGAGTAAAACTGAATGTATCTGGAATTCAATAGGTACCTAAAATTCAAAATCTGAAATTCAGTATCTGAAGTAACTAAAAGGAGATGGGGAGGCTTTCATACATTCTTGGGCCAAAAATGTAATAAGATGAGGGTGGTATCAATTAAGAGCATATAAATTATTAAACCATCCCTGAAAATTCTGCAGATTTTGGATATCTGAGAGCAGAGTTATAAGAGATTTAGTAAAAGTGAGCTTATGCAAGAAATTGACATTTTAGAACTGTGATTTCTGTGGTGTTTTAATAGAAAGTGGTTATTTTTTTTTATCTTAAAATACTTTTGAATTGTACTGTATTATATTTTACTCAGGGATAATGTACGAAAACTTACAAAGAGATTTTAAAGATAATGGAGTACAAGGATGTTATGTTAAAAAAAAACACTTTAAATAATAATTATCTTTTATTCTTCTTCAATAATAATTAGAGTATTGTCTAAGAAGTGCGCAGGTGGAAATATATTACCTTATTTACTTCATTGTCTATGCCACAATTCACACAGAGATCCATGTCAAAATCCAAAATACCGAGCAAAACTCAAACAAGTAAACAAGTTTATCATTGTACTTTAAGGTAACCAGGAGCAAGCTGAGAAGTCGGTAAAGAGAAATCACTGTTAAGGGAATATAATCAAGAAATCAATTGGAAATACTCAAAACGCAGAAGTCAATTGATCATTGGATTTAAACCAATAAACTGATACAGCATACTGATATAGCATACTTTTGTACATATTTTATAAACAATTTTATATCCCATAAGCCGTGTAAATATACAATTTTTCGATAAAATAATTAATTTTGAAGATTGAATAAATAAACTGATTGACTGAAAATGGAGCTGTCAGCTGTCACAGCTTAAAAATACAGTTGATAAACACAAGAAATAATTAATCGATTAACGGAAATCGATTCAGAATTTATTTTTATTACACTATTATTTGGTATTTTAAATGGTTATTATTATTATTATGATTAAGTTTGGTTCACTCTGATTGATTTAATATCAAATTGTGATGCAAGTGTTTAAATACGCAATATTGTTTAAATAATTTTTAGTAATCGATATTTTATTTTGCTAGTGGAATAAACTTAGTTTTAAGATTTCTCGTCTTCCAGACTTTCAATTGAGCTGGTTTTTTAATATTTTGAAATAGAAAAAAATACCGCTTTTTTTAAGTCATATCTCAACTCATTACAATTTTGGCCCAGAAGTCCCCGTCTCCTTTAGTATCTAAATTCAGAAGATCCAGAATTCCATAAAGAATTGCTGTGGTCGTTCTATAAGATAAGAGGTGAGATGGTTTTGCACCAGCTTCACTATTTACTTCGCTACTGTCGCTGCTGTTTGACCTCCCAACCCAACTAGTCAAGGAAAACCTGCGCTGAACCTGCAGAGGTGAGTACCGACTCCTACCCATTCCATCCATCCAAACATTTGCTTCTCAGTGATAACTAAACCCGTTCCCACAACACACAAACCTATTCCCGGGACAAAAGTAAGTAAATGCTACTCTAGAATATAATCTGATCATCTCTGTGCCCAAACAGTCGAGCCTGATTAAGGAACAAACATACTTCTGATCTTTCGAGTCTTTAATAAAATAAGTAAAATATTAGCACGGCTCATATTGGGCTTGATCAAACGTAACGCACCTTGCGTCGTTCCGTACTAGCACTACTAGCCGACACATTCAGGTTGGTTTAGTTTTACGTTAGTTCATCTCCTACATTAGACCAATCGTAATCTACCGCATCCTCACGTTGCGACTGTGATTAAAACTCGTTGCCAAGTGGAGAAATGCCCCTGTAAGTTTCCAACATAACGCACAGAGTAGATTTTCCTCCAAGCAAGTATGTACCTCTGTAAACATTCTAATACAGTGTTGAGGCGAGAGTCGCAGGGCGCAGACGCGGGCCGCCACGCCTGCGCACAGCGCGCCGTGCCTCGACATTCGCCATCCGCGCACCGGGACACACCCGCCACCTATTTATTTAACAAAATATTGCCGACGAAAGCGAACGTCTAACAATTAACAATTAAATAAACGAAAGTGAACGTGCCAATGTCATGTTATTCAGCAGTGAATGATTCCTGAACACGGAGGGCGAGCTTCTTAGCCTTTTGTTGACACCAGGCTCGCGGTGAGTGCCTATTTCGTAACAATTGATTGCAGTTGGAGCCGACCTTGACACTTGCGGGCCATGTTTAGCCACAAGCGACTATACAACAGCGGATAATGTGGACACACATCTTGATACTTGAACAATACAATATATTTCTTTTCTAATGGTTGTTGTGACACTTTGTTGTTTAAGATTTCCTGTAAAGAGTTCCGATAGATTACTTCTACGTCACCCTATGACTTTCATCTGCTCAGTTGAGGTCCAGCCAACTCATCTAACTGATTCTTACCCCTAGAAAAGAGAACGGTTGCAGGTTTAACCCCATCCTGAATTTATATTTTTTTTTATGGCAGATATAATCTTTAATCCCTCTACTCCCACTTATTTAAAACTACTTTTTATGTTTCTCAATGACACTCATCGATATTGACAGTACCGAAGCATTCCACGACATTTTATGATAAGTCGTTCACTGTACAGGCGATTCGGTTGTGGAATGCACTGCCAATACCGGGCACAGTCACTTCACTGGCCATCTTCCATAGGATAGTGACTGGGCAGTGGGCACTACTTGGGCACATCTCCCCATCCATTGCTTGCGCTTTGTGCTGTGTTGACTCTGGTGCGAATTTTTCATGTATTTGTAATTATTGGTGTTGTATTTATGTAACAATGTATTCATGCGTAACAGTCCTATCCTATTGTCTACCTACTATAATAATTGTCTTGCCCACTACACCGATAGATCTACCAATAGGTATATACGAATTGGTCTAACTAAATTATGATAAGACCGTCATTTGTGCATACAAATGACAGTCTTATCGCTAGGTACCGTCTTCCAGACAACCTTTGGATGGACATTAGTTAGTTGGACCTAGTCGTATATTAGTAGATAGATAATATCTATCGGTGTAGTAGGAAAGACAATAGTACATAGATAAATGGAAGACGATTATCATAACGTTATCATAATGTTATGATAATTGTCTTCCATATCTGTGTACTTTTAATTTATGTGCAATATGTACAGATTTATTTTATTTTATTAAATTTTTGAATTTATTTTTCTGGTCGCAAAAAATCAACATGCATCCTTTATTAATAAAAGACTATAAACAAATGTAAGTGAGTAGGTACCTACTGCGAAATATACAGCCTCTATCAATATAACAAAAACAGACAAGACCTTGAATCACAGTATTAAGGACACGTAGCTACAAATATAATTAGAATTATCTACAGAGTACGAGAAATCAAAACTGCTGGACACACGTGTGAACAGAATTAGGTGAACATAGTGATCCACGACCTTTCGACAGAGGTATCCTCTGTCGAAAGGTGGTGCGAATGTTACACAATAAAATCAAAACTTATAAACGGATTCTATCGCGATTTATTTGCTGTTATTTAATTATTTACATTGATCCCGACGTTTCGGTCGCTTTTCAGGAGTCATAAAGCTAACACAATTTTAGTAGGTATACAAATTTGATGACTAGTCTCACTCAGGGGAGAGAATTAACTTCGGAAATATTCCTGGGGAGTGCTATTTGCGCTCTTTGCACGTCAGAGCACTGATAGCTCACAGTCAGTGTCGTCCACGATGGGAAATAATATGCTGTAGCGATATTATCCAGCTTCCAAAACATACCAGACAGGAGCTCTCTCCTCAATGACACTCGACATCCAATTTTTATATTTCAGAATACTTCTGGGGTCGTCAGCCTGTCGTATCGAGCATAGTTTATTGTGGATTTTTAAGTACGTTTATTCATTAATGCCTACAAACCTTTGCTCTTAGGAAAGCCTTTGACCGCGGCTGTTGATGAAGACAGGCTATACCATTGTGCATTATACAGTAATGCAATAAGCTATTATTATACGTAAATTGTGAGATAGCAAATGCAAAACTGTGTGCTCAGAAACAAGTCATCGTGTTTATAAAACTGAAAGTGTTGTAAGCACTAAACAATATTTTTGTTTGATTAATGCAATGGATTGTGAAAATATTCTGCAGGAATTTCTGTTACTAAATACCTATTTACCCAGTGTTTTAGAACTAAAATATACACGTACAACTACCGTAGCTGGAGGGAAAAAATTATAGTTTAATTCATATTACTTTTCTTTCTATCGGAAAAGGAGATGATTTCTTTTCGGCCCATCAATACAACGACTTTTAAGTTTTTGTTTCTTATGTAAAACATCAAAGAGAGAGTGAGAGAAGAGAGAGACAACAGAGAATAGGGCATGAACAGTCATTGTACAATATGCAAAAAATTCGAATCCATTTATTATGATAATTGGACGAAGAATGTTCCAAAGTCTAACCGATTCACGATAACTTATTAAAGAGTGTTTTTTTTATTTATTGTATTTGTGAAAATTCTTAATATTTCACATGACAACATGTTAGAATGTTGCCAGACATCTTTTTTACCATTACCATAGACTCAAATCGATTAAGAATACGATTGTATTCGATAAAACTTCAGGCACATAGGTATAGGCTTTCTCTTCAAATCTTCAATCTTACAATTCTCATTCCATATGACATTATCGAAAGTTTTTGCTAACAAAAGTATTTTGCTATAAACGAATCTTCATAGAATGCGTTGTAGATAGTTTTATTTCAATGTGTGTTTTATTATTTACACTATGCCTGTCTAAAAATAAACACTCTAAACTATAATACTCTCAGGTTATAGCTTTACGAATACAAAAATACAACGTTAGGTTGGGCATTGCACTCTTTACCTACTTGGTGGTCGTCATCATTATCTTGGCCTTACCTTGGAGTCCCGGGTGCACCTCTTCCAGTCATCTGACCTCCACAACCCGTTAATGAAGATTATTTTAATTTAAAACTGATGTTTTATTTTTATTTTAAAGTATCAATCGAGGAATCGATTCCATGTGGTAAAAATTGTTAGCGATTATGATTTCATTATTTCGAATGGCAATACAATCCCAAAAGTGCCAAAAATTGTTTGACAGTTATTTTGTGATTATTTTGAGTGATTGATTAGTGAATTTTCTTGTTGTTCAATGCTCATTGTAAAAAAATAGTATTATGTAATACAGATGTTACACAGGCAGCTGCTATATAAATCAATGGCTAGTATTGAATAATATGGACGAGTGGAGTATTACAGTGTCTATAAGTGATGTAGTCAAACAATTCTAATAAATATACCAGCCGTGCCGCCAACCATCTTATTTCAGATGCATTACTGCAAATCAGTATCTAAACAAACAATTACTAACATAAACCAAGGTATTAGGAGAATGTATGTTATTTACATTAATTGAGTTTTCTTTCTGCTCATTTACTACAATCACTATGATTTTGTATGCTTTTTGGACGACATACCTACCAACAATTTCCAAGAAACGTTTTATATACCTATACCTCAGAATACAGAACAATGTTCTGTATTCTGAGACCTATACCTATGTAATAAATAAATATTAATATAATATGGTTTTGTTTGTTTTTATTTCATTGGATACCTACTTTCATTTCATGGTGTAAGTATGAATCATCATCTTAGGAATTGTAGTTGTAACCGAGGCTTTTACCGGCCGCTTGCTCCTTCTCTTTTATTCGGTTTGGAAATATGCCTTTTATGGCAGCGGCTGCCGTCTGACCACCCAACTAGTAAGGATAATCCTGCTTTTCTACATCCGAAAGACATATGAAAAACGGCTCATGCGGGTTTTGTCGGTTCGAGTCCGACATAACCACCTTCACTGGCTCCGGCGGATTTGAGTGGATTTCCACTTGTTAAAAAGAAGGTTATTGCCCTATCCATCTTCTATTTATTCAATACATTGCATAGGACATGATTTTAATGACGTCTATTATGTCATACTAAATAATCAATAAAATTATAATTTTCTGAGATTGGCGCCATGACAGTTTCACCTAGTTTCACATTGATTTTAGTATCAGTTTTGATTTGGTTTATATCAATGTTCCGGTTAGACTGGCTAAGAAGCAATGTAACATTGTAATCCCGATAACATTACAAATAAATCAATACTCGTTTCATTATTGTTCTCCAAAATTTGTAGGTGGCCGAAAGCTCTAACATAAAAAATCGTCTCCTTTGTCGCTATCGCGTTTTTCTATTTTTTACTTCTGTCAATTAAAGTAACATAGTCTTTAAATGTACAGGGTGGAAGATTTCGATTTTACCTGGAAGGAAAGTACTTTAAATGCTAGAGATAGCGAATTTCACTTAATGGAAATACTGCTTTATTTTCAAAAAGAAACAAAACTTTATTCAGAGCTTTTCGAAAACTCACTTGCTTCACCCGGTAATCGAAAAATCGGAAAAAACAACCTTCTTTATTTTTATGGCATCACATCAACCGATGGATCAATCATAAGGATCAAATCTTTCTAAAAAACATGGTAACTTAAATAAAAGGAAATCCCTGAATACTAAACTCGTAAATTGAATTTGACAAAATAAAGCACTCCAACTCAAAGGTGCATCAGATAATCTTATTATTATAATAACAACAATAAAAAACAATTTATTTAAAAAAATTACTTCTCTCTATTTTTGTACGGATACCTCTGTTGGCAAGCAGGATTATTTATTTCGAAGTCGATAAAACCGCACGCCGTCGTCGCAGGTCTCAATAAACGGATTAAAATGTGACCCAAGAAATAAGATAATTCTCTCGCCATCTCGTTGTTCTTGACCAAGTCAATAAATCAATCAATTAGCCTATTGCAATCCACTGCTACATACTGCTGGCCTCTCCCAATGTGCACCACTTCTGCAGATGCTTCAAGTACCTACTCCTTATTGTCTTGTACCCATCGATATAATATTAACATCTTGTACCTCATGCAGTTATCCAATAAAGTTACATTATAAACCGGAAACAAAAATACTCATTTTAATAAATGTATGACGTCAAAGATCACCTTTATTGTCGATAAGGTATCTGATGACTCCTTAAGTAAAAGTGTTGAGTCTGTTGACATTGAATTTATTAGTTAAGATTTTATGGACTTCCTTTCATTTTATTTACCATGTTTGTAAGAGCGATTTGATCCTAATGATTGACACTGTCGATTGATGCCATAAAATAGGTAGGTAGATAATGTTATTTGTTTCGGATTTTAGTCGGTTCTTAATTTGGTTTCATTTTAAAAATAAGGGAATGTTTCCTTTGAGTAGAATCTCCATATCTATTTGAAGTGCTTTCCCTAAGTAAGGTCGAAATTTTCCATCCAGTATAGGTACTAAAAAAGTGAACCCCAGGTGGCCAGGCTCTAAAGTAGGTACAAGCTTTGAATACAACCGGGACTAATTCTATTGAATCTAGAATATAATTTATTGTCAGTAATAGGTATGGTAGTACCTTCATACAAGCATCGTGGACCACGAAAGTTAAAATATTAGTTAAATCTGAACGCGTCTCGTATTGTGGGTCACCTTGAGACATGACGCCATTCGCGTATTCAGCGATAAACCACACACTTTGAATAACTGAATTATTCACAAATATGTTAAATGCTAATGTACCTACCGGTGGTGAACAATACCGGTGATAGCGAATGTGCGCCTAATACCGGCTATACCGGTTCGATAGGTTTGATTTATGGTAATCGATAGGCTTACCTAATAGCTACAATATATTATGTAAACTAATGCTTGAACCTATATTCTTTGAAGGGGTAAACAGAGGAGTAAGTATACAGGCCAAATACCGCACCAAAATATTTGAGCCTAAGACAGACCAACCCCGTAAACAAGCGTCATGCCATGAAATTCCACTTCCTTAACAATAGACTGAAAAAAATAATCTGTAACGATGTGTGTAACGTGTAATGAAATACGTTTCGTACGTTCGGACGGCACTGCGAAGTGCGGGCAGCATTACATGTTCCTAGTGCCCCTTTCCGAACAAACTCGAACAAGCCCGATTGAAAGTCGACGTCACATTTGTAACTACATCACAGAATAGCACTGCAGACTGCAGTTTCGGAAGCACCTAGGTACTACGAAGGGGAAGGCGGCGAGGTCTCGCCACTCTCAGCCATATCTTACAAATCGGCAATTAAGTAAAACTTTTCGCAAGCATAATTTAACGCTAGTTGATTTAGTATCTACTCACTTCCCATGGGGTAATAGTCGCCAATTAATTTTATATCGATAACAGGCCGATTAATGACATCCCGCCAGAGTGAAGCATGGGAACATTCAGATAATTGCTACTCCTTCAAAACCAAACGCAATGACAAAATATTACAAAGTCAAAGTCAAAAATTGTTTTATCCTGGCGTGTCCACATAATAAACTACATAGCATTTATTATGTCGTCCTCGTCACCAATTGAGTTCCAACAACTGGACAAGTGTTCAGTCTCCCGAGTCTCTCAAAAAAACTTAATTAGGTGAATGCCGTGAATGTTTAAAATGCCTGTAGGTAAAAGTTACGGCCGACGGCGAGAGGTTTTGTAAAGGAATTGTAATAGTGTTTGCGAATAAAACACCCGATTTAAAAATTATATTATAAGTAAACCAAGGCAGACTATTACAACTTGACTTGTGTGTTTAGTAATAACTCTACCTATCCCTTCAGCAACTGTAGACAAGTGACAATTCGTCGGCCGGCGTTTTGTAGAATAGAATGCCAAATGTATGGGATTTGACGTATATGACAGGCGTCAACGAATGTCAGAAACGTCAAATCCTATACATTCGTCATTCTATTCCATCATACGCCGAGCAACGAATTGTCACTTGTCTAGCGGGCCGGACTACACAGTGGTTTTACAAAAGCATATTACTCAATCTGATTGTGCAGTAGTGTGTAGTAGTAGTGTGCAGTAGTTAGATAGTCCGCAAACCCAACCCCTCGTTGGAGTAACATTTAACCACCGGGCCGTGAGTCATCGCTCCCCGGTCCGCACGGCTACCCCGGGGGTGTATTCCACCGCGAAATGTAAATGCAAACATTATTCATTCGCACTGGGTATAAACTATAAAGTTCACAGTTATGAGTCAGATTTGACTTTCATTTTTAGCGTTTCCCGGGAAACCACCCTCGCATTTTAAATAAGTTTTAACATTCATATGGCCTGATTCTGATTGATGAACATGCTACGATGGATGTGCAGAGTGAAGTGACGTATGAAGATCGCAAGACGAGCTCCACCTTCATGTCCGTGCAATCGCAGATGAAAAGCAGGAGAGCTGCCTTGGTTGATGCGGCAATGGTCCTTCTAAAGCCTTAATACACTACATTGGGAAGGTCGGCGTCTTCATCAGATCAGCTCGACGTCAAATATATTAAAGTACCTATTACCATGTTACGTATTCGCAAAGTTTCAAATCGATACGACTATTACGAGAAGTTGATGAAGGGCGTGCATAATGAATATACGTCGAGTGCAGTACCTAGGACCGACCGTACTCGATAGGCTCTAGCTAATTTAAAAAAAAATATTGGCATCAACTGTGAATTATTGTTTGTTCACTCCGTCTTTGTGAATCTTAGAATAACCCGGATACCGGCGCGTGTTGGAAACCACAACAAGTATTATAACTATAACACAGACGTGTGCGAGCAATAGGCGAGTGTTGCCTTACTTTACGGTCTAGTAAGTGTTACGTGGCACAACACACAACACAGACACGGTCGCTGTACAAGTGACGCATGTGTGACTAAAACCACCAGCAGCCAGGTACCTCGGGCGCAACAAAACAGTTTTTAATAAGGTTCGGTTGCATTTCTATATCAAACTGGTGACTTGTTGCCCAGTTCTCACTTCGTATAGTTAAGTTAAAATCGTATAACAATACTCATCAAGCGCCACCTATGTATGTATATATTATTATATCGGATATATCTGTGGATACTACACAAACACACACACACACCATGTCTCTGCTTTCAAAAGCAACGTACCATAATATAAAGTTTTACCCCTAATTTACCCTCTTAAAGATATCATAGGTACTTATATAAACCAGCGAATGAGGCTTTGAGTCAGCCAGTCAGTAGATATATGTCTCCATCAATGTATCGGGGCCCCACTCTACGTCACCTGCAAGCCGGAACACTCCTAACTCCGAGAGGGAAGCCCCGCACCAGAGCCTTGTATGTCCGTTGTTTAACAGGTGCACTGACTTCCAAGTGTTAATGAACGATGTCCGTTATGCCTCGGACCCCAGGTCCCCCAGCGATTGTACACATGATGGGATTATCTTCAGAGGTGCTTATTGTTGTTGCAGCGATGCGTCCCACAACCCCGCCGTCGTGGCTGGCGTGGTACCGGCGCCTGCGCCCCGCCGAGCTGCCGCGGGCGCAGGACGTGGGCGTGCCGCGCGCGCGCGCCCCCGGCCGCGTCGCCGTCTACACCAGCGTGTTCAGGGGCGACAAGCACCTGCCCTATCTGAGGTAGGGGTCCATCACCTTTGTATTTACATGTTGGGTTCCCTACTTTGGGAATAACATTAATAAGTGTAAGTACAAGAGAAAGGTGCTGGTACACTAACAGATTACATCATGAAGTCTTGAGAAAGTTATGTTAATACTCATGTATGTACAATGTACTTATTACGTATCTGCTTACCATAGCATTAAGTAATTAGTATTTTGATTCTTGTTAAGATTCTGAGTCATAGTTAGCCCTCTGCTCAGAGAGCGTATCAAAGTAAAAGTTGCGAACTGCACATTTACTGTAATGGTCGATTGTTCAATGTGCAGGCTGGAGGAGATGCTGGGCCACGACCGGCCGCTGCCCACGCCGTCCACCGACTGGATGAAGCGGCTCAACCTCGGCCAGGAGATGTGGAGAGCGCACATCGCTCCTGATCTCTCCAAGGTATACCTGAAATTTCAGTAGTCTCGATCTAAACTCCTATGCAACCAGGTACACCTACCGAACGAGGTTTTAGGCTCACCTCTCGCGGTTGGGTGATCAGATGGTAACGACGGCACTTCGGTGATGTGATGATGATGGTAGCTTCACACAAGCTAAAGCCATGCATATACATAATAATCATACATAATACATGTAGGTACTAACAATATCCTGTTGAATGACTTCATCGGTCTAATTTTAGTAATATATTGACGCATTTGCTTGACGCATTCCTAAACCACAGAGATAGCGTGCAAACAGGCACACTAGGCACACCACACAGTACCTACCAGGCAAATACTCTACCGCCATCAAAAATTTGTTTTTATATTCAATGCGTCCGTAAGAAGCAAGGGTGAAGTCCCGGAAGTCCAGAAATACGGGTCACCATATCAGATATTATTATAAACAATATCTTTCCTGTCTAGATAATAAGTCGGAAAAACTCAACTCATGCAGGACAGAATTGCCCGACGGTTCCATAGGAGGAAAAGCATACAATAAGCATACTACAATTATACTAATTGCTTCAAAATTTCATGAAAATATTTCCTCATTCCAGGATTCTCTGGAGTACCACCAGCGCTTCCACAACTTCTCGCCCGTGTCGATCATGCTGCCGCCCAACGTGGGCCCCGTGGGCGTGGGCGTGGGCCCGGCGGGGGCGGGCGCGCCCCGGCGCGGGCCGCACGGCGCGGTGGGCGGCGGCGCCGTGTGGGGCGGCTGGGCGGCGGGCGCCGTGCTGCTGGCGCTGCTGGTGCTCGTCGTGCGCGCCGCCGAGAAGTGCCTCGACAAGAAGTTCTTCAACTGTAAGTTGGACCTGGACCACCACTTCTACCCCCTATATACCCCGAGAGGCAGGCCCGCAGCGGAGCCTTGTCCGACAATCAGCAGGTGAACACACTTTGTGGTGAGGTTAGATTTTGCCGTGTGCTTGTCTGCCAGTAATGTGGTATACAAAAAAAAAAGCCTTGTCAAACTGTAAAACTTCCCCGGTTCACATTAATTAACGTAACCATAGTGCGGAAGGACGGGCTGTGATGTTCCTTCAACACAAAGACAAGATGTTACGCGCCGCAACGCCAAGGTTGATGTTGGAATCTTTCATAGCGTGATGATGAGCGTAGATGGCTTTCATCACAGTGACAAATGCAAAAAATACTAACTAACTAATAATTAATTTTACAGCTCTTAGCTACTTACATCTAAGGTTTCATTAAAACCCACTAAATAAATTTCTTTGCGTTTCATTGGCGCCCAACGTGGGGCCCGAGGTCAAGGTGACCTCCGGCGGAGATCGCTAAAGAAAGGGCACATCAAGTGCCATAATTTTGACACTTGAGGTAGTGTACTAGTGATACCCAGTCTCGCTCGCGCGACCATAGATAATTAGTTAGTTATTCGAATAAAAATTAGTAAAAATTTGAGTAAGTTGTGAATTTATATAATTTAATTTATAATAAAATCCACAACGTTACAGTATCTACTAATCCCTCCATACTAATAATCGCCTAATAATCGCTGGCCAGTGTAACTCACATGCCATAAAATCCCATGAAAAGAACGAATGAACTTTTGTTGTAGGTAAGCTGCGACCTCAAGAACTCAAAATTCATATAATATAATCTGTCTGATTTCAGATACAAGACGACCGTCAGAAGAGTGGCATACCCCTAACGTCACAGCCACTAGTCGTAAGTAACCATGCTTTTGTCTTTATTACATTTATGCGAGGCCGTAATCAAAGTAGATAAATGTGCGTCTATCAGGACCATAAAACCTAATTGAATGTCACAGGATACGAAGAAAAATTAGTACATGCAATCTTCATCACTCACCAAAACTCTATTAATAATCAGAACTTCGTCTATTATATTATTGTCAATGGAAGATCTTATGACTTATGAATGGAGTATCTTCATTAATGTTAAAAATGAGACTTTTCTATTTCAGTTCAACATCAGGGCGTAGATGGCGGCTCTGTGCCAAATTTAGACGATTCAGAGTTCTCTACTCCGAGCCACCACAACGCCGACCTGCCGCCGCCGTACTCCGAGTGTGCTCCAACCAACGATCCCAACGTCAACAAAAATCTCAACAAGCTAGACACCGAGGAACCGCCGCCTCCATACTCTGCATGCATTGTAAGCTTCTCTAACAAGGACGTGCCGACTGTACATATACACAGGCAACCCGGTATCGAGGAGCCGCAGACTAGTTCTGAAGTAGACAATGTCCACAACAGTCTGATAGAAACCAGACAGAGAAGCAATGGAGAGCCAAGCAATTGTGACGAAGCACCCATTAGAGTAGAACTAGTGTTCGACAATGGCCGAATAGTTGAGAGAACGATAGATATCGACCGTACCGACAATGTGCCAGAAATAGTTGCCAATGTGGGAGAAGCAGTTATAGGTAATAAGAGTCTTGACGACAGCGTACCGTACGCAGACGACGCTGTGACCGACGCGAACGTGCAAGATCGAGTTGTATTTGTGTGAGGAACATCCTCCACTCACACTGACGGATAAATGTAGACATCCAGTTTTTGAGGTGACAAATACTTCAGACGGTATCGATTGTGCAGTTGTGTTGCTAACTACCCTTTGGAAATATATCTGTTTCACATCTGATGACCTTTAGACAGGTATCTAAACGTCATCAGGTGCATGGCCGCGCTAAAAATCATGTTCATTGATTTCAGTTTATAATGTTAGAGGTATGTTAGACCTGGTTTATTTGAAATGCAAGGTTATTATATTTTGTGCTCAATTTCTTAAGCAATGATCTGCAATCTAGGTAATACGGAAAATAATATGAGTGTGATAGGTGTAAAATATTTTTGTATAACGTTTGAAAACTCAATACTCAAATTATAGAGTAAAATAACGAACTGAAAGGAATCAAATTACTTAAATAAATGTTAGAGGTTTAAGAATCTGGTCGGAAATAATGCACTTAGTTACATGAAATATCTAAATATTGCAGAATTTGATAGTAAATTACTTATGGGAAGACATCGACGAAGAAAGAATCATCTTCGTAATACACGAACGGAAAGTAGAAGATAAAACTTTAACCAAAATAGATCAAAATGTTTAAATAACATTTTAGCATTCAACCACAATAGTCGGTGTTTAGATCTTTCACCATTTAGCACCATTTAGGTATAGATACAGTGTAGTAGCAAACACAAATACGAGGTACAGAGCGGAGATTCATAATAATTAAAAATAAAATGGAATCATTTACTATAGGTATAGCGCACGTATTTCCTTATACAAAATTATAATCCCTGAATGGTGTGAAAATTCAATAATTGTACCTATGGTAGATATTCTTACAAAATACGAACATTAAATAGATTAAAAAAAAATATGAAAAAAATACGAACATAGAGAATATTTACCAGAAAGTGATTAAAATGTCTATTAGATGTATAGAATTTTTCTAATGAACGTACGTAATTCAAACGCATATTCAATACAATGATAGGTTTTATATTCTACGAAAGATCTCATTGTACACATTATATATTAATAGGTATAGTCAAGTCTCTTCTGTCAAGGTCAATCCATCGATGCAGTTGGTGACCACGTTTTACCACTTGCTGGTATCCTAGTATCTTCAGTTTCTTCAACTGTCATGAGTGTTTTTTGGCCTGACTTTAATTTAAAACTTTTCAATCTACTCGACATACGTATGCCTAAGTCTAATCTTACCTGTTTCGTAAATCTCCTCTCATACATCTTCCCTCCGTGTAGTACCCATTTTTAGGTCACTAAATCTTCTACAATCTCATTGTACTTAACCATATCAGGGTCTTCAATTATACTATGAGAATATACTGTTAATAGGATGTCCTCAACTGTTACTTCCGTAAAATAAAAGCAGCCCGTAATAGATAGTAGATCACTAAACGTAAATAAGATTGTGCTACGTGTATTTACTTAGTGACACGTTTGTCATTGTAATCCTCGTGGTCCCCTATAGTATTTTCAGGAATTTCCTAAATCAACTAGCACCTGTAGATGCAGAGTCAGACAGAGTGTATTAAGAGTTCCTCCGTGGCGCAGAGACAGGGATTGCAAACATTGTGCATGGTGGCGCGCGTTTGATTGTTGGGTCGAACATAGTGTTATTGAAATTTTCTGTTATGAAGATTTTGCAGCAATTTGAGTCAGGAGATTGTGGCTGATTTATAGCAATAGTCCCAGTTTAATGTGAATATTGATACATCTCATGTCTATTCCGACAAAATTAGAAGAAAAACGAATATTTTTGAATTGGCCATTTACTTTTAATATGGCCTCAGGAGTGGATTTAGTTTTCTATCCAAAAAGGAGTCATCTGACTCACCTTTCAAAAAAAAAAGAATCTTACCTGAAATGTCCAGTCTACTTTAGGTTTATACATTTTTAGGTAATGTTTCATAAGCGGGAGAAATGGGGGTGAATCTAGAGTGAGAGAGAGAGTGAGCTGTTTTCGGTCGCTCCTTATTAAGAGTGAGAATATTGCCATCAACTGGAAACTTTTTCCTGACTCCAAACTGCTACTGAACTCCCTTTATTGAAGTCATCCTGTCAACCTAATGTAAGTTAGCCGTTAGGGAGAAATTTGAATCGAAGTATTCGTGTGACTGGAGATCGAACTCAAATCTCTTAGATATTAAAGATTAGCTCGGCTTTTACTGCAGTGGTATATACGATGCAGACACTTAAGATGTACAGACCGACAAAATATTTTATATTTGGTTAATGTATGTCACATAATAGCAAATTTCTCTAGCGATTTATGTATTTTGTCTAACGTGCGTACATAGAGTAGTCGCTTACCAAAGATACCAGATACCTGAACTCGTTAGTTTGTAGATATTTTGTAATTTTGTAGAAACGACTCTAGTAATAGATTAGACTGCAATACTTCACATTCCACGCCTATTTAATGAACGTCACAATGACAGGTGACAAGTGACAATATGCAGGTCTTTAATTTATTTGTACCGATCTCAAAAATTAAAGTGTAACAATATGCCAACTTATCGTCACAATTTTATATTTTATATGTCGAGAAGTCGAGATACATTTTTTTTTTATAAAATGCACGCCGCCTGTGGGCCTACAGTTGCCGGAGGTGAGATTGTCGTAGCCATATCCCTCGCACCCGGCCGGGCCAGGGCCATATCTCTCGATCTGGCCCTCTTCCGGTGTGGGGGCCACAGAGTCCACAGAAGTGGAGATACAGGTTAGCATAGTGATGTACAAACCTCGAGGCGTCGAGTCTTATTTCTGAAGCCTCGAGGCGGAATGGCAAGACTCGGTGAGCTCGGTAAGCTCGGAGTCCCGAGCCTAGCCGAGCTGCGAGTTTTTTGAGCCATGCCTCGAGTCTTCAAAAGAGTTCAAGCCTTCAAAAGAGCTCAAACCTATCAAAAGAGCTCGACCCTTCAAAAGAGCTCGAGCCTTCAAAAGAGCTCGAGCCTTCAAAAGAGCTCGAGCCTTCAAAGAAATCGAGTCTTCTAAAGAGCCGTAAAACAAGCTCGAGTCTTAAAATATCCATACTAATATTATAAATGCGAAAGTAACTCTGTCTGTCTATGGGGGTTAAAGGGGTGAAATAGGGGATGAAAGTTTGAAGATGAAAGTTTCGTCATTTTTCAAGATATCTTGATGCAACTTTGTACACAAGTTTGTACATGGATTAGAGCTTGGAAATGGACAAAGGATACCTTTTACGCGAAAAAAAGGGTTAAGGGAGGGGAGTAGGCGGGGATGAAAATTTGTTTGAAATTTCATTATGAAACTCGAACCTTGAAAAGAACTCGAACCTTGAAAAGAGCTCGAGCCTTCGAAAGAACTCGAACCTTCAAAAGAGCTCGAGCCTTCAAAAAGAGCTCGAGCCTTCAAAAAGGACTCGAAACTTGAAAAAAGCTCGAGCTCTAAAAAAGACTCCCGAGTCGTCGAGCGCCATACAAACGCGGCGAGCCTTGTAAACGACACCGAGCTCTAGGCAAAGGGACTCGGACGCCTCGAGGCTTGTACATCACTAGGTTAGCATGCTTCGGTTTTGTAAAGTTGTAAACTGTTGACGAGCTAAATAGAGCAAAATGAAAATGTCACATTGTGGCATTGGCGCGTTTATTAAATAGGCCCCTGAACATCTGTTGTACATTTAGGAACCCTTTATTGTATTGCGATTATACCGTCTTAGAATTTTTAATAAATTTTATTTAACTTAATAAATGTTGTTTTAATTCTATCACAAAGTCAGCAGAGTAGAATTTGGGCCACCAGACAGAAGAACTGTCGAGTCGACCACGTTGGATTGCTATCGTGGTGTAGTAATTGGTTTCACGGCGGTGCCGCTACTCACGGAGAGGGCCCGAGCATTGGTATCGCTCTTCGTGAAGGCTTACTACGTCCCCTCCAGCCACCTCATCTCCTGCCATGCGGTGCCGTACAAGGCGACTAAGGGCTCGTGCAAAGAATGCGTGTGTGAGGGTGTGTTTGTGTGACTAAGGGATAGACTCTGTAACATCAGACAGATATATACAGCCCAGACTCAGCCTCAGACTCGAGTCAACTATAGTGCCCGGTATACGTACGGCAATAAGCTTACCCCAATTACCTACCTATTTTTTTCCTTTTGACTTTCAAATATTGGAGAACTCCAAATGCTGGAGCTTCACCCAAGCGCCAGTCTGCAGTTCAGTTTGCACTGTGGAGCACGTGGTCCGCTCTCCTTCAAATTCATAACATATTTATTTAGTTTTTTCAGGGAAGATTGCCGTCTGACCCCCGAGACCAGCGCCGGAGCCTCGTCCATAAATCAATAAGTGTACCAGCTTGCAGATCAGGTTGGCCTAAGTCCTGAAAATCTTGGTGGGCCTCATACCCTCATGGTAAACACTAAGTAATAAGTATACCTAAATGAATGCTATGAAATGTGTGGAACTAAATCGTTGCTTAATTTTGCTGAAAATATATGATTTTTTTTCTGTACTCATTCGGACACTGCAAAGTGCGTTTATGAGAGGTGTAGAAATACACGGTAAAGTAGGTAGTTGTACCTAGATTAAGATTAGTTTGTAGTTATTGTAATTTGTTACAATAGGACAAGTCATCCGATGTCATCCGATAAAAATCCTGTAAATAAATAAAGATAAAAAAAGACGTGTGGCACTCGGGGACTGCCGCGGTAAAGCTATTGCATAGCATTTTTTATGAACTTATGCAATTATAATAAATAATAATATAATTTGAATTTGAATTTGAATTTGAATTTGAATTTGAATCTGAGTCTGAGTCTGAGTCTAAGTCTGAGTCTGAGTCTGAGTCTGAGTCTGAATTTGAATTTGAATTTGAAAACTAACAACTTATGCAATTATAATTACTTACGTTAAGCAGAGCTACTTCGGAGCAGCTCGGCTCGATTCGTGCGAGCTCGGAGTTGGGGGTGTTAGGTTTTTTTCGTTACGGAATTTCTGGATTCGGTCTCCACGCTCAAGGCCCGCGATAGAAGCTATGCAATAGCTTAAAAAAATTGAATTATTTAAAGTAGCCCCAGACCATTCGGTAGACATAACAGAGACCTGATTATTGTGGTCCGGTCCTTATCGGGTTAGTGGGAATCTGGGAATAGAGCCTGGCCCTCGATTCTGCTAAAACAAAACCACTGTCATGCCACTACTACTGCAAGAAACTTCCATTTCATTTTAGCCTTTAAAGTAATGCAGTTTAACTTTAAAATTAAATGCCTTTTTGTAGAGCGAATGAGACAGTGTAATGAAACTTTTTTCATTTAATTTTGGACTTTGAGCCTGTAACTATAAAGTCTAAAATTCATTGCCACTATTTGCAGTCTCGGTAGTATGACAATGGTTTTGCTTTAGTAGAATTGATGCCCTGATTGTAACGTTTCTGTCGATTCGGCTCTCAAGGAACCGCACTAACTAGTAACGTGACACGGCGCTCCAAGGTGACTAATTAATTAGTAACTTATAACATTGATTCTTTTTATTCACTGTATCACTAAACTACTTAGGTAATACTTGATCCATATTATAATGGTGTTTTTGATCATGGGTAGCGAGGTTAAACTGCAGTCGGTCTCACAAGATAAACTGAATTTAAAAAAGTATACGTGAAAAAAGTATAAGTAAAAAAGTATAAATACGTGCTTTGGCTGCGACCAGGGTCTACGCACTGATACCAGGGACTACTGGAGGGTGACGAGGCACAACACCGGGAAGACAACCAGGGGACCTTGTTATGTCTTGTATGTTAACTTCTCTTCAAGATTGATTCATTAAGTTGCATTCTCCCTTCCTATCTGGCACACCACCGCTGTTCGATACTGCCTTCCTTTGCTAAGCGACAACTGCTGGAATGTTCTGTCTGGACACGGGTTTCCTTCTTACCATCCCCGGTTCGTGGAAAAGCATCTGTCGAAACCACCATTTTAGGATCGTGTTAGGTGGTGCAGACAAAACTAGTCTTTATAAAAAACTGTGTTTATTTTAATTATAGAAATAGTAAAATTATAACTAGACTTATATTTATTATAACTAGATTTAGTAACTAAGAGATATAGATACAGCGAATGTAGGAAATAGAATGTGTCGGGAGACCCAGGATTTGGGTACTTAAAGGAATCGAATCAGAGTGGTGACGTGTTGGGGATGTTTACATTTGTGTTAGAGTGGGTCAAAGGTATGGGACAAAAAAAGGTAGCAAGATAAAGTGTGTTAAAATATTGCCTACAGATATGGTACGAGTAACAAGTGGTGAGAAAATCATGATAAAAGATAATAAGCTAAACTAAAGGATACAAGTGGTAGATAAATATATCTACCACTTGTATTAAGTCCACCATTAAGTCCGCCTATGTATTTGTGCATAAAGTTCAATAAATAAATAAATAAATAAATTATGTTAAGTTATTATACAATTAATAATATAATTATGCTTATGGGTAACAAATGGTCGTTGGTAACAATAATGTAATTAGTAATATGTACATGTACGAGTATGCTTATAGATATGTAACAACGAGTATGCTTATAGATATGTAACAATCGTCAGTGCTCGTTTGAAATGAGCAGTTTTCCAGTAGGTATAATAATCAGTTGGTTTTTAAGTCATCAGGAGATGGCGCTAGCATAGCTTTTGGTAATTTTAATGTACTCTGTGGTTTGTTTGTGGTATTTTTTCATGAATTTGCGATGTAGCCAAAGTTTAATTTAATTTACCCATATAATAGATAAGATAAAATATAATAAAAAGCTTAATTCTTAGGGAACACTAGATGTAACACCACACTCTTCTTACCAAAAGTGCCGGCTGCGCCATCTAGCGCGTCTTTGGGAACCCTATAAATACCTACTGGAAAACTGCTCATTGAATTCAATAGGCTCGCCCCTATTACGTGACACCGAACCAACCGAACATCACAGTTGGGGTAATTTCACGATGCCTAATTTTTTGCTAATTTCGGTGGTATTTTTCAATCATAGGTTTTCCGATGAAAAAATTTAATGGAGTTCTTTTAAACACATCAGTATTCTAGATATTCTAAAAGAACTCCGTTAAATTTTTTCATCGGAAAACCTATGATTGAAAAATACCACCGAAATTAGCAAAAAATTAGGCATCGTGAAATTACCCGTTGGCGAAATATGGGTTTTACTTTTAATACGCCTTTGCCTACCCCTGCGGGGATTTAGGCATGAGCAATGAGCATATCGATGGCTAACGGCCGAAAAGGGATAAGCGACATATTTTGGGATTTTGAGTTATATACATAGTCAGAATCGTAATTTTTTTCTGCGTCGTTTGATCCGGGTTACGTGTTTCTAAGCGAATTTTTATGTCGTTTAAGCAATTGTAAAATTATAGATATGAGACTTTTTTTTTCTATATAAACGACCAAAATTTTGACGAGATATTTTTTTTGGTGGTTGATCTACAAAATATCGGAGAATAACGAACTTATGCTTTTTGGACTTTCTGTAATATTCTAATGATCTACCTATAACCTATTTCGCCTGGAAATAAAAATGGAGAAATATGGGTTTATGATAATTTGCCTCTACATAATTATTTATTGACATCCGTTTAATACTTTCTGGCAATTTTTTTTAAACATATTATAGTCGTTTACTACATTTTGTCCCTGCAAGTACTTAATAATATTTTGTCGCTTATCCTTTTTAGCCCTCCCGATATTTAAAGAATTTTGGCGTATTGTGTCGTTTAGTCAATCTAAAATAATTGAAATTTGGCGGTTGTTGGTATCATTCTCTCGAAAAAAATGACCCAAGCCGGGTGACAGCTGGGCAAGCGCGCGCCATTTTGGCACGATGTAAAAATGTATAGATAATTCACAATTTCTAGAAAGTAAAACATCTCATATCATTTCGAAAATCAGCCTTTTCTATAACGAACATAGATAAATGTTGATTTGATATTAAGGTAACTATTATTATTTGAGTTGTAATAGTTTTGAGTCTATTCGAAATCGAATATGATCTCGGCGAATATATGTATGTAGGTATGTAGTGTATCTAGAATGATGGACCTTATCTTCTTGACTTCATCCTAGATTCTTACCATCCAGCGGCGTGCAGTCAATTGACGGATAGCTAATTACTTTTCCTAATATAATGTTTTAACAAAAATGTAATACATAATTAGTAATGAGGTATTTAGGTAATGTGTTTCTAAGTACCGTTGTAATGAACAAACTTGTGATGGCTCTGCAGTAGTTAGCAAAAACACAAATGAATTTATCACCTACTTCACGTGGTTCGGGGTTGTCCGGAGTCCAAAGTGAGCTTGGCTTGGCTCAGAAGCCCAGGTAAGCCGCATACACCCCAGGACTATGGATGGCCAAGCTATGGCTTTTTGACTAAAGAGTAAAGAATAGATTAAGACATCAGCAACTACGGCTCTTGATGACTTAATCTATTCTTTACTCAGGATAACAATACTAAGGAGGCGAGCAACAATACGTTGTTGTTCGCCTCCTTAGTATCATAAAAAACACAACAGAAGTATATAATGCAAGCAAATGAACTCGTGCGCATATAATATATGTATGGACGCGACTCGACGCACTCCATACATATTAATACGAGATCTGTGCCAAATAGCGCTGAGATAACCTTTGTGTGCGTCTTGCCTTACTTACCATTCACAAGTACCTATATTTGCATCTGCTGGCGTCGACTGAACTGACTTCACCCGACCCGAATGACTTAAACATGTCATCATCATCATCTGCCTGAGCGTTGTCCTGTTACAACCGGAGCTTTCATCCTTTTGATTCGCTTACAACTTCTCTGTGAGGGAAAGCTATCTGATTCCCAACCCCGTGAGGAAAACCTGCGCCAGCCAGGACCACACCCGTCACTCCGTGTACCCTCTGACAGGAGAGGTTAACCCCCTAAACTCTTGTGGCCCCATACAAAAGACTAGTTAAGTAACTGATACTACTGATAGGTACAAACATCTCTATTGTTCCGATAGATAATATCTAGAATGGCTGACCTTTTGAGCTTCACCCATGATTACCATAAAGAATTAAAAAATAAAGGATATTTTTCCTTGTATGGTTTTTGGTAGCAACTCGTGAAATCTCCGTAAGTTAGAAAGCTGGCCGGGCTTACCGTTCTCTCATCTCTGGAGATGCCTCGCGAGTTCGTCATGGGGCTCTCCTCCACACTAAACAATCCCCACCGTGCTGTGCTTGAGGAAAACCAAGCGATTTACCTCCATTATGAAGGCATTATGGTATTACGCAATACTTTTTTTTTGCGAAGTGGAGCCGCGAGCGTATCGCCGCGTCGGCACCGCTCCGCACAGTTGTGGAGTGACCTCACAGTGCGATGGATGTGCCACAGATCGTCCGTATACCCACCAGGCGCAGGTACCGTTCGCTTCCATTTCTCTTTATTATTATTATTAAGTATACAAACATTTGCGATGCTGTTTCCTCTGACGGTGGTCACAGTGCGGTTTGCTTACATCATTATTAAGTTCAAGAAATCGCCATTATTGTTGTTGAAAGTAAAATATAAGAGTAAATAGAACGCGCAACGGGTTTTGGGCCATTCGGACGTGCGGTGTGCCGTGTGAGTGAGACGCGAACTGTGGCTAATGTTAGTTCGTTTGTTCGTTTTGTTGTCTCGATACTCTCGATATTGTTTTTAAGGCTGTGTCTCTGAGGTATTGGCAGTTGTATCGCACTGTATATGTAGTGTTTGTATGTTAGAATATTTACTGCCACGGTAATTATAATAATTGTCATGAATACATTAGCGTAGCACTAGAATTAATGGCAAACTATACTTATGTTGGTACCTACGTAGGTACTGAGTAACGAGATAGTGGTCCTTGATAGTGAGATGTCCGTTACCCCGTTGTCTAACATTATGAACTTATTTGTATACAAACTCAAAGTTACTGTGAGTGTTTTGTACAAGACAGACTCTCTCTTATGCTACACTTAATCACAACTTTCATATAGATAGGTACCTACCTACGTCACTCGGTGGCCTAAATTCAGTAAGAACACTACAATTAGAGTGGAAGGCCCAAAAAATACGGATTAATCGTCATCACAGCGTTAGGCCCCGTTTGGTTTGGCATATCTTGACTTTTGCGAGAACAACTGCCGCTGACTCTCCCAATCCGAGCATAATCTTCGCCAGTCTCGTTTGTTAATCAGCAGGTATACCGGCCTTAAGACCACGATGGGACCCCGTAGGCCCATTATGCCCTATTTAATGTACCTGTCTAGGTAATTATTTTGTAAGCCAAAACTGCTTACCTTTATAAAAACAATTAATTAATGAACTTCAAATGACGGAATGATTACATTAAATGATATTGTATGATTAGGTATATCTTAATGATATTCAATGAATGAAATACCTACATTAATGGATGGTGATAGTACCTAGGCATACAATGTTAAGGCTAGCCTGGATATAGGGATAGGTAGGTACCTACTAGTGACGCTACGTTAAATTAAACATAGTTCTCACGTTCAACCCAATAAGAACAACGAGTGTCTTTATTCATGGTTACAAATATTTGCACAGAATGGTAATCGAACCCGCAACTGATAACATAGCACTTAGGTCACACACACACACATGCAGACACTGTACCCATATAAATCCACTAGCCTTCCGCCCGCAGCTCCGCCCGCGTGCATCTCGGTTAACGCGACCTTTGCTCATATCTTCGGTTCTACTCATCCAATTGCGATCAAACAAACATAAGATTTTAAGTCTGAGTAAGCCCTTTCTAACAAGAAAAACAGCATCAAAATCCGTCCAGTAGTTTTTGCGTCCATCGCGGACAAACAGACAAACAGACAAATAGACAAGGAATTCAAAAAAAATATTTTCGTGTTCAGTATCGTTAACATAACATAACCCAAGTATTTTTTTAAATATCTCCAATGTACAGACACGACCACTTTACAATTATATAGGTAACTAGCCTTCCGCCCGCGGCTCCGCCCACGTGCATCTCGGTTAACGCGACCTTTGCTCATAACTCCGGTTCTACTCAACCGATTGCGATCAAACAAACGTAAGATTTTAAGTCTGAGGAAGCCCTTTCTAACAAAAAAAAACCGCATCCAAATCCGTCCTGAATTTTTTGCGTCCATCGCGGACAAACAGACAAACAGACAACATAACCCAAGTATTTTTTTTTTAATATCTTCAATGTACAGACACGACCACTTTACAATTATATAATAGTATAGATAGATAGATATAGATAGAATATAGATAGATACTAATAGTTATTATAAATGGGAAAGTAACTCTGTCTGTCTGTCTGTCTTGTCTGTTACGTTTTCACGTCTAAACCACTGAACCGATTTTGATGAAATTTGGTATAGAGATAGATCAGACCTTGGAAAAGGACATAGGCTATGTTTCATCGCGATAACCGATACCCACGCGGGCGGAGCCGCGGACAACAGCTATTCACTAAAGATGTATATGGCACATAGCAGGTTAGCAACATGGTGTGGAGAGTATGGTGACCGACAGTTTCCTGTTTCCCTGTGTGCACAGTAGATTATTTAGGCCGACGACGGGCTACCGTTTCTGTACATACACTCGAGTATAAAACATTAATAACGTAATAACTATGGCTTAATTATTATTTTTCGGTTACATCCTAAGCTTCATTTTGTTTGGTTGACTTTCACGGGTGCGGGTGTCCTCTGACCTCTCAATCTCCAGAGACAAGCCTGCGCCACAGGCTCGCCCCTCAACCAGCAGGTGTACTGGCTCGCAGGTGTATGGCGGGAAGGTCTTGACGAGTCGCTAACATCCCCCTACGCTCGGCCGATGGTAATGTACAGTCGGGGAAGGAGATACGGTTGCATCTTTACGTACAACTTTATATGTAAGGGTGTAGCCGTATCTCCTCTATCGACTGTACATTATAAAAAAATGGAAAATGTATTGTTGTATTATTTTGTTGAAGTCTTTCGGTTTTCAAGCGCTGCCCAGGCCCAGATGCTGCCCATATGATGGTGGTACCTACTAATATATTGATGGCGGTACCTAATAAGTAGTTATGCACCGCGATTGAAATTTTCCTGCTTTGCGTTCATGTTATATATTATTGAGAAGCGAATTATTATTATGTTATTGTGTGTTAATATCCTTAAAGCCCACAAGCTTACCTATGAGTCGGTGTACCTACTTACTACACAACGGACGAGGCCCTGGGACAAACTTTCTTCTCGGAGTTTCCCCGCCCCGAGAAAAAAGCTTGCTTGACAGACGACAGCCGCTCTCCGCAGACTCTGTGTTTGTTACGCTTTCATGTGACTTTTCGATTGTTATGCTTCCATGACATAATACTACTCAAACAATGATCATGCTATCAGGAGTAAGAGAAAAGGACATAGGGACTCAGGAACAATATATAACTAACGTTTAGACAGTAGTTAGTAGAAACAGTAACTTGAAGCTTGCGATAACAAAGCGAAAGTGAAGATAAATTGCAATGACCTGCCTAGATTACCTACTTAACGTGCCTACCTACATACGCGCTAGCGAACCCATAGTAGGTATATCGTAATAATATATAGAAATAATCTAAGTGAGTAGTTGACCAAACGTCCATCTAAGTGCGGTTCTGTCAAAACATTCCTAATGGTATTAGAAAGTTGGTATCCACACTCCACACTGATACCATAGTGCGAAAGTCACCGCGTGCTGTTTTTTGTGACGATTTGTCGCCGCGTTATATAGGTACCTACTACATCCCTTTTAGTAAGTCATGTTCTTCTTGGTAAGAAGTTGAATAATCAAAATGAAAAACCGTAATTATTCATGCCATTACCAGTAAAGATAGCTTTCATGCATTCACACCTAGAGTTCTAGTGTTGAGCTAAATACCGTTGAAGCCTACCTGCTTACTTAGTATGGCCTGTTCGCGCGAGTCAGATATCTAACTAGTATGCCTAGTTCCGTGTCGATATAGAGGTAAAATGAAATTGGGTTTGCCCCACCACGACCACTGATACAGAACGTGTTCACATTAGTAGCGTTTTCCTGTATCGAACATCGAACATCGCCGTTGAGCGCCGAGCTCGAGTCTCGATGGAAGGAAAGCGGTTTGTTGACTTCATTCTACAAGGTACAACTGTACAAGGTGTGGTTTCTGAAACTCAGTGACGAATCCAAATTACGCTCTTATACTTAGTCTAAAATAAAAATATTGTGCAATTTGGTGAAACACGAACATATTCTTCTCTTGGTTGGGGGTCATACGTATGTCATTCCTGTTAAAACAACCTACCTTAAGGAAGAGAGGGATAGGAAATTGAACCATGGACTCTAAAGTGCAGGGTTTCGATACGCTCGACTGAAAAAGGTCAGAGTTTCCTACAGAAAACCCGAAAAGAAATATCATAATGCGAATCTGTGCCACGAGTGCGAGATGAGACAAAAATAGCTATTATAAGTCAAATTTTTCTCACAAAGAGCAATAAAATGTAAGTCTAGCTACAAACCAGCGGGCTAGGTACTTTTGTAACTGGTTCCTACTTACGTAACTACTAGTTTTGTGTTTTGAATTATATCCTACCTACATACTAGTGACGTGCACAATATCTACTATGATACCTACTACTATATTACCTGCTTACAATAAAAACATAATATTATTGTCTAGTCTAGCTACTGCCGCCCACCGGCTAACTAGGTACCTATCCGGTGTAGGCGCTGTGTATTAGCAATAAGTATGTTAACATTACTTATATTTTAAAAATGACTTACTATTTTGCATTAAGTACAATTCTTGCGGTAATATTTTACCTGTATGCAAAAAAGTCAATGTTTGGATGTTTGTTAGGTACATACTCAATCACTCTAGAACAGCCCGATGAATCTGGATGAGAGTTAGCACAAAGATAGATTACCAATAGATACAAGTAATCTCGAATACATGGGCAACTTTTTGTAACGATAAAATATATGTTCCTATCCCACATTCTCATTTGACATTCAAGTGCAAGGCATAGCCGACTTGAGCGAAGTAGTAGGATCTACCGTCCAATAAAAGGTCACTAGTTATTAACTTGTCCTTATATACGAGTATGTCGCAGCCAACTAGCTTCATCAGCCGTTCAATTAACTGCCTAGGCTGTTAACTAAACGGCCGGCGCCGCGCGCCGTCCAATTAACGGACTGAACGATATACATCTGCTAATTAGTTATTAATATAGGTATTTTACCATTTTTATTGGTGTTTTATTTTTCATCGGCAAATTGATGTCTGGAAAATTGTTTAACAATGTCACATTTTGTTACTTCATGCAGGTTTCTGTAGATCTCACAGATTGATACAAAGAAACTGATTAGACTTGATTCTGCTGATTAACGGACGAGATTTCGTCACTGACTTTCCTCACGGGATTGAGATGTCAGACGGCAGTTTCTCCCGTGACAGTCAAGAAAGTCAAACAAAGATTAAAGTGCTAGTTTTGGGAGCAACCCGGACTAACCCTGTAATAATCACTTCGCTCTTACAGGACAGCGTTGTGCTCTCTGTAGAGATCTATAGAGCATCAATCAATGTCAGTTATAAAATTTAAGCTATAACTTTGATCCATCCCCAAACACTTAGCTCTGAGTTATTAAACGTAAAAATATATTTTTAAGTCGCACAGTAGTTTCAGATATTAGCGCATACCAACTCTTCGATATTACTTATTATTTTATGTGTGATTGTTAATGTTACAATTTGTTTATATTTCAGTAAGAGGCAGTCTCCAGATGGCGCCATTCAGAAAATAGCCAAGTTGGAGAAGCGGAGGGTGGGTGGCGTCCCGGGTAAGCAGCTGAGCGTAATTTAGAGTCGAAAACACTATTAGAGTGGAAATTATAGTAAGCTTTATTAGCAATCTTTTTATTTTACAGAAAGTTTGTTTGACATTTTCAACAATAACAAGACAGACCATGGATTTATCTCTGCTAGGAAACAGTTCGACGGGTAAGATGATATTTAACTTATTTTCTTTAATTATGTACATAGATATTTATCTGAACACACTACCAGACCCCCAACCCCCAGAGGAAGAGGAAACCTGCTTCAAAGCCTCGACAGTCAATCAGCACGCTTGGAGCTAAGGTCACCTTGGGACTTGAATAATCTGGCAGGCCCCTACGGCCAAGAATGATTGTATTATCTTCATGATATCATCAGAAAGTATTACGACACGGAAAATTCTATAGACATTACATGAAATGCGCGTAACATTACATTACATTCGAACTTCAAACAACGTATTAACTACAGAACATTATTCTGAATACAAAAATATAATTAATTGTAATGTGTGTTTTATTCAAGTCTTAATAAGTATTACGATTAAGGAAATTAACAAAATCTTAACATGCTTTGTCTGCTAGGAAGTAGACTTAGTTTATTGTTCAAGAACTTATTAGCTAATATCTAAGCCAAATAGAAATGGTTACAAGAACAGGCAACAGGCTAGGGAGGGGGCGTAGCGGAATAATATTTTTTTCTTTGTGGGTGCGTCCCGGGCGGGGGCGGGCGTGCTGAAATGGGACACTAACGGCCAAACACGACATATTTTGAGCACTAACAGTCTTTGTTTCATTCGTTTTCAGATTGGACTTGTGGCTTAAACAGCAATTGGTCCGAAATGAAAAGCCGTGGGCTATCCCGCCGCACATGAGCATCAATCGTTCCAATCTCAATACCTTTGTAAGTAACTGATTATTTTTATTTATAGCATATCAATATGACTGCAACTGCACTCCTGCTAATTGGCGAGCTGGAGGTGACGTCTGAAGACCACTTAGATGCCAATAATAATATAGTGCTACACTACAACAGTGGTCCACAGGCGGCCTCGTTTAGGTTTTGTAGAAAGAGGGAAACACACGTGATGGTAAAGAGTTCGGAGACCTTTGGGGGCGTACGCTGGTGCCTAGTTGCTACTACCTCACTAGTTAGGTACTACTCATACTCAATGAAATGATTTGCATTGTATGGGCGGCTACAGCTCAGTCCTGCGTGTGTTATTATGAATGTTCTTTAAACTAGAGGAAAGCACTCTCTTCCAAAGAAGGTGATTATGGTGAAAGAATGTAAGCACTAAGCACTGAAATAATAAATTGTACACTTTTCTGATAGTAAGCGGCTACCATAAACTACGAGTGCTCACAGCACCCGAAGGGCCACTCGCCACTCCACACCTTTCGTATGTGATTTCTGTATACTGTCAGTGGAGTTTGTTGCACCGTTTCTTCTCCATCAGCACCTTGGAAGCGGTGGTAAACTTAGCTTAAGTAGAACCATTATTATTGTCAGCAACAAATAACAATTTGTATTGTCCCACATTGACAATAAAAAACTATGATTGTTGCTATCAACTGGTCATAGTCTATGTTGCTAAAGAACACTTTTAGTTGAGTCGGGTATAGAACCCGGAACCTCACGGCACTCACTGCTGCTGCATCCCCAAAGCAGTGTTTTTGTTGTTGATGAAATTTTTACCATTTCATATTCGTATTATTTTTTTTGCAGGAAGATTTCACTTTTCCCCCCTTTCCGCCCCCTAAAGTGAACTGGGACGAGATCATGCCGCGGCGCTCCCCGGCGTCCACCATCTGGATCTCGACGTCATCAGTGCTCTTCTGTATCTTCGTGGTACTCAGACTGTGCGTGTACTGTGAGTACCTACCTACTAATATATTTCATACCAAGAGAATGCTTCATATATTCCGATATCACTTTTTTTTTCAATCATCTCACTTTGGAAAGTATTTCAAAATTCAATCCCTTACAAGTCAGCCTACAATTTTAACCAAAAATAAAAAAAGGAATAAAAAATCCGAAGTCGACCGCATACGACAACTGCCGACGCACGCAGCACATACAGCGTACCCATTACTTGTTAAACTCCGATACAGATAAAGGGACCATTGAGAAGCCGCAATGAATTACATATAATGTCGTGTTTGTCGTATGCGGTCGGCTTCGGAATTCACAACCAATATACCTAAATGTAAACTTTACAAAGGATTTCATGATTTCAGGGCAAAGATGCCAGCCAGCGGACTACAGCATGCAGAGACGTCTGTCGCTCGAACAGCAGCTAGCAGCAGGCAGGCACAATGACCGTGAGTACTCGAACAACACCCAAATTAGATTAGGTCTGACTCTGTCTCACTATCGGGGATGCTGAGAATCGTATGAAGTGGAGAAGTGGGGGCATGATAGCGAACGCCGGACAAGGAGATGGCAGCCTCGGATACAACCTCGACATGCGTGATGACTAAAAGAAGGTTTCGCGACGTGATCATTCATCCAAACTCTCGGATTCATTGCCTATCGTCACGTAAAACAGTGACGCTTTTTACAATTTAGTTTTTTATACAGTTGTCTTTTCTTACTACGATGGCAGCTAGGAACTCTATAAAAACCGGCATTGGCCGGAATGTTACTAGTTCCTAGGCACAATATGTTCTGTGCGAGAGATATGTGTCACCTCAGGCATTCTGAATTGAAAAGTAATTTTTCTACAACAAAGATTGCACTGTAAATCAAAATGTAACATAACATCAATCAAAGCATATATTTTCTGTTTCAGCGCCACCAAACGATACAGAGTCGGTAACACTCTCAGTCACCTCAGACACAAGCAATCCAGACTTGCCACCGGCGTACGCCGAGATAGCTGCCAGCAACAGTGGAGTGGTCAATAAACACCTCGATCTTGCTTCTGAGGAACTGCCTCCTCCGTATTCAGTATGCTTTGGACTAGTTGACACTACCAACGAAGTAGCAAAGGTACATAAAAGGCAAAGTGTTGAAGAAGCGACGCAGTCTCCGTCGAATACAGATAGCTTGCACAATAATTTGACAGACGCCAGTCATAGAACCAATGTTGGACAAAATGACGTTAATATCGGGTCACTCTGGGTGACATTCGACAGCGGCAGAAGCAGTGAAACCACAATAGAGATCGGTGACGTGGCCAAGTAGACAAGAACAGAGTGTGGACGTCGAAGTGGCGAACAAATTTAAACTTTGGTTGTTTCATAAAGTAACAGAATTAAGTTTTTTTGATAAATCTGTCCCTGGTCTGTGTTTGAAGAAACCTTTTACTATTGCATATTAATGCAGTAGATGGGACAGATAGATTGGCAGGGAATAGATTGGATTATGCCGAGTTCACCATGTCACAGCCAGTCTGATTTGTATAATATCATGGAAAATGTCCACGTTAAATGCCGCATCTTATCTGTGTCAGCAATACTTCTACGATCAGGTTAAAACTGTTGACAGATATATCATTCCTATTGATCCATTCCCTGTAACTGCGGTGAGCAATCGCTGGTTTTTCTCTATTTACATGAATATTTCTCCCTTTCTATAAGACCTAGTCATATTATATTTATGAACAAACAATTACCTATGTCTTGCCAACTACAAAGTTTTAAGCTGAGTTGTAATTTAGATGTAGGTACCTATGTAACACTGAGCATGCAATCGACCTAACGTCACGCCTGTTTCTTCCAAAGATAATTTTTTTCATGTTTGTAATGTCCATGTGATGACTTTGGTTGTATTAACCGCGGAATATAAAGTTAAGGGGAAGGTCCAGAAGGAGTCAATGAGTTTTGTTTGGAAATTAAATGCACGATTAGATTCTAGACGACTTCTGGTCTAACCGAATTATTGACAAATAAGAAATCAAAATGTTCCACAACCAGTAACGGTAGTCAAGGTACACAGATCTCATTGGTGCTGCGTCGGAAGAATGATGTTTAAGAAGGTTTGAAGGCATTTCCCTTTGACTTTGAATTCCGTAATAAGTTACCTTTAGTTATATTATAAGTTCCGTGTATAATCAAGACTTGTAGATTTAGGTCGGGAAAACTCAACTTCCCAGACGGGACTTGAACCCGCGATACGTCATTTGCGACCTAAATCTACAGGAAAAGTTAGCCTTACTTATTTGCTTTTAAAATTTCAATAAATTCAATACTTTGTTGAATAGTCCTTGACGTTCTAAAGAATTGATGTTATAATATGTAGTATTATAATTTAATGAAGTCATAATAATAGTGAAGCAATCTCCTTATTCCGTCATCAGTAACAAAAATCAGTTTAAAAACCAAGTTCTAAGATTTATTTTCCGTTAATTTAATGATGGACATACAGATTAGTATGCGATGTTTGGACGAGAGACGAATGGAGCTATACACCCCATGGCTCTTCCCTATTTTCACCCAAACGTCGAACGCCAATAATAGCACGATATGGCAAGCCCACTGGTGTCTGCTAGGTACCTACTTACCTACCTACAGGGCAACAAAATATTATAGTGCCATTATTCATTGATAAGTAGAGTTGAAAAGTACAATACCTTATATTATAGTTTTCAGTATTCGATACAAATGTAAATATTTGTAAATTGTACTATGTAAGTGTCAGTAAGTGATAACTAATACTAAATTTTATTACCTAGACGACTGCCCAAAAATATCTTCAATATTAATGTTAGTTTCTATGGCTGAACAATTTCAGGTTTAGATTACAATCCTTATTCATACCTACCTGCCCAACTACTCTTATCAGTGTATGCGTATCCCTAGACTGGTTTTATAGAACAAACACACGCAATTATCCCTACAGTTGACATTACATTACATAAGGTGTCTATAGTACCTAGACAGCAGCTGTTGCATTGCATTCATTGCCCTGCGTCCGATGCCACATTGAAAAGTAAATATTCCCCCTGCCTCGTTCAGACACAAGTTTTGTTCTCAACAACTTGTCCACTTTAAAAATGGAATATTTTTGTGGCAGTCGTTATATTTTTTAAACTATTATAAAAGACAACGGGTGTTGTACGCATTTAGTACTTACAGTAGTCTAACTATAGATTTATACGTTTGATATGACGAAATAAATTTTGTTTTCAAATTATTTGTTTCCATTACCCTATTAGTTTATTGTGTGATATTGTGATTTTTCTTTCTGTTAGGTACAATAGCAACAAAATTAAACACAAAGTACGGTTAGAAAATTAAGATATGTATTATCAACTAAGCAAGTTGTGATGTTGTTGTTAAACCTCGCCTACAAGTCGGCACACCTCCTGAATGACGGACGAGGCTCTTCGTTTTTTCCCCTCTCTAGGGTTCCTTTATGGAAAGGAGGTATGGACCAGGGCACAGATAACATAATACTAAACCAGGGGCTCCAAAGCCACGGAGTCCAAACACTTTAAAATAATATTAAGTGTCTTTGTAATCGAGAAATACTAGAAATAGAGTTCGGGAAAAAACTGTTTAGTCGCTATAACCGTATCCAGAGCTATGTACCTACCTATACAACTTACATAAATAATCAAATTAATGATTTTGGTTAAAATCAAAATTAAAAAATAATAAAATACCTACCTACATAAATATTTCATTTACACCAAATATACCTACACACCAAAGTAGTCGTAGTTAACTAATTTATGGGAAAGCGGATGAAAAATACCAATAATATTTTGTTGAAGTGCTTTATTGATACAAACTAAACAATTTATTCTAGGAAGTAAATAAATAAAAACTAACTTAAACCTTAACACGGGTTAACTTAAAACTATCTTTTTAAACCATGCTTTCTAGAACCGCTCTGTCAACCACACGGACGGACCATACAACCATACAACATCCTATCGATATATTATCTCCTAATGCTGTGTACACATCAACCTAAAGAAGATGAACAAACACAGACGATTGGGATTCGTGAATCATAAAGTTAATCGTGCTGTAATAAAGAGTTTAACTACTCACTTTGCTGCCGCATTATTCTACCTAACAATGAGTTTTAATCGTAGATGTAACGAGAGAAGACGGTGGACTTTATTTGGTTGGAAAGGAATAGCTAGCGCAAAACTAAACCAACATAAATATGTATCAGCTGACAGCATACGAACGCGCGTAGTTACGTTAGGATTGGTCAAGCCGAATAGGGGCCCAGTTAATTTGTTAGTGTGTACCCGTCATAACAAATCATATTTGGTTACTTCTGACTTCGCTTATATTTTACTTGCGTTGGGTGAAAACATACTGACGCGCTCTACTTTTTTTAATTAAAGGGAAAATTGTATGTAACTCGGTAAAAGAAAGCATGGTTAAGTGGTCATTATTATATTTTACATAGTTACAAATAAATGCATGTCGAGTGTCGAGCGTCCATCTCGATATAACTCTCCTAAATCTAAAACCACTAACTAAACGCTAACAACGAATATTTCCACCGGGTGTTCGGTACCACCGTTATCTTTATATAATAGCTAATTGGTAGGTACCACTAGCTACCCCGTGCTATTCTGTAAATCCGATGTCGAGTCACATTCGGGAGAGCGAGCTCACTTCGGCCAAGTTTGGGAGCCTCCTGGCGCAAGTTAGGTACAGGCAGCTCCTTTCATAAGAGTAGCTTGGCAACAACTTTCAAATCCTGTTCTAAACGTTTTTCAGATTTATTTCACTCGATGCTCAAAATTATCTCTCTCGTCAGAGTGAGGCTCGACCTCGAATTATTATTGGTATTACAAAATAGCAGAAATGGTCACCAAAGTACCTATAGATAAATGCTACTAAAATAGTAGTAAGAAGCCCTAATACGGAAATCAGAATATCTTATTACATTGTTAATATAATATTTTTATTTCTTTGAGCACCATAATATTAAAATGATTGAATATCCTAATTATGATAGGGTGCAGTGCCCGTTCACCTACTGGTGGGTGCAGGTGACAGGGGGATAGGGGTGTGATAAATGCAGCTAAACTTTCACATATTTGAGTCTGAAACCTACTATATTGTTACATACCTACTTATTCATTACACACTCAGAGCAAAGAACGAACCAGTAGAAATAGTATAGCGTCATTAGTAATAGACCCGGCGCACCTCGCTCACACATCTCCAGGATAATTGTATCTAATCAGCAAGGAATCATCAAGTGTTTGCCAAAGAGCGTATTAAACTTAAAAAAAAAGAAAAGATGGATGGAATGTATGAAAGATGATATGGGAGAAACGGAAGTAGGTGAGAAGATGACATCTGATGGGATTAGACTCAGTGTTATGTGTGGAGGAGAATGGCATGTTGCGCCATGTACACTAAATAATTGAAAAAGGGCAGGCGGATGATGATGACGAAAGTAGACAATAAATGATAAATTCATATTAGATACCTACACAGCACACGAGGTACTGCGGACTGTGGATTGCATTGCGTGGGTCTATCAGCGACTTCTACTGTTAATTCTATGCTGTGATTTGATTACACATATTATTATAATTTATTCGAAACAGTCTTAATGTCACAACTTGCAAGTTGACATAGCACCATAGTTATACGAGAACGTAATCCTAGTATCTCTAGTGCCGTGGTCGTCAAATAGCGGCCCGCGGGCCGCATGCGGCCCGTGGGCGTTATTGGTGCGGCCCGCAGCAAAATAAATTATTTCAATAGTCAACTATACCTACATTACATAATCATAAACAAAATAAATAAGTCCTTTATTTTTTGTGTTCGAATCCTGCGACGACTGCGACTGACGAGTGACGAAAATAAATACCGTAATCGTCTGTCCACTCATTTAGAAGATGCTATGAGGATTGCATGTAGTCCAAAAGATGCCAATATACAAGAAATAATTAATAAAGTTCAACACCATAATTCCTAATTATAAAACAGATAGTATGAGAGCTGACGTCACTAACTATGGTATCATCAGATTCCTGAATGAGATGTACATCATTAGACGCGCCTTTAATTGGAGAACACGAAATGGCAAAGCTAAAAACCTGGTGGTGATACCAAAAATCCATTTTGAAAAACCGAAAAAAAATCGGTATCTAATATGATAAGATTACCAGAAAAAGCCTGGCTCATCTGAAAGATCATCAAATTCTGTGTATGAAAAACCACTGCTGCAATTCGAAAGCACTGGTGAAAGTGGTGGCAGCAGCGTTTGAATGTTGCATAAAGCGCCTGGTGGTTTTATGTTACATAGATAGACAGGTGTCTCATCATCATCATCATTTCAGCCATAGGAAGTCCACTGCTGGACATAGGCCTCCCCTATAGATCTCCAATAAGACCGGTTGGAAGCGGCTCGCATCCAGCGCGTTCCCGCGGCCTTGATAAGGTCGTCTGTCCACCTTGTGGGTGGATGTCCTACGCTGCGTTTGCCGATACGTGGCCTCCACTCGAGAACTTTTCGACCCCATCGGTCATCTGTCCTCCGAGCTATGTGCCCTGCCCACTGCCATTTCAAGTTGCTGATCCTCTGGGCTATGTCGGTAATCTTGGTTCTTCTACGGATCTCCTCGTTTCTGATTCGATCTCGCAGAGAGACTCCGAGCATAGCCCTCTCCATAGCTCGTTGGGCTACTTTGAGCTTACTCATAAGGCCCATAGTGAGAGACCACGTTTCAGTCCATAAGTCATCACTGGTAACACACACTGGTCGAAAACTTTCGACTTGAGACACTGAGGTATGTCGGACGAGAAGATATTACGCAATTTTCCGAACGCTGCCCAGCCGAGTTGGATTCGGCGACTGACCTCTTTCTTGAAGTCGGACCTACCTAACTGGACTACTTGTCCTAGGTAGACGTACGAGTCAACAACTTCAAGAACCGAGCTCTCAACAGATATTGGGGTGGGTACAACATGGGCATTACACATAACCTTCGTCTTGTCCATGATCATTTTAAGACCCACCTGTTGAGAAACTCGGTTGAGGCCATCGAGCATTGTATTGAGATCTTCCATCGATTCTGCCATGACTACAATTCTTCTTCCTCTTAGCGTTAATTCCCAGTCGCATCCGAAGCTTTCAGCTCGGAGTCTGGGGTCCGCTTTTACCAGTCTTAACCACGGATTTGGTTAGACCTCGATATTTTCCGTGAAGCGATTGTCATCTGACCTCCACAACCCAATGTTAACATTAGGCGATATCGAAGCTTTGCAGTTAGACCGTTGTTTTTTTTTTGGATTTTTGAGGGCTCCAACTACCCGTAACGACTGCCATAGATGTTCTCATGGCAACCGGGACCGACGGCTTAACGTGCTCTCCGAGGCACGACCAGACCAATGCAAATACTCATATTTAATTCACACAAATATTTACACTGAGCGGGGATCGAACCCGCGCCTCCTGCGTAGCGGCCGCGTTCACTCTGCCATGACTACAATATCGTCGGCAAACCGGAGGTGAGTGATGTATTCGCCATTAATATTGATGCCGAATCCTTTCCATTCCAGGAGCTTGAAGGCGTTCTCCAAAGTGGCCGTAAACAGTTTCGGAGATATCACGTCTCCCTGTCTTACTCCACTTTTCAAAGGGATCGCCTTCGAACTCTGTTCCTTTACTCGGACCGACATGGTGGCGTTATTATACAAACACTTCAACACTTCGATGTACCGATAGTCAATACGGCACCGCTGGAGAGACTCAAGCACAGCCCATGTCTCGACCGAATCAAAGGCTTTCTCATAGTCCACAAACGCTAAGCAAAGTGGCAAATTATACTCTTCGGTCTTCTGTATAACTTGCCGCAGCGTATGGATGTGGTCTATGGTACTGTAGCCTCTTCGGAAACCGGCTTGTTCGGAAGGCTGGAAGTCATCAAGCCTGCGCTCGAGACGGTTCGTAATGACCCTTGAAAACAGCTTGTAAACATGACTCAGAAGCGAGATGGGCCTGTAGTTCTTCAGTAAGGTATTGTCACCTTTCTTAAAGAACAGCACCACCACGCCTCTGTTCCACGCTTCTGGCGTTATGCCCTCGAGGACGACGGTGTTAAAGAGCTTCTGAAGGACTTTAAGTACCGGTGTTCCACCCGCTTTCAGAAGCTCTGAAGTGATACCGTCGTCACCCGGCGCCTTGTTGTTTTTAAGCTGATTCAGGGCCATTCTAATCTCGTACAGGCTGATGTCCGGGATATCCTCGGTGAAGTGTCGAGTCAACTTGGCCCTTGGGTCGGTCGCCATGCTGCCAACAGGTGTCTATCTGTATTTAATTGCTAATACAAAAGCAACAGGCGCTTTCAGCAACTTTCAAACGCTGCTGCCACCACTTTCGCCAGTGCTTTCGAATTGCAGCAGTGGTTTTTCATACACAGAATTTGATGATCAAATGAGCCAGGTTTTTTCTGGTAAGTAATCTTATCATATTAGATACCGATTTTTTTTGGTATTTCAAAATGGATTTTTGGTATCACCACCCGGCTTTAGCTTTCCAGCATAGCCATTTCGTGGTCTCCAATTAAAGGCGCGTCTAATGATGTACATCTTATTCAGGAATCCGATGATACCAGAGTTAGTGACGTCAGCTTTCATACTAAGATATTTCTGATTAACGATGTTGAAATTTTTTAATCATTTTATACCTACCTATGTTCATAAAGTAAATTATCTTTTTCTAATAAATATTCTAATGACCAATACGTATGAGTACTTTTTTCGATATCAACTCCCACGCGAACGACGTCAACGACGACGTCGCATCGCGGGCACAGCTAGTGCGAAGTAAAAAACGAAGTAAACTGAATACTTAAATGTCTGCAAAGACTTGGGATGTCTTCGCAGACTCAGCGGCCCGGCCCTGGCACTCACATTGTGATGTGTGGCCCTTGGCCAGTAAAGTGTGACGACCGCTGCTCTAGTGAGTAACATCCAGCTCACTTCGAAGGCGAAGGGCTTCTTCAAATATTTTCAGATCTAGTTTCTCGAGAAACAATTTTTTTAAGAGAGATGCACTAGAATGATGTCGTAATATCATTTACTAATTTAAATTTATAGTATTGTATGTGAAGTTTCAAGCCTATAGCGCTCACGAATTAACCAATTTAAGTCGATGATGTTATAATAATATTCACAAACTTGGACGAACAACACTTTTTTTTTCATCCTACAATTTTTTTTTTTCATTTAAATCATCAATATAAACATTATAGGTAATCTCTGACGGACTGCATGTCTACTGTGTATGTGCTGAATGCCGTGACGTCACCACACGACGAGAGCTCTGTCGCGTCGCCTACAGCTCGTTGTTCTGGCGGCGGCGCACGTACCGCGCGAAGTAGTCGGGCCGCCAGCACTTGCACGACCCGGGAACCAGGAACCAGTCGTAGTACAGGCGAACCTACGTCATACAATGCACCATTAGAAACCGTACACCCACATTTTGCCAACAAGGATTTTCGGTACCACGTAGGGGGCGAGCCTATTACAGTCTAGCGGGCACTTTGTCATGGGCTTGGATGGAGAACAGCCCTATACGACACCTTCAAGAAGAGATGACGTGAGCATATTCTACTCCAGCGGGAGTCAATACGGCAGTTTCTTGCTGCTACAACTAAACATTCACCGCCTAACCAAACGGTCACCTCTGACATTTTGTTTGAATGTCAGAGGTGACCCTGTTCGTTGCACTCTTTGTTATTACTTATCTTTTTCTTTCATTACCCTACAGAAGGGTTATATGTTTTCTTATGTTACCTGGTAGCAGCCCATCTCGTCGTGTCCGTCGCAGTGCGAGGGCTTGTCAGTGCTGGTCTCGGGCTCCGGTTGTCCCGCGCGGTTCTGCGCGTACTGTTGGTACTCCTGCAACATTCCCAAAGGTCCCTGAGTCCATCCCCTTCGGTCGCATATCATATAAATGCCAGTGGTAACCGTGGGGCTAGTCCACAAGTTACAAATCGCGCAGCGGTTTCGGAGCGAGCCATGCTTGGAGTTAGAATTCGCAATGCACATACAATAAACATCTTAAATTCGCAGAATAAGCAAGCAGAAGTGGTATTGCGCAGATTTTTAAAAAAAACGGTAGTCAATGGAGAGTTTTGCCTTCTACTCTAATATTTATTTAAAGGAATATTAGTAGAATAAGTTACTAGTATTCTCTTTCACGACCGGATAACGACCAGGATTCCACCTCTCAATCGCAAAGCCGAGTCCTGAACCTGAAGCTACTGGCGCGACGCTACATTGAATTGCCCTTTCCATACACTACATGTAAAGCTGTACACGTAGGTATGTGGGTCGGCGCGGTACGTACTTGCACGCGGTCCTGGCGCGGCGGGTAGTGCAGCTCGGCCACCAGCAGCGACACCCAGCGCGGCGAGCTCAGGCAGCCGCCGTCCAGGTAGTGGCAGCGCGACTGCATGCACCTGCGCCACACATCGCACTTACTTACTTACCTGACGCGATCGAATATTACATCAAAGGTTCATAAAATTTTATGGGCAGCTGGCAACCCAACAGAAATCCATTTCCCTATATACATCAAGATTTTAATGAAATGAAAACCTAAAGGTTTTTTTTGAATAATAAAGCAAAGTGTACCCTGGAAAGTATTTTCCGAAAATTCTTGCAAAGGACTGTTTCCAATGACTGCAATTACTCTATTATATAAGCAAGTTACAAATGATTTATACAGTAATGGCAGTCAGTGGAAACAGTCCTCTGCAAGAAATTTGAGAAGACACTTCCCAGTGGACACTTTGCTTTAATATTCGAAACGACAAGTATTCCCATTTAACCCTTCCAGCTGAACTAAAGTGCTTGTGTAAGGAGTGGGTTCACGTGGGACTTGGGACCTACTGCTCGTACGAGTTAACCACTAGCGAGACTGACCTGGTGACCTCGACGGTCTGCGTGAAGTAGCCCTCGTAGGGGATCTGCACCACGTAGCGCCACACGCCCTGGTAATTGCGCGCGAACACCGGCGTGGCGTACTCCACGCGCGCTGGACAAGGCGTGGGGGGGCCCTGTGCAACCACACACACGTTTATAATACTATTGCCAGAACCGGACCAAATTGCTATCGAGTCAAATCCTATGCTAGATGTTTCCAAGGCAGGATTTGGATTGGAATTGTATAATGGAGGTATGTACTGACTTCATATCGGTGCGCGTGTTGAGGGTGTGGCTGCGGGCCGGGGTCCTCGCGGCGCTCCACGCCGGCCGCCGGCTCGCTGTCGCCGTTGATGGCGCGGTACAGCATGCAGAACCTATGGACATTACATTGTTTACTTCATTTCGTAAGGTTTAACTTTCCCGGATACCGGCCAAATATCATTACAGGGAGTGTTCGAGGGACATTGTGTAATGGGAAAGTGAAATTATGTACCAATGTTATGTTATTTGTACAAATAAAGTGATTATTATATGTAAAATATAATCAGTGTATAATAATCACTTTAATCTATCAATCACTATCAGTCTCTTTTAGAACACGACTTAAACTTAGAACATATAAAACTCATTAGGTGAAACGAAACGCAGCTGACTGAACTGACACTTGTCAATCTTGACAACACATTTCGGTTTTTAGGTTAGAATTAGAATTTTCGTGTAGTATTTACCATGTATTTATTAATAAAATGAATGCATTTTAAACAGTCAGTTATATGAAAATGTCTTCAGCTTTAGTGCGACAGGCCCTAGAACTGGTTGACCCAGAAGGTACGTACACCTTAACGTAAGAATCTCTTATATTATTGTGTAGAAACATGATCGCTAAAGCTGTGTTGTTATTTTAGATTGTCTAAGCAAGAAGCGCGGCGGACGCGTGCGACGGCCGGCGGGTCAAGGTTCGTGAACGTTCTTACGTCATAATTGTCGCATTCTCAGTATTGTTACTGTATTGGTTCTCTCGTATCACTCGCGATAATCAACTAACCTTTTTATTGCGGCGGTTTTATTACTGTGAATAACTTTATATAACAAGTATGTACATTCCAACGCTTCGTGTGTTAAGTAGCTCAGTGTACGAGTCTTTCTTTTAACGGCATCTCACGTGCATGGACTGTTCTTACAGGCCACCGGCACTTGTACAAGAATAAAAGTAAAGGAAGTAATAAGCCAATCAAGTCGAAGGAACAAATCACTCAAGAGAATATTAAAAAGTTGCTGGCGTTGTCGACACCTACAGCAGATTCTGCTACGACTGACAAGGTTAGAAATTATTTGTTTCATTCTACACTAGCTCATGCCTCATCCGCGTCTAGTTCTGGTCCTGCTCTCACAACACGTGGGAGTCTAGTCCAAAGGTATAAAGTAGCCTTTGTGTTATTATACACTATAATCTACATAGCTATATTCATGTGTACTAATGAAAAGGTACTCCCATCTATTTGAGCTCTGTCTTGTCTAATCATAGCCAGTTATAGAGTCCAAGCACTACTACTATTACAATTGCCTCAATCTCCTTGAACCTGGGTTCTGATCTCTTCATCTTGCTCTGGACTGGTTGACCTTGGCAATTACGGGAGAGATGTGTACTGCCTTGCAGGTGAGATCGACTGGGTCTCAGGACAAACACACACATATTACCATGTTTGTATATTGATTATTTAATGAGATATCACCCATTAAACATAATGGATGTTGACAAAAGTTCAATATCATTTTTTAAATAAATACAACATGTGTGCGGTGATAACAGAACCGTGTCAATATTTTCTCACTTGTAATGTCAATGTCACATTTGTTTGACCACTATCAAAACACAAATATCAAGTCTTATTCCAGATATCATTAAATTAATTTATTCAAAATACTGTTTGTTGTGCACCTTATCTGTCCTGCAATGCACAAGTGTGCAAACTAGTGCCAAGCTTGCCTGTCAGTTTAGAGTGCTTCTGACCTGCATTTTTTCAATAAATTACCAATTTCATCAGTTTAAATTCTGCAAGATCACTAAACTTATTATGTGGGACTGAAGCCATAGTTGGCTGCATGTGGGTATTAATACATTTGGATTAACGCTTACTATCCAACTTCTAGCAAGCTAGGTAGGTGCCATTACAGTACATCTCACCAGCTTACTGCTTACGTCAATCATTTTCATAACCTTCTGTAGTCCACATAAAAATGCCTATTTGTGCCGACTGACGCGTCGCGTTTCACACGATTATGTTAATAGCGATATTAACGTATAACGTGATGTCATCATTGTGAAGACAAATTGGTTTGTACCAGTCTGTACTTGATCTTTATACTATTTAATGCATTGTCATCTCTAGCGTACTATGGACCTGTGCAGTAAACCATATCTTGAATTCTGAGATAATAATTAACTCATCTTCGTTACAGATAGTGGCGCGCGCGATAAAACAGAAGCCGCTTGCTGATAAACCACAAATAAAAGTAGATGAAAACAAATCCATACTGTTTCCAGAAGGAACGGAATCGTTTGAAGATTTTGAAACAGAACTGTTCTGCAGTTAAAATTCAACTTCATTTCGATACAAAGTTTAAATACCCTAAAAATCAAGTCAACGTATTCTACAGTGGTTGTGTATCGGAGAAAATGGTTCTTGATGGAAGTGCCTGACAGGGTGATTGGAAAACTCGTGTTGGGGACCAGCTCGGTTCTGTTTCTTCTGTTAGCAATCTGGATTAACACCTACCCATTCATTGACAAAGGTAAGCTTTCGTTTTAATTCATATTTATTTTATTATTATTATTATTATTATTATTATTATTGGGGAACAGGCCAGCAGTTGAAACAACTGATATCAGCCTGCATCTCGTTGTTCACTACACTGTTTTCACTAACTACTCAATGTTTTTGTTGATTTATGTGTTTATCCAGTCTGTTTTTAAATTGATTAATATTTTCTGCTGTCACAATACTTTCAGGCAGCCTATTCCATGCATTGACCGCTCTATTGCTCAAGAAGTTCTTGTGTGGATTTGTATTCCAACTAGATTTTTGCAGTCTAAGATTGTGTCCTCTACGATTTCGGTCTGGTGCGCGTTTGAACATGTTGCTGAATCCTTGCAAGTCGTAGTGATCAATTATTATCTTGAAGGTCTCAATTAGGTCTCCACGTTCTCTGCGCTCCTTCAAGGTGGTCAGGTTCAGTTTATCTAGTCGTTCTTCGTATGGCAAACGTTTCAGCTGTCTGGGGACTTTCGTGAATCTACGCTGCACTCTTTCCAACAGGTCTATGTCTTTTATGAAATAGGGGCTCCATACTTGAAAGGCATATTCTAGTATTGGTCTTACATACGTTTTGTGGATTCTAAGAGCCATTTCAGGTGTCAATGTTCCAAAGGCCTTCCGTATGAGGTATACCATGGTATTAGCTTTTTTGACAATATTCGTGATATGGTCTTCCCATTTCAGGTTCTCCGAGATCTTAACTCCCAGATCCATCTGTGTTTTGACTTCGGCTAGCTGATTGTCGCCAAGTTTGTAAGTTAGCCTGGGGTTCCGATTTCCGATGTGCAATACCGTACATTTCGTGTGATTCAAATTTATGAGCCAGTCTTTGGACCACTTCATGATTTTGTCTAAGTCTGCTTGGAGACGATCATAGTCTAAAAGGGGGTTTGCAAAGACCTTTGTGTCGTCGGCAAACATGCTGACCTTACAATCAAGACATTGACACAGATCGAAGGTGAAGATAATATAAAGCACCGGGCCTAGGACGGAGCCTTGCGGCACACCACTATGGATATCTCGTTGTTCGGAAAGTGTGTCACCCACTCTCACACGGAAGGTTCTTTTGCGAAGGAAAGCTTCTATCCAGTCGAGCAATTTGCCACGTATGCCAATAAATTCGAGCTTTTGCAACAGTCTGCTTATGGGGACTTTATCAAAAGCTTTTTCGTAGTCCAGGTAAACTACGTCGACCGGGGCTCGTTCATCAAAGCTCTTGGTCCAGGTAGCCAGGCACGACAGCAGGTTTGACACAGTGGAGCGGCGTGGACAGAAGCCATGTTGACAGTCGCTTATTATTTGATGTAAACGCAGATGTTCTCTTATGTGTTTGACTACAACTTTTTCCATGGCCTTACATATAACGCTGGTCAAACTGATCGGTCTGTAGTTGACTGGTGCTAGTCTGTCTCCTTTTTTGAAGATAGGGGTCACAGTAGCTGTTTTCCAAACGTCTGGTAATTTTCCAGTGTTGTACGAGGTTTTCATTATATCAGCCAGTACATTCGCAACATTACATTTTTGAAGGAGTACTACTGGAATTTCGTCGGGGCCAGGAGAAGAGTCTGATTTCATTTCCTTTAGGGCTTGCTGTACCTTGCCACTGGTAAACTCCAGGTCTGGAATAGATTCCTCAACTCTCAGGCTTGGTTCTATAACAGGAAGAGGACCAGGAGGTTCTTGTTGGTAGACGCTGACAAACTGGTCAGCAAACGCTTCTGCTATTTCTTTGGAGCTCGTCACAGTCTGTCCTTGTTGGTTTCGTAGCACAGTTGGTATGCTTACCTTCGATGTGATTTGCTGTCGGATATAAGAATAGAATCTCTTTGGTCCAGCTTGAAGAAGAGTCATCTCGTAGGAAGTTCTTTGAGAGCGTCTTAGGATTGTTAGTTTGTTGTTCACCTTTCTGTATTTGTCATGGATACTTTCTAAGCCAGTCAGAATGTACCTGTTCCAAAGCACATGCTTTTCTTTGATCATTTTGAGCATATCGTTGTTTATCCATGGTTTGTTGGTAGCATTTTGTTGCACCTTGGTCAGGGGCACATGCTGGCCTATTGCATTTCTTAATACACTTAAAAAGTTATTTGTTTGTACATTCACATCCATTGATTGTAGTGTTGGGCCAGGTAAGGTGTCCAGTAGCATATCATTAATTTTCTCAAAGTCAGCTCTGTGATAATTTCTCCTCAGAATGGGTTTAGTCTGTGTATTGTTTGTTTTCTCAAACTGTATAGTGATGGTTAAGCAGGTATGGTCGCTTTTCCCAATCGGGGCAGAGTGTTCGAGCTGTGCCACAAGTGAGTCATCATTGGTTAATATCAGGTCGAGCAATGATGGCTGGTTTCCTTTTCTGTACCTGGTGTGTTTGTCTACTAGCTGTTGGAGATTGCTATCTACATACCACTGGACAAAATTATCTTCTTTGGGTGTCAAATAGCCACAGTCTGTCAAAGGCCATTTTACTCCACTGAAGTTGAAGTCACCCATTACTACACATGCGTGGGAGTCGGTAGCTGTTTTTATTTGTTCCAGTAGTACATCGTCGTGTTGTATGGTAGAGCCTTGTCCCCTGTATAGTCCACAGAGCAAAAACTTACTGCTTCCAACCTGTATGTCCAACCATAGACATTCAGATGATTCATGTTTCTTGTTGAAGGGACTTAGTTTTGTTTGTATTCCAGCATTGTTTGCAGTATAAATGGCCACTCCACCACTTCGCTTGTCCAATCGGTCATCTCTGTATACGTCATAACCCGGAATTTTAATCAGTGTGTCAGGTATATCTGGCTTGAGCCATGTTTCAGTTACAACTATTATTGTTGGTTTCTGGGCATTAATTTTTGCAGTGAGGAGATCAATTTTGGATGTGAGTGACTGAATGTTTGTGTACAGTATAGTCAGTATGTATAGCGGGGTTCGTTTGTTCGTTTGTTCATTTGTTGGGGGTTCGTTTAGTTTTTTGTGGGGTTAGATTTTACGATCTTAGGATGACCCTGAACATATCGTATGGTAATGTCCCTCTCTCCACCATCAATACGCGTTTGGAGCTCTTCACGAAGGTAAGTCATATACTCTCGCTGCAACGGTGTTTGATCACCAGTGATGGACGATGGTTTCTCCAGCCTATGTTTATTTTTGAGCACTTCCAACGCATCTCTCCTGCTTTTCATTACTACCTTTAGCGGACGTGGTTTGTTATTTCCACCAGTTTTGGGGGCTCCCAGGCGAAACAGCCGAAGTCCATCACAATTAACCGCTTTAGTGACGGATTTAATAACAGCCGAACACGCTTCCCTATCATACTCAATTCTTCGCTCTGGCTCCTTGCAAGTCGATTCCGGTACGTCGTAGATAATGAGATTATTGGCTCTGTTGGTCCTCTCTGTCATCTCTTGGATAGCGGACTCAGTTGCGAGCATGTTTTGGCGAGCATGTTTTATCAACTAGCCTAGCTAAGTCTTCATCACTACAAAATAATGACCAATGACATGGCCTTGATCCTGGAACCTATGCATTTATAACAATAGTCAGGAATAAAGGGAATGTCGTCTCACATCCTGTGCCGAGATCTCGTCTGTCAATCGGCAGGTGACCGGGCTTGCAAGTGAGGCTGCCTTGACTCAGAAGGTCTTAGTCAAGCTCTGATGTTGCAACTATTATTATGGTATGATAACTGCTTGTTATCAAAAGAGACCTACATTTATGAACAAACAGTCTTGTTTTAATTGAAATATGTATTTATCAAAAAAATCGTTTGTATTAGAACTATGAAAGTTATCTTAAATGATACCTCAGTTTGTTATAATAAGATCTATGCTTATAGTATACTACGCACTTGTGTCGGTATTAATCAATGACGTACTTAGTTATCTAAACAGAGGGTTTGTTTATGCTATATTAGTACCACTCTTTACTTCACCAAGCCGATATTTCCTAGTCACATATTGGCTTGGCACGTCGCAAGTCGTCGGGAACAGGAGTGAGCATCCGGCGAAGATCAGCTTTTGTGAAATTTCTCTCTCGGCAGCCAAAAATACAGTTGGTAAATAGCTTTGAATCAGCCCACTGGACCCCACCAGACTCAGTCTGTGAATCAGACTCCCCCGCTGGCTGCCCCATCAGTACTAGCCCTTGAATATTGACTAAAATTAAATATAGTCATTTTTTTTTAATTTCCAGAGTCATCATTATACCCACTGGTACCAAACCCCAAGTGGTTCTTACTATTCTGCGGCACTTGGGGTCTATTCTTCATTGGGGGCCTGATGTCTTTCACCCTGTACCACGTCTACACATGCCAGTAGTGCTCCGGACAGTCTCGTACCGCAGCAAGAAGAAGATCTCCACAATGAAACACAGAGATGATTGGATTATCATTGGCATCTCTGGAGTCACTTGTGGAGGGAAAACATCTCTTGCGAACCAGTTGAAGACTAAAATAGCTCCGGTGCACTTGTTCCACCAGGATAAATACTTCTACCAGGACGACAGTCCGCACCATGTGAAGTGTGGGAACCTAGACCATAACAACTATGACATACTGTCCGCTCTGGACATGGAGAAGATGTACAGCGACATATGTTCTACGATAGAGGGCGTCGACAAGGCGCATGTGTCGGCCGCAGAGAGCGGGCCGGAAGTGTTCCGGATATCCAACAAGAAGTTTCTTATCGTTGAAGGGTTTACTGTTTTGAACTACGAGCCCATTGTCAAGCTTTGTAACTTCAGGTGAGTCGAGTTTCAACTGTAATAAACGAGTCTGTCTGTATTATTAGAATCTAGGCTAATCCTGTGTGTGTATTGAGCTATTTCATGTATAACATGGTTGGGTCGATGGGTCATAATATGCGAGAGTTTGGTTTAATTGTAGTAAGCACCTCGCCTCCTATGGTATGGTGAGACTCATCTCACACAATGACACGCGTGCGTCGTGTGCTTTCCAGCTACTACTTCGTGCTGGAGTACGGCGAGTGCGCGATGCGGCGCTGCTACCGCGTGTACGACCCGCCCGACATCCCCGGCTACTTCGAGACGTGCGTGTGGCCCGAGCACCTCAAGTACCGCGCGCTGGTACGTACATACACCTAAATTGAACTATTAACAATATGTAAATATATACATACACTCAAGCGTTTTCTCCTCTGGATTAGATAGAAACAGCAGCCCGCCATATTTTGTTTTTGTCTTACACACAACCCGAGTAGAGGAACTCTTGTTAAACCAATATTTCTCATATTGCAGATAGAGAAGGACCCCCGCGTGACGATCCTGGACGGCAAGGCGCCCAACGCGCTCGACGTGGTGCTGTCCGACCTCAAGACCGTCCTCGAGCACAAGTCGGAGCGCTAGACTCCAACATACCGGCAGCCTTCGTGAGCAGACGTTGAAAAGCAGCCTGACTACATCGCCACGAAGTTTGCCGGCCACTATACTATGCACGACAACGTGACATACCTACATGCACTTAACATTGCACTTGTGGCTATCGATGTAAGTTATTCACGTACTAATTCGATCGCGAGCGCGTAACGTAGATACTGAATAAGCGCCATCTAGTGACAAATTTGTGAATTATTGTTTTTAAATGGTAACGTAGAGATGTGATCATTTGCACATTTTAGAAATCCGTTTATTCTGAACTAGCATCGTTAGGTGGTCACCCGCGTATAAAAATAGCGTACGTACAATTAATGTACCTAGCTATAAGTGATTCCCAAACCTTTTGAATTTCTCATGTACATCATAATCAAATGCACTTTATATGCCGATTATTTATTTAAAAAAGCTCTCCTTTTCTGAAGTCGGCTAAAATATTTATAAGTAAAGAAAGTAATTCTATATTGCTATTAGAGATATCAGGACGCAAAACAAAATCGCGAGTAGGTACATACATATTATTATAAGCGTCGTCGTGTGTCGTAAACGTAAGCGAGTTCGAGTAGCAAAACCAGTGGTAGTGGTGTGTCGCGTCAGAGATGACTACGAATGAGGGTAGACGATATATTTGTAGTTATGACTGGTTCACTGTTATCCGCACTTGAGTTCCTCGGTGATCACGGCAGTGTGGGAATATCGGTATGGTAAAGTATCCTGATAACTCTGATAGTAATGTTAGCCACGATAGTTTAAATACCGATGAGTTTTTGTAAACAGTAGAATCTGCGGCCTTACCATAAACCTTAAAACAGGTCAATAATTGAACTGCTGTCATTCTGCCAACTGCAAATGTTACTTTGTAATGTCATATAAATATATTGGATTACAAAGTGACATTTGCAGTTAGTAGAATGACAGCAGTTCAATTATTGACCTGTTTTAAGAGTTCATGGTATGGGCCCTGAACTCTGGCAGATGTCACCAATATGGACCGAGATCAATTAAAACTAAATTGGGTTCTTAAGGTTGGGTGTCGCCAGTGATAATGTATTCAACTAAAGTATGTTCTCGTGTTTAGTCGTTGGTGAAATCTGCTCTGAGTGTAATGTGAGAAATGTAGGCTACGTGGGGATGTTGTCTATCAAAATGATCGACGTCGTATCAATAATTATTCAGATTGATTTTAACAAATAGAAAATATCAATGTCTTTAAAGTTAATATAATTTAATATTTATTTCGTCGGATTGCTATATCGTGTACAGTACACGATATAGCATGAATTGATTTTATTTAGCTGTTGCTATATTAAACCAATTCATCGACTTCAATAGACGTTATTCGTGTAGGTTACACTGTTCTACACACTGTTCTATATATGAATCTGTACCTATGTGTTGCTCTTATCCGAATTGTATTATTTAAAATCTAAGTAAGTACCTATTAGTTAAATTATTATTTTGTAATAAAGTATATTATAATGTATTATTTGTTTTAATAATATGTCGATTATGAACTGTACAAGTGCGGTCGCAGTCTTCAATTTGAGGGAGGGGGGTTACGGGCGGAAATTCTTTCAGAAAACACATTTTACTTAGTCGTGCACGATTTTGAGAGGGGTGGTCATGTCCCCTGTGATAACACCCCCTCTCGGACCGCGCATGTATGGCTATAGTATAGTTAAAATCTCGCTGCAGACTCGGTCATAAATCAATCGAGTGTTTCGCTCTCTTTCCCACTCATGGGCATTCATCAAATGGCTTTGGAGCATGGTCATGAAGTTATCCGCTTGCCGCCTTACCACTGTCAGTATAATCCCATCGAGTTGGTGTGGGCTCAAGTAAAAAATGAAGTTGCAACGAAAAATAGAACCTTCAATATAGCTGGTCGAGTCTGCAGCGAGATTGGAACTATACTATAGGCTAGCTATAAAGTAGAGGCAGGTACTCACACGCCGCCGCCGTCGCAGAACTTGCGGCTCTCCCTGGGCGCGTCGCCGGCGGCGCGGTGCTCGGCGCGCAGCGCGTGCGCCGGGATGCTGTCCGCGTCCGGCACCACGGCGCTGTCCGCCTCCGCCACCGAGCGCGCCGAGCGGCCCGCGCGCTCCTCGAGCCTGCGTCACGAGTGGGTTATATACTTCAAAACTACTGTCTTACGAATCAGCCTTCCTAGTCGTAACGTATAAGACAGTCATCAATGCATGTCATATACGTCAAATACCATACATTCGTCATTCTATTGTTACATGTACAATGTACAATACCCCAGTTAACAAATTGCCACGAGCAGGGACAGTATTCAAACAGCTCCTCAGCTCCTCTAAGCCGGCGGCCACTCACTGACTCACCGATTGTGCTGCAGCTCGGGCGCGGCGTGCGCGGCGGGCGGGGCGGCGGGGGAGGCGGACGAGGCGGGCAGGTGCGCCACGCGCGGCAGCGTGTCGTCGGCGCGCAGCACGGGCAGCGTGCGCGACAGGAAGCGCAGCGTCTGGTTGCGCAGCAGCTCGCTACACACACACACACGTGAGGACACAGCTCTCGGACTAGCATCGCACTAGTCCGAGAGCCAGCTCTCGCGATAAATCTCTCCAAAACTCAATATCGATCTAATCTCAATCTTCCACATTTATAAAATGATCACAATATCAATCTTTAATAACGAAAATGCCGTTTTGTCATTTAGGAGATTGAGAAAATTTCGAACAGATTTTTTACGAGGAGTGGTATTGGCCCTCAGGTCAGCAGGCACATGCTGTAACAAACATCTCGAATGATCGAAGTGAGCTCGATAGCTGAATCCGCGGTGATTGGTCAATTTCGCGAAATTGACAAATCACCGCGGATTCAGCTATCGAGCTCACTTCGATCATTCGAGATGCAAGTTACAGCATGTGCCTACAGCTCTACGACGACGGCTGACCCATGAAACAGAAAAATAAAAATAAATTGATGATCTGTTCCGTGGGTCTTTAAACTTGAAAAAGCGGAGCCAGTATTCAAGGTATTAGGGATAAATGCTACTGATGGACAAAGAAGAATAAAATAACAGTGAAACGAAACGTGAATGATAAAGACAAGTGACAGGCACAGTACATGCGCAGCTCCTATGCGCCGTGCGCTGCGCGGCGAAGAGTATTGATCACTGGGTAGTGGTGGGTTCCGAAGGCTACAGCAGTTGGTTGAACAGTGCGCAGTACCCAGTACGTGGACCGCTCCAACCGATGTGGAAGGTGGTCTAATTTTGGATTTGGATTTGAAGACGCTTTCAAAATGCCAAAAAAGGCAAAATCGAAAATAAGTAAGTAGTTCAGATATATAACAAGTACAAACAGTCCCTGTATCATTACTTTCTAGCCAGTTTCTAGGATTCTTTGTATACCCAACACTTTTTTTCTTCATTTTCATACCTCTATAATTGTTTTTCTAATAACTTGTCAATAACACATGCTATATTATTGAATCAGTCATTTCAAAAACCTTATATGTTGAACGCCATTTTTCCAGCAACAAGTGTTGGGGAATTTTCTAGAGATTTTTAAGACATAAAATGACAACATCCTTATTGAAAATAGTTTACCAATTAATACGAAAGCTCTTCAGTTTCCCCATTATTTTACCTTTGTTATTAAATAAATAAATAAAAAAATAAAATTAAAAATGTGCAACTACAGAATCCTTCTTTTTTCGTAGTCCCCTACGTGAAAGAGGCGCTGTCGTCACCGTAGCCAACTACGCAATGGTCGCGTATAATTTGCCCACAGAGATACCGCCTTTGGCCGATTTTTATGTTAGATCATTAATTTTGGATGTTTTCAGGCCCTAAAAAAAAATCTTTGAAAGAACAAAGAGAAGTAAAGGAAGAACTTGAAGAGTTGACAGAAGAATGCAAGAGGCTGAACCGAAGAGTTCGAAAAGCTGCAAAATTGTCAGAGAGTAAAGCATTTTTGGAAACTCTTGAAAAAATGACTGAACCTTCTCAAATTTGCAACACTATGCGATTGTTGAGGAAACCATCAACAGAACCAAGAGATGAAAGATTAACAAATAGAGAAAAGATTCTGTGCGTGACACTCCGCATGAAGAGCCACAAGAAAGGCCATCGTCGTAACCTGCTGGCGAGCGATATCAAACCGGAGCCGATAGACAATTTCTTCTGCAACCCGCGCAGCAGTGGGGCTCGCTGCTCGTCGCCGACTTGCTCGCAGTTCTCTGCAGCTTTCAAAACCTTAATGACAAATGACTTTACCGACCACGCGAAGCTCGAGTGAACTGCGACCAAGATAATCTACTTACATGTTTTATTAATTTTAGTTTAGACGCTTTGTAAGCGACTATTAACTACTAAATATTTTTGACTTTGACCAAGGTCAAAACAACAGCAACAGAACAACCTATAAATATTGTTAATGTAGATGCACAAATGAACGAAAGAAAATGAGGAACCACATCAAAAAATTCACATTCTCATCATACATCGTCATCATTCACAACAATCTTCCTTTCAAGTAGGTATATTTTGTAATTTTTACAGTTCTCTTGTATAAGGCATAACACAAAAGTTGTTAGACAGCAGGCTGGTGCACTAATAACAATGGACTACATAAAGGCAAAACAAATACCTATTACAAATACCTAGGTATTTATATAAATAACAATGTAACAAAAATACAGGCATTAAATTATTCCTTCATTAATGTGTTTGTTTCTTTAGTTTCAGTCCACTTTTGATCTAGAAGTCAGTTGTCACACTTGTCACAAATATACTTAGGTACTTAGGTATCTATTTTTCCGTTTTAGTGGACATAACACTGATTTTATCGAAAGCGAAACCGCGCTCGCGCTCTTGTATGAGACAGTGACGTGTTAAATGAGACAAGCGAAGAAAGGGTGAAACGTTTATGCTAAAATACTCACAATGGATACGGCTCTCCATTAGGGTTCTGCCCCATGGGGTTCTTGGGAATGAGCCCCCGGTTGAGGTCTCCACACAAGTTGTTGGCCGAGACGTGCGGCCGCGTGGATTCTACTTCAGGACATGGTGTGGCCACTTGGCGATATGGTGGGGGACGGACTCTGTGAAACAAGGAACCCTACTTTATTATCATTTTATGCAGATCGTAGACTCTTGTTTTACAGCAAACATAGGTCACCTCAACCGAAGAAGTATAAGAAACCTGCTCCAAACCTGCGCTCTTCTAATTTGTAAGTAGGTACGCGTGAATCCCTTCTTTCCCTAAGTGGACCCCGAGGTCACAAACAAACAGTTACATTCGAGATGTACCTATGTGACTGTCCATGCCCTTAAAGGCTTTCAAACCTAGATAACACAACATACATCCGGTTCCATCATTCAGTCGCGCAGCGCTCCTGTCAATGGCTCAGACAGTCCGTCAAAGTCAAACACAGCCAGTGAAAGTGGTGGCGGACTGGCGGCCGCCCCATCGCACACACCTGCCTTCAATATGCTCCTATTCATATATTGCTGTGTGGCATTAGCGACGTATTGTGCACCGCTCGCAGGTGAAAGTAACGAGGGAGTTATTGAGAGATGTGAACAAGAATATTGTTAAGTGAATAACAAATTGAAGAATGGCATCGTTGGCGGATTTGTGCTGTGATAGATGAGCGCTTTAAGGTTGTGGTCAACATCCATTTAGAGTCGCTTGTCTATTCCCCTCTTGTAAAACATTCTCTACTTTTTATGGTAAGTTTGTATTCAGTATCATCGTTAATTGTGTTGTACGTAGTATGATATAACAGCTGTCACTATTTAGGACATACTACCTACAAGCTTTAGATCTAGAGATTTAGCTTCCACATTTAAGCCCGGGATCCGCCTTCCTACTGGTTCTACTCCATTTCACCTGGTCTTTAGTAATCCTGGCCCTGAGCTTTTTCGACATCAAGCCAGCTCTACGACTTATTCATAAAAAACTATCCATTGGTAAGTTCAAGCGTGATATTCATTTAGGCAAGTAGTATTTACCTGGGTGGTGTCGCATTAGGCGACTCCACAAACGCGTAGTAGCCTTCAGGCGGCTCCTCGCTGTCGTCGAGGGCGTCATCGCGTGGTTCTGTGTTCAGGTCAGCAGCTGCTTCGGAGCTGGCTGGGGGCGATGCCGTGGGGTCCGGGAGAACTAGCCGAGAGCATATGCATAATATCTGGAAAAGACAATAAGAACCATTGTAATTTCAGCTGTTCAAAAACAGTAGATGCGGTACCGTATAGGTCATGAATTGACTTTGGTCAAAGTGGAAATAAGATTTTCTGAAAGGTTAAGCGGCCACGCAGAGTCAGGATATTATTAGTGGTAAACGGGCCCTGCTTTAACTAGGTACTCAGTGCGGGACTGTATGACCGGAGAATTCGCAAAGCGATGCCCTACCAAGCCTTCGCTGATAATAATTATTACTTCTGTGATTACGTACCTACCAAAGTAGGTAATTTACGTTTTTAAGTGCTTTATGGGTTTATACGTAATTTTCCACTTTTGTAAAGTTTGTGTTGAACCAATTGAATCTCTAATTAGGTCTAGTGCCAAACTTCGGCCGGTGTACAATACGGCCATTGTACGACAAGTATCGTGAAATGCCAAGTGGGGCGCACAAGCGGGCCAGTGGCACGCGCGGTTCTAGTTTGGTTCGGGAGCGCGCGCGCGCCGAATACCTACCTGATACAACCTGGGCGCGCGCGATGTGTAGATGTTTTAGTCTTTGACTAAGATAAGGTAAGTATAATACTTGTAATATGCTCAAGCTCACACTCAAGAGTAGGCTAGACCCAGCGTGTGCTTTTGATAACATGAAATCCGAGGGTAGGTTGGAAACGTGCCTGTTTCTCCAGTTTGGTGACATGTTATGTTATGCACGCACCTACACTTGTACCTACAGCAATTCAATTGAAGAATTCTCAGAAAAGAAAAGTCATGAAGATAGTGTAGGTATCTACTTTCTTTTCAGTACGTAGCCAGGCATGTGAAATAAACAACATTCCGAGGATTTGCATGCAAATCAGCTATTTAACGGAAGCGAAATTACTTTCTGTCACCTGTGCGTCATAGTTGTTGTTCTGTTCTTTCTTTCTTATACATCTTGCATCTAGCTTATTTCATAACTACACCATAATATCCTATTTTTATCACATTACTGTCCATCCCAAGGTTGCCTGGAAGAAATCGCTTTAAGCGATAAGGCCGCCCATTGTAAATTGAACTAGGTAGATATATAAATTGCTACCTACTTGACATACTGTAAATCTATTGGTGTACAATAAAGAATTATCTATCTATCTATCTATCTATCTATCTATCTATCTATCTATCTATCTGTGCAGGAACATTTTTAACCGACTTCAAAAAGGAAGAGGTTTTTTTAATAACTTAAGTTGTGAGCACGCTTGTGCGTATGCCAACAAGTACACGGCCACGGCTATAGGTACAACGGAAAAACCAAATAAATAAACACATCTAATACCTACCTTAGTAAGTTTTAGCCGCTAAACAGAGACATCCATTTATGATGACGAACAACAACAGAAACGAGGTCAGCAGAGTATTGCAAGAGTTCATCGCTCATAAATAGATACCTAGATATAAAAGCTAATAAAACTAAATGAGCATTCCAAAGATTCCATGACTGTGTGGTGAGATTCGGCACCTCTCTAATCAAACGATCTTATCTAATCTGATGTATTCTTGATACTTTTTCATAAGTACCTAGTCAAAGTTTATTTATTCTAGTTACCACTCTTCTATCCATATCCATACTTAATATTATAAATGCGAAAGTAACTCTGTCTGTCTGTCTGTTACGCTTTCACGCCTAAACCGCTGAACCGATTTGGATGAAATTTGGTATAGGGGTAGTTTAGACCTTGAGAGAGGACATAGGCTATGTTTGGTCGCGATAACCGACATCCACGCGGGCGGAGCCGCGGGCAAAAGCTAGTTAGTTATATGCTTCTAAACATGGAAATCAATACTACATTGTTCGTATTTTAGCTGGTTCGTATTTGGGAAGCACTGTTCAACTGATTGGGATAAAACTTATTTATCTTGCACTTGCCTACGTGGAGGCCTAGGCCTAGTAGATTTATTGGGTCCAGTTCCCACTAGGATTGTTGTCGGGCAAAGCTGGGACATGTGACATGTTACGATTTTTTTATAAGGCCTTCTACAATACAATGACTGTATGATGCCACTGATGCCAGCTGCAAGTGCGTTGCGTTGCGTTCGTGCTGTTACCTAAAACAGCATGTGTGCAGCTTTGTGGCTTTGAAACAATAAAAGTATTACGACAATGAAAATATGTTTTCGTTTTCCTTCAAGTTAAATAGACTCATAAAATAATTGCGTTTACTATGACCGTCGCGTCGTGCGTAACTTTTGTTGTTTTACACGATACACACTTGTGATCACAGAGTTACGAGAAACGGGACATAATATCATACGAAAAGCATTCAGATTGTATCCAGGTGGTTACAAAGGGAGAGGAAGCAGTGGCAGCCCAGAAGAGATGGGATCGCCTTGTGTACTAAATGGGGGAACATTTAAAAGTTGTCCAAAAATGAAAAATTTGGTAAGTATTGTAACTATTGTTTCTTTTATTTTTTGATCCATGCAGCGCCGCGCCCACACTCAATGGGTGCCTTACAATACAGATTATATTGAAACATTCTCCGTATACCAATCCTTAAGCGTATTCTCGTCTATCGCTCCAATTCCAAGCAAACGAAGCCACAGCAGTGCACGTTCCTGCGCGCGCGCTGCACCGTTAGTGCCCGCTGACCCGCATACCTCGCACAGACGCGCCTTGCGTCGATTACGTTCTCTTGTCAGCTACGTGTGAACATGTAACGTTTGTACTATCGTATCGTAATCTTAAGATAATTGAGGTGGTGAACCCGCCTCGCACGCTTGCGGCACATAGGTAGTCAAAGCAACTAGAGAGCAAAAGATATTTTACATGGGTGACAGATTGTGCGGACCTGCGGTGTGATTATGAAATAGCTCCTCAGACTATGAGCGACCTGCTGACGTATGCTGCATACCTACAGCATGCATGTATGCTCAAGCACAATCAACGCAGCAGTACACTGGTATAATACAATTTGACAGGCGGTAGAAATACAATCGGTGGGTCAGAAAAACAATAGCAACAGGTATAGTCCACCGCTAACGACGACGACATTAGTGAGCGTGACGCGTGAACAAGAAGGTATAATCACGGACAATGGTGACTACTCCGATCAACAACTACGTCATAGAGCCACGCGTGCTTAACTCTTAACTGTAATAGGATCTCCACATCCAAGATTGAAAAGAAAGTCCGTTGACAATTTGTGCTCGCTGGAGCCGAGTTCTAGTTAGTATATTGTCTTGAAGTCTATTGTTCTGAAAATTGTTGGGCTATTTACTAAGGTAGTAAACAAACACATCTGAAAGTAAGCGGTTAACATCACCAGTTCAGAGAAATGAGCTATTTTGTACCAAGGGGTGTTTTTTGCCGGGGTCGTTAATCACCGAAATCATATTTTGGAACGGACAGATAACATAAAATCCAAAAAAGGTGATCTCGAATCTCGAATGACCTTGGGCGTCCATGATAGTGAGACCATTCGCTCATATGTCCACGACGTCAAGCCAGGACTGGGACTGCCTTCTGATCTTCCAACCCGAGAGGAAAGCCTGCGCCAAAGTATTGTTATTTAGAAGGACTCCAAAGGTGTGGATAGGGCCCCGTAAAAATCATAGTAGTTAGGTAAGTACGAGATGTGAAAGCAATTACAACTATTTAAACTGAATGTGTGTTCTGGTATTCCAGCTTTCAATGTCACCTCTTAAAAAAATCATGTAATTAAAAAAAATGCCGCTCTCTTTTAGTCGCCTTTAGCTGTGCCTTTAGCCAGATATTATTCGTAACATCGCATTAAGTTTCCAATCTCAGTAATTACAAAATTACGAAGCTCTCTGCGAAATAACAATAACAATTGGTTGCAGCCACGTTGGGAACCACTCAATAATAATAGACGATAACAATAGAGGACAGGCCGAAATAATAGCGGCCATTATAGTTAGTGGCACCATTCCTAGAGTTTCTTCACTGACAATGATGATACACGAAATAAATAGGCATCTACAGAAGGCCGGTTCCATATAATGAGCGAAAACGCACGCTCACTTGAAGCTGATTTCACCAATCATAGGAACCAAGATCATCATCATCATCTCAGCGTTGAGTTGAGTTCCAGTCGCTCCGAGTCCGCCTTTCGACTTTACTCTTCTACCTCGCACGGTCGTACTCGTAGGTATACCCGGTATGGTAACCATTGGCACGCATGTCGTTTAAGCTACCTGGATCCACCCTGAATAGCTCAAATTCTCGTCTACATACATCTTAGATGGCGTCATTGGAGACATCTATCGAAAATTCCTATGAACATTCCTATATACAATCATTTGTAAATAAATATTGTTTTATTATTATGTAAATGAATTGTGTAGCCATATCATGCTAACTTCATCAATAAATATAAATCGGAAGAAATCAAGACCCAGGCAGGCACCATGGACCGCTGGCCGGCTCTTGGAGGAATACCCTGAGTGAATTGAGTGGTCATGGTAAGCTGATTCTTGTCTTCATAAATCCTAACAGTAATACGGAGTCTGACATATCCCTTAGACGACATTAATATTTTCGCGCCCTATTAATCCCCTTAAAGGTTCACAGTCGTCACCTACATACGCAGGTAACTGTAAAGATCTCGTTGGGCAAACCGCCGGCGGGTGGCAGGCGGCGGCGCTGGCGGTGGCACGCCCGGCGTTGCTCCATAACATAACTGTCACACGCAGTTAGCCGCGGTTACTTGCTGTAATTACACGCTTTGCTGCACCTGCCAGTTACCTGCGGCTGCGGTTCCAAACATGTAAGATTGAAGATGTTATTACAGTTCTGTTTGGAATATCACCGAGCTTGTACTTCTTTTAGAACATACTATAATATTGGTAAGTGTAGAAGATACATCTACTTTCTTGACTTCGCCACCAAAATTTTAGGGGACCAAGCCAACCTCACCTGTTACCTCAGGGGAACAGCCCCTTCCCAAAAGATGTAAGGCAGACTTAGTCATTTGTCTGAAGGCGTTGGGGAGAGCTGACTGTCGCCTAAAGACAAGTACGCCCGAGACGGGATGGAGGGTCGCCAGTTCGCGATAGGCACTCAATGCCTGGCAGGGGTCCTGGGGAATTCCTTACTAGAGCATACTCACACCGTGTGATTTCAGTCTGTCTAATTCCGACATAGCCGCGTCATCGCTAGCTCTGTTCTGGTGTACCCGCGGAGGACACTACGTGTTAAACGAGGCAGTTACTGTAACAAAACCTATGTAGGCTGCAAAATATAGACAGTTGGCAACCACCAGCGGCCGTCTTACGCTCGGTTGGTTTTATTGATGTCGTCTCAGGATAAGCACAGTCATTACCGGGCGCCGCGCGTCTCGCTGTCGACAGAGCTGGACTTGGCTTCGTTGGAAATGACTGTTTGGTACTTTGTCACCGTTTTATTTACCCCCTAGGTACTAGATATGCACATACCTATACATACATATACTCACACCCTTTCCCCTCCGGGGCTTTTGACTTACACTTTACTAATTCATTATTACTTTAATAGTAACGAGTGTTGATCTTGATCGTGTGTCACTCGAATGTGAGATTGGCTTGGCTTAACCCTAACTCACTGGGGCTCACTGGGGCCCTAACACATTGGAGTTCCCATTCCGTGATTTTTCATTGATAACTGTACATTATCTACCTAAGTACCTATGCCATGATCGCAATAATTACCGTGTACATAATTGTATACACTATTTTCTAAATGAGCTACGAATTACATGTTTCTCCGGCCAGGTGTGCTTTTATTCTAGCTATGTAATCAGCGAAGCAAACGAGTGGCAATTGGCGCGGGCGCCGCACGCAGGCGGGCAGATCCCTTTCATTTCAACACGAGACCGTCCATCGCCATCGCCTCGGGGCTCGGTGGCGCTCGGCGCTCGGTAGCAGTAGCACTAGCACAGTGACACACATTTTTTGTGAGTCTCGCTCAAATTGCACTTTCATAAGGCAGGTGTAATGTTTTTATGAATTGGTTCTAACGAATGGTAATAGTTGTTGAATAGTAGAATGTGATTTGTTTCACTATGATTGATTAGAGTGATATCTTACTGCCAGTTAAACGTTTTACATGCTCGGAAGTACTGTTAGTAGCGCTCGTGAGGTAGCGGGTTCAGGCCCCGCCTATTAAGCAAAAGGTGTAAACACTTTAATTGTTGGATGGAGCTAGAGATGCTTATGTAGTAAAACGTGATGACGTAGTTTAATTCCACTTGTTCACAGTTTACCCGCCTTGCCTTTTGTACAATACCAATGGGAAGAGATAGGTTGCCGCAAGTACCTACCATACATTAACATTTCTCAATGGAAAGCCCCAAAGACGCTAAGGTAGGTAAGTACCTAGTTATTTTTGCACACCTGTAGGTGTTCACCAACCTTACAGAAATGACAATGTACAAAAACCATTGTTGGTACGTAATTTCATAAAATCAAGAAACCTTGCCAAAACACGTACGATCGTACATAAACTAGATTGTTAGCGACTTTGCAGCTCCTCTGAACAATAACACTGAAAGTCGTCGCGGGTGTCAGCAACACATCAGCGATCAGCGAGCTCGCCAGGCGCGCGCCGGTGCGCGGTGGCGACGCAAGCAGAGCGCGAACGGACTGTTACCTGTTACGGACCGGGACTGACGAGAGATTAACGACTTGTATCGCCTACCCCATTGGGAAAGAGGCGTGACTGTATGCATCGTAAGAAATACGCCACTCATACCAAGGAGCCCCAGGGTGATCCCAAGAGCACTCAGTTGACTAAAAATCGCTAGATACACCGGTGGTGTGTTAAGTGCCTTCACCCTTTAGGCTATATCTTGCCTTTTGCGGAAGTGACTGCCGTCAGACCTTACGATCGCGAGAAGAAAGCCCTCGTCGAACACGCTGTCTCTTATCATATCCAATAAGAAAACTCACACACATTTGAACTCTGAAAATATTACACCCCTTTCGCGAAGCCCTTTAATAAAATAAAGTAAAAATTGCACCCCTTTTTTGACCAGTTGTGTAAAAGCTAACAAGGTCTAGACGGGGGCGGCGCCGGTGTAATCACGATTGTCCTTATCTAACCAGTGTTGAATGCCGACCAGTCCTATTAGGAGTGGGCTAAGTAGGCTGGCCAGTGCGCTGGTCATTGCCCCGCGCGGTGGCCACTGGCTGAAGGCCACCTCACCTCCGGCAACGGTAAACCTGCCTCAGCACGCTGTGACGTCAGCGCGGCCACCACCTGACCCATTTCCTATTCATACGACGACGACGGACGAGATACAATCGGTGCTAAACATGTCGTGAGCATGATAATGTGCTGCTGGTCTTGTCTCGCTGCGATTGTCTTATCTTAAAGATAAATGGATGGAAATTTTAATTAAGATCATTGTTGTTTCAGAATATTTTCCGCAAATATGCCTACGAGTATATTATATTTTGTGATATTTTCTTAAATATTTTTATTTATTTGCGAAAATATGTGCGAACCACCACCATGTTTTTCCTGCAGGTCTATTGTGTCCATATGTAATAGCAGATCGACACTAATAGATTCAGTTTTTGCCAATCCATCACTAGAAAAACATGAATTACCTACAAGAATTCAATACGTTTGCGTGAATCTACCACTAAACATTGGTACCTACGTGGTTGAATTGGTCCAAGTGGGCACTAAATTTGTCATTAAGTCGAGTACCTACCTACTCTCTAGGACTTCGATTCCTCTCTGTGCACTCATATTCATAGTAACTGATTGTGTTATATACTGTTTTGTAAATATATTGTTGCGGTGTATGATCAAAATTACAGTTTTATTTTTGCAGTTTATTTCTGTAACAACGGCTTTTTTATTTATAACAGCAAATGTTATAATACAATTATCTAATCTTTTATTAATTAAAAATAAACTCTGCTTTCGTGAATCGAGCCGCCAATTGAGATAAAAGAGGACGAAACACACGTCAGTTGAAATAACGTTATTATAAATAGCCGTGTATCTAGATATAATGGCGCTCTTAACGAGATAAAAAGAATTAAAATTCCAACAAAATTATATTAAGTATTAGAGAAAGTTTCTAAATGGTAGATTATAAATTATGTGCGTACCGGTAATTAATGATCATTTTATTTTAATGTCGGGCGATTTCATCAGCGTTACCAAACAAATTTTGCATATTAATTTGATGTAATAAATATTAATAATCTGATTGGTTACGGCATTATTTCCTACAGAATAAAAAAAAACAATTTTTTTTTCTAACATATTTACCAACTTACTACATACTCTCAAATAATTATTACTAGGGAGACCGCTGAGGGCGATGTGGAGAGCCTCCGAGTAGCCATTACAGCAGCTCTCCCCTGCATAGGAAAGGCGTCGCCGTCTGGCCTGCCTAGGATGCATCGCGTGGAGCTTCCGGATCCACTGTCTAATACCCAATGATCTTTCCTAATACCCATTACGTGGGTAGATTCCAATCAAAAACATATCTTCACTTAAATAACAAATTTTCCTCATAAACATCGGTAAGGTTAATAACTTAGAATAGTCATTATACCAATATATTGTCTAAATAAATCTGTCTTACTAAATAAAGAAAATAATGATTGGTTGACCCAAAACAACACGGTTCGATATAAGTTAAAGAACGGGTTTGGCCCGCGGTCGTGTGGCGCGCCCCGGTGGCCGCTGGCGAGCGTTGACCCGCCGCCGGCTGCCTCCCGGGAGGTGAAGGTCACGACCTCGGCAGAGATGGCGTCCTTGGACTCGATCGATCGGTTCAGCTAGCCCTCGTCGTTATCTTAACATAGCGAGACAAAGTCGCTTCCCGCCGTCTGTACGTTGGAGGCACGCAACGGATTTTCAAACAGTTTTCACTATCGTCCAGAGATATTTTCCACATAGGTTTCAGGTATGATAAATTTACCGTATATGTACCGAAAATGTAAAAGGTAATTGTTTCGTAAAAACAGAAAGGCCGCTTTTATTGTTTACGTCGACTAAGCTTTGCGAGATATGCCTTCTCAATACCTACTCAATAGTCAGGTGCAACATTTTCTTTCGGGCCACACCATTCTTCGTAGCCCGTATTCCTCTTCCTATCAGCCAGCCTTTTGCACACGTCCCGCGCAGTGACCGCACCGCAACTATATCAATTCTGTATCGGCAACTTACACCCGTATTCACAAACAACACTGTGAGGTCTCATAGTGTGCTCGAGCGCATAGGGCTGGTAAAATTAATTCACAAACATCACGGAGCAGTATCTAACGCAGTGCGTTCCCTCAACGAAGTATTACCTAAGTGTTATCAATGAATAAAAAGGTTTACCAAAACGAACGCACTGAGAATTTGTCGTTCTTTGCACAGTTTTTGTAGTACGCCTAGCGAAGTATTGTTTATGAATACGGGTGTTAAAGAGAATGAATTCGCCTTGTGTCATTAGGTAGGACAAGATTATACATGTATCTGGTCCTAAGTACCTCTCCTTTAAGAAAAGTCACACGACGTGGTAGGCCCACTGAATGGATTATATTGTGGCGAGGGGTCCCTACAACCCGATACCTACCTTCCCAATGGGTCGCATGGTGCATGAGTGCATGACAAATTAGATCGAGGTTATTATTTAAAGCTCCGGTTTCCATTTTGAAAATTTTCACCGATCGCCACTGCAGACATTAATGGAGTGCTTCGTACAACGGACCTCCGCAGTGCACTCAAGTGCAGGAAAGTACAGCAGTAAGCTAACAAAGGTATTTGCATTTGATGAATATGCGAAACTAAACGTACCTCTCAGAACACGAGTAGGTCTGTATATTATATTTAGGTCGCGAGGCAGTTTACTGTTAGTTGGCAGAATTTACTTACCTACTGCTTTAATAGTTTCTGAATAGAACAAAAGAAAATGCTTACGGCATTTCTTTTAATATTGAGCCAATTAGAAGAAATTAGTTTGACCCGGAAACTTTATGGTGAGCGACCATCACACCGAATTAACTTAACAGTAATTAGGTTCTTATAACACTCAAAATAAACGCAGATCCTTCTGAATCGCGGCCCACGACACGACCGCCTACCTATAGCACTCGTGGTAGGCCCACAGACCCATTAAATGGGAATTTGACAGTGGAGTGGGAACCTCCAGGTCTTTCCTACGCAGCCAGGGGAGAGCTGCTCGGAGGCTCTCCACATCTCCCTGAGCAGTCTTTTTTGCAACAATTGCGTCGTACCTCCCAAAGAAGAATAGAAAAGAAAAAATGCCCAATGACAATCCTATAAATCTTACACATAGGTTTTGGATGTTCCATGGTAGCCTCCTGACCTCAACCAAGTTAGGAAGAGGCTCGGAGGATGACTAGATCTGTGGTTTGAACACTGTTCTAACTGTTCCGCAGACCATTAACGAACGCCGCCTAATCGGGCTGCTCTCGGCGCGTTACAAGTGTTACAACTAACAATATATCGCTCGTTTTGGCGCTAAACCCATTAATCTGTCGTGTGGTGGCCTTAATACCCTAACTGATGGTTTAGGAGTCTGTGGCGAGAGCCTAACGGGACTCTCTCAACGACTGGTATGTTCAAGGATAAGCGTCCGCGTGGGCAGGCAGACAGGCCGCGCACCGTATGGATACCGGTGACATACTTTGTTTGGTGGTTTTAGATTACCATTATTGGATTCAGCTGACCATATTGGTAGTGTTATAATAACAATATCTTACGACAAGCCACAGAGCGCTATCTGGACTACTCTATAACACATTACATACATAGGTTACACATATAGGTTATTAGCGGTGTTAAGAACCTATTTTTCCGAGCGATTGGTAAGGAATGTACCTAGACATCCACGTGGTTGGAGCCGCGGGCAATCGCTAGTTTTATAAATAATACACAACGTTTAGTTTGCCAGTCTTGTAAAAGACATCAACGCGCTCAATTGTGCTTAACGTGAACAGCTGAAATAGAAACTATGGTTTTGATTGGTTTATATTTGGTCTGTTGTACGTACACATTAATATATCTTCTTTTATACAAAACTACTTCAAGTTATGGAACCGCAGACAGGCACAGGGCTTTCAAGCCCACCAAGATATTCAAGGTTAAGTCAACCTCATCTGCAAACGGATATACCTAATTAACGGGCAAGGCTCCAGTGCAGGCTCTCCTTTAGGGGTTGGGAGGCCTCTCATAAAGTCGAAAAAAAGTAGAAATACCACGAGTTTGAGAGATCGTGAAGTCGACTTCTTAATCACTGGGTTATCGACGTTGTGACCGACAAAAACGTGTACATCTTACTAACTATACTCCCGGCTTGCAAATGTATGACTATGGTAACCGCTTACAGGTTTACTACCTCAGAGTCTTGGAAATGAACTGTTAAACGTATTCACCGTTTAAATCCATCATGAGCGCACGCGCAGCCGGCGCAGTGCGTGCGTGACGACAGCCGCATACAACCAGAACTACAACCGAAACGAACGGCCAAGAGTTTGGAGGTTTTAATGGAACCATCGCAATGGTACCAGTGGGCCACTGGGCCACACCACTCACAGGCGCAATGCGCAGTGGACGGGCCGGTCTACTGGTGGTACCCAACCATGCCGGCTATCTGGAGCTCTTTTATCTTTTGGCCGTTTGCTGGCGAAATTAACATGTAAGAATACAACATTATATTTAAATTTGGTGAACCAATTTGCATAAGGAAAGTAAATTCAAGTAGATTAGATTATTTGAATTAAAGGAAATTACATTTTTTTTAGTTCAGTAGTGAAGAAAAGAGTGAAAGCCGCTATTATGAATGAAAACAATAAACCAATTTCTTGAACACATCTTGGTTATTTCATAAAATAAACCAGTGCTACAAACATTGTCTCTCGCCTTAGGTAACTCGATGTATTATGCTTTCATGCCTTGCTTAAGGGACTCGGGATTGTAGGCAGACAGAACCATACAGGCCATGCACTCCATGCAGCAGTGTTGGTAAATAACTACAACTCTTGGTGCGACATAGAAGAGAGTACGACGAAGGATACTTCCCTCAGGTACTTAATAATAATATACACGTGGAAGTGTTAGAACACGTATACGGTTCATGTACAGTACGGTATTGTTATCTACATATGTACCTACGTAGACACTAGTATAAATATACAAAAGCTTATGGAATGTTAAAAAATAAGATGAGTCATAAGAACAACGCTATTTTGGGTATAATGGCCGCTATAGAATGCGCGAATTATGCCAAAGTGAGGTGAACACGAGGCGCCGTTATCTATGAATATTCACTCATTCTCTTTCAACACTATTGAATACAAGCATAGGAACTGCCCGAAGGCAGGCGATCATTGCTGTAGCGGCAGCGAGAGACGCACTAAATTCTAACAGGGTGCTCTCCAGAAAGTATGATCATTATTTTGGTAACCTTCAGAGAAAAAAATTTACATTTTTACTGTTATAAGTAGAGTTTTAAGTTTTACAGCTAAGATGATCGATTGCTTAAAATGTGTTAAGCTAATACCGATATGGCGACTGCACAGCGCAGTACAAAATGTTGAGGGTTTTTCCGTTATCCGTAGGGTACCTTTAAACCGCGTAAAATACGAACAAACTAACCAAAGATTGTGGCTGATTAACCAAAAGGAAGAGTACCCCAGCAAGCATCGCTTGTGTATTGTGTGTGTAAGCTTTAGTTAATTGTTCGTTCGTTGTCAAGTAACTGCGTGGCATAGACCTACGTATTCAATCGTGATCGGCTACTCATTATCACTGTGTAGTCGTCTGTCTGATTAAATTAAACAGATCAGATGTTACAGCGCGGTTGTTCTTGTTCTCTGAAACCGAGAGCCTCATATCTCTATCTACTTAGTAGACTTTTTAAATTTCAAAAGCGCGTAATTTGCGATACTAACTTCCGTGCTAACGAAGTAAAAAGTTATTTCCTCTTAATCAATGATCTTTCATTCCTCTTAATTGTACATTATATTATGAGTATTTAAACATAATGTCTGTGAACATCGATCGTAAAACAACATTAAACCAGCGAAAGCGTATTCTCAATCTGCAGGAAGAATGTAATGCAAAAAGAATGCAATAAAGCGAACCAGTTTGGGCTAAGTCGGTCGAAAAGTGGAAGTAAATATTTTGGCGCCGATTGTTCGGAGAGAAAGTTTGTTTATGTGATCCGTTCGCCAAAACCCAGCTGATTTAATTACGACAATATAAGGATTGACGCCACTGGACAGGATACTTGGCGTCTCGACAGGATACATACCATCCTCTCGTTTCACTTTTTACCTTTAGGCGCTGCACAGACGATGGTGCGGAGTAGGGAAAGAGCCCGCGGCGAGTTCTTATCGTAACCTCTGGCATTTTGCCAGTCAGGTGATATGACCTACGGTGTGGGCAAAGTGCAAGATTATTAGTTCTTGCACTTTGTCCGACGCCTGTTGGCATTGCGCCGGCCCGTACCCCTCGCCGTCCGCGCAGCGCATTAGATATTAGACTGCTATTCACACGTTATCTTATCGCCCGCGATAGTTCCGGATGCTTTGTTTTACTTTCCTTTTTACTCACTCTCATCATTTCTGTAAGATTTTGCCTAACACTTTCAATCTGTTATCTAGTCAAGATAAAGTATTACCGACTGTTAAACTTTCGCGTTTCATGACATACATAGTAACTAATATGGTTCAAGAAAGCAGAGGTTGACTGCGAGTATGTTGTGCATGTACCTAATAAATGTGTTTCTTTATTTCTTTACCAAATTGCAGACAGACAGAAAATGGCCAGATCTAATTGCAAATGAACAAAACCAACTGATCGAAAAGAGGAGCAGGAGTGCGGACCGGGGTCTCCGGGACAGGGGCGCGGGCGTGGCGCTCGGGAGAAGAACTCAGACGTGAGAGCATGTTTGTGTAAAAATGTTTTCTCCGCAACCGTACAGTGTGAATTCATGCTTTCTCCCAGCGATGCGCACACGCCGCTCCTACTCACTATTAATGCGTTGATTTTAATTAAGTTTCATTCGAAGAATTGTTCTTTTTTAGAAGTTTGTTCTCATTTGCTTGCTTTGTATCCGTATTCATAAATATTTAAAACTTCATAGTTAGTTATAGTTCGAGTTACCAAGAACATGATTATTGATTAAAATTGATTATGCAAGGCAGGTGATCATCATGTTAGGGTTAGCATTTGGAATGATGGCCGCTAATTTTTGAACTTCACCTCGACCAACAATGAGGCAGGAGTAGGAGCAAACGGACGTCCTTGGGGCAAAAGGTCAGATTGCAGTCGCCTCACAGAAAACATTAAAGTTCGATCATTTCGTAGTTAGCTTGGAAGAAGAAGAAGTTAGTTTAGCCTGGAAGCAGACCCCAGCTTAGTTGAGCAAAGGCCCGGAGCAGCCCTTATCCACTCAGAAACGCATTAGGTCAGTGTGTACTTTAGAGTACTTTAGAGTTTCTAGGCCTAAGTATTCCAAAGGGGTAAGAAAGGTAAAAGTGTATAAGAACCGACATTTCGTTAACTACGTTTTTGCATTCAATTTTACGTGAACCGAGCACCGAACTGAACCTCATACACAGTACCTGCACACGCTACCGCTGAACCGTGAAGACAGTTATGTATGTTTTTTTATCAAAATTGTGGTTAGCAACATGTAGTTAGGAAAAATAGCGAACGAAATTGGCTTGGACTCTCATTTCGTGTCACTAACTATTAGCTCGTCCACTGTAGACGTAGTAGGAACATCTATATATTACTTAATTAAGAAAGAGAAAAGAGAATTGACTCGAACCCGCGATCTTTCCCTTACAGGGGAATTGCTCTGACCACTAAGCCACCGAGACACGTACCAAGTCGAACCAAATTCCTCTATACAACCTCGGTGGCTTAGTGGTCAGAGCATTCCCCCTGTAAGGGAAAGATCGCGGGTTCGAGTCCCGTCCGAGGTGGATTCTCTTTTCTCTTTCTTAATCGATTTGAACAGTTAGCATAATAAATGCTTCAAAATTTCATTCAATCTATATATTACCTATATTTTAAGAGATAGAGAAGCCTAACGTCTTGGAAATCGATGAATCTGCCTTGCAGATGGTGACGGTTTGGGCGGCTCTTTACAAGTTTTGACTTCCAGTAAAGTCAAATTTTAATGTACTAAAAATTATTCTCTGCTCGGTCACAGCTACTGGCGACGCGAATCGTAGCGAGATGGGCGACGCGTATTGCGAGGGTAGGCTCGGCTTGTGCGATCAGAATTAAAAGTTTTACTGAATTTTATTTGGAATTTTAATAATGGTGCTGTCGAGAGTGGCATGGCAGTACGCTTCAAACATGTGCGTTAATCGTTCAAGAATAATTGAATTTATATTAGGAGTGCATAGAAAAGGAAGGCACCAGTAGATACAGAAACGTTCCATGATACACTCAATCACATTATAGGTATAGTTTCATTCGCACATCGCGGCAGCGAATTCGCTCAGCTCTCGCAAGTCGCATCGCCCGTAGCTGGGGCTGCTTCATACAATTTCATATTTGTTGACGTCGCTGGTCGCCAGTCGCATCGCAAGTCGGATCGCAATTCGCGTCGCAAACTAGTAGCGATGTTCGAGCTGTCTAGGTATACTATTACTATGATTGTAAAGTAGCCGAGTCTGTGCATTGGAGACATAAAAAAAGACTTGGGTTATGTATGACATCGTTGCGATAACCGTCAGCAACGCGGGCGGGGCCGCGAGCATCAGCTAGTTAGTGTATGCATCATAAAAAAATCATCATGACAACCTATGCGGCGCCGGCATAATGGTAGAACATCAGCCTGGCACGTCTGAGGTTCCGCGTATTACTCCCGCTCGTTGCAATATTTGTATGCACGAAGACATTGAATACTAGCTTTTGCCAGCGACAACGCGACCTAACATAGCCTATGTCCTTTCCCAAGGTCCAATGTAGGTACACCTATACCGAATTTCATTAAAATCAGTTCCGTGGTTTAGGCATAAAAGCGCAGACAGACAGACAGGCAGACAGACAGACACGATCAGAGTTACTTTTGCATTTTATAATACATATTAGTACGAGTATAGATGCGTCAGGTCTCAGTCAATGGTCTCAGTGATAGTCTCTCTCCTAACAAAAAGATGTTCAAAATTCAGTGTCGGTGTCTCGCGATCCCCCAAATGTCAATAACGATCACGATTACAATGAAAGGGGGCTAATTCACGTAATAAAAATTTATTCGTTAACTTTGCCATACTGTGACTTTGCCTCGCCTCGATCTTATGTTAAAATCGATCATGATGTCAATGTTTTCTCTTGAAAATTGTATACGAGAATACATTTAATTCGATTTTGACAGATTAAGACCGAATTAAGAAAATGGGCCATCTGATCCTTATCCTCCGGCCGCACAGGCCGAAGCCGATGAGACGGTACATCGGTTTTAGTCGGTTCGAGTCCGACACACCTCACTGTCAGCTGCGATGAAGTGAAGCCTGTGAAGGTGGTTCCGCACGCAAAAAGAGCCTATACATTTTACGAGTTCTGTGCAATGTCTTTTTTTCTCTACTGATTTCAACAAATTTGAAATGCATCGGTGCCTGAGTATAGCTTGAAAACGATTTGTCATGGTTTGGTTAGGTTTTAAAAGGAAAATAATGGTAAACTTTTCCAAATAAATCCGAAGAATTTTCGTGCGTAACATTACGACTGACACGGTGGATAGATTTTATAGCAGCAATCTTATTTGGCCCTTTAAGTCATGTTTAAATAATCAGAAAAATCTGGTGAAATTCATATGGAATTATACATTTATTGAAGGACAGTACACGTTAGGTGTGTTGGGTCCGCTACTCAATAGATAACTACTTAGTTGCAAGTTCGTTTGCTTGTCTATACTTACTTTCATTCAAGCTACAAATTCAAATATATTGTCAAAATCATTCGATAATAATATTGTCTAGAATAAAAAATTAAAGTGCTTTTTCAAGTCAAAAATAAAAACTTACCAGTAATAACAGTGTATGTCTCGCCATGTTGGCCGATGATACCGCAGAAATTCACACAACACAAGACGAAAGTGGCCCAAACTCACGTTAACATGGACAAATTCAACGAAATAACTTAAAATAAAATAATTTGATAGATTGCTTTCGAAATGGCGCGCTTGCGTGCGCGGGATATTTTTTTTTTTTTTGGAGACGAAGACACGCGGTGCGTTCGGCCGGCGCGTTCGGAAGTGATGCACTGTTGCTTCTAGCGGGACACCAGAGAGAACGGGAAATCGAAACTAGCGGAGAGAGGACATCGCATAGAGCTGTTGAGATGTTGCAAACGTTGTTCATGTGAAATGTCTAATAGGTAGGTTAGGTACTTACCTACCGGTACGTATGATATGAATTAACTAACTCGCAATAAAATAGATTAAAAATGTTTTATTACAACGTAGACAGTACAAAATGATGGTCTTAATCTACCTAATGAGGGATTCGACGCTAAAGTGGTAACCAAGACGTATAACTTATTAGCCTTAAGCAATACTAACCAGGTCTTAGGGTGGGTGACCATACGTTCAGACATTGGGACCGCTCTGTGCCTCGGAGAGCACATTAAGCCTGCCTGACTGAAAAAACGGACCCCAGACTCAGAGGTGAGGTCCTCGGATGCGATGCGACTCACAGAAACGTATAGATGATAACGATGGTGGTCTTGATATACCTACTATTTTATAGTTAACGCAGCAGGTAACTACTTCTTCGGAAGTGAAGCATGTCCTAGATATATTTGCTGACTTAAAATGTTTACTTTAGCTTAGAACAGTAAACAACAACTGATGACGCTGATATTAGGGTTGGATTAGAGTGCCTTGGCTTATGTAATACGCAAGACCACTTCATTAAAACTATACCCTGTCGCAGATATAAAGACGTATACCTGAAAGTACATAATGGTGGATGTGATCAACAGCTCTATATAATTCCTCGGTGATAGATTTATTCCTAACTTTTTTCACTCGAAGAGTTGGTACGCTAGCGCTCAACGTTCTAACAAGATCAAACATATTCATAGTAAGGAAAAAGCTTCACTTTATGGAGCTCTGTCCAAAATTGGTAAAACAAAAAAGCCAATAAAATCAGAGAGAAACCAAGCTGTTTGCGTAGTGCAGTGGGCGGTGACGTCAGGCGCCAACCACGCCGGTGTCCCACTTGGAAAAGAGAGAGAATTGCTTGCGTTTTGTGATATATTTATTATTGAAACACGTTTCCGTCAGCGCGCTTGTTCTAGAAACGCCGAAATTACTCGGATATGTGGAGAAAACCAGCTATCACGAACTAACTATGCCTAGTAACATGTTAAGCGCATCTTGTAACATAGTAGTACTTAGCTATCACATACTTAACACCATTTTAAGTCATTTTATCCGATATACCTTTTTTTTCTATCTTCACAAAATTATCTCTCGTTATACTTACTAACTTATGAAATAAAAGAAAGAACCTAAGTAAGTTGGATAGGGCCTAAAGTGCTCTAACGCAAGATTTCCTCTTAGGATTAGTGCCAAACCGCAGTCGCGTACTAGCCGAAAATAAAGCAAATCATGCGAAGGCGCCAGGCGGCATAGGAGCGTGGACCCCGGGCTCTAAAGTGCAAGTTGAGATAGGTGCTTAGCAGGAGGTGAAATAAATCTCAATCTAAGTCTATTCATCTATTCATTAAAATTAGTTTTACTTCAATGTGTAACATTTGTATAAACTTTCGACACAACACAAGAAAATTATCACATACAACCCATGTTATCCATACATCAAAAGCACAGAATTACTATAGATACTATAGATGTTATTACCGTGTCAAAAGTCTCATTTACACTTGCCATAGTCCATGGGGTACAGTTCCTCCCACACCTTGAACCTGTCCTCGAACAGGTTCTGCTTGACGGAGAACTCCTTGTCGACGCGCACGTAGCTCCTCCGCTGCGGCGTGAACACGGGCCAGCGCAGCGACGACAGCTCTGGAGTGTCGGGTTTAGGATTCGGGTCCCTGGCGACAAGGCATGCAATTAATATGGATGGGTGGCGAAAAACTCTTCTGGTGTAGGTACTGAGAGAGTTACTAAGGCTCATTTACGACTACTTATACTGCATATATATATAACATACACGTTACTTAACAACACTATTCGTCAAGCCGAACGTTAAACAGCTCAGCTACGGGGCGGCTTACGTATGATATTGAAATTAACAATATCAATCAACGAGTGAACAATATTAATGTGTGTGTATGTGTGTGTGTGAATTATCTTCAAATATTAAGGTCATAACTTCAAAAGTTTAGTAAGAGTACTGTACGACGTAGTGTTGACGTGTATGTGTGTGTGAATTGTCTTCAAAGAATAAGGTCATAAGTACGACTAATGTTGACGCGCTATAGTTGCGTCAGATTGGTACTGCACTTATGATCGCGATAGTACATAATATACTCAAGCCTGTAAATCCCCGAAGGGGCAGGCAAAGGTGTAATATCACCCACATTTTGCCAACTATGATTTTCGACCAGACGTAATAGGCCACGTAATTGCCGTCAAGCGGGCACTTAGTCATGGGCTGTATGTTTACTGTCGGAAGGAGAACAGCCCTATCCCGTCGCCTTCTACGACACCCACAGGAAGAGATGGGGCGGTGGCCCTATTCCACTCCACCGGGCACCAACACGGCTACTAACACGGATAACCTGCAGATTAAACGCCTTCAAAGGCCAAGTGGGCAACAAATCTTTGACCATACTGCCTCCGGGTCCTGGTCAGACCAAAAGACTCAAAAAGTTCTGACTAGGCGTCACGCGTCGTAAGGCATGACTGACGTGCCCATGGTCTCACTGTCTTGGATGTGAAAATCCTGCGAGGTGGAGAATAATAAGCACCTAACTAATTACACCCGGGCTTCTCCCATATGTGCAACATTTTTGACTCACCCGAATCTCATGAAGTTGTACACAATGGCAGTCATCTTGTCGACCATCTGGGAGTCCAGCGACTGCGAGACGGGGATGGAGGGGAAGCTCGCGCTCACGTTGAACAGGTAGATCAGGTCGTCGTGGTGAGCAGCGCCTGGGATCAGAACTCTTTGTGCTTTACAAGGTTTAGCACTACGCAGATCGCAACATAAAATACGTATAAACTACATTATACCGATAGGTTTGTGGGTGGTGGGGTCCACGTAGTGGCTGCTGTTGCCGATGTAGCCGAACTCGTAGTAGTACACCGGCTGCGGCGAGTGGCGCGCCATCAGGTTCACCAGCCTGTACCACACGGAGTACAGAATGTTACGTAATAACCACAACTGTCAGTATTCCCTATTGGCCTGCCAGCCCATAATATATAGTGACTAACAAACTTAATAATAGTGTACTCTCGTTGCCCAGAACGGGTTAGGTTAAGGTGCTATTGTCTGTTCTGTGGTCTGTTAAGTGGATATTACTGGGCGTGATGACGTCCTAATTTTTAATGTTCTTTTAGAACAGTATATACTACTAGATATTCTAAAAAAACTCCATTAAATTTTTTCAAAAAATTTGGCATCGTGAAATTACCCAGAAACTGTTTGTAACATATACTTACTTCCGTACAAAAATAGATGTTCCTTAGTTCCTTATGACTTACCTGTGAACTCCAAAACCAATAACAGAATCCGAATACAGCTTCCCAAGACCGTCAGCGGTGGCGGTGTCATTCGCTATATCCCTGCCGCCCAGGTACGCCTGCTTGAGTCTGTCAGCTTGGGAATCAGTCCTGCCCGACAGGTGGAAGGATATCGGAGCGATGCGGTGCCAGGAGTCACGCATTTGTGTGAACAGCGTTTCGTTTCTTAAGACATCTGTAACGCAATCACATCTTTAGTCCCTACTTACATAACCGAAACCAGCCTACTGGCTAATTGGACGCCTAGGCCGTTCATTACACACCAGCGGCGTCCAATCGAATGGCCAGGCTTAATTAACAAGATTCACTTGACGTTGAAGATTATGGACCGAGACTTAGCCAAGTGTTGTTTTATTTTTCACTTAACGACTTTGCTAATTGCTCTGAGCCATTACATAACGGCGGATTTAAACAGACGGGGTACTCATCTACTAAGAAATATTATAAGAAGCGTGGTAGCCAAGGTTCTCATCAAGGCGTCACTCACAAGATAACTTACAGAAAGCCTTCTTGAAGAACTCGTCCTGCGTCTGACTGATGATGTAAGGCACCGGGTGCAGGTCTCCGTTGCAGACGGACTCGCTTGGCTGGTTCACCAGAAACCTCTCCTGTCCGAAGTCTTCTTCCTGGATCGGCATCCAGAGAATGACAGGATCGGAACCAAACTCCTGTAAGATTGAGATCGTTTTAGGCCCTCAACAAAGGTTAGTCCATTATTCTTTGTGACTAGGGGCACCTGACGTTCATGGAAACCAACGACACTTTACTATTTGGAGTCAGTACTTTCCAATATGATGACAAGCAAAATCTTCCGTCCCTTTGGATTACGGAGACCAGACTAGTTAGTTGCTCAGGTTTATGTTTATGTGAGAGTACAAAATGATCTTAAAACTTTTCATCCTAGAAAATTGTTAGAGTTAGATCAGGAACCATTAGCAAATTTACAAAATAGATTGAACAGTACGTATGTCCTATAATAATGCACAGGTCATATTTAAGAGGCAACCAAATCTTGAACTCACAAACATACTGTCCCGAGAATCCCCTATCTCCTTGGCAGACTTCGTCTTGAGACAGTCGATGATCGCTTTAGAGCTGTCAGTGGGACAGTTCAGCACTTTCGCCTGTCGCACTGCCAGGTGGCGCTGGTGTCGAGGTGTCACCATCTGAGAGATCGGAGAGCCGCTCATGGAGATAGCGCGGTGGAAAAGACCTGTAAGATTCATGCTAGTAAAGTTCCATGGAGGTTCTTCACCAAAGGATATCACCACTGGTCACCACCACTGTATTATTCACTTGTCCATATGAAACTGTTTTGATTCCATGTAAATTACCTTTCGACATAGGCGAGATTGTATGCAGCATGACGCTGAACGAACCCACGCTGTATCCCGCTAAGGTCACCAGGCCGGGGTCACCTCCGAACGACGCAATATTCTTCTGCACCCATTTGAGAGCGGCTACCTGGTCTTTGAGACCGTTGTTGCCCGGGGCCAATGAGTCACCTGTACTTAAGAAACCTGCCGGAGGAAGATAATTATTACAATAGTGATCATAATGGATAGGATCTCATCAAGATCTACAAACCTGAACTAGCTGATTATAACTCCGGACACGTATGTTGGACCTAAATCGCAAGACAAACGAGGCTCTGGCACTCGCGGATTGCTTTGTAATAATCTATGCTTGATGAAAGACACCTAAGAAACGTGTACTGCGGTGTTAACGTCCAAATTTTAATAGAGAAGATGGATGGTGCGCGCCAGGGCCTCGTTGTCTCGTGATTTAGTTCCTGCAAACGTGACCTATAGACAGACGGTAGTACTCACCCAAAGTTGCCAGCCGGTAGTTGATGGTGACCAGGACGATGTCTCTGTCCAGGAGGTGCTGGGGCCCGGCGATGTCGCTACGGCCTGTCACTGAGTAGAAGCCGCCAGGGTGGATAAACACCAGCACAGGCAACTTTTTGTTTCTGCACAAACAAGTGAAAGTAAATCAGTATTTTTATCCTCTTCTTCTTCTTCTTCTATCAAACCGATGGCGCTTCTACTCTCAAATTCTATTTTCCTAGAATGCTGCTACCTGGATCGCGTTCTCGGAGGCACTCAATAGGTCATCCTGTGTACAGGTAGATGGGCATGCATCACACGTGAGCAGATGGGCCATGGTCTGTGGAGCTACTCCACACCCACATCCCAGGTCCGCGTCATCTGAGAAACCCCACCTAGACCGATTCTCCCTGCTTCGGCCGACTTGTGTTCGAAGTCTATTTAGGGACTTCCACCTGATTCAGGGAAGGTCATGGCTGGAGGGAAGACTCCGACAGTGGGACGAAATGTGATGTTCAGATATTGGATCTAAACTGCTAGGATTTTTTGACTATGAAATTCTGTAATTTCTTAAGCTGGAAATTACTATAAATATCTCTCATTGCTTCGTCAGGCCATAGCCCAAGTGATTGTGTAAATATCAGTTCTTGATAATTTAATATTAGATTCTTACTCATCAGGGGTGTACACGTTGAGCCTCAAGCAGTCCTCGTCCACGGGGTACCGGTTGCGTGATGGCTGCGGGCACGCCGGGCCGTCCTGCGTGCCGTCCACCTCGGTGTCATAGTGCTGTATCAGGACCGGTGGCTGGAAACGAAGGATTTGTTGGATTTAGACGAATATAGAGAAGCAGAAATCCCTGAAATACGTGTTTGTTTACAATTAATTTAGATTTACGTCAAAATGTCCCCGAACGATTTCGCGACCACTCAGTAGACAATATTCGCCGAATACAGATTTACATGACTGCTTCCTTAAGTGGGCTCCCCTGTGACCCAGCTGCCATAAATGAGCTGTTTACCTGGAACCTCAGCTCCCCGACGGGCGGCTGCGCGTACCGCACGCCCCGGTACGCCTGGATGCGCCTGCCGCGACGTGAGACCATCCATGATCCCTTGAAGGTGCCTGCTGCACTGTGAACCACTGGAGCAATCTCTGTATCGGGGGCTGTAAAAGAGGGTGGAGCTCTGTATCGAAGGCTCGTGCCTTCACCGTAAAAGCTAAAATAAACCATATCAAGATAAAGAGTATCAGAGCAAACTCCAGATTTTGCAACCGACACTAACACTGTGTTGATGATGATGACAAATATTTGCTCTAAGCGGGAATCGAACCCTCAGACGCAGCTGCAGCCGAGCGCACTGCCACCAGGCCACAAAGGAAGTCATAATTAGATAATGTGTAGGTAATCTAAAACGTGATATACAATTTAACTGTGATACCGACTACGTGAGCCCTGATAAAAAGGCACGTACAGTGAATACCAGATAAACTCTGACCCCTTGATGTAACAGAAATCGTACAGTAGGTACATAAACATTGACAACAACATAACGGTTGAAGAGTCTACTCTACGATCCCGAAGTCCCAGGTTTGATACCTCGCCATTACACTACCGACGTGACGTGAACCCTTCCATACACCCGGCGATTTTTCTACTACCGTGTGTCGTAAAAAGATTACTAACCATCTGCAGTTCCGTGACTATATTCCTTGGGTTGATGCGGTTCAATCTCGACTCCCGCGCACGCGGCTGCGATACACAAAAGCGAGGTAAAAAACATAATGCTCCCGCGCATCGTAGAGCGTAGTCTACGAATCACTGGTGGAGTACCGAGAAGCGTCTGTACTTATATACGGAGAGATAAATGGAACAGGACTGTTCTGAATGTATTTTTACTAGCTTGTACCCACTGCTCCTCCCGGGTCACGTTCCAGCAACCCGTGAGAACCTTTCCAGGGAAAAAGTAATCTGGATTAATCCAGAGTTCCAGACTAAATCTGTCCATGCACTTTTTTTTTGAGCCGTTGAGGTGTGATTGAGTAACGAATATACAAACATCATTTCAAACTTTCACACTTGTAATATTAGAGGGATTAGGAAAGGAAGTAGGATAGGAATAGGAATATATGTATTACGTAGTTAACCTACGTACAGTATGACACCTACAATACTGGGTTACAGTTTACGGTATTAGCGGCGTGAGTAACAGGGACATAACCTTTTACAACTAGAGATAAAGATGACAATAGAATAGGTTGAGATAATTTTAAAGCAATTAGTTTGCTAGACTAAACAAATTATAATAAATTGGAAAAAGCGAAATCAATTCTCGGGCGGGACTCGAACCCGCGATCTTTCCCTTACAGGGGGAACGCTCTGACCACTGAGCCACCGAGCTTCACCCGAGAGTGACCCAATCTTTCCAATACATCCATCTTACGGCGATGGTAGGAGTAATCTACCGATATTCGTACGAACTATCGGAATCAATGAATGATGTTGCAATCATTTTTAAACATTGATTTTTGATAACTCCGCACAATCAATTGACACAATGTTTAAAAATGATTGCAACATCATTCATTGATTCCGATAGTTCGTACGAATATCGGTAGATTACTCCTACCATCGCCGTAAGATGGATGTATTGGAAAGATTGGGTCACTCTCGGGCGAAGCTCGGTGGCTCAGTGGTCAGAGCGTTCCCCCTGTAAGGGAAAGATCGCGGGTTCGAGTCCCGCCCGAGAATTGATTTCGCTTTTTCCAATTTATTATAATAGAATAGGTTATTTTATCATGCGCAATAATATACAAAAATTGGTATAATAGGTACAGACTGTACAGTATTGGCCATCAGTGGGGGCTCCACCGAGATGTTTTGGGTACCTACATGTCAATCATACCTGCAAGCCGTGACACCGGTTGATTGATCGCTAGGCCTCGGACACAGACATGGTTTCCGTCTCAGGGTTGCGAGGTCAGAGAGTAGTCGCTTCGTCGCTAATTTAGCCAAACCAATACATGGAAAAGGATGTAGGAGGGCTTTCTCTAGACCCCAAAAGCGAGCACCTCTCAATAGAAAAATAGAAGACCCTAATAATACGTCGGGATATGCGACATGTTTCCACCAGGAATGCTTGGCAGAGCTGTTTGGGGTACTCAAGTGGAATGCGCCAATTGGGTTAAGTCATACCTACAATCGTGATAAGAACGAAAACATAAACAATAATTATGCACATGATTGTACATACGACACTCGCTCACAACACAAGTCAACAAGGAAAATGTGGGTGAATCCCCAGACATGTGACACTGACAGCCATGGCCGCAGAATGTTTGCTGCTTTATGCCAGGTACACGTCAACGAATGTGGAGATACGGCGAAGACAATCTAAAATTTCAAAAAAGTACTTATGACCCTTTAATAGTAGGTTCCAATATCTGAACCGAATCAGTATTGTACCGGCCAAATCACAAAGTAATAAATCAACTAAGTAGTTGCACCGCAAATATTCGAAGCCGCTACTACTGTCCCCAAAGATGCGACTACATTTTACGGCAGCTATTAACATGTATCCGGTCTATCTAGATTCAGTCTAGCCTTAATTTATATAGGTATATTCTACTTATACAGGAAGGAATGAACAAAAACAGAAATATTTAGAGCAACTTTTATACCTATGCGTATTTGCTATAACGTAATTGTTAGGCGCTAAGCGTTATTGTTATATTTTATAGTTACTAGCCGATGCCCGCGGCGGATCCACCCCGTGGCAGTCAGTTATTGCGACCAAACTTAACCTATGTCCTTTCCCAAGGTCTAATTTATCTCTGTTCCAGATTTCATCGAAATCGGTGAAGTGGTTTATGTAGACGCGAAAGTTAAAAGACAGACAGAGTTACTTTCGCATTTAGGTATAATGTTAGTACCTATGGAATATGGATGTATGAAAGAAATCCTTAGAAACCTACCCTACTACGTATCTACCCGAAGTTCTTTCTGCACAATTTATATTTTCAAATCTTTGCATAATCAGTCAGTAGGTACACAGACCCATGCAGATTACACCCCAAAGATGAAATTTACACCCTATCTCACCACCATCACTATTAAAACTAAAAAAAAAATATTTTTCAAAAGTAGCATGACAGCTTACTTTTATCCTAATATTCCTACCGGAGCAGAACTTACGCGCGTGAATCGAATGAATTCGATTTAGCTGTTTCGTCATTTTTCAAAATAACTTTTGATAATGCCACAGACCTTGAAATACTAATGAACTTTTTTTATTTCAAAAAACAAACTACTTCTACTGTACAGTGTACATTTATTTATGTGTTAAAATAAAAACTACGGATTAAAATAAAAATATGATGTCCTTTCGAATTCTTTAGGGGTCCAAGCCAACCTCGCCGACAAGCCGGTGCACCTGTTGATTGACGGTAGGCCCTCTGGTATAGACGTCCTTCCCGGGTTGGGAGGTTAGACCGCAGTCGCTCCTATGAAATCAAACAAAAGTAGGTGCAGGTGAGCTGGGACTGGTCCTCTGCTTAAAACAGTCTAAAATCTAATCCGTCTTACTCATAATCATAACGTACCTACACTGCCCACAAGTTGGTTAATTTATAATATAGACACTTCAATTTGACTTCATCTCGCCTGGTGGTAAGCTGAAGGCAAAGTTTCAGGAAAGAGGATGACCATTACAGACACGTATCATGTTACAATGGTGACACTCAGCTTGATACCCTCATCCGATACTTTTTCACGCCCCGCTTAGAGGACCCGGGACTGTAGGAAGAGGAAAACACGTAAGCTGGTAAGAAATTCCAGGTCTTAATGGTGCGGCGGGAAAGTAAAAGTTCTGTGCTCTCTATGACACAAAATCAATAGCGCAGTTCTATTAACACGGTTATCAACTTGCGATAACGTAAATCTAATCACCCATATTGTTTTCAACTGTCACTCCTAACGAAACATTGCTAATCAGAGCATCAGAGTTTATCACCCAACAGAACTGTTATCAGTGCGCTATATGAACGCCTCAGATGAACGCATACGACTCCGCCCGGCCCGCGACACGTCAGGTGCTTTGTTTGTTGTACGGAACCAAGGTTGTGGCGCACGTCTGGGATTTCCCCGCATTTTCCTTAACAGGAGCTGCACATGGCATTCTTAGAATCGTGTGAATACTCAGTTTTGTTTTCGTTGTTATCTTGTGTGAATAGAGTTGGTTATTGCTTGACATGTATGTCTCTGTTAGAATTACTTTTGTCACAGAATAGATAATAGAGCGTACTGTTTTGTTTTAAATCTGGTTCTAAATAAAGATTATGCCGTGCCGTACTATCCTCAAAAGACACCTAAGAAATGTGTATTAGCACATTTTAGGTCCAAGATACGTGTCTGGAGTTATAACAATGCTGCTAAGTGAACTCCAGCTACATGGCCCTTTGGCAGCTACTTATCGGCAACACGTAATGAGAATGACTCGATAACCTTAGCATCACCATAAACGACAAAGGTTACTAGTCAAGATGTTTCGAGTTGCCATTAAAATGAGCTGAAAACGCAGACTTGTGGCAATATAGAAATATCTTATGCTCGTAAGACCCTGCTGATGCTTCACTCAGCTACCCTTGACTATCACGTACGTGTCACTGGCTGAACTCCTCGTGGAAGCCTGTTCTCCGAAATCCAAATGAGATCAAAGAACGCTTCTGCAAACTCTTTCGTAGATATAGCTACCTATATGTATAGACGTGAAGGAAGTGAGTATGTTATACATACGACAAGTGTGCTAACTATTGGCTACCACTACCACACCATACAAACTCGTTATAAATATCAAATAAAGTAATTTACACATTTACACATTCTTGAAAAAATGGTAGGTAGGTACAATACAGGTATTTTTTGTAGTTGTTCGATAGTTCTTATGTACCTAGGTACTTTTCTAGCTATCAAGTACAACAAATTACTGTGTATAGTGTATACTCGTATTGTATTTGAAAACGTTTACCTACCATTTAATTTTAATTACAAGTCTCATTAAAAAAAAGTTAATGACAAAAGAATTGGTACAAGGCGGAAAAGGTACATTTACATAAAATAGTTATAGGGTATCTGTATAATCGCTACCTCATAACAAACTGCATACTGGTTTGTCCAGATACATGACAATTACATAGCTATTTTAGGTACCTACTATTTAATTGTATTCTGAAAAAGGGTGAAGGACTATGATGAGAAAGTTGTCCTGAATAACACGAGCAGGTTCGATCTTGACTACCAAAGTAGTTACTAAAAAGATGTTAAATACGGGAATTTCCCGTTGGTCAAATCGATGGTTAGATTAGTCAGTCCAGTGGGAACTTTTTGTCCCATTACCATTACATCCCATTATTGAGTACTTTTCTAGTCAAGATCTATCTGATATTGACTGTACATTAACGCAGAGATTTCCATCGTAGCCTCTACGATTGAGTCGTAGAACATCGTAGATCTAGAAAATCTGGCAAAATTCAACTAAGGAAAAATATTCAGATAAAAGGTGATGGACGGCAGAATGGTGGTGACCGATTGTAGGCGATTTCGTGTAATTTTCCTGGGCCTACCGGGACGGGTCGCATGTCGCTGGTGGGTAAATGATGACACGGGTAATACTTTTATTGATAACCGTGACATATGAAAACGTAGGCAGGTACTATTGAAGCGATAGTGTGTGAAGATGTTTGGATGTTTAATCAATGCAATATGGATTTAGAGTAGGCCGCTCCACTCAAGATGCCATCATAGAACTTACCTCATATATTACTGGGGAGACTGATAAGGGTTTTAAATGCTTGACAGTCTTTTTAGACCTCAAAAAGGCATTTGACACCGTCTCTGTACCTATCCTTGTGGACAGGCTGGAATCGCTTGGTATACGCGGCGTACCCCTGTCCTTGTTCACTAGCTACCTCTCTAATAGAAAACAGACAGTTAAAATTGATGGTTATTCCAGTGAAGAAGAGCAGGTAATTTTTGGTGTCCCACAGGGGAGTGTCCTTGGTCCAACGTTATTTCTAGTGTATATAAACGAGCTATGTAATCTTCGTGGCGTTGGAGGAAGGATAGTCTCCTATGCTGATGACACGGCAATTGTGTTCTCAGGTAAAACTTGGGATGAGGCAAGAAAATTAGCCGAAGATGGACTGGTGAAGGTTTCAGACTGGCTAAACAATAACCTCCTAACCCTTAACATCCTCAAAACAAATTACATCTGTTTCGGCCCTTACCTAAACTCCCAACCAAGTCCTGGTTTCAGTATTTCACTACACAATCTCCAACATACAAGCTCCACAAATTGTAACTGTCCACTCATCCAAAAGGTTGATAGTGTAAAATATCTAGGGATTATAATAGATCAGAAATTGACCTGGCACGCACATCTAGAACTAACCATGAGCAGAGTTAGGAAGCTCAATTGGGTTTTTAAATCACTGAGACAATTGATGAGTATAGACGTACTAAAAAATATTTATGTAGCTATGGCACAATCAGTGATAATATACTGCATCTCAGTATGGGGTGGGGCAAGTAAAACTAACTTTTTGGAGCTTGAGAGGGCTCAAAGGTCTTTAATCAAAGTTATGCACTCCAAACCATACAGGTTTCCTACTACTGAATTGTACACTATTAGTAATTTACTAACAGTTCGCAAACTATATATTCAGTGCATAATTTTAAACTACCACAAACACCTACCTTACGACCATAATGTTTTAAAGAAGAGAGGAAATTATCTGGTAGCCACCACTTGCCCCACGCGTACAGCGTTTGCACAACGACAGTATGTTGCCCAAGCCCCATACTTATATAATAAGATAAACAAAATTCTTCAGATATACCCCATGTTACTTCATGATTGCAAGGTCTCCATTACAAAATGGCTAAATACGCTTACTTATGAAAATGTTGAAGAACTTTTAACAAGAATTACTTAGGTAAAATGGCTAATCTCTCTATTTGTAAATACACATTTGCACGTATACACACATACACACACACACATACACACAAAGAATTATTCACACACTCATGCATACGCATATGCACACACACACCCACCAACACATACATATAATAAACACATACACATATATATATAAAACATCAATAACAATAGACAAATAAAATAAACACACATATAAATTAGTATTCACATACTGACTCCACATCTGTCTAGATTAAGCTGAAACTTTTAATAAATCCAAGAATATGTAACACAGGAAGAGCGAGGCATTCCCATCACAAGTGTCTATGACTACTTACTGGGAAGCCCCAACAATGTATAAACTAGGATTTTTATAAATAAAGAATTTTTAATTTTAATTTAATTTAATTAAACAGCCGACTAATCGGCCGACTAGTCGGCCAAGCCGATCATGGTTATGGGTATTTCCGGAACGTTTCGTTTACAGATCGTTCACGCGAGCCGCACACGCTGATCAATTTTCAAGTTTTAGGTGGACGAAATTCAATTTTCTCAAAATGAGAATAGTTAGAAAAAGCTCGATCGATACGTGCTTAGGACTATTCTGTACACTTTATGCTACAATTTGTTATTTCAATAAATTATTTGTTTCATCAGATAATAAAGCTCAAAGGTACCGACTCCGCAAGTTGTGTAGATAAAATTTCTCTTTACGAAATGTATCTAGTGCTGTTGATTGTCTCTTGTAGTTTAAGTTGTTTACTGAGAGTTTCAATAAAAAAGGTATATGTATACAAATCTCAATAACGCTCAAACAGCATCTGGCTGAAATTTGTATTGTATAGACATAGATTATACGTATACCTAAAATAACACATACCCTAGCCTCCTTTTTATCCCTAGCATTGGTTCCTTAGGGTTACCGGCACAGGATCAGAATAGCCAGGAAAGATTATAGTTCAGATTGTTCAGAATAGTCCTGCTCTATTTATCTTCCCGTATATAAACGTCCGCGCTGCGCGACGCTCCACCAGTGACTCGTGGGCAGCGTGGCGCGTCACCCACTACTAGTCACTACGATGTTACTAGCCGCGCTATTGTGCGTCGCCGCCGCGTGCGCGGGAGTGGACGCGAAACATCATCATCATCACCACAGCCAAGGTTGTTGTCACGGACTTAACAATAAATACAGGCTTTCTACCTTACATGTTTTGCCTAGCTCTTACAACTTACAGCCTACCTAGCATTCAAGACTTTTGAACAAATATTGTTCTGTTGACACTAGCAAACCGGTTATAAACCTGTTTAAACTGAAAGGCCTTAGGTTACAACCTAGATTGCTAAACGTGACGTCACTATAACTACCTATTATTTTTTGAACTGATGTAATAAATGCTCGTTTAACCGCTCTCCGTAGCGCCCGATGCAGCGACGACCCCGACCAGCTGCAGCGCAGCAGGCACCTTCAGGGGATCATGGATGATCTCACGTCGCGGCCGGCGCGTCCAGGCGTACCGGGGCGTGCGGTACGCGCAGCCGCCCGTCGGAGAGCTGAGGTTCCAGGTAAACAGCTCATCGTCATCCTCATAGCGTCTAGCAAAGTCTAGTTCTCGTGAATAACATTTGTGCGATATAGATAGTAAGTACAGCTCTAATTTATTTGTGTAATTAAAATCGATAAAGGTAAAAAAAAAATGTTGCTGGCGTACGGTTATGGTGGACTTGGATATTGGATAGTAGTCTACAAGCAACTCACACACACATTTTTGGAATCATTGAAGCTTTGTATCCAAACAAGCCTTCGTTTCCAGCCACCCGTCCCGATACAGCAGTATGACACCGAGGTGGACGGCACGCAGGACGGGCCGGCGTGCCCGCAGCCAGTGTTCGACAACTACCCCGTGGACGAGGACTGCTTGCGGCTCAACGTGTACACGCCTGACAAGTAAGATCATCATCACCCAAGATCTTCGGGACCTAAGCCAACCGGTGCACCTGCTGATTGATGGACGAATCTCTGACGGAGGTTTTCTTTTCTGGGTTTAAGAGTCAGATGGCAGTCGATCCGGTAATAGTCAAAATTAAGTCAAATGATGGAAAGGAGGAGGAGTAGAAGGGCAGACCACGGGCTTTAAGGTGTAAACTTTGGTTGAAACGGGGTGTATAGCTGATGATAATGAATACTAAAGTTAGGGTTCCGTAGCCGACCGCATACGACAACTGCCGACGCCCGCAGCACCCCTATCCGTATCGGAGTTTAACAAGTAATGTGTACGCTGTATGTGCTGCATGCGTCGGCAGTTGTCGTATGCGGTCGGCTACGGAATCATACCTTAATACAAAGATTGGAAGGTGTACAATGTACATTAATTAAGGACGACACGTGTTTCGACTATTGAGGTAAATTGAAGAAAAACAAAGTGTGTATCGCGATAGCACTCGCTGATGACTCAATCAATAACAACACCGTTTCCCTGTTGTTGTTGTGAAGTCGGTTTGTAAACAACCCCGCGGTGAGGTGGCGGTGAGTTCAGTTATTGTACTGAATCATTTGTGATCAAGGGAAAATCGCTATGAGCTTATTATACAACGTGACACGTGACCGTGTGAAACTTGCGACCCAGAAAATATTCGTACTAACTGATTTGATATTGTTCTATTGTAAAAAGACTGAATAATTTTAGATATTCAACTATTACGAGGTATGTAAGAGGGCCCACCATGATCAAGGGAGGCTTCCGGCGACTGGGACCACAATTAACTCGGACCGCGGTCCCAGTTGCCGGATTCATTTAAATTTAATATTTTTCTTCCATCGACTGGGACCACCTTTAAATATATCAAAAAGTCTATTGTTTAAGCCAAAACAGTACAGTCAAACAAAAAAAGGTTGGTTTTAATTTAAAGAAAAAACTCTTTGATTGAAAAATGTCATCTATATATCGTATGTGTCACTCATCAACTCCTCCTAAACGGCTGGATCGATTTGAATGAATTTTTTCGTATGCAATTTGGTGGCACCCTGGATGGTATTCTAAGTTATCACGTCTGTTACTTAAAATATCATAGTGATAGTCAACATTCACTATTAGTTTAAAATTAGCGCCGTAGCTTCAAATAGGAGATCAGGTAGCAGTCGCTTCACGGTAAGTATTAAAGTTCGATCCTGAGTTGGATAAAGGCTCAGGGAATGGATCAATGGTAGGTATTAGAAACATATTCGGGCTTCCCTTAAAATAACTTAAAAGTTATGCGAAAAAACGCGGACCCTACATTGACACTAGAGTATCAATTTGTTAGATGTAAGGATAGCCGCAGCTCAGACCGATTTCAACACAAAGTTTTTGCTAAAGTCGAGGTTTCGTAAAACTGAGGTGATTGAAATATTTTTGACACCGTTTTATTAAGAAATAGCGTATCCCGGTACCTATCTGTAATTTTTTTGTGAAAAACCTTTTTCAAATTTGTCTGGTAGTAGTAGAGGCATTTTTCAGGACGAAAACACGGGTAAGAATAACTATGGAAAAGTGACTGCTAGGAAAATCTATCTTTTTGGAATTGTAGGCAATAAACTCATGCCTAGAATAAGAAAGTATACCTAGATATTTATACATATTATACATAAATGATTTTTTCCCTGAAGGGGTGCACGAGGCAATCTTTTCCCGTAATAAGCTTCTCCTGACTTCTCTCCTGAAATCTTTCTGCACATGTGGTATTGGTGCTTTTGCGCATGTGCTTTGCCCTCCCTAAGCTGGCGTACCTGCTGCGGACCGCGCTAACCTGGGTTTGTCCGGCAGACGTTGCGGCTTTCGATGACATCCTCAAGTCCACAGTTGAGTCGATCCTCAATGTATGGCTCAACGAAAACCAATGGGTACAGGCGACTCTCCCCAACCGTCCGGGGGTATTGGGTGAAACGCGCGTGGGATGTGGGTTTGCCGGCTATGCTGGCATCGGCACATGGGGCTGCGGACCTTGTTACTGCCATCCTCCATAATAATGGTGGCAGAGTAACCGTGCCCTTTGCAGCGGACGCCGAGACAGTGTGGCTTGCCCGCAGTTCGCGGCGTCAGGCCCTGTCACGCCTCATGTCCAGCGCGCTCGGGACGATGGCACAGCTCGAAGGCTTAGGAGGGGCTGGTGGAGATGCCACGGGGGCCGAATCCGATCTGGCGAGGCTTCGGGCGGTGTCGCAGCCGGAATCGGGAGCATGGCTGCACGCGCTGCCTTCACCTCACCTGGGCACTTTATTGGACGACAATTCTTTGCGGGTGGCAGTGGCCCTCCACCTGGGCTGCAAGGTGTGTGAACCCCATAAATGCACCTGCGGCTCCATGGTGGGCGGCGACAGTCAGCACGCACTGAGTTGTCGAAGAAGCGCGGGTAGGTTTCCGCGTCACCATGCTCTCAACGACATACTCCGGAGAGCATTTGTATCGACTCGACTGATACCCCAACCACGTGTGCCGTACCGTCCTGTCTCCAGTAACCGCTACAAGAAAACCGGTGACATTCGCTTCGCCTCATACCGGGGGCAGAGGTTGGCCGTTGCTATACAGCGGGGCAATGCCGATAGCGTCATGCTTTGCCCCTGTTACGGTGACGGGCGGCGAGGCGGGTTAGTTGATTAATTTTGACATGATGTTCGAATTTAGTATTTAAGGTGACATATTCCTGTAGTAAGTAGTTTTAATTTGTTTTATTGGTGTACATTAAAGAAATTACTAAAGCCAATGATATTTTTGAATTGATCCGATTTTGCTTTAATTATTACGTCTCTTCGTCTTTTTTGTTTGACTGTACTGTTTTTGGTTTTAACTATTTTTTTTTTGTTCTTTTTTATGGGTGGTCCCAGTCGCCGGAAGAAAAATATTAAATTTAAAATAAATTTAATTGTGGTCCCAGTCGCCGGAAGCCTCGATCAAGGGATCCTCCTTTCGGCCTCCACAAACTATCCTCACTCCTGCCGTCTGACCTCACGCAGTGAAAGAATTCTTTGCACCAGAGCAGGCAAGGTGCTGGTGAGCTCCACTTATGCCGTTAACTGACTTTAACCGATTTCCATTTCATACTTTGCACTTACAGCAAGAAAAGGTTACCAGTGGTGGTGTACATGCACCCCGGCGGCTTCTACTCCGTGTCAGGCCGCAGCGACATCGCCGGGCCCCAGCACCTCCTGGACAGAGACATTGTCCTGGTCAGCATCAACTACCGGATCGGTACTCTGGGTGAGTTACAGGACCTAATTGCTACAGAGCAAACAGAGTGGAGGCGGCCTAAGCAACTGCTCACCATGACTCTTGGGCCTACTGTGACGTTCATTACATTAGGCGAGGCCTTAGCCAGATACAAGGAATCAGGGCAAATACTAATAATTATGGTTTGATTTCTTCTTCATCCTAGCGTTAATTCCCAGTCGCATCCGAAGCTTTCAGCTCAGAGTCTGGGGCCCGCTTTGCCAGTCTTAACTACGGATTTGGCTAGACCTCGATATTTTCTGTGAAGCGATTGCCACCTGACCTCCACAACCCAATGGTAACATTAGGCGATATCGAAGTTTTGCAGCTAGACCGTTGTTTTATTTTTTTGAACATTTCAGGGCCAACTACCCGTAACGACTGCCATAGATGTTCTTATGGCAACCGGGATCAACGGCTTTAACGTGCTCTCCGAGGCACGACCAGACCAATGCAAATACCCATATATCATGCACACAAATATTTACACTGATTGGGGATCCAACCCGCGCCTCCTACGTAGCGGCCGCGTTCACTACCGCTACGCCACGGAGGCTGAAATCTAATATATAAAATTCTCGTGTCACAGTTTTCGTTGCCATACTCCTCCGAAACGGCTTGACCGATTTTGATGAAATTTTTTGTGCTTATCCGGTATCTATGAGAATCGGCCAACATCTATTTTTCATCCCCCTAAGTGATAAGGGTGCAGCGGGAACGGGATTTGAATACCACGCGGGCCGAAAATATGGCGGTACGAAGTTCGCCGGGGCAGCTAGTATAATTATAATTTTGGTTTGATTTAGTTAGTAAAAATGCAACAACCTTCAATCAATTTTCAAGTCCATCCTTGGACTACATTCATACTGACATTGAATTTTACACATTTGAATTCATCACTGTGATCTTTCCCCTATCAGGTTTCCTAAGCACGGGTGATGAGGTAGTGCCTGGCAACAACGGTTTCAAAGACCAAGTAGCCGCTCTCAAATGGGTGCAGAAGAATATTGCAGCGTTCGGAGGTGACCCCAACCTGGTGACGATTGCTGGATACAGCGCCGGGTCCTTCAGCGTCATGCTGCATACAATCTCGCCTATGTCCAAAGGTACCTACTTAAATGCAAAACAGTATTAGTTATAAATATAACATATTATATCAGACCACAGTAAAGTCAAAGATGAGGATGGATTTGTATTGTTAGCATAGGTTGTGGTCAATAAGATTAAATGACAATTCCTTATCAAGACTAGCCAACTTCACCGGTAAGCCAGTGCACCGGCTAGTGGACTGGCTGGATGGATGGATGGCTTTAACGCAAGCTTCTCTCCTGGGGTTGGTTTTTAAGAGAACCCAACTATAGAAAGGAGGATTAGGAGACTGAACCCTCGGTTCCAAAATGCAAAACTTGGATGCAACCAAGATGAGCGCTCAAATGATAGTTGGAAATAAGAGTAAAAGCATACTAAGGATTGCAAAGAATGGATCATTACTGTTTCATCATTTTACAGGTCTCTTCCACCGCGCAATCTCCATGAGCGGCTCTCCGATCTCTCAAATCGTGATCCCTCGACACCAGCGCCACCTGGCAGTGCGACAGGCAAAAGTGCTGAACTGTCCCACTGACAGCTCTAAAGCAATCATCGATTGTCTCAAAACGAAGACTTCTAAAGAGATAGGGGATTCCCTGGATCAAATGTTTGTAAGTATAGCATTCGACTAGTCTATTGTGTCAAACATGATATTATCCTAATTGCAATGACTTCAAAAAAGTTAAAAAGCTAAAAGTATTCGGTGTTCATCTTTTTTGTACTTTGGTTCTTAGTAAGTGTATCAAAGCGCTTGTCACGAGTCCAGCCGTAATTGGTCAATGCAATGGTGAACGAATGTTGTGTTGGGATGTTTGAGGATATTGTTTCTAGGTATCCAGCCAGCAATTATTACTGTAATCTCTTTGAGCGAAATGACAGGATAAGGCGCAAATAACAAAATGAATGTTTATTTTCCAACAGGAATTCGGATACGATCCTGTCCTGCTCTGGATGCCGATTCAGGAATTAGACTTCGGGCAGGAGAGGTTCTTAGTGAACCAGCCAAGCGAGTCCCTCTGCAACGGAGACTTGCAACCAGTGCCGTACATGATCAGTCAGACGCAGGACGAGTTCTTCTGGAAGGCTTTCAGTACGTTATTTCCTGAAAATTATACTTGAACAAATTTAATTTCGATTTTTGATATTGTTCATGTAGACATGAGACTAAGAGAAAGAGAAGAAGAGTGGAGATCAACAATAAATTGATGATTAATTCTTAGCAAACATCTCATTATACTTTCAAACGTTCCAGAGATTGGTATAAGTATGATTGGTTTGTTATAATTAAAAGATCCACTCAATAAAGAGGTGTTTACTTTGCAGATGTTTTGGAAAACGAAACGCTGTTCACACAAATGCGAGACTCCTGGCACCGCATCGCTCCGATATCGTTCTACCTGTCGGGCAGGACTGATCCGCAGGCCGACAGGCTTAAACAAGCGTACCTGGGCGGCAGGGACATAGCGAACGACACCGCCACGGCCAAGGGACTCGGGAAGCTGTATTCTGATGCTGTTATTGGGTTTGGCGTTCACAGGTAAGAAATTAACAAAAACTTACACTTTTCGTCTCCTTATAATTATTTATTTGGCATGTTGGGGGTGACTGCCGTCAGACCTTCCAAAGACAACACTAAATAAGCCTGCGCCAGAGCATCTTTCTTTGTTCGGTGGGTGACTAGCTGAGACTAGGTGAGATCGGCTTACGCCCCGAGGATCTGGGTAAGTCTTCTAACATCACCATACCGTCCTATTACACCTATTCGTCATATTAAATATGAACCAACAGTGATGACTTTTCGTCCTCCCTGTGGTACAGGCTGGTGAACCTGATGGCGCGCCACTCGCCGCAGCCGGTGTACTACTACGAGTTCGGCTACATCGGCAACAGCAGCCACTACGTGGACCCCATCACCCACAAACCTATCGGTATATTGTAGTTTACTCGTATACGTATTTTATGTTGCGATCTGCAACGTAGTACTAAACCTTGTAATTAACAAAGCATTCTGGTCCCAGGCGCGGCCCACCACGACGACCTGATCTACCTGTTCAACGTGAGCGCGAGCTTCCCCTCCATCCCCGTGTCGCAGTCGCTGGACTCACAGATGGTGGACAAGATGGTTGCCATATGGTACAACTTCATGAGATTCGGGTGAGGACTCACGTCTGTTCGAAAATTGAATTTTTAAGTTTTGGGCTTTAATCTTTAGCGCTTAAGCCAACCCCACTTGCTAGCTGTTGCACCTGCCGACCGTCGAGGCTCTGGCAAAGATGTCCTTTTCGGTGTTGGGAGGTTCGAAGGCAGTTTGCTCTCATATCATTAAACAAATTAACCAACTCTAAGCTTGTGAACCCTGCACTCCGAGGTGAAAGCCTCGGAAGCATCGAACACCAATGCAGATAATCATGATCAGGATGACTAAAGGTATTTAGCTGTCATATTAATTGCATGCCTTGTCTCCAGCGACCCGAATCCTAAACCCGACACTCCAGAGCTGTCGTCGCTGCGCTGGCCCGTGTTCACGCCGCAGCGGAGGAGCTACGTGCGCGTCGACAAGGAGTTCTCCGTCAAGCAGAACCTGTTCGAGGACAGGTTCAAGGTGTGGGAGGAACTGTACCCCATGGACTATGGCAAGTGTAAATGAGATGTTTTGGTGTTTGGACGTTTGTGAATATCAACATAATATATTGTTGGTTGTATTGAGGACGTGTGTCGTTTCTTTTAGCCTAAGTTTAGTTTTAATTTGAAATATTAATAATTAATCAATAAACAATACCTTAGTATATTTATTTTTTTGTTTTATTCAATCTAATCTCTACAACCCACAACAACCCAAAACAAAAACAAAGTAACGGAGTGGTTCTTAAGTAAGTAAGGAATCACCGTACAACCGATAACCCTGATTCGGATCAAGGCCATTTTAGTTAGTAAATTTTAGGGGTTTGGGTAAATACCGTTGATAACCACCCCCACCAGCGTACCACCAGTCTGGGACCCAGTCATTCACTTAATTAAACCAGGAAACAAAAAAAATATAAGTAACTAGTAAGACTTTAACGATACAGTGAGCTCATTCTGTGTAAATAGTAACACCAACAATTCATCATGATTTAGGTACACTTTAAACTGTGTGACATAATCACCCCTCGTCCATGGCCCATGGCTGCTGAAAAGTATCTAACCAAAACGTCGGGCTAAAAGTAAATAATAATAAATATATTGTGATAGAATCTGTTAGAAATTAATTTTATATTAGTCTAGTAATTTCGATTGGGTATTAAAAAATGTTAAGTACTCTACCACTCTACTGGATAGCTCTACACTACAAGGGCAAAGCTAATAGCAGACTGAGTAAAGTCCGGACGAATTCATCAGTAAAATTCGTTCAACTAGATTCACAACTTTTACTCGTGGAAATTCAGTACGGGAGAGAAAGCCGAATATCGAACCAATTTGAGGACAGGGCGCGGGCGTCAAGCCAAACTTATAACTAGCATATTTACACAGGTGGCAGTAGAAAAGAAAACCGGAGTAAGTAATGTTTAATCTAACCTCAAAGAGGAGTTTAAAAACAAAATTATGAATTGAATTAAGAAATAACTGTGAGAATTCGACTAATAATAAGACAAGTACAGTTGTCCCCTACTGTTCACTACGAGTTGGTCAAGCAAGATCTTGTTACCCGACAATCAGATCCAACCAAACGTTCCTCAGTTTACTATTTCATAATTAGACAAACAGACGATTTGACGAACTACAGCTTTGACCATTGTCACATTGGACGAAATGCCGATTTGACAAATATCAAATTTGACCAATGTCGTTCAACCCCATTAATTATGTTAATGTAACTTTATTATCATGGCACCCGCTGACGTGCTGCACGCGCCGAATCACACCATAGATATCAACTGCAGCTGCTCGGATTTTCCAGACAGACAGTATCTGTATAGGTACGATCTGGTTTTCCTTAATCACAATAGTTAAATAATATACTTAATTTTATACTATTTCCTTGTTCTACATCTACTATTCAAGTCACTATCGTCGTCATCCCCAGCGTTAATCACGATATTTATTTGTTTATTTTTTTATACGAGTATACACAGGACACTCAGCTGGACGGCTGGCCTCATCAATGCCTTGTCACGCCCCGCCTAGGAAGGCTAGGACCCGGGACTGTAGGAAGAGGAAAACACGTCCAAAGAAAATTACAAAATATTGTCAAAATTACAATTAATTTAAGTTATATAAAATAGCAAAGTATAGTTAATCCATAATTTAGTTTAATTTTGTGTAAATAACTTAGTCATAATGAACTCATTTTGCGCGTGTTTACTGGTTGGACAGATTCTTTGTCTAGTGTGGGCGCCACTCTCACGATTACAGTTTTTTTGTGTAGCCACTAAGATAACTAAGAAATAAGTTATTATAAGTATCATTGTTTTATTTATTTGTGTTTATATGTAACTTGTCTTTTATGGTTAGAAAGAATAAATAGATTTTTCCTTTTTAAGCTATTGCAAGCTTCTATCGCGGGCCTTGAGCGTGGAGACCGAATCCAGAAATTCCGTAACGAAAAATGGTAACACCTCCAACTTCGAGCTCGCACGAACAGAGCCGAGCTGCTCCGAAGTAGCTCCGCTTAACGTAAGTAATTATAATTGCATAAGTTGTTAGTTTTCAAATTCAAATTCAAATTCAGACTCAGACTCAGACTCAGACTCAGACTCAGACTCAGACTCAAATTCGAATACAAATTATATTATTATTTATTATAATTGCCTCTGTGGCGTAGCGGTAGTGAACGCGGCTGCTACGCAGGAGGCGCGGGTTCGATCCCCGCTCAGTGCCAATATTTGTATGCATGAATATAAATATTTGCAATGGTCTGGGTGTTTCTATGTATAATATGTATGTATTTACAAAAAAAAAAGTATTTAAGTATGTATATCCGCATTCTAGATTCCATAACACAAGCTAATTAAGCTTACCATGGGTCTAGATAGCGTTGTGTAGAATGTTGTAGAATATTTATTTATTATTTATTATTTATTAAGTTCATAAAAAATGCTATGCAATAGCTTTACCGCGGCAGTCCCCGAGTGCCACGCGTCTTTTTTTTACTTTTATTTGTATCCATTGTTAGTATTTTGGAACCTTGGGTCTGCTTTCCACTTCGTGCGATCTTCACCATTCTTCATTTTCACTGACACGCATACAACACCTACTCTTTGACAATCTTCATACCTGATTAAAGAGAAGTGATCTTTAAGCAATGACCCTGGATCGTGCCCCTTTATCCTGTAAGACTGTGTAATTTGTTGAATAAGTCAGGGTAAAGGGACCTTTTGCATCTTCTGTGCCATGCCTCTTAAACCTGCATGGGAGGTACAATTTGACTGCATGATAGTGAAGCATTCTGTTCGTTCTACCCTCCGTGACGGGTCCGTAGACTTAATTCACTTTAGCTAATTCACCTAGGGTAATTAAGTATAGTTACTATTTGGTAGACTTAATTCACCTGGTTGCTTAGGTGATTTAGGTATACCGTTTAGTAGACTTAATTAACCTGGACTAATTATTCACCTAGGGTAATCCGGTTTAATAATAAGTAGACTTAATTCGCAGTGTTTTCTTCACAGTATAGTTTATGCACTCAGGTAAATTAAGGAAATGTGTAAAATATTAACATTTTAATAAAATACAACCTGTTCTCGTATCTTGAAAATCCACCAAACAAACAAAAAGCACCAAACAAGCTAATTCCGCACCAAAATCCAAAAAGCTACACAAAATGTAGAAGGAAACAGGGAATATAAAGGATGCACCGCGCTAAATTAAGACTAAAATAAAAAATATGTTAAAAAAGTGAAATGAAGCGAAACTATCTGCTTAAAATTCGCTACTGATTTCAGATTGGCACAGAAAAAAAAAACTAGCGCAACATCTCTAAAAAATGACCCACACTAATATCGTCATGTAACAAATCCATTTGTGCATCCTGAATAATTACGTCGTCTCATCGCATAATGTCCTTTTCTCGAAATGTCCTTTCTCAAACGTCCTTTCACAAAATGTCCTTTTCTCAAAATGTCCCTTTCTCAAAATATGTACACTACAGGATTACAGTCTTTATAGATGCTTAGTTACTTACTTTTTTTTTTTAGGTTTTCTTTATGGTCATAAAAAAATAACCACGAAGGTTAATAGCCTTCTAACCTAATCTATCCGAGTCGTGAGCGCACATGTTTAGTATAAAGACTAATCCTGTAGCGCACATATTGAGAAAGGGACATTTTGAGAAAAAGACATTTCGCTAAAAGGACATTTTGAGAAAAGGACATTTCGAGAAAAGGACATTTTGAGGAACGACATTAAGGACATTATGAGAAAGAAATTTCGAGAAAAGGACATTATGCGATGAGCCCATCATAATCACCTACAGGTGAATTAAGTCACACAGGAGAATTAGCTCAAGTGAATTAAGTTTACCTAACAGTGTACATAAATCACCTATGGAAAAAAAATAGAAACATGTGAATTAAGTGTACTAAATAGTATACTTAATTACCCTGGGTGAATTAGCCAAAGTGAATTAAGTCTACGGACCCTCCGTGACCGTCCGCGCCGCAATGTTATCGTACACAGCTGATTAGCTCCATCGCACCGGTCGGTAGGTTGATGATAGCGCGGCGAGTTCAAGGCGCTTCGATAACAGGCATGTTCTTGTTTACCTGTTTTTTATGGTAAACATACATTTTTATTGCATAGCCTTATATGCCTACCTACTTACAATATACATTATGCCTAGCATACCTGTAACTAAGTATAGAGGTATACAATTTATACCTCTACCTATACTTAGTTAGGTGGTTAGGTGAGGTTGGCTTGGGCCCATGTAAACCTGTGCACCCATGGCCCTACCAACTCCATCGGGGCCCGAGCCAACCGTAGGCTAGTCGGTGCACTTCTTAATTACAAACGAGGCAGTTCAGTACGGCAGACAATAAACCAATCTTCATCAATACCTTTAACAAGCGGACCTCAGGCTCCAAGTGTACTCTTTGGACGGATCTATACTGAGGATATCGAAGTTCTACTGATAGTCAATACTGTTTAGCACTGACACTGAAAAAAATGCTATAAAATATTAGACCTCACTAATATAATATTTGTTTAAAGTTCAACATTCAGTGAAAAAGAGTGTATTACATTTTTTCATTAATTCCACGAGATAACACTCAATTTCAGAATTTAACAGTATAGCCATAAAGTCTATAATTAAATGGAATCGTTTGCAATGTCTGGTATGACAGCGGTTGACTATTAGTAGAATCGGGGTCCAGGTTATCGGACTTTCTGGGACCTGCCACGATTACCTACCGCAGATATTCATATGGCAACCGGGACCGACGCGACGCCTTATCGTGCGCTCCAAGGCACGGAGTGTTTGTGTGTTAAGAAAGGTCCTCACACTCCTCACCCTAACACTGACCTGGCTAGAGGTACTAGCCAGTGTCTAGCTAGTTAATGTCAGTGCTTTGCAAGGTTGTGCAATAGGCATTGCATAGCCTTGCAATGTACTGACACTAACCTTCTCGGTCACCGCTTAACCACGCGCCCCGTAACCTTTCCAGAACTTATACCTAAACTAATGCCTAGTCTGACGTACGTGCAAGGGAAATCTAGGATCACATTGGTCACACGAGATTTCCTTTGAACGTTGACTAGGCAATAACTCTGGAGGGGAAAAATCCCAACCACAAGTTAAGTTCTCATTGCATGAAAAATTTGCAGAATATACCTGCAGCTTTCCTTATATATCGCGCGGGAAGCCGTCGAGATCGCCAGTAGAGTAGCTCGCCGACTACTACTAGACATGTTGCGCGCGCTGTGTGTGGCAGTCGCCGTGTGCGCCTGCCTGAGTGGCAGTCAGGGCCACAAGCATGGCAGTGCCCATGGACATGAAATTAAAGGTTTGTCTTTACTACGAGTATCATTTCATGTTTAAGGGGTGTGTGGACCACTACAACATCTTCGGAGTGATAGCCAACCTCACCTGCTTCCCGGTACACCTACTGATTGACGGACGAAGTTCTAATGTTGGGGGGAGGGGTCAGATAGTAGTCGTTTTTCCGTTAAAGCCAGGAGAGTGGCGCGAGCTGCAAAATACAAACATTGGATGCAACCAGGCTTGCAAGTTTTGCAAGAAACAGGAAGATCATGCTGTAGAGAACCTGTACCAGAATGGACTCTAGTTTGTCCGTATTCTGGAACCCATATTACAAGCTACTGGGTCTTCTCCTTTATCGTACCGCCATTCTCCAAAGTCCCAACTTTGGACGCAAGCGGGTATTCGCTATGAGGATAATGATGACGTGTGCGTAACCCTCAGGGCGTATACGCGCGTGATTATATACGTGTGTGTCCACTGTCAGGAACGTCTCCGGAGCCCACAACACCAGACGTGCCGCAGGCGCTGAGCGCGTCGGGCACGTTCAAGGGCTCGTGGATGCAGACGCGCCGCGCCCGACGCTTCCAGGCCTACAGGGGCATCCGGTACGCGGAGCCGCCCGTCGGGGAACTGAGGTTCAAGGTCAGTTCCACTACATAGTTAAGGGGATGGGACCTCAGCATCTAAGGATTTTGATTAATTCAACTCCCATGGGGATAAAATAGGCGCTGATGTAGGTACAACATTCCGAACTTAACGCGGACGAAGTCGCGGGCAAACAGCTAGTCTATATATATAAATGAATCCCTATTTCCCTTGGTCACGCCATCACGCGTGAACGGCTGGACCGATTTCGCTAATTCTTTTTTTAGAACATTCCTTAAAGTACGGGGATGGTTCTTACGGAGAGAAAAATTGAAAAAAAAAAAAGAATTGAATGTTAGGCGGTACAAAGTTCGCGGGGTCAGCTAGTTTTGTTATTATTTCAAGGTTTTCCTGTTAAAAAATCGAGTTCAGGTTTCTTGTTTTTATTTGGTATAGTGAGAACTAACAAAGTTGACGAATTTAAATGAGCTCCATGCTTGCTATCTGTACGAAATCTGTATGTTATCTGTACGAAAATACACGTACAGACCTACATTTTTAACAAAACTCAACTAAAGCGGTGCATAAGAACTCAGGTTCAAATCCCAGATTTGTTATTAAGTACCTAAGTAGTTAGGTTTTTCTGTTAGGGAGACTAATATTGTCGTCACTTTGTAGCCGCCGAAGCCAATACTGACGTACAAGGACACGGTGGACGCCAGCAAGGAAGGGCCGGCGTGCCCGCTGCCCGTGCCCGAAGGGTACTACATAGATGAAGACTGCCTCACCATCAACGTGTACACCCCTGCGAATATTAAGAAACATGAGTACGTTCTATTTAATACTAACAACGTGGCAAACTATGCTCAACCTGATCCATCGTGATCTGATCACTTGGTTTAGTTTAGCTTTTGCGAAAGCTATTGCCATCTGACCTCACAACCCCGAAAGGAAATGAAACGGCTTAAAATTGAGGGCATGCTCCCGAAGTTATTGGTGGGACCTAATGAGACCCTCTCACCTCGAAATCCGGTGTTCGATTTTTGGCTTTAACACCACTACTTCACACGGACTTCAGCATGAAAAGGAACCGTGTAGGTACATAAGCATTTTGTCGTACAGCTTCAAGCCTCTGCCGGTGATCTTCTACATCCACCCGGGAGCCTTCTACTCCATGACGGGGCGCAGCGACATCGAGGGGCCGGAGTACCTCCTGGACAGGGATATCGTGCTCGTCACCATCAACTACAGACTTGGATCCCTGGGTGAGACCTTGGAACTAGCGGATTTAATTTATTTCAAGTGGCAAATGCATGTTTTGTCGGGCACATCGTACCCTCTATGGGCTGTGCCAATTATTTGGATCTGTAAAAGTATTCTAGTGAAACAATATACTATAGAATTCAGATAGGGTTTTGATATCCTTGGATATGGTTTCCCAGGGTGGATGAGCACAGGCGACAAGTATGCCACCGGTAACAACGGTATGAAGGACCAAGTGGTGGCTCTCAAGTGGGTGCAGCGCAACATCGCCGCATTCGGCGGAGACCCCAACTCTGTCACCATCGCTGGTTGCAGTGCCGGCGCCATCAGCGTCATGCTGCATATGATCTCACCCATGTCGAAAGGTTGGTAACCCTGTAATTAATAGTCAAAATATACTTCCATTACTCTCAAAGCGCTAACAAGTACCTATACCATATTCTGTCCTCCGTGACCTATACCAACTTCTTAATCAGGATTATACCACCGAGCCATCATCATGAGCGGATCCCCCGTAACCAAGGGTCTTATGGTGACGCATCAGCGACATCTGGCAGTATTGCAAGCAAACTTCATGAACTGCCCGACAAACTCGTCGCAGGCTATCGTCGAATGCCTCATGAAAGTACCCTGGAAGGAACTAGGAGATTCACTCTTAAAGTTCTGGGTAAGCATTTAACTTATCGTAATTAATTTGGTCTACAATTCCGTCAAGGAAGTAGGTGACGGACGCCGACTCCAAAGTGCTGACTTTGGCAAACCGGGACTAACGTGGTGATGGTGATTTGAATTGATCTGGTGGAGTGTAGTGTATTGTACTCGTTTTAATTTGTGTATCGTGAACTGAACCAATTATTTTTTCCTAAATACAAAATAAGTAACCTATAATTATGTAATATTAGAAATTCCTACAATAATAGTTCACTTCAATCAATCAATCAATTGGTTCATAACAGTCCACAGCTGGACAGAGGCCTCTCCCAATGTGCGCCATTCCTGCCGATCTTCCGCCTTCCGCATCCAGTCTGTCCTAGCCATCTTTTTCAGGTCTTCAGTCCACCTGGCTAGAGGGCGTCCCACTGTCCGTTAGCCTTTTTGCGGTCTCCACTTTAGGGCTCCTTTGCTTTGCTCCAACGACCATCACCATTTTTCATCCAATATGTTAAAATTATATATATTACAATGAACTTGTCATCAGGAATTCGGCCCTGGTGACCCAGTTGGTCTATGGGGTCCAGTAGTAGAACCGGACTTTGGTCAAGAGCGCTTCCTGGCGGTCCAGCCTGAGGAAGCTATCAAAAAGGGCATGATGAATGAAGTTCCTTTGATCATCAGCCAGACCACTGACGAGTTCTCCTGGAAAGCAATGCGTAAGTATTTGCATTGGAGTTAACTACATCTCTTCTTTAAAATGTATCCACCGTAATGTCCACGGTAGCACTCATGATTACCGCTGCCTATGAACGCTCGCGACTCCAGTAGAGATGGTAAAAAAGGAGAAGGTAATGGAAAAGCTACTAAACTTCGATATTAAAATGTTCGGCGTTCAAGCCAAACTCAACTGCAGAGAACAAAGGCTGGCTTTCCTCTCGTGGAGGAGTATTTGACTCAGTCGTACCCATAAATGCCATATAATTGAAAACAAAATGAGCAGAAAGAGTAAACAGGCCCTAAACTCCGAGAACAACAGTAGGATGATGAAGATGATGAAGGGTGGCAGAGTAATTGTACACCTTTAGCTTCTGCTTTCGTACTTGCTCACCTGTCACCCTTGATGTTTAAGTTTTTGATCTCATTACCATGAATACTTCAAGGTCAATTTATACCAGTAGATAGTTTCCTTTTAAATAATTAGGTATTATCCTTTATTGTTCTCATGGTATCATATGTATACTTCTCTTAGCGGTCTTCACAAACGAGACTCTATTGAAGACCATGAACGACGAGTGGGAACGAATCGCGCCCATCTCCTTCTTGCTGCCCGAGGAGAACCGCGCGACGGCGGTGAAGAGGCTCCGGGAGGTGTACTTCAACAACAAGAAGCTGGAGAACAACACGGAGAGCCGCAAAGCTCTCGAGAATTTGTACAGAGACTCCATCGTGGGGTACGGTGTGCACAGGTCAGCTCGCATTCTCTCTTTTCGCCAAACGATACAAAAATTCAACTAATACTTAGTACTTAAAAAAGTAGGTACTTCAAACTTTTTTGTTTATGCTATTGGTGACCTCCGGATACTCACAAACCATCACAAAGAAAGATGAAGTGGGAGAGTGGTACCTCTCCAGGGTAGAACTGCCGCGCTAACAATAGAAAACTCAATGGTTGGTGTGTTGCACAGGTTGGCCAATTTATTGTGTCGCCACTCGAAGCAGCCGGTCTACTACGAGGAGTTCGCGTACGTTGGGAACAACAGCTACAATCCGGGCGCCGACGGGAAATCACAAGGTATATTTTTTTTATGTCTGTTTTGTTGTAGGTACGTTGCCCATGACCTATCCCCTCCCGCCGTAGGAGTTGAGTGAGAGGCCGGTACGTTCTACGTTCCACATTCTACACTCTGCGCTCTTCTCTCACATAGGTACTCTTTATCCAACTCAAATTCGCGCCCACTCTGGTTACACTCACATCGTCACGTACTTGTCACACACAATATTATTTTAACAAGTATGAATGAAGTGTTAGAATGTCAGCACAGGTGATTATGTTTACCAATAAAGCATTGAAGGCACTTCATATTGTTCTGCTTTTGAAATGTATAGTCACCGATCACCCTCTCATGACTACTACGCTACTTCATGACATAAGGACTTGTCCTCCGCAGGTGCCTCTCACCACGACGATACGCTGTACGTGTTCCGACAGAGCTTCATGTTCCCTGCCATCGAGACCAGCAGCCCCGACTCGCACGTGGTGGACGAGCTCACGGCCCTCTGGTACAACTTCGCCAGATACGGGTAAGATTCCCCCATATAAAAGAAACATGAGAAAATTCAATGTCCCCTGAACCCTAGTAGATGTAAAAAGAGGATTTAATTAAAGTTTTCCATATAACGGACTTTGTTACCAAATATTACACCCTGACGCCAGGTTCTTATATTTCGTTAAATGATTTTAGTTCCACGTTAAAAGTGAGTGCGTTGCTGCCAACCGGGAACTTTTACTGACTCGGCGCTGGTACTAAAAGTATCCGAAAAAGATCTCTACCCGCTCGGTTATCAAACACAGGATCCTACCATCGCATAAACATAAGCTCAAACTTGGGCCTGTGGACCAACAATTTTGACGTTCTGCACACGTATCATCGTCATACATACATTCATCATCGCAGCTTTAGTCTCAATCGCCTCCAAAGGTCGTATTGGGAGCCCGTTGTTCTCCTTATGTGGGCTTTTACGGGAGAACCTACCGTCTGACCTCCCAACTTCAGGTGGCAAATCTGCGCCAATTAATCCTCGCCTCGTCGATTAATCAGCAGGTGTACTGGCTAGCAGATAAGACGAGGTCGGTGCCCATATATCTCTTAGGTTCTATCTCACTATCTGTGTACTGTACGTCATCGTTTGTTCCTTCCCCAGGGACCCAAACCCTCGCGGTGACACTCCAGAGCTGGGCAGCCTGAAGTGGCCGGTGATGAAGCCGGAGCAGAGGAAGTATTTGCATTTAGGAAACCAGCTCACCATCAAAGAGAACATGTTCGAGGACCGGTTCCAAGTGTGGGGGGAGTTGTACCCTTAGGGACTGTATGACTGCTGGTGGAGCCTAGGGATAACCAAAAGATTTTAAGTTCGAATGTCGGGTGAAAAGAAAATCGCTCACGATAAAGTACTTAGCTTGCTCTGAGTTGTTCTTTCTTGCTATGAGTTGTTCTTCTATAAACTGGTTGTAGTTTAAAATCTTTTGACTTGTTTAAATCTCAATTTGAAATACATACCTATGTATATGTATAGTTTATAATAAATTAAGTTTATAATACAGAAACCTTTTTTTTATTGGTGACACACTTATGACTTACTCATCATCCTCCGATTTCCCAGTTGCATGTCCTATGCTCTATGCATATACACGCAGATTGAGATTAATTTTGAACCTGGCGTCGATGACGTCACATAGTCTATGTGCCGTCTGGCAGGTCCATACTTTAAGTAACGGGCTGTACATAATGTACAACATGCTAAATGTACCTATTTAGTTGGTAAGTAGGTGGTTCCGGCAAGATGACTAACTTATCCATTATAGATGGCTACCGCACGTCAAGTGCACGCTGTGACTGTTTAATGAAGGGATAACAAACTATTAACTAGATCTGCGCTGTGGTTTTTCCCGTGAGCTGTATCGTGAGTAATTATCTCAACGCCACAAGTGAATAATTCTTTATTATTACAATGTCATCTTTAGTTGACGATTTTGCTGGATGGAGAATCCTTTTTGTTTCCTTATTTTTATATTTACCAGAAAAAAATGTTTCTTCTTTTTTTTTTTTTTTTATACCACTTAGGTGGCAGACAAGCACACGGCCCACCTGATGGAAAGTGGTTACCGTGGCCTATGGACGTATGCAACACCAGGGGCGTCACACTCGTGCTGCCGACCCTGAAGAAACCTTCTAATGCCCTTCTTGAAGAACCCCATATTGTAGTCGCTTGGGAAAACCATCGCGGGGAGTTCATTCCACAGCTTGAGTGTGCGAGGGATGAAGTTCCTTTCATACCGCACAGTGCGCACCGTTTCCGGTCGCAATGTGTGAGGATGAACTCCCCGCCTATGACGAGAAGTGCGATGATAGAATGTAGCTGTGGGCATCATGTCAAACAATTCATCCGAGCACAAACCATTGTATAGGCGGTAAAACACACACAGTGAAGCAAAGTCTCTCCTGAGACTGAGTGGTTCCACATCGCCTGTTAGTATGGGATTGCCGACGAGCCTCAACGCCCGTCTTTGTACCGAGTCGAAAGGGTCAAGCTGGCACGCAGGCGCTCCGGCAAAAAGGTGACAGCAGTACTCCATGTGAGGCCGAACCTGTGCCTTATAAAGGAGGAGTCGTTGCCCCGCAGTGAAGTACTGCTTCGCCCTGTTGAGCACCCCAAGTTTCTTTGATGCCAACTTGACCTTGTCTTCCAGATGACTTCGGTATTGGACGTCGCTGGAGATATCGACACCAAGAATCCCGATACTTGTGGAGATGGTGAGCGGTGTGCCCAGGAATTGCGGCGCTACAACAAATGGAGCCTTCTTAGCGGTAAATACACATACTTGTGTCTTGGTAGGGTTGAATTGGACTAAATTTTGTCGTCCCCAATCGGATACTCCAGACAGAGTAGTCTCAATTTCGGACACAAGTTGTTCGCGACTCTCCTCCACTTCCGACCTAGGGATATTTGCACGGCCCGTGTAATACGTGTCACCGGTGCTGTCATCTGCATAGCAATGAATGGAGCCATCAGACAGCATGTCATTGATATGCAGCAGAAACAAGGTCGGGGACAACACGGAGCCTTGCGGAACACCAGCGTTTATGTCCATGCGGTCCGAGCAGCTGCCATCGACGACGGCTTGAATACTTCTGTTGGACAAAAAGCTGGCAATCCATGCGCACAATCCCACGGGGAGTCCATAACGTGGCAACTTCGCAAGAAGACCTCTGTGCCAGACCCGATCGAAGGCCTTCGCTATATCTAGGCTGACCGCTAAAGCCTCACCCCGACTCTCGATGGCTTGCGCCCATCGGTTAGTGAGATACACTAGGAGGTCACCGGTAGAGCGACGGTGGCGAAAACCGTACTGTCGGTCGCTCAGTAGATCGTTTCCCTCAAGGTATCTCAGGAGCTGTGTGTTAATCACACGCTCCATCACCTTCGAGAGCAGCGAGGTGATAGCGATAGGCCTATAGTTGGACGGATCTGTCCTGTCGCCTTTCTTAGGCACAGGATGCACGAATGCAGTCTTCCACGAAGCCGGGACCTGTCTTGTGGAGTAGGAGAGCGCGAAAAGGCGTGTAAGCACTGGGCACAACTCGGGAGCACAGTGCTTGAGCACCATCGCCGGTATACCATCCGGCCCACTCGACTTTCGAACATCTAGGGATTTAAGTTCACGCCGGACCAGCCGTTGCGTGATTTTCACTTCAGGCATGGAAGCACCACAGCTGGGAATAATAGGTGGCTCGGCGTTCCCGTCGTTCATAGTCGAGTTTGACGCAAAGAGACGACCCAAGAGATCGGCTTTCTCCTTAGCGCCATGGGCCAGACTACCGTCAGGTTTTTGCAGCGGCGGAAGGCAGGACTGGCAGAAGTTTCCCTCGGCAGCTTTGGCGAGCGACCAAAAAGCACGACTTCCTGACGGATACCGCGCAAGCCGCTCGCCAATTCCGCCAACGAACTCGAACTTAGCCCTGGCTATTGCTTTTTTACTGGACCTCGAGGCGGCGTTCAATTTACGCTTCACTTCAGCGATATCCGGATCCCTATTGGCAAGAGCTGTGGTCCAAGCCTTATAGGCAGATTGCTTGCGGTCTCTAGCTTCTCTGCAAGGCCTATTAAACCACGGGCGTTTGCTCGCTCCTGTCGCGATCCAGCGGTTAGGAATATAACATTCCATGCCCGATAGGATCGCTTCAGCGACTGCTGTTGCACAGGAGTTTGGATCATCTGAAGTGAAACAAAGCCGCCTACACGGGTACGACGCGAAGAATTCTCGCAGTCCATCCCAGTCTGCCGACTTATAGTGCCAGACATGCCGCCACTGTGGTGGCCGCGGTGGTTCAGGCCGCGCGAGAGTCACTTGCGCCCGGACAAGGCAGTGGTCCGAAGTGCCTAATGGCGCTTCCACATTCACAGAGTACTCATCCGGGCGCGTAGTCAGCAGAAGGTCCAGTATAGAGCTTCTATGGGTCTCGATGTCTGGTATTCTAGTGATAGAATGCACCAGTTGCGAGAGTCCATAGGTCAGGGCGAAGTTTTATGCAGCCCTTCCCGCAAAATCAGTCTCGGTGGACCCCAACCACTCCACGTGGTGAGCATTAAAGTCCCCCAAGACCACTAAGTCCGCGGTAGGGTACTGCTCGATTACCGTGTCCGCCGACCGCTGCAGATGCTCATACAGTTGAGCCGTGCCCAGATCACCGCTATGAGACCTGTACAGGCACGCATAAACACGGGTGAGGCCACCGTGATCTATACGCACGCGTTGATAGGTCTCGCTCCTCAAGGCCATTTAGACGGCGACAGCAAACATCATCCCGGACGTACAAGCATACCCCGGCTTTACTCAGAAAGTTGTGTTCGAGCTTGTAGCCGGGGTACATTAGGTAGGCTGTATCGGCCGGGCATGATATTTGCGTCTCCGTCAGAAAGAAAAGGGTCGGTTGTGCTGTTTCAAGGTGGTGGTGGTGGTCTTCTGCACACTGTGTGTCACGGTGGGGTGTAGGTTAGCACCTGGAGGCGGTTTGACGGACGAGGTTCTGGAGTAGGCTTTTCTCTAGGAGTTTGAATTTCAGGTGGCAGTCGCTCCCTTAAAAGTAACTTAGTATCTAATGTAGAAGTGGGAACATATAGTTGTTTGCTGCAACCGGTACTAACGCTGTGATGGTGAGTATCCTGGAGGCATATTAGCAGAGCTAAGTAGCATGAGAAAGATTGTTGCCGAAAAAACTTTACCTACCCTTAGGATGTCCCTCCTCGATTAGGTCCCTCAACTATTTACAGAATACCCCTCCTTATAATAAGTACACAACATAGACAATATCCTTACAAACACACAGACAGATCCTACACATATAGCGAACAAGCCGACCGGCGCGGGCGCAGTGTTCGAGCAGCCGATGAGGAAAATGTTTAAGATTTTATTAATATGCGAGTTGTTTGTGTGCGCGGTTTACGCCGCACATGATCATACAGGTTAGTGGAGTAAACAGCTCATCGACGGAAGAACAATATAATATTCATGCCTCTCAATGTGTCCAGGGCAGCAAGAGTCATACACAGATTAAAAAAACTAGATATAACACATTTTACTGAACTACATGTGTAACTAATAGAGGATGCGATTTCTCATCTCTACTCCACAGAATACTGTAGTTTGTAAGGGTTCCTTGATGTGCTTACCTCAAAAAGATGAATAGGATCTCCATACGACCTTCACCTTTTGCGAGGGAGATGGTGGAGACGACAATAGTACCGAAGATCTATAAACGGGAAAAATTAATGACAAAAGCATTTTGTAATTCCAGTTCAAGGGCCTGCTGAGAATGACTGCCCAGAATGCCCAGTCACGCGTAGTGTGTCGGGAACGTTCAGGGGCTCCTGGATGCAGACGCGCCGAGGGAGGCACTTCCAGGCCTACAGGGGCATAAGGTACGCGGAGGCGCCCGTAGGAGAGCTGCGATTCCAGGTACGGAAGATCTCTTCACTTTAATTATATCCTGGTACATTGATCAAAATATTCATATAGGTTAGCGTGAAAGAGGACATTTTAAAGAAAGGGGTAAATGAGAGATGACGTCTAATGAGAGAGTATTATCTTAATGACTTGTTGCACCAACCCCAAATAATTAGGGCATGGGCAGCTAGCCGATGATGATCATCATCATCGACCAATTGGAAACTCGAACTAGCACTATCATGCTAAGTAATTGTGTGATAGAAAACTTGTCTACTTTTTTATGATAGTTCCTTCCACAGCCACCCAAACCCATCCTGTCGTATCAGCAAGAAGTGGACGCGAGTGAGGAGGGCCCGTCGTGCCCCAAGTCCGCGTCCCCGGGATACTTCGTCGAGGAAGACTGCCTCATGCTCAACGTGTATACACCGACGAACAACAGGTATCATACATACACTTATAGTATCCTCATGGCATGGTGTAGGACCTGTCTTTTCACGTTTCACAAATCTCTGCCGCCATTAAACGGTCGGCCGATTAAATTTACGGGGCCCAAACCAACACACCTGCCCAATAACGGACGAGGTTCTACATAGCACGACTTTTCTTAAAAGTGATAGAAGTTAGAAGACTTTTGGAAAAATTTGCACTTCGGGATCTAGGACCGGGACTAGCACTAAGTTGAAAAAAAACATATGTCTACCGACTTGCTTATGACGTCTGATCGCACGTTGTATGTCCCCAGCTCGGCCCTGCTGCCCGTGATCTTCTACATCCACGCGGGCGGGTTCTACACGTTCTCGGGGCGCAGCGACGTCGCCGGCCCGCACTACCTGCTCGACCGGGACGTGGTGCTGGTCACCATCAACTACAGACTCGCGTCCTTGGGTATATCTGTAAACTTTATTTGTTGCGTGCTGTACTCGCCTAACTCCACTGAGGACTGGGCAAGAACATCCGAATACAGTCCTGCAAAAATCGATTACATTTTAGAATAAACTGAAATATTGTAGCTATGTCGTCACTTGACTGGAGCGGAATAGAACTGGTAACTGCTCATGGCGTCATTTAGATGCTATTAAGTAGTTGTCTGCTGCTGTTGCTGATGCTACATATACAAAAATTTAATTAAAAGATTCCATACTTCTTTCTGTCTTTCTAGGATTCTTATCTCTTGGCACCAAGCAGGCACCCGGCAACAACGGTTTCAAGGATCAGGCGGTGGCTCTGCGGTGGGTGCAGCGGAACATAGCTGCCTTCGGAGGGGACCCTCACCTGGTGACGATAACCGGGTGCAGTGCGGGCTCCGTCAGTGTCATGCTCCAAATGATCTCACCCATGTCTAAAGGTACATTACAAAGGCCGTCAGCCTCATCAGATGCTTTTTCACATCTCACTTGCTTTATGGACGCAGGGCTGCTTCAAGAAGGAAACATGTGCGCTGGTAAAAAAAATAATTTCCATCGTGCCTTGTGAATCGTCCAGGTCTCTTCCACCGCGCTATCGCCATGTCTGGCGGCGCGACGTCCAAACTGCCCAGCCCCACCAGCCGCCCGGACCTGTCGGAGAAGCAGGCCAGAGTCTCCAAGTGCCCCGTTGTCAACACCACCGCGCTGTTCGAGTGCTTGAAAACTAAACATTGGAAGGACATCAGCGGATCGATTCTGGGCTTCTTCGTAAGTAGACACCGTCATTATCATCATCACAGCGTTAGTCCCGGTTGCGTCCAAAGCTTGTATTTTGGAATCCAGGGTTCGCTCTTCTACTCCTCGGACGGTTTATAGAGGTTTTTTTCAGAAATTTTCACTTATACTTAGTTTAGGAAAAATAATTTACTCGTGGTTATAGGACTTGGAATAACTAGATAACCACCTCTCATTCAGCTTGTATTCATCCCCAGGAGTTCGGCTACGATCCGTTGGTCTTGTTCCGTCACGTCGTTGAGCTGGACTTCGGCCAGGAGCGCTTCCTGGACATGGAGCCCATGGAGGCCATCAGGCAAGGCAGGATGCACAACGTACCGTTCATCATCAGTCAGACCACTGACGAGTTCTTCTGGAAGGCTTACAGTAAGTTCTGCTAAAGACAAAGACCAGTGCAGACGAAATTTTAAGGCAGGTACATACCTGCCTTCTGCATATGAGATTACTTACACTTCAAACTACGAGACAACCACCATCTTTATTGTCCCTGTGACTACGGCTGAACAGCAACCGAGACGTCTAGTAAGCTGTAAATAATAATAAAACAACACCAGACATATCACGATAGAAATAAATTCACGTTTTATTCCCATTCGGTATTCAGAGGCAACATCTTTTCACTTGCTACGATCCAGGCAGATGCCTTTCGCTCAGAATAGTTGTATAGTATTGCAATAAATAACTATCTTTTAAATAACTTTTCAGCGGTACTAGAGAACAAAACATTGCTCGACACCATGAACTCCGAATGGGACAGCATAGCCCCGATCTCGTTCGCCCTGCCCCGGGGCGAGTCCCCCGAGCGCCTGGCGAGGCTCCGGCGGGCCTACCTGGGCCCCGAGGCGCTTGTCAACGACGAGCAGACCGCTGGAGCTCTCGGAAAACTTTATGCAGATGCCATCACTGCTTTCCCAGTACACCGGTAAGCTTAACGGTTGAAGAACGATTGCTACGTCGAAGGTCGCGGGATCAATTCCTGCTTAATTCAAACTAACTACATTCTAGAACCTTTATTACCAGCAGGCTATGCTATATTAGAGTCTATAGATTTCTCTGTCCTTGTAAGCTTTCTTTACCGTCGTTATGGGTTAAACCTCTCATGCAAGTTAGCAGTTTCGTTTTTAAGACATCACTACTTTATTTGACCTCTGTTTGCAGGGTCGATCCTAATTTTATGCACAAAAAAAATTGTTTAGTAAATATAGGAGAGTTTTCCAAGGTTTCGCCCAGCTTATAGTGTATTGAGTATAGCTTGTTGTATAGGATGGCGAACTTGATGTGTCGTCACTCGACGCAGCCGGTGTACTACGCGCAGTTCGCGTACCGCGGCAACCGCAGCCACTACGAGGACCCTGCCACTAAGAAGCCTGTCGGTGAGTTGAGGCGGGGAGCGGACACCCGCACGTGTAGATGAATGATTGTTGGTAGGGGAAAATTTTGATGTGTTTATCGACAAACTCCACACCTGTCAGCAGATTTGTTTTAAGAACAGCATTAGTAACCGAATTAGGGTGGTGGCACCATATATCGGCCATGTCAACATTTTTTGACCTTTGATTGATTGTAATTTTTTGGTTTATAGCATTTGCTTTCCTGCAATGCCTTTTTTGGGTAGAGGGATACTGAAACTCCATTACTACATTCGTAAAATTACCAATTCTTTGTTATTTTTGAAAATATAGATGTTTTTTTCCGAGTATGTCGATTTCCCTTAATATCGGCCCCTAACACCCTAATTTCTGCCGCCTGTGACCCTAATATCGTCATACCTTTTCCAACGTGAATTTAGGTCAATAAAACTAAGTAAAGTAAAAAAATATAACGTTTTATATTCCAATTCAGGTTCTAATATTTTTTTTAACGCTTATCTATCATTAATTTGTCTTTTCTTTATTATCTTAGCCTTGAAAATTACAGTAATTGCTGTTATTATAAACTAATGATCACAATGATTAAATAAATTTAAGACAAATGAAGATTTCCAAAATATATTATTATAAAGAAAAAATATTATTTATAAAGTCAACAGAAAACTTGACTTTCTTCAAAGGCTTTTCAATTTAAATGCACTAAACAGTGACGGCAAGTAAAATCTTCTTTAACCACACAAATATAATTTCGCCCACGATGAACTGTACACTTTAAGTGGAACCATTTGTATACATATGTCACGTTTAATATTTTTGGCTTCATCTTCTTCGACATCACTAATTAGTTCTACTTCACAGCCACCATAAAGAATTTACACCTTTTCTTCTTAAAAAGGTAAATCATGAGGTCAGTTACGCTCTCCGTTAATATTCTCTTCTTCTATTTTAATACTCTTCTTCTTCTAACTACTAGTTTTATTTTATTTGACTGGTTTATGTTTTATATTCTATTGTCCAGATTTCTCTTTCTCTCTGTATCTATTCTTCTAGGAAGTCTGTCTTGTAAAGTGATCCTGGAAATTTCGTATTGTCGAAATGCTACTATTCTTTTACTTCATCCTATCATTAATTCCCAGTCGCAATCGAAGCTTACACCTTGGATTCTGGGGTCCGCTTTGCCAGTCTTAACTGCGGATATGGCTAGACCTGGATATTTTCCGCGAAACGTCTTCCATCTATCCTCCACAAGCCCAATGGTAACATCGAAGCATTGTACTGGGTGGCGCAAAAGTAAAGACCCTATTTGGTTCGGCTATAACATTTTTTCTAAATTAGAAAACTAGATTTAGGTTTTTTTAAATGTATATTTGTACCATTAAATTTCGTACCATTAGGATTTAAAGATGATGTCTTTTAAATGGTGACCTCCAGAGTTGATACACATTTGAGCCCTATTTATGACATTTTGCATAACTTGCCGTAACACTTCCTGCGATATGTTCGTTATTTCTTGACGAATGTTTTCTTTTAGAGCTGCGAGAGTCTGTGGCTTGTTCACATACACCCGAGATTTCAAAAAACCCCAAAGAAAGAAGTCTGGACTGGTCAGATCGGGTGATCTTGCAGGCCAAGGCAAATCGCCAAAACGAGAGATAACTCGGCCTGGAAAAGCGTCCCTCACTAAGTCCATAGTGTCGCGCGCTGTGTGTGCCGTAGCGCCGTCTTGTTGAAACCAGATGTGCTCCAGCCCCAATTCGTCCAAACTGGGTATCAAAAACTCACGTAACATGGTTCTGTAGCGTTCTCCAGTGACAGTTATCGCATTGCCTCCAGCGTCTTCGAAAAAATAGGGTCCGATCACTCTGTCAACACAGATGCCACACCATACAGTAACTTTTAGTGGGTGTAGAGGTGTTTCTTGAATAATGCGCGGATTATCAGTGCCCCAGAACCGAGTATTCTGCTTATTGACATGCCCTGAGAGATGGAAATGCGCTTCGTCACTCATAACCAATTTTGAAGGAAAATCATCCTCTTCAAGGTTGAGGTTTATGACGCGCTGGCAGTAATCTAGACGAGCTCGGTGGTCAGCAGGCAGCAGCTGATGAGTCATTTGAGTTTTATACGGGAACATCTTTAAGTCTTTCACCAAAATACGCTGCAGGGTCCGTCTGGAAATGCCCAATTGCGTGGCACGTCGCCTCGTTGATGTTTCTGGACACTCTTCCACATCTTCGCGCACAGCATCGATATTTTCAGCTGAACGGCCTGTTCTTGGTCTCCCAGACTTAGGTCTATCCAATGTTGAGCCAGTTACTTCAAGGCGTGTGGCAAAGCGTCGAATTGTGCGACCAATCGGTGCCGGACGGTGGGGAAATCGTCGACGAAATTCACGTTGTGTTCTTATCACTGATGAATTATTCCGTAAGAACATTGACACAATTATTCCACGTTCTTGGGGAGTAAAACGGTCCATGTTTATTTTCAGTGTATTTTACATTTGTTCACTACACAATTTTCAACAACAGAATGACAGAAAATGTCATATAAAAAAAATAAAGGTATTTTCTTTAGTGCCAGTACTTTTGCGCCACCCAGTATTACTGCCTGCTTCTTTGAACGACATTTACTCCATCTCTTATTCTACTATGACTACGGTCATAGAACCTATAGGGGTCATAGAACCTATAGGGGTCATAGAACCTATAGAGATCATAGAACCTATAGGGGTCATAGAACCTATAGAGGTCATAGAACCTATAGGGGTCATAGAACCTATAGGGGTCAGAGAACCTATAGAGGTCATAGAACCTATAGGGGTCATAGAACCTATAGAGGTCATAGAACCTATAGAGGTCATAGAACCTATAGGGGTCATAGAACCTGTAGGGGTCATAGAACCTATGGTCATATAACCATAGGTTTGAAACCTTTCTCTTTTTGTTGGGACATGGCATACCTACCTGTTGACTAAAATTAAAATACCTAAGTATTTGGTAATTTTTTACCACGTCCCTGTTTATTGTAAAGTTCGAAGGTTGTAAGAAAGTATAGGAGTCATAGAACCTATAGAGGTCATAGAACCTATAGAGGTCATAGAACCTATCATAGAACATATCAACATATCATAGAACCTGTAGGGGTCATAAAACCTATGGTCATATAACCATAGGTTTGAAACCTTTCTCTTTTTGTTGGGACATGGCATACCTACCTGTTGACTAAAAATAAAATATAAGTATTTGTTCATTTTTTACCACGTCCCTTTTTAGTGTAAAGTTCGAAGGTTGTAAGAAAGTAAGTACCCTATACAAAATAAAGTGGCCGTTATTACGCATCGATTCTCTAGATATCGGCCGTAGCTGGCAAAAAAAGTTTTTAGGCGGCCGATGTTAGGATCTAGTCATCAAACAGAGCTGTTATTTTATTTTTAACCTTATTAATGTTACTGCTAATATATAAAATAGCTAAACCTATAGTTTAGTGTTTTCATGCATTTCCCCAATATCGACCAGGTGGCCGATATTGAGATTTATCCAAAATAAAGATCCCTAATCTCGACCCCCCGATTATTTCATAAAAAGTACAAATAAATTTAAAACACACTACCTAAACGGTACTTCGTCTATTTTTCTTTATTATAAAATAATATAAAATACCATAGGTATGTTTAATTCCATTCAAATACTTATCAACGGAGTGCGTCGACTCCGGGATTTGACTCGGAAATGCCAACAAACGACACAAGTCAGTACCTGCGCGTGCTCTATTGCCACCTGAGCGTTCAAATGTGGAGGTACCCGCACCAAAATATGGGATGTTATTCGTATTGATATAGAGTCGCTTTTTGCATAAAAACGATCATAATTTTAGGGTTATTTTCATAGTTATGATCCATTTTTTCGAAGAGGCCGATATTAGAACGTGGCCGATACTAGGAGACTTCACCCTACTAATATATATGGGGAATATGAGTAATTCTAACCAGGAGTCTGCCTGCCGATCAAGATGTCCCGGGTTCGAATGCTGGTACCCTTTACACTACCGATGTGAACCCACTCTTAACTCGAGCAATTTAGCTTAGTTGGAGGGGTTAGGGGGAATATGGCCATGTAACACCTATTGCGGTGTATGTCTTGTACCTACTTGTTTACTGCCAGTAGACCTAAAAGCCCTGTGTGTTCTGTGTTCATCCCCCACAGGCGTGGCGCATCACGACGACCTCATCTACCTGTTCACGCTAAACTACCGCTACCCGACGATAGATGTCGCTGACACACACGACTCGCGCATGGTGGACAAGATGACCGCCGTGTGGTACAACTTCGCTAGATACGGGTAATCTACTTTGAAATACAATGTGCTTTATAATTTAGATACTGAGTCATTGATATTATACTTTCGTGGTGTTCGCATACCCGTAAGGTATTTACTACTGTATGGGTACTATTTGAAGAAGTTTAAGCGCAAAGACATAGTTTTTACGCGCGGAAGTCACTTCATGAGGAGTATACCAGATTCTAACCCACTAAAACCACATGTATGTTTAAAATACTGATACAAAAATAGCTATAGCATAGCACTTGTACGATACAGTACTGTTTTTGCTTTATCATTTTTGGCAGGCGTTTTTAACATTTCAACATCAACACAAATGCCTCCCGGTTCCTCATCATAGTCTTATTAGTCTTATTACCATTGTTCCCGGTTGCAGCCGAGACCTTAGCCTTGGAGCTAACGGTCTGCTTACTCCTTCACCTCCCTTTGCTTATAAGGCTTTTATGGGAGCGACATTTTCACCAGACCAATACAGAGAAGCAAGCCAGCGCCAGAGTCCGGCTTGGTGGTGTGATCGTTTAGCCCTTTATAAGTAAAGACCTAATCTTTGTATTGCTGCAGTGACCCAAACCCCCGGCCTGATACCCCCGAGCTGTCGGCGCTGCGCTGGCCGGCCATGACACCAGATCACAGGTACTACGCGGAACTTGGGCGAACGTTCGCTGTCAAACAGAACATGAAAGAAGATAGGCTTGGAATTTGGGAAGAGCTTTACCCGATTGTGTATTGATGTTGTAACATAAAGAATGAAAAGGCTGTAGAAGGACGGCGGAGCTTGTAATAATAATGTTTTGTTGAAATATGGATTATTAAAAGGAAATTGTGATTTAAAATTGTATTCTACTCTTTTTTTAATCGTTGTTTTCTTTTTCAATAATGTTAGTAACCGAAATTACTAGTATTCCCCCTAGTCCCTCCAGCTGAACCTGCTAAATAAAGTGCTTGAGTTAGGACTAGTGGATTCGATCCCGGTCGATTTTTCTGAACCCGGGATTTCGGGATTACCCACTGTTAATCTCGGGATCCCGGGTTAGTCCCGGGATTGTATTAGTGATGGAAAGTGGTAACAAAAAGACCGTAAATCATATATAAAAATCATGTCTTATTTATCTTTTAGTAAAATTTAACTTTGTTCTTATAAAACAAACAAACTAGGCACTTCTGTAGATAATGTATGTAAGTTACATACAAATAATAAAACAATAAACTTCAATAAACATCAACTTTTTAGACATATTAAGATAAATGATGAAAAAGACTAATGCTAACGAGATCAATGTTTACAGGTACTTATTTTTTAAATGAACTTGACCAGGAACTTGTCTTAATAAATTACTTATTTAAACCACGAAAATAAAATCTAAAGAATAACAAAGCGTTCAACGTCTCGGTGCAAGCATACTTCTCAATTTGTTAAACAAATACGAAGAGGCTGAAAAAGCGCGTTCAGGCTCAATGGAAGTTGGAGGAATCGTCAATAATTTTTATGGGTTTTTTCCAAATTATCGATCCCGAAAATCCCGAGGTTCGTTAAATTTAATCCCGAAGATTTCGGGACTGAAATATGACCGGGATCCCGGGATCCCGGGGCCCTTGATCCCGGGATCGAATCCTAGAGGATTCGATCCCGGGATCAAGGGCCCCGGGAAATTAGGACTGAGGACCTCACCAATTTCATTGATTCAAGAGAAGCGAAGAGATAAATATAATATGATTCTAGAATACGGGCTCCTCGCCTCGCTCCTCATCGATTATGGGTTAAGTTATAATTGTTGATTCAATATCTCTCTACCTCTTGATACTCTCTACATGGGTTCGCAGAATTACGTCCACTAAAAAGCCAGAAATAAGTAAATAAAAGGTTTTAAAAAAATAGACTGACTTCAAAACCAGGCACTGACTGACTTAACTTATTTATAGATTTAATTAATTCAAAGTAAAAAATACGAGTAGGTACGAAATTTATATTGAAGTGGGCCAAGCCAAATTGTATTTAGAAAGTATAGGGTAGATCTTTTCAAGTGGGTTTATTTTATTATCTACTAGCTTTTGCCCGCGGCTCCGCCCGCCTGGATTTCGGTTATCGCGACCAAACATAGCCTATGTCCTTTCCCAAGGTCTAATCTAGCTCCGTACCAAATTTCATCAAAATCGGTTCAGTGGTTTAGGCGTGAAAGCGAGATAGACAGACAGACAGACAGACAGACAGACAGAGTTACTTTCGCATTTATAATATTAGTAGGGATAATATAAAAATTAATCCCTAAATGTGTTGCTACGGTGGTATACCGGACTAATCACCGAACTACTGCGAATAGGGGAAATCTCGAGAACGGCTGAACCGATTTCGATAATTCTTTTTTTAGAATATTCCTTGAAGTACGAGGATGGTTCTTACGGAGAGAAAATTTTTAAAAAGGCGGTACGAAGTTCGCGGGGTTAGCTAGTAAAAAATACAATTTTCTTATTTAATACTAAATTTGGTGTGCAGAACCATCTAGTGGGAAATAGGCATAACATTTATTTAGACAACGTACTTACGTCTATTCTCCGCTAGATGGTTTATTTTATATGTATCATGTTTGTAAGATATAAAAACTACACCGTTTGATAGATTTTTCACGGTACAATGCCTGTTCTGTTTCACTATGCCCCACACTACTACAATTATTATTATTAATGTTCTATGCCCCCTTAAATGGATTTCTATCTAATAGTGGGAGTAGTACCTACTATTATTTTATTCTGTGGTGGGAGGTGCTTGGACTTGGGAAACAGGACGCGCAGGTGGCCGAGGTGCACCTCATCTCCTCCGCGCATCTTCTTCTCACCCGCCTTTGTTTTTGGCGACGCGTTTTTCTAAAGAAAAATTCGTTGCATGATCACCACACCAGTAATCACCAGTACCACCACTATTTATCCGTACTCCTTGTGGCTCAGAATATGCCTCGTCATAATAATCTACACTTATTTAAATATAAGCCCTATTTCTTAAGGGTAGAGCTCAATCTTGGTCATCTATTTATAGCATTTACATCGATGTGCAGCAATTTATGCTTTGATTCCCTAGTACTAAAGATGAATTTCAAAAGGGCCGGCTTGAAAGTTCAAACTTTTTGAGGCCCAAGCGCCCTTGCGCATGCGTTATGGCCTTCATTTATTTTCTCCCCTTGATAAATAGTGTTGTGAAAACTCGATGAAATAAAGATATCGAGAGTGCATGAAGTCACATTTAAGTAGGTAATCGTAAGTCATTTTCTGCTTTTTCGATTACGTACTTGATTTTCAGTGATTGGGTATTAATTTGAGAATTTAAAATGTTACAGAAAAATATATAATTAAGAAAAGAGTAGATAATACTACCTACTATCTAACTGTGTTGATGGTTCTAGTGTATGATAGGTTTACATTACAATATTTATACATTCGAAGACAGGTTTTGCGCAGCAACAGAGCGTTATCGGGCCTACCTATCAGGAAATCTCGTTTCTAACCTTCAGTAACGGGACCACCTGCGGCTCGAAGGTTAGGTACCTACCTACTATTTTGATAAGATCGTGAAACAGTTAGAACACCGTAGATAAATAGTAGATAATAAAAACATAGTAACGAATATAATATTTTTTGACCCGTTAATAACTACCTATAATAATATCCACCCATTTAAAATTTCACATTATAATTCGGTCATCGACCGCAACTCAGCATAAAACGCCACAATAATAAGCTCACTGTGGAAACAAGCGGATTACATACAACACGCATATTACACCGAACACCATCGATACACGCTCGTCGATGTCGATGAGTCGATGTCCGCGCGAGCGCCCGGCGCGCGGCGCCTCCCTCGCGCCGCCATCACACTCCGCGAGTGCGCCCTACGCGCCGCCAACGTACCGGAGTAGAATATTTCGATTTTTAAATTATAACCATCTGACCTGGAGCGCTCTGGACGTTTCGTGTAAGTCGACCTTTGATTACTTATTTATTTTACATGTCTCTAAGTGCTTTACTTGATGGCATTCGTTAAATAATTTTGAATTTGTGTCCTTTAGATCTAGACTCGATCGCTACCCACTGAAACCCGGTCCTTGAAAGTGGTATCGATTTAGGTAGGTACGCTGGTACGTGTTTCAATTTGTTCAGGCCAGCCAGGCACATTCATATTTTATGTTTCAATAGGCACAACTCACTCACCTGTAATAGGTACCTAATACCTAGGTTCCTTACCTGTGTGTAAGATTCAGTTATTTTAAATCAAACTGAATTTGGAGCGCTTATATTTTATTAATTTCTTAGATTAATGGTGCATTAATTAAAGTAAGTAAGTAGGTGGTAGGTACCTACCTAATCGATAGGTACCTATACATTTCACCAATTATTGTTTATCATCCCCCACCCCACAAGTGAATGAGTCATGCGCCACACTAAACAAGTAACATGACATGACCTAATTTTTGTACCGTTACAAAAAAATTGCAGTTTTTTTCTTGTCATTGATTAAAGCGCGAGTCGCGAGCGCGACGCAAAGACAACAGACACATTGTAGACGCGACACGCGACAGTCGCACGACCTTGCCGGTGTTTTGAGTAATTAACATGAAAATCGTTCATTGTTTCAGTTGCCGAGGCGGCCAGCTGGCCTTGCAGCGATCAAAATGGCGCACAGTTGGTGGAAGGAACCTGATATGGGGGGTGAGTACTTATAAATTAAATCATCCATTTTGTTGCATTTCATAGAGCGAAGCGTTATTGCCTGCAACCTTGGATGGTTTATGGAGGCTGTCCCGCACTGAGCTAAACCTAAACGTTCAGACGGCACTTCAGTCAGAGTCAGAGTGCCTAGTGCGAGCCGAGATTGCGAAACATTATTTACACATCACCGTTTACTCGAGGCGAGTGCCTAGCGCGAGTAGGTCTGAGGTCTTGGCACTCTTGGCGCCCAACCTCTCATCTCATCTTCGCGCGTCGCCTTCGACATAACAGCCCGACTGTTACTTTGCTTTCGTTCACCGTTAGTATAATTTATGTAGGTTCTAGTAATAGGTACATATTAACTATAATCACTCCAACAAGGCTAAAGGCTTGTGTTACGGAGAGGCCACAGCTACCAACTACGCGACTTACGATACGTCTTGCGAGTCTTGCGACGTTACAGAGGCTGCGGCGTGAAAAAATATGTATAAATATAATATGGAATTGTATGAAGCATGCAACAGCTACCTGCATGCGACTTACGATGCGACTTGCGACGCTACAGAGGCTGCGGCGTAAAAAATGTACAAATATAATATGAAATTGTACAATGCATGCGACAGCTACCTGCGACGCGACTTACCATGCGTCTTGCGACGCTACAGAAGCTGCAGTGTAAAAAAATGTATGAATATAACATGAAATTGTATGAAGCATGCAACAGCTACCTGCAACGCGACTTACGATGCGTCTTGCGACGCTACAGAAGCTGCGGCGTAAAAAAAATGTATAAATATAATATGAAATTGTATGAAGCATGCAACAGCTACCTGCAACGCGACTGACGATGCTTCTTGCGACGCTACAGAAGCTGCGGCGTGAAAAAAATGTATAAATGTAATATAAGATTGTATGAAGCATGCAACAGCTATCTGCAACGCGACTGACGATGCGTCTTGAGATGCTACAGAAGCTGTGGCGTAAAAAAAATGTATAAATATAATATGAAATTGTATGAAGCATGCCACAGCTATCTGCGACGAGACTTACGATGCGTGTTGCGACGAGACAGGAGACCAGCGAAAATACCTAAAAAAAAAATATTTTTTATAACACAGTCACAGCACTGAGCGAAACGCTGGTACTACCGCGATGTGCGAGTGAAATAATTGTGTGGCATTGGGAAGTGAACGAGACGAGTACAACTCAGTCTCAGAGTGGCGGTACCGGTCATATCGGTGGACGGAGATATGTTGGGATCGTGCCGAACCAACGACCATACAACCACGCTGTGCCGAACGAATTATTTTGTCTATTTGGCACATAGGTGCCTTACCTAGCTAGACCCTACATAGATTTATGAAGACAATGAGCTTGGAAAAGGAATAAGCGAAGTTTTATTTGTATATTTAACGTAGAATTGGCCAAAATCTTTAATTTTCTATCAAGTAAATATGTCTCAAAATAATAAATTAGTTTTATCAGTATTTGTTGTGTTGTGACACTTGTGACATTCCATGTAGGAGTATTATATACCTAGGTAGGTATTCAGAGATAAGTTCAGTGCGTGCGTAGGTACATACATTTGACTGGATTGTATTAAGTTCATCTATTTTAGGAATTAGGAACATTATTATTGAATGAGAGGTGAATTGATGTGATTAGATTTTATCTAGCTGTTTAGTACTTAGTTGGTAGAAAAGTTACCTAGCATTATTTTATTGAGAACTATCTGTTTCCCGCGGCTCTACTCTCGTGAATGTCGATTATTGCTACCAAAAATTATGAACTCGAACTTTCATCCCCTATTTGAATCCATTCAAAACCTTTTGTTGTATGTTAACGGAACGGTCTGTTTGGTCCTCGTAGCCGTGATGACGTGCCCCGTGCCGGCGGGCGAGCGCCAGGGCTGCTCGGCGATGCGCATGTGGCGCGGCGCTACGGCCACGCTGGTGGCCCCCGACGCGGACGACGCGTGGCAGCAGATCCTCGACGCCTCGCCGCCCGACTCGCTCTGGCACTCGCTCAGGAACTGCGTCGCTTACCAGGTAGGACCGCCGATATTGGCTATCAACTACCTTATTTTGATAAGGCGAGGCATTAGGAAAGAGGAATACGGCCTCTATATTGACTAAGACTTTCATTCGACGACAAACCTACAGCCCAAGATAAATTGCCCAGTTCACGGTAATAGACTTTCTTGGGAAAGTCAAAACCGCCAAATAGAAAAGCGGACCCGGGGCCCGAGGTGAAGGCCTCGGATGCATCGGGACTTGGTGTCATACTGATGATGATGTAGACCGAATTCGCGGCGTGCTATTATTCCATTTTTCTGGTATAATATCCGGTATGACTGGTTAAGTCAGCCAACAATAAGATCACAGCATTGATTTCCGTTATCGTAGACTTAAGTTTGGTAGATACCTACTTACCCATCTTCATAATTTTTTTAGTCTTTGGTTTAAGCATAACGAAGTATTTCGACAATATAACTGCCTATCGCACTCACACTAAAATGTCCCTCGCCCACTTCTTACTTCGTCCCTTTATTCAGACTCGCACACATGAACCCAAGAGCAGCATGTCTGTATTATATAGCTACATGGGCGATTGGTGTGTTCCAGGCGGGCGTGTGGCAGAACCTGCTGAACAAGGGCATCGACGACGTGATCCAGCCGGCCGCCTTCAAGCTGGCCGTGGTGCTGCGCCACACGCCCACCGAGCTCACCGTGCGCCTGCTCTCCGACCTGCTGCGGCTCCACCCGCAGTCCGTGAGTACTGACTGTACTGAGTGTACTGAGTGCGAGGGCGAGGCTCACTCCGCGCTTAGTGCTCACCACAGCATGCAGCAGGAACAAATACTTTATGCTGCTTATATAATACTAATGCAAAAAAATTCGAAGGTTTTTTGGTAACCCGACATTCAGCGAGTAGTGTTGTAACTCGCCTGTGTGCCTTGTGGCAACTAAATTCATCTAGAGGTTGTTGTGTGATGGCGTAACAAATAACTTTACAATACAAGTAGGGGTGGTTACGTCGGACTGGAACCAACTAAACCCGTTTTTAGGGTGCCGTAGCCATATGGTAAAAACGGAACCCTTGTAGATTCGTCATGTCTGCCTGTCTGTCCGTCCGTCCGTCCGTATGTCACAGCCACTTGTTGGAGGTGAGAATCCTGGAAACAAATTTCTCGCACCCTGATCGAGCAGATAGGCCTTGACCTAAAATCTGCTTGTCTGTTCAGTCTGTTTGATTGTAAAATGGTCGAGTAGATTAACCAAAAGTTTTGATAACCAACTTCCACGGCAGAGTCGCGTCCTTCAGCTAGTCAGTAGACGAGTAACGCGTCACTTCCGCCCCCCGCAGCAAGACCTGACGTCGTACATCCTGGCGCTGCTGACGGACGACGAGGCGCTGTGGAGCGGCGGCTGCAGCAGCGCCGAGTCGTCGTCGCCCGCCTCGCCCGCCAGCTCCGAGCCGCGCCCCGCCGCCAGCCCGCCCGCCGGCGACACGTCGGACGTCGCCGCGGAGTCCGACAATGAGGCTGAAGGGGCGCCAGCTTCACTCGACGCCGCGGAGCCCGCCGACGAGGACACGCCGCCCGGGCCGGTGGAGGGCCCGGCGCGCGGGCCGCCCACGCCGGCCGGCCCGGCGCCGCTGCGCGACCTGCAGCTGTTCGGCGACTGCGAGCTGGCCGTGCTGGCGGCGTCGCGCGAGGAGTACGACGCGCACGCCAAGCTCGTGCGCGCCGAGTACTCCAAGCTCACCAACGACAACTACGTCGAGCTGAGGATCAAAGTGAGACTGGAGCTTTCGTGTGCACTACTCCACGGGTACCCTAGGCTAGCAGAGACGGTCATATTGAATTCAAAATCTACTATAACCACATGGCGCCGTCTCGAATCTCATTCAATAAGGCATTACCTCGTTCCACGGCTGACCGTGGGCCATCTATGATGATGACTTTGAAATTACTCTCTCAGATGTAGCCCTTCTTACCCCAGAAAAGGTTCCGGGTAAGGTTTACCTACTTACTATTCACTTTTGCCTTCTTCTCGGAAGTTAAACTATAAAGCCTTGTCAGAACAGAAGTGTAACTACCTACACACATTTCGCCAATTATGTTTTTATCCACATACAAAAACGCCTTGTCGCTGCTTCAGAGTGACAGTTTCCTGGGTAAAAATCGAACACAAGACTTCTTGATTGTACACAAACACAAACTGATACCAAGACTACAAAAAATATAGGGTTATTATAGTCACCTTAATAAAGCGCCCTGTGAGTAATATCGAACAGAATATGAAACCCTGTTCCCTTTGTCGCAGGTACTGAACCAGTTTTCTCAAATCCCGAAGTTGTTCCACACGCCGGAGTTCGAGTGCTTCGAGGCGGCCGCGCGCGAGAACATCGAGCGCGAGATCAGCACGCTGCGGGAACACCTGCTCACCGGCAGGAAGGAGTAGGGAGGGAAGGGGGGGGGGGCTTACACAGCTGTGTCTAGTCGATGTTTTGAACATGACGTATATTTTTTTGATGACGTCGTTAACGATACTGTTGATGTTGGAACGTGGGAACTGATCAAAGGCAGGGATAATTATTATCGATGTGGAAATGAGTAAAATAATATAATTATTAGATTTGATGCCACCCACTCGTTCATCAAAATCAGCTAGATTCAAGAGTAATAATAATAACCTACTCTTATTTGGAATTGTTCAATAATTATGTTAAATATACTGACTCCTAAATTGTCCTGATGCCGCCCAAATATCGGTTCTCCAATAAATTCTGGCATTTTTAAATAAAATGCAGGTGCTCCGAAATGCAAGGTTTACAAACATAAACAATACCAGTATAACATAAGATATCGTTATTGCATTACCGTAGTCGAGCCCACCAACCGTCAGTATCAATATGACGCCGGGCGTTATTCGAGGACGCACACAACGTCAGTAGCTAGTTCCTCGAAATCATTGGAGTGACTCGCGAGAGTGTGGCTGAGAAACTTGATGTGTGCGCGTCGTGCACTCGTGCTACTCGAGCGGCAGTACGTTACAGTGCAGTGTGCCTGTGCAGTGGTTTGTAAGAACAACCGAGAGGTGTGCGTGTGACACTGGTGAGTGGTGAGTGGTGACACATGGACTAGAAGACATTTCCAAAATCGGTGTTTATTGTATTAATGTTTATTTAAATTGTGTACAGTGGTTTGTTGTCTGATATACATGTAATCTACCGTGCTGTAGAGTAGACGTCTATGAATAAATAACAATAGCTATCCCATAAAGTTTCAGCACTCCTTTAAAATAGATAACAAATGTAACCGAAATATAATTACTCATAGGTATTGTCATAAGTATTTTGCAGCTAGAACCCTTCACATTTTCAGTTCTTTTGCGTCAAAAATAGGTTTAAAGAAAACGACTGATGCAATATTTTTGAAATAAAGCATTTAATAATGATAAATATTGTTACGAACTATGTATAGAATAGAACATCTAATTTCGCGCTGGCATGCTTTGGTTTGAGTATTTAGCGCGGGAGATCCTTGCGCACGTGCTAACCATGTGACGTAATTTAAAAAAAAATATCCGATGTCTATAATAAGGTATCGTAGGCAACCAATCGGGTGACGATACACTACAAAATTGTTATTGTTCGCGCTTTGCACTTCGCACAGTGAAGGCACCTCCGGGGTTAAATACCTACTCGAATCGAAGTCGGCATGGCATATCTGTTGGATTGTTTAGTTAGTCTGTGCATAGACAAACTATTATTGTTTCACTCGATGCTATTTGGTCTGTTTAGTCGATAGTTTAGTTTAATATTTCCGCTTATTAACGTTCTGATCTAAATATTCTAGGCTGTAATAAAAAAACTCTAGTTTACGATAATATTATGACATAGTCATTTTAAATATTTATCGTATTAAATGGATGTATTTTAATGGTTTTTTTTTACCCACCCAAAGACACAGAAATAGAAAGAGGTTAAAGGTTTGTATGACCGGTGTTAAGGGGACCAATGCAACATTCACAGCGATCATGTCACAGGGTGCATCGAAAGTTGTGTAGCGGCTTGTTCCTAGCTTTGTAACACGTCACATCATCTAACTTCATCGAGAATCGCTGGTCATTACATTACGCGCTCAAACATACTGTCGGTCCAGTCCGGTCTTCTTTTTTTTTGTACCACTTAGTTAGGTCGCAGACAAGCACACGACCCACCTGGTAGAAAGTGGTTACTGTGGCCTATGGACGAGTGGGGCGTCACACTCCTGCTACCAACCCTTTAATAACAGCGAGATTCTGTGCCGTCAGCGAAGAAGATTAAACTGAAAGAAGTGGGAAGACATCTCACCGCCACTAACACCCGTATTCACAAACAATACTTCGCTATGCGTACCACCAAAACTGTGCAAAGCACGACAAATTCTCAGTGCGTTCGTTTTTGCAAGCCTTTTTATTCATAGACAACACATAAGTAATACTTCGTTGAGAGAACGCACTGCGTTAGATACTGCTCCGTGATGTTTGTGAATTAATTTTACCAGCCCTATGCGCTCGAGCACACTATGAGACCCTAATGAGACCTCACAGACTCACAGTATTGTTTGTGAATACGGGTGTCAGTATGTACGCATCACACATATTTCATAATACCTATAACAATCCTAGCAAGTTCTTATTTTCAGTTTTTATATAAATGTACGACCGTGTGACTTATGTATGACGTATGACGTTCTACAATACAAATAATAGAATGCCCAAAAGTGATGGAAAAGGTCGTGCACGATCCGCAAACCACGAAATAGCTCTAAAACTGAGCAGTGAGCGCATACCATAGACTGGCGCATAGGTACATAGTATATTACTCTGTGGTGAGCGCTTCAGCGCTTGCACGAAGCACGAATCTGCAGCATCCTTCGAGTATTCTATACTATAAGGCAGCATCGTATCAGCCGATTGCTTTAAGCTTTAAATCTGATGGTTGAATAACTTATTAATTATTATAGAGAAAAATTAATCCGTAAATAATACCGACTGTCCATACTTCGATATTTTTGTCATATTGAAACCGAACGTTGACGTAGAAAAAATAAAAAAAACACTGATAAAACCCAATAAAACCGAACACCTGCCCATGACCCAGGAGTCGAAACTCCAAACGGCACAAATTCATAATCTCTAAGGAGATTTGAGTATTTGCGCCTTCGCTTCGATCTAGGTCACGTCCACGTCTTTCTTATTTTATAGGTAGTAGTAGAAAAATCTGTTCCACACGTAACGTGTGGAACAGATTTTTTTTTTCTATTCCGTGATTATTAAAATTAACTTAAAAAAGTAGACTTGTAGGTATTCGATTTTACATTAAATAATTAAAATACGAGTTGAGGAACAAATAATAAATTGACATCTCTAGCATAGATTAATATCTCTAGTTATCCAACTGCCGACTCCCATGCTCCCATGCGACTCCCCATAGATTAATACTAGCTTTTGCCCGCGGCTCCGCCCGCGTGGATGTCGGTTATCGCGACCAAATATAGTCTATGTCCTTTCTCAAGGTCTAATCTACCCCTATACCAAATTTCATCAAAATCGGTTCAGTGGTTGGGGCGTGAAAGCGAGACAGACAGACAGAGTACAGAGAGACACCTTCCTAAATTTAGAATCCGATATTTAGGACGTCCTGAATTTAGGAAAGTGTAATCGCATTTAGGATGGTAGCATCCTAATTAGGAAACGATTTAGGATAAAGGACGGCTTCCGACGTCCTAAATGGCTAAATCGGATGAGTGTAATCGCATTTCCTAAATTCAGGACGCTCAGTGGCCGCTCACCGCCGCAGTATCGATACATAATGTATCGATAAATATCGATATTGATAATTTTATAATAAAGCTATCGATATATTGTCATAATGTATGTATGTATGTACGTGGGTATGTACGTATGTATGTTTGTATGTATGTATGTACGTATGTAATGTATGTATGCATGTATGTACGTATATATGTATATATGTATGTATGTATACGTACGTACGTACGTATGTATGTATGATGTACGTATATATGTATGATGTACGTATATATGTATGTGTAGCGTATGTACGTATGTATGTATGTATGTATGTACGTATGTATGTATCGTATGTACGTCGTATTTATGTATGTATGTACCGTATGTACGAATGTATGTATGTATGTATGATGTACGTATATAATTATGTAGGTATGTATGTATGTATTATCGATTCTTTTTTATTCCGAAGTATGCGCGCAATGAGATTATTGACAGACTTAGTTGCTAACTTAAAAATTAAGTAACGAATTAAAAAAGCTGCCTCAGCAAATAGAGTCGACCATAACAATATTATGAAATGTAATTTGTTAGAAATATATAACAGTAACATCATACGATAACATCATCAAAGTAATATTTAATAACATCGATATCAAAATCGTAACCTAATTTATCATCCATCTCTATTCGACAGCAACACCTGCGACACGTCCGTCGCTTGCCGCTCGTCCAACAAAACTGATTTAGGATCCTAATTTAGTGAAAGTGTAATCGCGAGCTCCGGCGACTGAATTTCTCGTCCTAAATCGTTTCCTAAATACCGTTTCCTAAATTTAGGAAGGTGTAATAGCGCTTGATTTTTTTACAGATAAAAATGGTAGTGATGTGCAATATGTAACTCGTTTTAAAAACGTTTAACTTTAAACGTAACTCGAGTTAAATTTTTCAGCTTACAGCTTACATACTTAATAAGTAATAGGGAGTGAACCAACCATTTAGAAGTAGGTAACATCAACAGATAGCAATACTATACACCTCTAAGATACACCCAAATAGCGGAGTTGATACTATGATATTTTTATAAGGTACGTATAAAAAGTATAAAAACCTGCCTACATGGGACTAATGATAATTATGTGTTTATGTAGCGTTGTGATAGACTTGTGTGACCGAAAACGAAAAATATTGACGTGCTTGTCAAAGAGTATAGTAATTTAAAGGAGAAGAGTGGCAACTTTATGCAAAAACTTGCATGTACGGAAAGTGCTGCCGCCCCGGGATGGGTGGTGGAACTAATCACGATAGCATAAAATAGGTACTTACATGTATTCAAAGATGAACTCTTACTTAAACGGTCAATGATTGAACATCAACAGATTTCTCATTCTATGTTGATGGAAGGCTACTTGTAAAAACAGAGACAATGCTAGGCCCGAAATCGATAAATTATATTTCAGTTCCTCCGTGATCATGGTGCTTGCAACAGCGCCGAAATATCGGAAACTCCAAACAATAGTCATGGTAAATATCCCGATAGTTCTAATAGTAAAATAATATTTCAGTTTTTATACTGACATTGACAGTGTGAATGAAACCATAACGCGATCTAAAAAAATTAGCGACGACGCCATCTAGTGAGTCAAAAAAATTCAGCTCTTATACTGACAGTGTGAATGAAACCATAACGCGATCTACAAAAAATAGTGACAACGCCATCTAGTGAGCCAAGTAAAAGTGCATCGATATCGGAACGTCAGAGAGTTGACAATGAATGACACTTACATGACGTTACTCGGCAAATGGCGTCGTTTGTTCCCGGTCTCATCACCGGAGGTCACTGCAAATTTTCATAATTTTGCTTTGTTCTGAGTGTGCCCCCCCTGTTCGGTATTAAAATTAATTAATTTCGAATTATCGAAAAATTGTTTATGATAGTCGAAGTCTGAGTAGCAGGACGTTTTTGTAAACTATAAAATACTGACTGATACTGATACGAAAAAATTCTCACTACCATGGACACCCAAGATCGTGCGAAGTGGAGGAGGAAGAGCCGGAAGGCAGACCCTGAGCTCTGAGGTCATCTTGGTCACGGATGCAATCAGGAAAATGCGTCTATATGCAGATGATGACTGATACGAAAAAATTATTGCCATATAAAAGTTCTGAAAAATCATTTGTAAGTTCATCTTTCGTTAGTCAAACTACCACCCAACTCGAGTTATAATCGAGTCAAGGTCAACTCGAGTTAACACGTGTTAGTATTTAGTAACTCTACTCTAGTTGACCCATCACTAAAATTAAAGATGGTTTCTTTCACTGTTCTATAGCTGTGATTTTGCGTTTTAAAATTAAAATTATATTATATATTAGTATTAGTATTATTTCATTTACAACTACGTGAATTGTGATTAACGTGTGTGATTAAAGGCCATATTGTCGTGCCAGTGACAGCTACAGCAGGTAAACAATAAAACGGCGAGGAGAAAGGTTATCGAACGACGATTATAGGCCAACCAACATGGAGGACGGGACTGCGGCGTCGCACGGTTTGTGAGTACGGCCACTTTATTCGTACGGGTGATGTTCACAGGCTTTTGCGATGTCGTGGCGGGCCCGTGACGAGCGGAGCACGCGGTGGGGAGACGACAACCGCTGGGCCGACAGGCAGGCGGACGGGCGGGGCCGCTCGCCCGTGTGGGAGCCGCGCCGGAGCCACAGCCCCGAGCGCCGCGAGCCGCCGCGGGAGCGCCACCACCACGAGCGGTTCGAGCGCGACCGCCACGAGCGCGACGACGACCGCGACCGCCGGGACCGCTACGAGCGCGACGACCGCTTCCGCCGCGACCGATACGACCGCTCCCGCGACCGCGACCGGCGCCGCTCGCCCAAGCGCCACGACGACCGGGACAAGGAGATCCCGGCACCCCCCTCACCCCCTACTATTAGTGACAATGATACTAAAAAAGTTTATTCGAGGTCGAGCAGTCGCTCCGGTAGCCGGGAGAGAGAGCAGTCGGTCTCGGAGTATGAGACTAAGTATGAACCTAGAGAGAAACATGATGACACCCAGTCGTCCATCAGTGCTTCCCCGGGGGACTGGGTGTGTAAGTGTGGCTTGTACAACTTCAAGCGTCGTCAAGTGTGCTACAGGCGCAACTGCCAACTCAAGAGGTCGGAGGGTGTCGTGTACGGTGGTGACACTGAGAGGAACAATATGTCGGAGAACGGTGGCATCACTAAACGGTTACTGTTTAGACGATTAGATGCTCTCACTACTGAAGAGAAGATACTTGATGCTATCAAAGAGAGATGCACCAAGGCTGTTTTAGATTCTATTGCTGGCATCACTATTGGTAGAGAAACATTGACTGGGGCTTCCAAATGTTTAGCATACATTAACTTTAATTCCATTTCTGATTCCACAATGGCTCATTCTCAGCTAGTAGCCCTTCAGCCCCCTCTAGAAATTGATGGTAGGGAGGTTTTGATAAGTTTCTACAATGAACCTAAAAAGATTCAGAAACCTATGAATTCAGATTATTCTTCCTATTACAACCAGTTGCCAAATTATACCGCTTCTACTCAGGCGATGTCTGAAGCAGATAGAGTAAATGCAGCTGCTGCTGTAGCACAGTCTGCTATTTCAGCGGCCCAGGCCCGCCACATGGTCTGGGCGCCCATTAGTGTTCCAGTCTTTGTGACTTCCACTGCCCAAACCATTCCTAGTGCTAAAGCTCCCACTGGTGATGGAAAAACTGTTTACACTGCCCCCGATGTTAGAACTTTCATGTACGATGAGACCTCCGGCTATTACTACGATCCTAGCACAGGGCTGTACTATGATGGCACCAGTCAATACTTCTACAACAGCCAGTCTAATCAGTACATGTACTGGGATGCCACGAGCTCCACATACATAGCGGCGACGCAAGCGCACCAAAACACTGAGCAACCTAAACTACCCAACCCACCGCAAGCTACTACAGAGAACACTATAGTTAAAGAGCCAGAAGAAAAGAAGAAGAAAGATAAAGAGGACAAGGTGAAAGTTGCCAAAAAGATAGCCAAAGATATGGAGAGGTGGGCTAGAACACTGAATCAAAAGAAAGAGAATGCTAGAAGTAACATAGTCATGGAGCAGCCATCAGACACAGGCCCCAGCAAGGGATCGGCTGATATTGGCTTCTCTGTGCTCGGCTCTGGGCCTTCCTTGACTCACGTGAGAGAATTGTCCCCACCACCCCTGACCAGCGATGACTTCTTAATGAAAAAGGCTCCTGAAACCGAAAGTGTTTTGGATATTGATGAAGGGATCATTGACTGGCCCAAGCTAACCTGCCTTATCTGTAAGAGACGCTTCCCGTCCATGGAAGTGCTAAACAAACACAAGACACTCTCTGACTTACACAAACAAAACTTGGCAGAATATCGCAAAAAGAATGACCTTTTACCACAAACAAACGGTTACAGAGACAGAGCTGCGGAGAGGCGTATGAAGTTTGGTGAAGATGAGTTACCAATCAGGAAGCGCTATGACCCTCCTGAGCCCATGCCGCCGCCGATCATCGCACACCCGCCTCCATCAGTTGTAGACACCATTGGTGGTAAAATGTTACAAAAAATGGGTTGGTCAGAAGGTAGAGGGCTAGGGAAAGAAGAACAGGGTAGAATTGCACCTATCGAAGCTGAACAGAGACCGAGTTTAGCTGGGTTAGGTCAGAAGAGAGGCATATACACACCAACTCCCGGGGAGACATACAGAGACACAGTCAAAAAGCTCATGATAGCCAGATACAAAGAAGTAGTGGGCCAAGAAGAAGGGAAATAGGTGGGTCATCACTTTTTACTACTTTGTTCACTAATGTTTTTGTTGCAGGCTGTGGAATACAGGTTAGTTGTAATATACCTTCTACAATCTAGTGATTGACTGTTCTATATAAAAGACTGATATCTTATAAAACTATGTATTAAGTATCCATATGGAAAGTTTCGTATCTCAATATCCAAATCTGAACCTCAGTGAAAAGTAGGTGCTAGTTATTGGTGCAATACAAACAATTGCTCTCATTACAAGAGAGTGTATGAAGACCATCCCTGTGAAAGAAGACATTGTAATGTTGACTATGAGCCCCCAAGGTTGTGGTACATTGGAATAAATTGACCTTGTTCTAATGGTTTGATTCTGATTTCACTACACTAGATGTCGGCGCGACATGCTACCATGAGGCTCTGCGCTCAGAACACGACGTTCGCCATGGTAAGTATGATTCTAGATGAATCTAAAGCTTCATTGTTTCTTAATAATGTTTGTTCCACAGCTCTCACACAGGTAACCGTAAAATAATTATGAAGAAAGAACTTTTTTTCTGAAGCACTGGGAAGAGATTTCCTCTCTATTTGTCTAGTGTTCCTGCATAATTATATTGGCACATTTTCATACTGCTGTGTCTTAAGTTCGTTTATGTTAGGAAACTAGTGACTTCTGTATCAAATTGGTGAATTACAGGCAGACTGACTGCGTATGTAGGCCAGTACGACGCACAAATTATCATCCTATCTTAAGACATGGCAGAGAAGTGTGCAACTTGTAACGCTAAATTATCTTATACCTAGCAGTGTACCTACCAAAATTGATATGCATAATTCGTTAATTCCCTGAAAAGTGGCTATATAAGTGCTTTTATTTCATATTGACTTAGCAATATTAAGTGTAATACACAAAAATATTAATCTTGATACATTTTCAAATCTGAGCCTCAAGGCTCTAGCTAAGAATATTGTAAGTATATTCTGTCGTAACGACTTCAAGTTGTAGATTAAAACTTCCAAATTATTATCTCTCAATATTGCTTCAATTATGTAATTATATGGACTAATTACATAATTCATCATCTATTTATATGGCAACAATCCAGGTGATTTCACATTTATGACGTCATCATTTCTTACTAAACGTGAATGAACTTTTTATGAACTTCTAGCTGTGTATATCCAAGAAATTGAGCGTTTAGACATATTAACAAAATTTACTGAAAATCAACTTTGCTAAAAAGAAAACGAGTACTCAGTTTTGAAAAATCAGTGTTTCCCCATATCAGCAATAGACTAAATAGGTAAATCTGAATTGGTCATAAAGCTGGCTTGTCAGTTCGAAGTTATGCGAAGCACGGAAGCAAAGGAACTCTGGACAATATCTGGAACTGTGAACTTGTGACTTGTAGACTTCATAGTGATGTGAACAGCCGGCGTCGCGCGCCTCAACGTTTACTGATGAGTATGATCATTTGTATTACAGAGCCCCCGTCCAGCCGCAGCCAGTTGCCAAACATTGTTACAATACTGCGTGTGTACTCTATAGGCTAGGCGTAAGCACCGCGCGGCTCAAGGAGCACTCACCGACGGCCACCACCACTCACCACTCACCACCCACCACTCACTACGCACAGGCGCCACTGTCGCATCAGGTATTTTGTTCAATTGGAAAAAAACATATTTTGTATGAAATTTATATTTCAATTACTCATACAGTCTTCTATTTTATATAATTGTTGTGATAACTACATGTAGTATATCTTTTATCGAGTTAGGTACTGAGCTAGGTAATGAACTAGGAGTGATGTAGATCAAAATAGGTCCTCATACTGTTTCCGAATGTATGCGGTGTAACAAAAACATTGTACCTCATGCGTGTGGCGCCACCTGTGAGCATTTTATTGTTACGGATTGGAGCCAAAGGTGACTGTTCTTTGTAGCTGAATTTCAAACATTAGAACACAAGAGATTAGTTAGACTAGTTTTATTAGACTGAAGTAGGTACAGTTTAAAAAAAGGTCTTCAAAATCACTAGCTATTTTTTGTACAGTAATTTTGAAGATAAAGTTATCTGGACTTTATTATTTTTCAAGTTTCATCCCAAGGGATGCCATTACTGCAAAGTGTTGGACAAAATCTTATAAAAAATGTGTCATAGCTGTCTTTACCTTTATTATCGTATTCCATAATAGTTCTAAATTCTTGGTACAAATAATAGCTAGTCTGCTGAAGCCCATAGCAATATTTTATTTTTCTTTATAGTCATAAAGAATAAGCTCTGTAAAGTTTTCATAATCGTGAATTAGATAAGAGAATTACAACTATTTGAAGACAATGAATGTATGCATTTATATTTATGTTTAGATAGATGGACTGCCTGTTGGCAGAGTTCTCGATAATTATAGTGTTCGTTTTTGTATGTAAATAGCTCAAAAGATCTTCCAAACTAAAGATTGACTAGATTGTCAAGTAGAAAGCGTCACGTCACGTGGCACCTTGTCTTCACGCAGCGTCAGCGAGCAGGTGGAGCACAACTGAGATGTTGCCATGTGCCATGAATGAATTACCTGAATATGTGGCTTGTTTGAACGACGAGAAACATTTGTTTATGCTATGAAGTAATAAAGTTGATGTAATTGGGGTTGTATTAATGTAAAGACATGTGATATTAAAAGTTCATGTTCCTGGAGGTGATGATAGAGAGCGCGTTGTGCGGTTGTGCGGTTGTGCGTCAACTCTTGTAAAGTATTGACAGATGAAGCCAGGTGACTTTATTTGTGGCACATTGTGGCGGCTCCGTTGTCAAGTTCCGCTCAAAGACAGATTGATATAGTTAAAGCAATAAATAGTGCTCGAGAGTATTTCTCCATATTAGGTAGATCTTAATATTAAGTAGGTAGGTACTTATTGTTGGCAGTTCAACATCCAGGTCTAGTCGACTTGGTTGATATCAGGCAGGGCGAGGCCCGCATTATGCCTATTGTGTTTATAGTTTTGTAAGGTAGGGAAAGAACAATGATAAGATAACTAAAAAGTTAGTACAATATTGTATAGTAAAATGTATTACATTTATAACACAACTGCCTTATTGTTCTGTTCTATTGAACGTTTTACTCATTGTTGCCAGTGCTGTTTTTTAATAATTGATCTTGAGTATTCATATTTTTTTATTAGATGAAACAAACAATTGAGTACAATTGGTGGAGTGGGGTAGCCACGCCAGGGCGGCCCGTGCCAGTCGAGGGCAGGGGGGAATAACTATCTGAATCCGGTTGCAGCCGGGTCTAGGTACTTTCTTATATTTTCTCCTCTACTTGGCCCGGTCTCTGGCATCCCTGGCAGTGAGACAGCTTTTTTAAGTTGAAACTTAGCTCTCAAAACCAGGTCGTTTCACTTCTTCAGCTTCTAACAAAAGCTGAAGGGGTGGTACAGTACTCCACTAATAAATTCACGAGAAGTATGTACCTATATAGCACATGCAGTTGATGCGAAATCAGCCGCGTGTTGAAATATCTGAGGCGGTATTGCCAGGGGACGGTTTCTACACGGTCTGGTTTCACAGAGTACGGCAGGGAACCGGTGCTAGTCCGGACCCGGCAGCCTCCTCCCGGCGAGAAACCGTCTCGTGGCAATGCAGCGTTAGGAAGTGGCGTGGATTTTCAAATAAATTGTACCTGTTGTTGGAGTCATAATTATTATGTTCCAGTTTACGCTCCGATACAAATGTTCGTGATAGCGTTATGAACTTATGAATTAAAATCTAGGATATGCTGCGGAGATGTTTAGATTGCTTAAGATTTTATTGAGCGTCGCAATAATAAAAATATTGTATAAACTTATTTGTTTTCTTTGAACATTCATTAGTATCGTCACCATCATCATCCTACAACCTACAAACAATATTCATTGTAGAATCAAGTGGCTACTCTTCACAGAATAGGCCGATTTTGTTTTGTCCTTAGTAACTTGGTCATCCTTTTCTTAATTGAAAAAGTACCTACTATTTTTACAGAGACATGCTAGAGACTTAGGTGGGTATTCCTGCTTATGTCATTCTTATGCACTAGGTACCCTATAACACATAGGTACTTGGGAGTCATTGTAATACTTAGGTTAGAAGGATACACTTGTTACTAAAAAGTGAGTTTATTTGACTTGGTCGGTCGATAACTGTTAGTGATGTTCAACTGCCCCTGTACGTGGAGTAGCCGTAGGGGCTGAGGAGCAGCGGTATGTGGTAGTGTTGTCCGTCCTTCGTGTTGAAAGTGATCTGAAACAAAGGGACGAATAAGTTTAAACGATAGCTAAATGAGAACGAGAACCACCTCACCGGGGCTCGAGCTAAGCTCACGCACCCGCCGGCTTCCTCCTCGGGGCTTGGGGGTAGGACGGCAGTCGTTCCAGAGATTAATTTAAGGAGTATTGAGGACGTGGGAGGAAGAGAAGGACTATAAGAGCGCCTGTTGATTGAACTTTAGAATTAAAATATATTCCGCTGCGTGAACACACGAGAGAATGTAAGAACTTAATTAAGTACGTACCGTAAAACGGTGTGAAAAAATAAACCCCTAAATTCCGTTTGTTGTCCGTGCCGTGGTCTGTATGTAGTCATTTTCTTTCATGGACTAGTTCAATGCAATAATGAACAGGAACTATTAAATATCTGACTATGTAGATATTTAATATTGCAAAATTAATTATTTTAAGTCTAACGCCCATTCCATTTCTTTTCATCCCAATCTGACTTAAACCGAATAAAGGCCTAGATAAGATGCACTGCACTGTGACCGTCAAATAAAGAAGTAGGTAGGTATACATCAATTAATATTGTTCGTGCTCAAGCTAGCGAGACTAGATAAAGGGGTCATTGACACGGACACATCTGACCCGCGCCGGCGCGCGCAGCCCTATCTCGCGAGTCGCTCTCTACAGCACGGCCCATAAGTGCCATAAGTATAGATGGATAGGAACATTCGAGTACTCTTACCAATAATTATTGAGTCAGGTCTTGAACATTCATGATAAAATAATCAACAAACAGGTAGGTACAATGCAGATACTACTACCTACTGTAAACCTGGTTGTAATCGATGACGGACGATTACTTATATTTAAAATTAAAATACTTTCGTACCTAGGTAGGTATCTACTTCATGTGATAAATCAGATTTATTGCTCCTCTTAGCGTTAATTCCCAGTCGCATCCGAAGCTTTCAGCTCGGAGTCTGGGGTCCGCTTTTTACCAGTCTTAACCACGGATTTGACTAGACCTCGATATTTTCCGTGAAGCGATTGTCATCTGACCTCCACAACCCAATGTTAACATTAGGCGATATCGAAGTTTAGCAGTTAGACCGTTGTTTTTGGATTTTTGAGGGCTCCAACTACCCGTAACGATTGCCATAGATGTTCTCATGGCAACCGGGACCGACGGCTTAACGTGCTCTCCGAGGCACGACCAGACCAATGCAAATACTCATATTTCATTCACACAAATATTTGCACTGAGCGGGGATCGAACCCGCGCCTCCTGCGTAGCGGCCGCGTTCACTACCGCTACGCCACGGAGGCTGTCTAAATTTATTGCTATACTTGATTAATTAATCACAGTCCGAGAGTCGTATCTTTCTTTGCCTAGATAGGTATATGTGTATGCATATCAGAATCACAGCTTAATGCGTATTAATGCTCTGTTACCCACTTACCCCACAATGCTCTGCGGTTTTCCCCAATGGGGTGAGTGAGCAGGGACACTACCTACATTCCCGATAATAATGTTTTCGTTTAGGTAGGTACCTATACCTACTTACATTTAGTCCATAGACCGTTGCCGTTGTGCCCTTGCTGTTATGATTTTTTTAATAGACTAGACACCATAGCGTGCTTCCCGATTGCGTCCAACGGCAACGCTTGCACTTCCACCTCGGCTCGGCTGTTATGGGAGCGATTGTCAAACCACTTAGCCACGAGAGCTATGCCGGCGCCAGAGCCTCGTCCATTAATCATCAGGAGCACATATTGATATACCTAGGTGCGATTGACTTGGACCTCCATGCTGGCTCTTCAACCCTCAAGTGAGGTCATTACTGAGGTGACACGGCCAACTGTAGAGCAGGCACTGCCGCGCGTAGGTACCTGTCTACCTATCTAAATTGTATTATAAAGCACAGCCTTAAATATAAGCTCACATACCTCTACGTACGGGTACAGCGTCTCCTTGTCGAACATTTTGTAGTAGTCCCCAACTCGGAACGTCAGCTTGTACGTCCCTTCGGCCATGGAGTCGCTCGTGAAGGGGAACAGCGCGCGGCCGTCGCCGGTGGTGGTCGTGTTGTGCCACAAGGTCCAGGAAGCGTCTCGCTGTTTGTACAGTTCCACAAACACTCCCGCCGCGGGCTTGCCCGTCGAAGTGTCTAGCACGTGAGTTGATAACACCGGCCGGGACATTTTGACGTCTGCACTCTAAAACGACGAAATACCATCTGTTTATCACAGTGTTGCCATACCGAGTTTAAACACTCCTTATGTATACTAATTATATTACTAATATAAAGAGGTAAAGTTTGTGAGGTTGTAGATGTAGATCAGGGTTAAGTAAGTAATCTCTGGGTCTTCAGAACCGATTTTCTTATTTATTTTACTAATAAGTAGGAAGCTACGATATTTGCGAGTGTCAAAGGAGTGCGAGTGTAAATATCATCACGCTAGGTACTATCCAAGGCAGTTAAACAGTAATCATAAACGTCGATAAATCCGGTGATTCCCATACCTTTTATTTTAAAATGAATATTAGCAACTGAAATTGCTAGTATTCCCGTCAACCCCTCTCGTCAGCTAAGTCGCTTGTGTTAGGAGTGGATTTCCATATCTAAACTGTAGGTACCTACTGGGTAGATACATTTACTTTAACGCTTTCTTATTCAGTTATTCTTACTCTCGCTAGTACCGCAGAGGACCGCAGCGTCTTATTACTCTTATATCGGGTAACCGACATACCGACAAGACATCCTAGCAACACTGGGGTATCTCGATAGCGCGTGTGGCAGACTGGCTCTGACAGTGTGTGTTTGTTTATGACATTACTTAATACGCGAAGTCGTTAAGATATTGTTGATGTGTTAGTAAATAGATAAAGAATTGATGAAGCTGCTTTGTCAAACACGCATTCGTCCACAATCAACCAAAAACATGCTTACTAATAACGCTCACGTACGTTCGTCAACAACTACTTAAGTAGGTACTAGCCAGGAAGCTGATGATGGTGGCACTATTTTATCTATTTTGAGTACCTGTACCTACCAACTACCGACTGGAAACTTCAATAATAAATTATAATCACGCCGCACGCGCTATAAACCTGAGTTGTAAGTTGCAATAGCGTGTTATGAGATGGCGCTAGGTGCAGGCGCTCGGTTTTAAATATTACGTGACTTTACCACAGCAGTAGAGTAGTGCAGTACCCAGTACAGTACCTACTATTATCTGTTCTGTGCCACAGCGCGAAACGTCTATTGGGCTTATTCCCAACCCAACGGCCACCATCCAAATGATCATCACGGGTAGGGTAGTGAAACAATCGATCTATTCATCAGCCGGAATGAAATCAACTAGAGGATTAGAAAAATAAAGAAATGTACCTAGATAACTAATTATTGTACCTACCTGTTAAGTAGGTAGGTACTAATGATTGCCGTGGACTGCCGGTGTCTCCTGCAAGCAAGTAATGCTCGTGAAGGAGGCGACGGAGCGGGAGCGAAAGAGAATCGCAAACCTCGCAGCCCACGAGCGGAGGCAATGCGGGACTGTGACTCGGGTGTCGTCGAGGGTCGCATCTCCGTCCCCCCACGAGCGCGGGTTTGGGGTGGATGGTTGGAGCCATGTTGGAGCCACCTGTCACCTTAGCAGGAGCAGGCCGCAGCGGCGGCGTGCATGGCGCGCCTCCCCATACACGGGGGCGAGTTGAGGACTCAATGGTCCGCACACCCGAAGAGTGCCAGATCGAGAGAGCTGGTGGCCCTGGGCTGGCTGGGGTGCGCGGGATATGTCTAAGGTAACCTCACCTCCGGTAGATCCCGTGCGTTTTAGTGGGTATCACATTCTTAATATCATAAGTTCCTACCGAAAACTAGTAGGCGACCCAAGCATTAGGCAGCCAGTCTTATTTCGGGGTGGTGTCCTATCGTACGAAATACTTAATATAAGCATTAGCTAGCTAGTTTATTAAATGTTGTAAGTACCTACATAATAAACGTGACGGCTGAATATCTTTCAGGCCAATAACTAAACGGCGCCGTTTAGTTAACAGCTTACGAGTATTAAGCGGTTAATTGAACGGCTGATTATGTAAGGTAGGTAGCTGTGACGTGGCCTTGACTGTGCTGTGACAGATACACCACTATAGGTACCCCGTCGCCGTCGGTTGACAGTTCTGTTTGAAACCCAAGAGGAAGAAAGTGAACATTGATGTGAGGGTACCCCTTTCCTTCCCCACGGGTACCTCAGTACCTGGCCCTGATGGCCCTACCGAAGGTTTATTTTAAAGTGAACTAACAGAATAACCTTCTATTCAGCTGCAATTTGCATCCTTTCACGCATTAATAACTGATTTTAGGCGATACATTCTCAGAATGAAAAAATGAAAGATACTACACTGACTACACATGTTTACATCGGGATTAGGTCTATCAGTGCGTCAGAAATGTTTTTAGGTGCGAGATAAAAATAGGTCTTGTACATGTTAGAAAAAGAGAACCGCCACGAGCGGAGCGCGGGCGGGCGGCGCGCGGCGGGCGGCTGCCGCGTCCGCCTAGGTGCTCTCTACAGTACTAGTAGTACCTACTACCTATACGGCCTATACCTACGTAGTGCAGTGTGTAGTACCTACAGTGTGCGCAGATCAGAGACGTGAGGCCAGAGCTCAGTAGGCGCCAGCCCGCGCGTGCCAGAGTGCTGCGCTTTTTTCTCAAACATTTTAATTACTCAGTTGACTAGTGTTGTGCGAGTGACCCGACGCCATGGCGGACGAAGACAGGGTACGTATACCTACCTGCTGGCAGGCGCCCTGCCATCGCCGACTACTCTCTGTATATACTTACCTACTACGTACGGGTACGAGTTAACTGGCTGCTTAATACATTTTGTGAAACAGATAACAATTCCACGAGTTCAGAAGTAGGTTCTTCAGAATCTTTAATGTACCTAACATGACCCGAGTTCATACATAAAGCAAGAAAAATAAATTCCCTACATAAGTAGGTACCAACATTCCCCCAAATAGCTAAGCTAAATGTTCATGTAGAGTGCGTTCACGTTGGCAGTTGGCAGTGCAATAAACAAGATTCAAACCCCGGACAAGGTCAAAGGAGAAAGAAGTGTTTTTTGATTAATTATGCCTGGGACGTCGCGCGTCGTCGCTACTCGCTACTCGCTACCACCAATCGTAATGTGAATTTCCTTCAATTAACTAAGTACCTACCTACTAAGTAAAATATGCCTGGTGCCTACTACTTACTTACTTCCTACCTCAGTTGCGAGGGGTTCCTATAACCCAAACTACTGGTAGGACTAGATGGAATAAAGGAATTTCTGCCGGCTTGCTTTGGTAACAGAAGCCATATGGTAGAGGCCGTAGAGGTGATTCTGAATATCAGTCTCTGAAATCAGAACGCCACCGCCCGCCGAGAACTCCATACAAAATGGCAATTTGGTCGTTCTATAACAGGTAAGATTTATTTCCACCGGCTTCCCTTTTGAAAACATTAAAAGTTAAGAAATCTATTTACATTAGCGCTAGTTAGGTAGGTATTAGGCACTTTGTTTGGAACTTATAACAACTACGTATTTTACATCTACGTATTTTCGTTTTTCGAAACTCTAATATATTTTGACAGTGTAGGTAAGGCACCTATACATATACAGGGCGTCCCACGGCGATGCCACATGGAGGGAAAGTACCTTAAATCTTTAAGTTAGCTCATTTTGTTTAAAGGAGACATCATTTTATTTTTAAAAAGAAACATAACTGCATTCAAAGATTTTTAAAAATTCGCTTGCCACACCCGGTAATCGAACCAACTAAAATCTGAAAAAGTAACATTCTGTATTTTTATGGCATCAATCGATAGTGTCAATCATAAGGATCAAATCTCTCTAAGGAACATGGTAAATTAAACGAAAGGAAGTCCTTGAAACCTAAAATTATAAATTCAATTTGGCAAAATAAAACACTTTAACTCAAAGTTCATCCATCCATCTGATACCATATCAACAATAAAATTCCATATTTCAATTACTTTTCTTTTTTTATCGTGCTGAGACCGCTGCTGGTCAGCAGTAGTATTTAGGTATGTCGAACTCAAACCGACTAAAACCGCACGCCGTCTCAATTAACAGGTTATAAGTTGATCCAATAGGGTGATTCTCTCGCCATTTTCGTTGCCCAGGGTACCCCGCGTGCAGGTTTCTAATCAAGCACCCAAAAATAAGTACCTACTCTACCTACCCTATAACCCGCGCCACGTATCTTGGACCTAAATCGTAAGACATACGAGGCTCTGGCACCCGCGGATTGCTTTGTAATAGTTTATGCTTGGTGAATTTGAGTTCGTCTACCGCATTAGCATCCCGCGCTATCCTCTAAAGACACCCAAAAAATGTGTACTGCGCGTATAGGGCACGTTTTAAGCACATTTTAGGTCCAAGATACGTGGAGTGGGTTATACCTGCATACCTCATGCAGTTGCCCAATAAAGTTACATTCTAAACAGGTTACAAAGTTCATTCATTTTTGTAGTACACTTCTATTGATAGCGTCACTGGCTCGCCAACCTCCAACATGTAGATGATCACGCTCAAACACACCCGCCTCCCGGCTCTCATGTTATGTCATGTTGACGTTTCATCTCACACGATGTGGCCCGAGACAGTGTTGCCAATTACACAAACACTACATCCCTTCCTTATTAAAATCTTTATTGAACTTAAAATTCCATAAACATAAATTACAACTTGTAACTGAACAATCATATATTATTACTACTAATTGAATCAACAATTTCTACTCCTGTATGACAATCATACTAGGTACCATTTAACTATCAACTTTTACTTCCGTTCCTTACTCTTCATCATGTTCCTGATCTTCATTATTGCCTTCCTGAACCGACTTCCATTCACCTTCTACCTTCTTTAAGTGTATAATATTCCTTCTTAACTTCTGACCAGTCTCCTCATTCCTAATCGTTACATCCCCATCTTGAGCCTTCTCTACCACGTGTGGGGTTTCCTTGTAATTTGCAGTCAACTTATTTATTTTATTCATCTCTTTTATGTACACTTTATCGCCTTCTTTTATTTCCGAGTCCTGCGCTCGTCTTCTTTTATCCCCGTATTCCTTTCCTTTTTCCTTTAGTACCTTGTCCCTGTCCCTGACTTCGGCATCATCCATTTTGTTACCTACGAGTATATCCTGTAATGCTGGTATTTTATCCTTATTTATTCTTTAAAAAAAAACAATTCCGACGGTGTCCTGCCAGTTACGGAATGCGGTGTTGAATTATTTATCATAAGGTATTCCCACAAACTTTCTTTTATGGCCTTTTTCTCGATACAGCTAATTTTTAGTCTTTTCAGTATATCCCGATTTTGCCTTTCCACTTCTCCGTTCATTTGAGGCCAATATGGAACTGTGCTAAAAAGTAAAATATTGCACTCCTTACAATAGTTTTTGAATTCGTCGCTGATAAATTGCCGTCCATTATCTGCTGTAATGGACGATGGGTATCCTAAACTACAGAAAATCTCTTTTAGTAACTTTATAATTTGTCCACTAGTAATTGTTTTTGTTACCTTAACCTCTTTGTACCAAACTATAGTAGTCTATTATCACTAATAAGTAATCATTATTCGGCAATGGTCCCAAAAGGTCCATAGCAACATCCAACCAGGGTGCCTCAGGAAGATCACGATGTTTCATGGGTACGGGTGGGTTAGGCATTGCAACCAATGTACATCCTTTACAGCACTTCACAATTGATTCTGCATTTCTATCAAACTTTGGAACGCAGGCGCCCTTTCATACCCACAATTCCGGGATGACATTCATGGGCTGCGTCCAGAACATCTTTCCTCAACCTTTGAGGTATGACCAGTTTTGTGTCCCTTAATAGGATATCCTCATGAAAACATAACTCGTTGCTAAAAACCTTGTACCCTTTTTCAATGTCGTCCCAGTCATTGTCATAAATGCCTTTTTTGACACTGCATATTTCTGGGCCATTTTTAGAGTGTGCTATGATATCATGCATTGAAACTGCACGGGGTCTTGCATATTGTACAATTTGATGCACATGCATATCCGGCATCTCTGGTGGCACATTGACTGTCGAATTCTTGCACAACCGTGACGTCAGGGTCGGCAATATTAGTCTTTCCTGGTTATTATATAACATTAAAACGATATGTTTGTAATCTCAGCACCCATCTCTCTATTCGGGCACAGGGCTTTGATTTGAGTCCAAACAATATCTCTAAAGGTTAATGGTCCGTGATCAAGTCAAATTGTTTCCCAAATAGAAATACATCAAAATGCTCTACAGCCCAAACTAATGCCAGAGCCTCCTTTTCAGTTTGGCTATAGCTACGTTCACAATCAGTCAGGGTACGATTCCCAAAAGCAATTATCCTAGGTTCCTTGTCATCTATTTGCACAAGAACAGCCCCTAATCCTACTGGGCTTGCGTCTGCAATTACTTGCGTCTTATCATTGACATCATAATACCCGAGGTTCTATAACCTTGTTAAACTCTTCTTTAACTGGATAAATGCTTGGTCTTGATTTTCTGTACACCCATAAACCAAAATGTCGTCTATAAAATTCACCACTCCTTCACATTTAATTAACATATTTTCCAGTATTTTTTGGAACATTTCTGGGGCGCATGTTATACCAAACATTAAACGTTTGTATCGGAACAATCCTCTGGAAGTTATAAACGTAGTGATATGCCTAGGCATAATTCTAGAATTAGGGTGTAATTCTACTTGGTGAAATGCGTTTTTAATATCCAGTTTTGTGAAGTATCGAGCTTTTCTGATTTTTGGTAATAAATGATCCATGGACGGCAAAGGATAGTTTTCTCTCATAATTGCAACATTTGCACGTCTCATATCCACGCACAACCGTAACTCGCCGTTGTCCTTGAGTACAGGTACTATTGGAAAAATCCATTTCGATGGTTCATGAACCTCTTCGATTATATCGCTATCTAATAATTCTTCTATTTTCCTTTCGATCTTTACTTCTATTGGTACCTACTGGAATGCGGCGAAAAGCTTGTGAAATCAGATTTTGTGAATTATCAATTGGAATTTCAACCAAAACATCCTTGAACTTTGGAAACGGCTTATTCTGAATGTTATTCACCATAGCACCTAATTTTAATACACCTAAACGTAAAGCCGTATCTTGACCCAGTAAATTCCTTGATCCTCCAGCAATCACATAAATAGTGGATTTTTCTTTCTGTCCGTTAACTTTAATTGTTATCTCAAATGACCCTATAACATCCAGAGGAGTTTTACTCCCGTACGCCAATAGCGTTTTATCTGGCATTTTATGTGATTAAAACTCTGAACATGCCTATTTTTTAAAATTGACCATGTTCGATCTGTTATCAAATTTAATTTACAGCCAGAGTCAATCAACATATATTTCTCTTGACACCCCCAATATCACATTCTATATTTGCCTCATTATTAACATTGAAAACATAATCAATTTCTTCATTTTCTATGTTTACTGAAACTTTCTTAGAATACTTATTTTTCTTCTTGTCTCCTCTTTCTTCTATACCATTCCATTTCCTCTTCCTCATCTCAACAGATTTACAGTATTGCCGAAAATGACCTATTTTTCCACAAGAGTAACATTTTATCCCTTTGCCCGGGCAATTATCAGCGTCTGATAAATGTTTGAAACTCCCACATCTACCACAAGCTTTGTCCCCTTTAGGTATGTTTTTGTTTCCTCCTTTTTTGAAACTGAATTTTTTCTTACTAGTAGACTGAGTGGTCACAGCGCTTATTTCTTCGTTTTTATTTTTAGGTTCATGTTCCTCTAATTGCTTATTAACAACTTCTAATGTGTTAGCTTCAATAATAATTCTATCCAGTGATGCTATCCCCCATTGTTAAAATCTTTTTCCGTAAGTCTACAGAAGTACATTTTCCTGTTTTTTTGGTCTATCAGATGATCCTCTGGTTGAAGAAATTTACATTTTTCAGCTTGGTGCCGCAATCTCAACAGAAATTTTTCAAATTTTTCACCATCTTCTTGTTTAATCAGTCGAAACGCATGTCTTTCATAAACTTTGCTCTGCTTTGGCGTATTACACAAATTTCCCAATTTAATGGAGGTATTTGAGAACCACTACACAAATTTCCCAATTTAATGGAGGTATTTGAGAACCAATACACAAATTTCCCAATTTAATGGAGGTATTTGAGAACCACTACACAAATTTTCCCAATTTAATGGAGGTATTTGAGAACCACTACACAAATTTCCCAATTTAATGGAGGTATTTGAGAACCACTACACAAATTTCCCAATTTAATGAAGGTATTTGAGAACCACTACACAAATTTCCCAATTTAATGGAGGTATTTGAGAACCACTACACAAATTTCCCAATTTAATGGAGGTATTTGAGAACCACTACACAAATTTCCCAATTTAATGGAGGTATTTGAGAACCACTACACAAATTTCCCAATTTAATGGAGGTATTTGAGAACCACTACACAAATTTCCCAATTTAATGGAGGTATTTGAGAACCACTACACAAATTTCCTAATTTAATGGAGGTATTTGAGAACCAGCTTCCTAAAATATCAAACTAACATAACTTTTTGATCTCGAGATCTACAAATTTACTATTTTAATTACGTAATAATAACTAAGTACCATTCGGTAAAATATAGTAGGTAATAATCAAATCGTTGAATAATTTCGAAAAAATAAAACAATATATTTTTCATTTTATCCGATTTTTCACGTAGGTACACAAAATATCGATACATGGACATCACTAAAATTACTAGCGGGCACTAACACTGCAAGTTTCATTCTTTTCATTATGATCTATGTCATTGAGATGGTGTGAAATACGTAGTACGTATTGCATTCTCTTTGGTGCGGACTGCGATGCTACTATGATAAAGCGTTCTACTCTTTCATTGTCTATGGTTCATAACATAATTTAATAAAATTATTATCTATTTTTTTATTATGTATGCACGCACCACGATTAACTTATGCAATATGACTACTCTGAGAGACCCTGACTGCTCTCAAATGTAGCAAAACACAACCAACAAACATTTTAACATTCCACATCACATTCAACTTCGATTGAAACAAATATGTTTCATCTTATTAAGTATAGTGACTTTATAACTCGACGCGGTTAGGTAATATAGTAATACATAGGAATTAGGATGTAAGCAGTGTGATAGTGATATTATTGTCACATAATTGAAGCTAAATAATTGCTTATAAGAATACTCGTATGTGCTACGGCACAACTTCTTGCCACCATCAGACTTCATCTTGTAAAAATATAGGTATATATCTTACCGATCCTTCCACACAGTAGATAGACAGTATTATTAGCCACTTTTTCCTCGTCGCCAATTGTAGTACACTTCTATTGATAGCGTCACTGGCTCGCCAACCTCCAACATGTAGATGATCACGCTCAAACACACCCGCCTCCCGGCTCTCATGTTATGTCATGTTGACGTTTCATCTCACACGATGTGGCCCGAGACAGTGTTGCCAATTACACAAACACTACAATGGAGATGTCCACTTTTTGTATGGACGTTGGTTTTTTATGGCCATTATGGCTGAAATTACACTGATATATACTAGCTAAAATTAGGAATCAGGCTCAGGGTAAATAATAATTTTTAAATCCTGCATTTTAGAGAAAAACCGAAAGTTATTTTATGTTAGTAGATATTTTAATTGAAAAGATGGCAATACATTTTCAATTTTTTTAATAGCAATTATCGCTGTCATCTGTCATTCTGTCACCCATCATCGACCTGTCACTTAAAATAGCTCGTTCTTTTTCGGGCACGTATTCACTGATTTCGTTTATTTTCCCCATTCACAACTCATTTGGACTACTTATATAGCTTATCGAAACGGATTCTTTGATTTTGCACACGAATTGGATGTGGATAGTGTATGGCTTATCCCAACGGAATGTTTGATAGTGCACATGAATTTGGATGTTGATAGTGTATGAACTTTTAACTTTAACGAATTGCCTTATTCACAACGGTTATTTGCTACTACCTGCAATTCGAACTTTATTAAGTATTAATAAAAGAAGATATATTATTACCTATTATTGAAAATGAAGGTGATGAATAAATAATATTTAACCTTAAACAATTTGTTTTATTTTAATAGATTTACAATCAATGTAAGTATATTATTACAAAATAACTAAATATGAAATCTAATACATGTCTGATATTACAATAAAATTATTAATCAATCATTCAAATCACATGGAAAGAGCTCTTTGATTTGAGATTTTGCCCAGAGCATTTGCAACTCCAAGCAGCTTCATAATATGACGATTACAATGATGTGATATAGGTTTCAAACACTATATGTGAACAATATCGTCATTTAGTTAAATAATGCACTTTAGTCATAGTTATTATCAACATCAGACAACGATTTTCATCTGAACATAACGTAATACATCGATTTCTCATTACTCAAAAATTAAACATATGATACAGATGTTTCACTTTCATCTATCTGTCACTCGTGACGCGTCAGTGACAAGTCAATCTTATTATTTTATTTTTGATGGGCACAGGTAGCAAAAGTTTTGTTTGTATTCAGCCTAATAAATATACCAAAATAAAAATGATGTTTTCTCAAAATTGCAGGAACTTAAAATTCTATTTTATATATCATAATATTAGTTATATGTTACACTATCCAAAAATATTTGGTTCAACGCTACTGGAAATAATGGCCCATTTCTGGACAACTCCTTTGTACTCATTTTACTAAATTTTCATCAAAGATATCGGATCTCTAGCTGTGTTGATAGGACCTTTAAAGAAAGTGTTTTATTTTACCAAATTGAATTTATAATTTTAGGTTTCAAGGACTTCCTTTCATTTAATTTACCATGTTTCTTAGAGAGATTTGATCCTTATGATTGACACTATCGATTGATGCCATAAAAATACAGGATGTTACTTTTTCGGATTTTAGTTGGTTCGATTACCGGGTGTGGCAAGCGAATTTTTAAAAATCTTTGAATGCAGTTTTGTTTCTTTTTAAAAATAAAATGATGTCTCCTTTAAGTAAAATGAGCTAACTTAAGGATTTAAGGTACTTTCCCTCCATGTGGCATCGCCGTGGGACGCCCTGTATAATTTAATTATGCAGTTTCTCTTTATATGTATGCCCTTATACCTCAAGACCTCATTCATCCAAATCCGTCCATAGATCCCTATAGAGGGGAACAAAGAGGTCTACATACATCTCTACGCTCACTGGCGCAGTGTCGGTTACAAAATGACCACTTTACGTAGGGCCTGTACTGTAACACGTAGGCGGTAGGCGGTAGGATAGTCAAACGGACACACCTCGTCTTACAGTAAGTTAAGTTGGTGCACCCAATAAAAGATGTTGCTTTAGTTAGAACGAATCGCTGTGTTCGCGACATTGTCCAGTCTAACTAACCTGAGAGCTCCAGCCAGCCAACTACTATCTATCTACATATTATAGCACAGAATAAATATTATTAGGTACTAACTATAGTCAATAGTCACTAAATTTGTCCTATTCTGTTACTAATCATCCTAAATATCTTTTCTCGTAGATCTACCGAGACGGAACACATTAATTGGATATGATGACTATGATGGTATCTTGACTGATTAAACCGTCTGCCAAATGTCAGTGCTTAATTGCTTACTAACCTACGAGGTACGATACTGTTGAAAATATTAAGTAATGAAAATTCTTACTGTGGAAATGTCCGCGGCAGGCTGCGTGCCCTGGTCGCCAGCGCACAGCACACACAGTGAATACAGGACTACGCACCCCCACGAAATGTTCAACATTTTCAATTAGTTACCGGCGTGCGGACACGTTGTTTACGATAGCTATAACGCAGTTATAATGTTAATGTTGCGTCAGACTGCTCCATGACTGTGAATAGTAATTGGCTAAAACAAGTCGAGCGTCGCCGGACGCGGAAGTGCTGGTCAGCTATCAAGTTAACAACATTCATTGTTGCCAGTTTTATATTTTCGATTCGAATATTAGCAATACACATTTTTATACATATATATTTAATAAAGACTAGGTATCCTTGGTACCTATAGTTTAAGGTAGTCATACGTGCGAAAAAGATCTGTCTGTAGATACTAGAAAGTACCTACAATCGCTACTCGCTAGCGTCATTTTTTTGGATTTTGACAGGAAAGGACATCACCCATTTTGGTCCAAAATTGAAAGTGCTGGCCAAGGAAAAAATACGATATTCCGTTAGAGCTTGTTCTTACTAGCATTTTTTATTACGGCGTCAAAGTTGAGGGATCATTTCCAACGGTTTTATTTGAGTTTAAAAATCTTGAAAATATACACTTTTTATGATACGAATTATTGAAAATGAATGAGAAATATTGATTTATATTGGTTAAAGGCGCATTTCCAATTGAACTTAGTAAATGAGTTGACAAATGATCATATTCCAGAGTTACAATGCACTAATGGCAATGCCTTATGAATGATTCGTGGACGATAGCAGTCACGTCATGTCCAGGTTCGTCAACATTATCATAAATAAAACACAAGTAGGGTAAAGTGCAATGAAACAGTATTATTGCACGAGTATTTTATTTTTTATTGCTTTTATCAACTAATCTTCCAATATAATACGGTATTTTTCATTGCTTTTCAATCATTTATTTTATTGAAAATGTACGTTTCCAAGATTTTTGAACTCAAATAAAACCGAAAGCAGTGGTCCCTCAGCTTCGACGCCGTACTAAAAATGCCAATGAGGACAAGATATAACAGAATATCATTTTTTTCTTTGGTTGGCACTTTCAGTTTTGGATCTAAACATATTAATGAAAAACAGCGATATGCAGTATGGGGTTCCTTTGTTAATGCTTTTATTAACTATTCTTTCAACGTAGAACAATATTTTTCATTTATTTCCAATAAGTTCGTATCATAAAAAGGGTATATTTTCAAGATTTTTAAACTCAAATAAAACCGTTGGAAGTGGTCCCTCCACTTTAACGCCATAATAAAAAATGCTAGTAAGAACAAGGTCTAACGAAATATCGTATTTTTTTTTCTTTGGCCGGCACTTTCAATTTTGGACCAAAAATGTATGCAGCGTGAATGATGTCCTTTACTACAGATAAAAAAGAGGCCACTATTATTTTAGAAAAAGTACCTAGGTATTAGGGATCCGAGTAAAAAATAGGGCCCAGATGCCCAGATACCTAGATAGGTACATAGAGCACCGCGGATCGGCGCGTTGCTGTGGCGTTAGCTCCTGCCTGATCTAGTCCATGCGGACATTGTCGCGCACATGACTGGTAGGTATAATATTAGCACAGTGTATTAGGTAGATAGATACCATGAAATATTCGTGTAAACTTTCACTACAATTATTATTTTGTTTTTCGTGCAGAATCTTGACGTCGATGGCTATGCCAACGCTCTGCAGAAGCTAGCGAACTCGAAGCTGTCGAAGGAGCAACTGGCCCAGCTCACCGGGCCGATAGTAGTAGACACCAGCGAGCTGAGCCGGCAGATGGACCAGGCGCTCATGAACATGAAAGCGCGCATGGAGCACGAGCTGCCGGCGGAGCCCGCGCACTCGCCGTGGCTCCCGCGGCTGACGGCGCTGGTGGTGGCCGTCCTGGTGGTCAAGTTCATCGTACTCATGTATCGGTGGTACAGGCAGCGGCAGACCAATCCCTCGTATCTCCTCGGTACGTATACCTATCTAACTACTAACTACTGTTGAAGATATTGAACGAGTATGATAATATACAACGCAACGGCGCGTCGTCGCGACGCGACGCCCTGCGCCCGCTCGGAACCCACTGGTTCCCTAATATTCGCACGCTGTACCCACTCGTTCACACAATGTTAGAGGCTCCCACTCCCACGCCACGATCTGACGATACGGCATCGTATCGCCTTAATGTGAAGAAGAAGAAGCCTCAACTGGGCTTAACCAAGCTGTAAGTGTAGGTACATACATACATACAATCACGCCTTTATCCCCGGAGGGTTAGGCAGAGGTGAATTAACACCCACATTTCACCAATCATTGTATTAGGTCCCACGTAATAGCCTATTGCCGATTTCCGGGCACTATTGTAGGCTCGAGCCATGTATAGGCTGAATCTGGGCTGTATATATTATCTGTCTGATGTCAAACAGCCAAATCCTTTAGTCGCATATGTACGACACGGACGACACCGCATGAGAGGAGATGGGGTGGCTCAAATTCTACTCTGCCGGGAACCACACGGCTGTATATAGCTAACTATACTTATAAAATGTGAAAAAAAAAAATCTGCTGATTATAAAATGATTTCGCTAACCGGAGCAAAACATTCAAATCGGTCTTGTAAACACGAAACAGACATGGAGGAGAGATCGTTGACTAGATAACTAAAAGTGCTAAAAATAAAACGGGAATTTTACTGTAGATACACACTACACACCCGCGGCGGTATGATTTGAGTAGGTACCATCACACTGAAATAGTGCCTAAGTATAAGGCGATCTAGGATCTAGTTGTACCCACTGAGTTTGTAAACGTTTCAATGGTTGTGTGCGGGTGCCTAGATTTAGAGAGGTGACCCTGAAATAAATTAGAATTAAAGACCTCAAAGGTCGCTCAACGACCTTTGAGGCAGGCCTGAGGACGGTGAGGCATGTTAATATATTATATCGATGGGTGAGGCAGCGAAGCCGGCCGGGGCGGCAGTTCCCAGGGCAAGGCGAGGACATTATGATGCCCACACCGGAGAGGGCCATCTAGAAACCAGAGATGGCTCAGTACCAGCCAGGGTGCGAGGGACATGACATGTCACATGACCTAGCAAAACGACATGGCGTGCGGTGTAATCGGTTTGAAACTGAAAAAACCACAACCGGCCAGTGGTACTTATGGATTTTCGTACAAAAAAAAAAATGCCCCCGCCAAGTCGAGCAAAAAAGAGCGGCACGGCGGCGGCCGTAACACTATTTTCTCGAAGCACTTCAGGCCATTTTCGACCCCCTATAAGTTCGTTGTGTTGTGGATAAACCTAGAAGCCTGAATCTTCGGCTACCAAGTTGGCACTGTTAAAACACTTTATATTTCAAATTTAATTCAAACCTTTTTTGCGAAAGAATCGCCACGAATACCTCCCTCGCCCATTCCACCATTCAATTTGAACCAGTACTTAGTTTAAGAATTATAACTAGTCAAAGTTTGCACTTTTGGCAAATTTTGTCACTCACTAACTGACCGATCATCAAAACTCTAAGGCACTTCTAGCAGACATAGAAAACAAGTAGTGTTTAGTGTACAAATCAAGAGAAATTTAAAATATTGTACAATTTCAGTCTCAACTGCATAAATAACTTTGTAATCTCATATAAATATGAAGGATTACAAAGTTAAATTTGCAGTGAATGAGTCAGTGTACCTGAATTCACTCATACTAATACCATTCTAACGAAATATGTAGGTACATAAATTATAGTTAATGCGAAAGTAACTCTGTCTGCCCGTCTGTTACGCTTTCACGCCTAAACTACTGAACTTCATTTGGTACATTATGTACCTAGATTAAAGTGAAGAAGTGGGACTGGGACCGGGACGGGACCGGGAACGCGACCGGGACCGGGTCGGGACCGGGACTGGGACTCGGAACGGGACTGGGACTGGGTATGGAAAGGTCCGTCACCGGAAAGGTAATCTACAAAAAGAAATGAAATCCCATCAAAAATAATACTTGTAAAAAAATGCCAAGCCTCGCCCTCGGTTCTTCTACCGCAAAAAGCATCGCATGAAAAAATAATGTACCGCACATCACAATAATTATATTAGATAAGATTGTTTAGTGCGATTGCCAAGTCAATTTATTATATTTAAAACATAAAAGCTTATTACGTAATAAGTGTAATAACTTAGGACAGAAGGTCCCTGAAGTAGGGACTGAATAAATTAACCGACTTGGTATTACATGGATCTCAAAACTTTTTGCGGTAGAAGAACCGAGGGCGAGACTTGGCATTTTTTTACAAGTATTGTTTTTGATGGGATCTGTTCTTTCTCTTTCCCAGAAGGGCCTAGAGAAACCAATAGAAGTATAGAACAGTTACTTAATATAATAAGTATGGAATGGTATGGATAGGCAATTAGTATGGAATATTAGCACTATATCAGTCCCATTGTATTGTAGACCACTCCGACGTGCTGCTGGTGTGCTGTCCCCTGTACTCGTGGGCGGCCGGCACGCAGTGCTCGACGCCGCCGCGCCTGGAGCTGCACGACCCAACCAGCGGCGGTGAGTGCTCATAGCTTCCGTTTACGAGCATCAGAAGATTCAGAGGAATCTCCGCACTTCAAGGTTTGGCCACCTGGGCTACTAGGCTACTAGGTGGACAGTCTACCGGAGTTCCTGGGGACTGCATATCTATAGGGTGTCCGGGGCCGCTGGTAAGAGGCTCCTGTGACGAAACACCACGCGGTTTTAGTCGGTTCTTTTCATTAGCTTTTAACGGAGCTGCCTTCTGATCCTGCGGCCACAAGAGGAGAGCCTCCGCCAGAGCCTCATCCGTCAATCAGTGGGGGTGCCGACTTGCAAGTAAGGTTGGCCTGGGCTTCGAAGAACTCGGTATGAAGAAACGAGGTGCAATGTTTCTCCAACACAAAGGGCAAGGCGACCTCGGGCACGGGCCAGGTCTTTGGGGTAGCCCATTGGGTGGGGGAACTGCTGCTGATCTTCTCGTGTCATTTTTGCTTTCTTCTTCGATTGTTCTCGCACTAACGGGTAACGGGTCCCACAACTCAAGGTACCATCATCTCAGATTTGTTTCATTCATTCTTGCATGCGCAGAGCACCCGCCGCCGTACGACACTGCCCGCCTACTGCCGGCCGACGAGGGTGACGGCAAGCTGCCTTCCTATTAGCGCTATTAGCGCTGCCTGGGAGACGGGAGGCAGGCCTGTCTTCGAAGTGGACTCGCCTTCGTCGAGGAGTCGTTCGAACACTAATCATCCCTACTAATATTATAAATGCGAAAGTAACTCTGTCTGTCTGTCTGTCTGTCTGTTACGCTTTCACGCCTAAAGCACTGAACCGATTTTGATGAAATTTGGAATAGGAGTAGATTAGACCTTGAGAAAGGACATAGGCTATGTTTGGTCGCGAAAACCGACATCCACGCGGGTGGAGCCGCGGGCAAAAGCTAGTATTTTATAAAAACACAACTAATCATATAATATTATCTTATGTTCCAAATGACGGCGCACAAGAAAATATCTTCTGATCCATTGATTTAAATAGTTACATACTTAATTGATGTATTATTTTTATATTAAGGTGTGTAATAAAAATAAAAGAAGTTTACCTAATTTAAATATTTTTAATTTTTTTATTATAGGTGAGTATAGTAGTCCGTCCAGACGAGTCAGTAAAGTTGAACTCATATCAACTGAATAACTAATAACTAGGTGACGACCGTGGCTCACTAGCGTAGCTATAGGTGGGCCGTCCGTGGGCAAGCCGGTGCAGTTAGGGTTGCCAACCATACTGTTTAAAACAGTATTATACTGTTTTACACCCAATTATACTGTTTACTGTTCAACAAATAAACAGTATCCAAAATACTGTTTTCAGCATCAAAATGCATAACACTACAAAAATGTGCAGCAATTGATACAATATTAATTAATTGGGCACCAATTTGCAATTATTTTATAAGTTTAGGTGTTGATTGTCCCATGATAATCCAAAATTGATTAATGATAAATCATAATATAGAAAATAATACAGTTCACAGCTATCTTCTATTTGCCAGCCATATATTAAATCTTTTAATTAATCCACCGGTGGCACGCACCAATGACTTTTCGATGATTTTCGAAGTTATGTGTGTATTTATCGCAAGTTTATAAGTGCCCGGTTAATGGCAATAGGCTCGCCACCTATTACATTGGGACCTAAACATAAACAGCTAAATGTGGGTGCTAGCACCTCTGCCTACCCCTTCGGGGATATAGGCGTGAGTTTATGTTATGTTTAATTTATCCATAAAAAAAATTATGGGAACCATATTACCATTTTAGATTTTACGAAACCATGCTTTCTTTTAAGACAGACAGACCTAAGGGGGCAAAATAGGTGACGAACCGTTGTATGTAAAACCGTATTTTGTGAAACGGATTTTTATGATCTTTGTTTTGATTCAGGGAGCCAGAATAGGATGACAGGATCAAGGGAGTCAGGATTGGATAACAGGATCTAGGGAAATCCTCAAAATGATGGCAAAACGCTGTTTCTGCGGTTTTAACATAATTTAATTTCAGTATTTGCATTTAAAAATTATCTGCTCGTGATTTTAAGCTGCTGATGATAGGAACCTAAGCAAAGGATGGACGATGGATCGATTATAACTCACTAAAAAGAGAAAAATAAATTAAAAGCCTCTCGGGCTAGGCTAGGCACCGCAGTTATTTTTCGCTTTTTAGTGCCTCTTTTTCGTTTCTTGAAGTCGGTTAAACTTTTTTGTTAAAATTAATTTATGTAATTGTAAAATACTGTTCTATTTTCTAAAATACTGTTCAATTTTCTTCTCAGACCTAAATATACTTTTTTTCTCGAAAAAAGAGTTGGCAACCCTAGGTGCAGTGCACCGTGGCCGGGGCTCCCAAGCTCAGTAGACCTTCGGGCCCAAATTAGCAAATATTACCCCGCGTTTACATACTGCCGCTCGCATTGCTCATCGTGTTGCCAGAAATATTCGCGCGATTAATGCCCTAGCATTCACGCACTCCCATCATCGCGTTGGTCCGCATTACAGTATTCGCCCTGCAACGGAGACGGACGTAAACGTATGGAGGACAACGCTGTAGCAGTGTACGCACGCAATAAGCTTTTACAGCATAGCAAATAAAAACTATCACTTTCAACTACTATACACTTTCCGTAGATCGATATAAATATTTTTAAAAGTAAATATTCGAGGAGCAATAACGAAAGTCGTGTTTTATTTAGCTTAGCGCCATCTAGCGGTCTCGTATAGTTCATCGCGCTAGTATTTGCGCAACATACGTGGCAGTACTCGCGGCATGACGAATATACCATTCACACCACGTCTCTGCCCACTTCTCTCGCCACTTCCCTCGCTCTGCCGCGAGTATGTAAACGTAGCATTATATTGAACTAGCAAAAAACCTTACTTCCAGAATGAGAAAATGGGTTGCAACTTGCAAGTGTTGTAACACAACTCTAATCAGTGCAACTCATTTGAAAAAAGATTTGTAGGGAATTTTGTGTAGTAAGTATAGTCACCTTGAAAGATTGGTCATCACATCCTGAAAGGGCTTGATCAGACTTAAAATTTTACGTTTGTTTGATCGCAATCGGTTGAGTAGAACCGAAGATATGAGCAAAGGTCGCGTTATCCGAGATGCACGCGGGCGGAACCGCGGGCGGAAGGCTAGTTCTTATATAAAAATATTTTTCAAATGTGTATGAACCGGGCGGGAGCGGGAACACAAAAAAGAAAATGTCTCGTTCGTCGACACCACACTGTTAAACAATAGAACAAAACATTCCCACTGATCAACGGGAATGACCTATTTCAATCGATCCAAACGTGTATTGTATCATTTTAGTTTGTATCGATCCAAAATCCTTTCTTGTCTCGATACTCTCGATATCGTAAAGTATTGATACTTGATACGGATCGCGTATCCCTACCCTGCTACTCTCAGGCGCGGTCGCAGCTTGAAGTTTGGGGGGGGGGTCACTTCGGAAATTCCTTAAGAAATTTAACCCCCCCCCCCCCCTCCCCTCGTACTGGGACTTTTCAATATGACGTGCATGGTTTTGGGGGGGTCATGTCCCCTGTAGGGCATCGAGCCCGGGTTTACTCGACTCGAAAAAACCCGGGTTTTCCGGGTTTTCGGTGCGAAAAAAAACCCGGGTTTTTTTCTTTTTATTATTTGATAAGTAATTATGAGTATAGGACGCAAAGGGTTCGGCCGAGTTGCTTTTTACCTACAAGATTGGGTAGGAGAAGACGACGGGGGCATCGCGAAAGAAGAGAAAAGCTCAAAATGTCGGATGAGCAAGGGAGGAAGGGAGGTTTTGAAGGGCATCAAAGAGTTCGCTTATAGTAAAGGGTGGGTCATTATCATAATGACCCATCAAGATAATTACGCATCCTTACTCGAGCGAACTCTTTGATGCCTTTCAAAAGTTCAATCCCAAGAATGCTCCGCAGGGGATGGCCTCACTGCACATATCTGCACCATTGAGGCCAACCGCTTGCTCTTCGTGAAGCTGCTGGATCAGTACCTTCACCACGGCTACTTTTCTAAGATGTAGGAGAAAGCTGTAGTGGTGGCACTGAGTAGCCAGGTAAGGATTTGTACACCGTCTCCATGGTCGATGGTCTATCGTTCGTCTAGGAGTAGGTGTACGAGAAGATGCTGGTGGCTCGTCTCAACTTTATCCGCTGTTGAAAACTAGCCCTCGCCAGATAAAGTTATTTCCACTTCTCTCCGCTCAGCTTCGGATAAAACGGATCAAGCTGAAAGGAAAGCAGATGTCTAATTTTTCAGCGGCGCGGAAGAGTGGAGAAGTGTGTAGCCGGGCGGCCTGTGGTGGTTGGCTTTGCCCCGCTCGCAATCCCCGTTCCCCGCGCCTCGGTCACCAGAAGACGTCATTTGATTGATGGCCTATGCAAGACACAGCCTATGCCCCACAAATTTCAGACGAGTTATTACAAGGCTTCCTAAGCGACAGGAAGGTAAGGCTCTAAAGGTAAGGCCTCTGCATTCCATGACCACATATAGCGGTCGCGGAATGCAGAGGCTCTACGGAGTCCTGATGCGCCCAGGGTTCAATTGGCTGAACCAACTAGATGGTGGAATGGTGCACGTATAATGGACGTGGATGATGTGGTGATTATAATAGATAGAGATAGCGTCCTGGAGATTGAGAGATTTCTTTCGAGCACATTAGAAGTAACTTTTAATATTATTAAAACTGTTTTTGTGAATTGGGAAGCACTGTTTAATTGTCCGAGCCAGCGAGTCTCCGTTTCGACAAGATGACCGATTTTGCTTTTATCGGTGTTAATGTCTGTGGTCAGTGACACCCCATGCATAATCATTCTGGTGTGACACAGAGGCTGAAAAGCCGCAAGAGCTTCATCGCGTACGTTGCTCCTATTATCTGCGAACCCTCTTCAGCCAGAGTTGATCTATGGGGAGCACAGAGGCCACCTATCATCTTCGTCCCGCTAGCGTTACTCGACAGAAGAAGAATGTCTGTGGTTATGTTAGTTCCGATCTGGAGGGCGCATTTCTTAACCGATTTTCACCAAATTTGGCGCACATGTTCTTTGATTTAAAACACAACTTTTGTCAAGAGCTTTTTTTGATAGGAGGGAAAAAGGGGGAGAAAAGGGGGAAGTTTGCTGTCACGTTATGAAAGATACTTGATGATTTTTAGCTGAAACTTCAAGGACATGATTGCACATTAAGCTGTTGTGAAAAAAAATAATGCGTCGTAACGTTATAGGGGGTTCCCCCCGTTTACTATAGCGCTTTTTTAAAGCTCGGATCTTCATTACTTTTTGGTGAAACATCCAAAATGTTTAAAATAAGAACGTATCGTTTTTTTTGGTTAGTTCTGTGAACAGTAGACCTCGCGAGCAGCCTTTGCCACATTTTTCTGGTACTTTAGTCAAATCTGGTACCCTTAAAAAGAACTTAACCCGTCAGGGGCATAGCTTATAACTTCTTTGTAATTCAAATAAAAAAAAATAAAGAGGATGAAAAAGCTCGAAAAAAACCCGGGTAACCCGGGTTTTGATTAGGATAAAACCCGAAAACCCGGGTTTTCAAAATTGGCTCGGGTTTCGTATGCCCTAGTCCCCTGTGACCCCCCCCCCCCCCCTCCCCCTCCCCCTTCGGACCGCGCCTGGCTTCTCAATAGCTGCCTAGCTCTATGGCTACTCTATAGGCTACTTTATACTCAACACAGTGCATTCCATGGACGTATTATACAATACGTCCATGGTGCATTCTCTGTGCTTCAGTGTTGCTATTTACACACATTCAGGAATTAAATAAGGTACACGGCAGTATATTCATTGCCACGAGTATTATATAATTTGATAGTCGACAAGTCATAATTACGTGTCTAGTGTAGTCGTTTTTTATAACACTTAGGTAGCAGACGAGCACACGGCCCACCTGATGGGAAGTGATAACCGTGGCCTATGGTATGGACGTATGACGTATGCAACACCAGGGGCGTTATTACCTACCGACCGGCAGAGCGGCAGGCGATACCTTTCGTTAACATAATATATTTAATCCTAAAATGTTTTGGCACAATGAATTTGGCATACTTTTTTTGGCATAATTATTATACTTGGGCATAATTGATTTTAATCATATTTAAGCCATAATCATATTTTAGCATAATCATATTTAACATAAAATGTTTTGTCCTAAAATGTTTTGGCATAATAAATTCGGCATAATTTTTTGGCATAATTATACTTGGCATAATTTTACTGTGTAATTATGTCAAAAAAATTATGCCATAAAAGATCATTAGTCTAAATTACCATTGCCAAAATAGGTTATGGTTTTTTTTTGCAAATGGATAGCTATGCTTAAATAATTATGATTATGCAAATTTTATTTATGACTAGCTGTTGCCCGCGGCTTCGCCCGCGTGAATGTCCTTTATCGCGTGGTGTTGTAAATAGTGCTGAAAGTTCGTTTTATTTATGACTAGATTTTGCCCGCGGCTCCGCCCGCGTGGATGTCGGTTATCGCGACCAAACATAGCCTATGTCCTTTCTCAAGGTCTAACCTACCTCTATACCAAATTTCATCAAAATCGGTTCAGCGGTTTAGTCGTAAAAGTGAGACAGACAGACAGACAGACAGATAGACAGACAGACAGAGTTACTTTCGCATTTATAATATTAGTAGGGATTACGACAAAGATATGCTTGCTATGCTATGGATAAAAAAATTAGGCATAAATATTATTACAATTATTTTATTATTTACATAAATACATTACTAAAATAAAAACAATACCTATAATAATCAAAGCTGCAGGTCTAGGCGTCAAAAAATTGCTCCCAATCAACGTCAACTGGGAGGGTGGCCAGAAGGCTGGCGGCATTGCCACGTTGCATGGCAATGCTAATACTTTGGGCAAGGAATAAACCAGCCCTCTGTTCACGGGTAGCATCTATAAGCCGTTTGGAAATTTCTTTAAATAAAAGACGGGCACTTGGACCCCATGATCCCAGCGTCTCATCTCAACCCCAAACGGCTCAAATATGTAATTACCACTTATATTACTATATTTACGCCGCGCCGTTCAAGGGTCTCTGCCGAAGCAGCGGCAGCGCAGGTGCAGTCCGCAGTCCCCAGAAGATGTGAAGGCGCAAGGGTGTCAGCACATGTTGCATCCCACACCAAATGCCTTCCCATCTTCCAAGGCACCAACGACATTCCATCCGGCCTCTTGTCATCGTCGCGCGCCAAACTAGTTAGTAGGTACTAGTACGGCTGGAATGCCGGTGGCGGTCACAAGAGCCCGACGGATTATGTCATTGATGTACGTGTGCCGCGAAGGCCGTCCTGCGCTCCTGCTGCATGAGAGGCCATGGTGTCCAAGGCTACCCACTTCTTCTCCACAGCGACATCGATGCAGCCAAAAGGCGAGCACGCTCCGCAACATTGGTAGAAGTAGAAATGAGAAGTTTTCTTAGCATGTAGCAGAGCGGCACGTCCCATTGACTCTGGGAAGATGGGTTGCCTGGCAAATCAGCGTTTGGGTAAAACATTTTCCAAGCATTTAAGGCTTCGGCCTTGCCTGGCACTTCTGAATTAGTTAGGCTAGGGGTTAGGATTTTTCTAACTAATTCATCCGTGCCATTACACCGAAGATAGAAATGCTGGTAGACTTAGGTACGTCGGTAATTTTGCGAACGCCGAGCCCGCCTAGACGCACAGGCATGGATGCCTGAAGCGAAGCCAGACACGGTCGTTCATATCCACATTTAGAATTTTGCATAAGTGTGTTTTGAATCACGCTAGATCCATTTTACCTAAAAGCCAAATATTTAATAAATTAATTTTACAACACACCTGCTCATAAAAGTAAATAGGCACGTAATGACACCTATTATCAAACTGTGACTTTTTCATTGCTATTATTCACAAGTGAGTTATAGATTCTTTTTTAAATTTTATAGGTTAAGTTTCTATGTTCTTAAAAAAGTTTCGACACAAAAAGAACGTGTTTAATAGTACGAATAAATTAATATGCCTATTGTATGTTCATTTGATGCATTTTCGTATTTAAATAAATAATTTCAACTTGTAATACTTACTTGTTTAATAAACAAAATTTTCACTAAAATTTAACTTTTTTTTTTCTCTAAGTACAAAAAAAAAACATTAAAAAAAAGTTAAATTAAAACCTCTTTTTTTTTCAAATATGGCCGACCGCGATTGTTAGATGCGCGCACATAGGAAAACGAATTAATTTGCAAGTGTGTTGTTAAACGTCGTATGGCACGCGTGAGTATGATGATTACCGTCCTCGGCTCTCTTAAGAGTGCGCATAAAGCTAGAAAAAAAATCAGATTTCACCCGCACGCACCCCTCACACGTCCCGCTCTCGCCTGTCGTCGCTCCGGCAAGTGCGCCACGTATTTTGTGTGGCAGCGACCCGCTCTTAAGACCCTCGCCTAGCGGCTCGGGTGTCAATGGCGCCTCGGCGGTAATCACCAACTTTGCTCACTTGTACCATAATGTACTATTAACAAAAAAGTTTAACAAACTTCAAGAAACGAAAAAGAGGCACTGAAAAGCGAAAAAAAAACTTAATTTACAGACTTACTGATTTATTAGAAGTCTTGTAACTTTTTTGTTAAAATTAATTTCTCTTTTTAGTGAGTTTGTACAGTCTCACGACTGTACATCGCATGTATAGTGACCTGACTGTACATGCGCTGCTGACGCTGCACTACAGATCGAACCGGCCACGATCATATTGGCCACGCTAAAAAAGAAATTATTAAAGCATTATTCAAAAAGAATTTTTAAAATCAATGCATATACCTACACCGGAAATATAGCTGAATATTCTGAACAGTTCTGCGTACCCCTTCAAAGGACTCAGGCGTGATGTTATGATGTGGAATGACAGAAACATTGCAATAATATGCCATTGCAGCAATCGCGGCTGATTTCCTGGTACTTTTTGAAGAGTTTCTTGGTCTAATCTCGGAAACCCATCATCAGATCTTTACGAAATTTAAATGGGACCACTTCGGAATAATCTACTTACGAACAGAAAAAGAATTTTCAAAATCCGTCTAGAATTGGCTTCACAATCGCGTAACAAACATACAAAAAAAAAAAAAAATTGGGTACGAACGAGCAGTTTTCCAGTAGGTATTTATAGCGTTCCTAAAGACAAGCTAGATGGCGCAGCCGGCACTTTTGGTTTGTAGAGTATGGTCTCACATCTAGTGTTCCCTAATTTATGAAAAAAAATAATGTTCTTTGGTTTTGTAATGATTTACTTTACATACTTAATGTTTTGACATTTTTTTTTGATAAAATTATTTTAAATATAATATTATTTTAAATTACAGACAGTGACGCGAAAAGAATTAAGCGTTTTATCATTATTTTATCTTTTGTAATATAAGTAAATGAAATTAAACTTTGGTAACATCGCACAAATAAACCACAGAGTACAGCTTGGCAAAAAAGTCGTGAAATTAATAGGGGCGCCACAATCGTGCATGTAGCCACCCTATATACTACGACCAAAACAGCTTTGATACTTCGATTTTGTACACTATTTATAAAATGTACCTACTACTTCTGTTTGTTAGTACATTTGATAAAATTTGTATGCATAATATGGATATTTGTACTGGTCGTGGTCGTGCCTCGGAGAGCGCGTTAAGCCGTCGGTCCCGGTTGCCATACGAACATCTTATGGCAGTCATTACGGGTAGTTAGTAGAAAAGTCTTAAAACTGGTCTAGCTGCAATACTTTATTATCGCCCAATATCGCTATTGGGTTGTGGAGGTCAGATGGCAATTGCTTCACGAAAAATGACAAAATTCGGTCAAATCCGTAGTAAGACTGGTAAAGCAGACCCCAGACTCCGAGGTGAGATCTTCGGATGCGTTTCGGATTAAAGCTAGTTCTAGCGTTAATCCCTAAAAGAAAAAGAATAAAACGATTGAACTGAGTGTAATGTAAAACAATTTAATAGTACAATTGAATATGTTCTAATCGGAATCTAAAAAACTTTCATCCAAATATTCCACGCCAAAAAAGTGTTCATCTGAGCTTTGGGGTGGGTCTTCTCTTGGGTGGGTCTTCTTTTCTAGGCCGTCCCGCTCTATGCTTTCCTGATGTGGCGAAAATTCCTTTATTTCTTTGTCCTTCCAATGCGATTCGTCTTATGGTACTGATGGATTTACCTAAAAAAGATGCGAACTTTATATAGGAATAAGATAAAAGGGTGTATACCCCTAAAATCTGCATAAGAAACTTTGTTGGTGATATCATCAAAAAAACTATCAATATTGTACGAACGCACTACTCTACAAATCCATTGTAAACAACATAACCTCAAATTCATGGACATTTATTAAAAGGCAAATAATCATTGTTTAAGAGGTTAAATCTACATTTTACAAGTTGAATAACACAAATTATATCTGATAAATTAATAAAATCATATATTACCGTTATTTCGGCAGTCCTATAATAAACATCGTTGAGATCGGATAAACATTGGCCGGCTTCGCATTCTGACAAACATTTTTTTTTTTTTTTTTTTTTTTTTTTTTTTTTTTTTTTTTTTTTTTTTTTTTTTTTTTTTTTTTTTCGTGTACACTTTGTAAATGATCTCTCTGGCGGAGCTGCAGCATTACAGGCCTACTTATTCTGAGCTCAATATCACTACAATAACACAAATAACTTCAAGTAAATACTAGTAAATATAACAACATATCCATACCTCGGTTGAAAGCGGGGATCCAGCAAAAGTCTGGAAATTTCTTAATACATTGGGAGTTGGAAAGTCACGTCAAGACTCAATTCCGAAAAATTTAAACTTAGATGCACTAAATGTACATTTCTCGACTTCGTCCAATTTTAATGGAACCACTAAAACCAATACACTGCAATATCTTTCATCGATTCCAACTCCTGATCATCCACCTTTCTTCTTCGACCAATTGTCCGCTTGTGATGTTAAGAAGAGCATTCTGTCAATTTCATCCAGTGCTGTCGGTAGCGATGCCGTTAGCCGAAATATGATTGTGCCAATTCTAGACCAAATTCTTCCTATCCTATGTCACGTCTTTAACTACTCCATTTCTTCTACTATATTCCCATCCTCATGGAAAAGTGCCCAAATAATTCCTTTGCCTAAGAAATCTAAGCCATGTTCCTTCTCGGACTATCGTCCTATATCTATCCTTCCTTTTCTTTCTAAAGCTCTAGAGCGTCTCATTCACTCGCAACTCAGCTCCTTTCTTAATAAGAATGCGCTACTAAACCCCCTGCAATCTGGCTTCCGTCCTGGGCATAGTACTTCGACAGCATTGGTTAATATCACGGAAGACATAAGACTGGGCATGGATAGTGGAAATCTCACGCTACTATCCCTACTTGATTTTAGCAACGCTTTCAATACTGTAGATTTCGACATCCTGCTTGGAATACTCGGCTCTATTAACATATCTCCAACGGCTATTAGGTGGTTTCGTAGTTACCTGTTTGGACGCCGGCAACGTATTCGCGTCGAAGAAACAAGCTCTTCCTGGTGCAATACGACCGCTGGTGTACCGCAGGGTGGCGTTCTTTCTCCGTTACTTTTCGCAATCTTTATAAATACAATCTCCGAAAAATTACTTTCATCCTACCACCTTTATGCTGATGACCTGCAAATTTACACCCAAGCTCCTCCAAAAAACTTGTCCGATGCATGTACGGTGCTCAATATGGACTTGGATAAGATATGTGAATGGAGCAAGAAACATGGACTCACCCTAAACTCATCCAAGACTCAAGTAATTGTTATTGGTAGTCAAAGGCTAATTTCAAAAATAGACTGGACCCAGCTTCCACAGATTAATATGGGTGGAGCAGTCGTGCCGATTAGCGATAGTATCAGGAATTTAGGCATATATATGGATAAATCATTTTCATGGAATATCCAATTACAGGAAACCAGTCGAAAACTCTTCGCCTCAGCGGGTGCCTTGCGAAGGCTCCGTAACTTCCTTCCAATTGCCACTAAGACTGCGCTCGCACAATCGCTTCTTCTTCCTGTTCTTGATTACGCCGATGTCAGCTATCCCGATCTCACAGAGGAGCAACTAGATAAACTTGAGCGACTTCAAAACTTCTGCATACGATTCATATTTGGTCTTCGCAAGTATGATCACATTTCAGATTTTCGTAAACAACTCAAGTGGCTCCCAATTCGGCTTCGCAGGAATGCCCATATTCTAACATTGTTGTATAATGTTCTGTTCAGTCCCACCACTCCCTCTTATCTCAAAGAACGATTCCAGTTCCTTCATGACACACATGTGAGATGCCTGAGGTCATCCGAGAATATGAGGCTGAGAATGCCAGTGCATTCCACTGCATTTGTCGACAAGTCGTTTACTGTCAAGGCTGTGCGATTATGGAATGCACTGCCATTGAACATCAGACGGGCAAAAACGCTCAGCATCTTTAAAAAAATGGTAAAAGACCACTACTTGTCATTATGAGAACTAGCAATTATATACGCAATCTTTATTTTCCTTTTGTATAAGTTTGTTCCTAATGATTATTTCATTTACTTGTATCCATCCCGTATCTATTTATGTGTTATATGTTATTTTTCTATTTATGTGTGTCCTATATTCATTTGATTTACGTTAGTTGTGCTTTGTTTCCTCTCTTTCTTTTCTATCAATACATCTTATATCTAATTTATATGATAACTACACCATTATCTTTTGTGTTGTCTCATCACTTTCCATCCCAAGGTTGCCTGGAAGAGATCGCTTCCAGCGATAAGGCCGCCCATTGTACATTAAACTGTATACATGATACCTACTTGTCTCTATTGTAAATTTATTGGTGTACAATAAAGTATTATCTATCTATCTATCTATCTATAAAACAACGATCGTGGAATGTATGAAATGACACTTCAAGTACTAACTTGACGTGATTGACAGAGTGTTGCCAGTGATTAAAAATTTTAGTTCCGTTTCATGACTTTTTTGCCAAGCTGTACATTAAAATTACCAAAAGCTATGCTAGCGCCATCTCTTGATGATTAAAAAACCAACTGATTATTATACCTACTGGAAAACTGCTCAATGAGCAGTTTTCCAGTAGGTTTAATAATCAGTTGAGCAGTTTTCCAGTAGGTATTTATAGGGTTCCTAAAGACGTGCTAGATGGCGCAGCCGGCACTTTTGGTAAGAAGAGTGTGTGTTCCCTAATTTATGGAAAAAATGTTCTTCGGTTTTGTAATGATTTACTTTACTCAAATATTCTGTCATTTTTTCTGATACAATGAGCAGTTTTCCAGTAGGTATTTATAGGGTTCCTAAGGACAAGCTAGATGGCGCAGCCGGCACTTTTGGTAAGAAGAGTGTGGTCTCACATCTAGTGTTCCCTAATTTATGGAAAAAATGTTCTTCGGTTTTGTAATGATTTACTTTAAGTACATAAATGTTTTGAAATTTTTTTTTGATAATATTATTATAAATATAATATTATTTTAAATTACAGACAGTGACGCGAAAAGAATTAAGCGTTTTATTATATTTTATCTATTATAATATGGGTAAATGAAATTAAACTTTGGAAACATCGTAAATTCATGAAAAAATACCACAAACAAACCACAGAGTACATTAAAATTACCAAAAGCTATGCTAGCGCCATCTCCAGATGACTTAAAAACCAACTGATTATTATACTTATACCTAAAACTGCTAATTGGTTGAGTTGAGCCCGAGATATTAGCAAAAGTTGCGATAACTGACACTCTCGCGGGCGGAAGGCTAGTTTAATTTTATTATAATAAAAATGTAAACGGAAATGTGTGTAGTTTTTATTCCAAAATATGGCAATCCCAGGCAATCCAGATCCCAAAACTCGGCAACTTAAATTTTCGAGATGGCAACCCTGTTGAGCTTTGCTTTGCTTATTTACTTGCGCAGGAGTGTAGAGTGTGGGTGTCCCGACTTTTGCCTAGCTAATTGTTTCATTGGTGCGCGCGTTTTGTGAGTGGTGGGTGGCGATGCCTTCGACTGATTGGAGTGATTGGACCAGCAGCCTATCAGGGATTGCTCGGGCGGGCATTTACCCGGTAAGCGCTGAAAGTGTTTTCTTCTCTTGCCAAATTCTAGCACTCCACTGTCTCGTTTCACAGCTTCGCATTATTTGTATAGGCGTTGCTGGTTAGAGTGGTAAGCAATATAATACCCGGGGCTTCCCCCAGTTACATTGCTCGCAGTCTGCGTCGGTAATTGAACCCAAGATGCATATTATTATGCCACGCTTACGCGATAATGTGTAATAAATACCTACTTAGTTTTTTTTAGACAGCCTCCGTGGCGTAGCGGTAGTGAACGCGGCCGCTACGCAGGAGGCGTGGGTTCGATCCCCGCTCAGTGCAAATATTTGTGTTCATGAAATATGGGTATTTGCATTGGTCTGGTCGTGCCTCGGAGAGCACGTTAAGCCGTCGGTCCCGGTTGCCATAAGAACATCTATGGCAGTCGTTACGGGTAGTTGGAGCCCTCAAAAATCCAAAAAACAACAGTCTAGCTGCAAAGCTTCGATATCGCCTAATGTTACCATTGGGATGTGGAGGTCAGATGGCAATCGCTTCACAGAAAATATCGAGGTCTAGCCAAATCCGTAGTTAAGACTGGCAAAAAGCGGACCCCAGACTCCGAGCTGAAAGCTTCGGATGCGACTGGGAATTAACGCTAAGAGGAAGAAGAAGTTTTTTTTATATGTAAACAGTAGGTAAACAGTATAAATAAAGTACTTAATAGGTAGTCGGTGGGCCTGTTCGGTACAAACTGATTCCTTATATTATTTACTAGCTTTTGCCCGCGGCTCCGCCCGCGTGGATGTCGGTTATCGCGACCAAATATAGCCTATGTCCTTTCTCAAGGTCTAATCTACCCCTATACCAAATTTCATCAAAATCGGTTCAGTGGTTTGGGCGTGAAAGTGAGACAGACAGACAGAGTTACTTTCGCATTTATAATATTAGTAGGGATAAAAGTTATAGTTGACCACAACGCCATACATCAGCATCAGCTCCATGTCGCGTCACGCACGCATAATCAATGGGATTGGTTAAGACTACGACTACCTGCTTGTAAGTGTGAGATATCCTAAAAAAGTACCTACCTACCTATTGTCAACAAAACCTCACACAACCACATACTTAAATACAAAGTAGGTAGGCAGCTACGCGCCGCCGTACGATACGAGTAAGCTCCATTCAGTTTTAATTCTTGTCTTGTTGTTAATGCGCAGGAGTCCGATGTAGAGCGCATGCGGGACCAGCTGCGAGGGTACAGCACCAACGTGCGTCAGAGCATATCGGACGGGATGTCCTCTGTCCAGAGGGAGCTGGCGAGCTCGTACGGCGACGGGTACAGCGGCTCCACTGTCTTCACCTCCACGAGTTCCACGAGCGCGGTCCCGGTGGCGCTGGTGGCGGGGCTGGTGGTCGGCGGGGTGGGGCTCCTCATCTTCTTCATCGTGCTATGCTGTGTGTGCTGCAAACATAAGTCCGGAGGCAGGGTCATCCAAGGTACGTACTTATGTCAAACTGAGGATATTGTCGTATCACTCGTATCCACCGCAATTTATGTTAGTTTTTTTTTGCCCAAAAGCGTGTATAGGTACCTAATGATTAAGAAGTTAGACAGTTTCAAAACTGAGTCACGCGGTCCACCTGATGGGCAGCGGTTACCGCCGCCTGAGAACCCCGTATTACAGTAGCTTGGGAATTAATCTATAGTGGTACTCCCGCTTACATCGGAGGGTTTGTCGTCGGAACGCGAAATCCAATTACTTCTTCTCCTCCTGCTAGTATACGGCTTATATGAAAGCGGCAACCCCCAACCCTAAGAGGAATATTTGGGCCTCATCCATCAATGAACAGGTATACCGACGTTGCCCTTGGCTACATAGCATGCCCAGGTTGTGAAGGTGTAAGTGTAATGTTGTGCAGCGCCCTCGGCGGCCACCGCGCTGTCGCCGGCCGCGTCCGCGCCCCACGAGCGCCACAACCCGCTCAGCTACGTCGGTGAGTGTTCGACACTGCATTTTTTTTGTTTACTTACTTTTTTATTGTTAAATGCCATTATGTCAATAGAATATTTACGGTACAAAGAAAATTGGTACCGTATACTTCAAGCGGGGCCTGCGGGGCGTAAATAAGCATCTGACGAGGCCGTCAAACTAAGGGTCGCCAGTCACTACACAATTGCGCATTTATTATCGTCCTTTGTGTTAGAATGGTAAAGGGATGCCACGTAAAAAGGTTAGAAAACAATAAACATGGACAGTGACAGTGCACACAATAGCAAGACAACACGACTTGCACAGTTGCACCACATTTGGCAGTCGAGAGCTTTAGTAACAGTATAAATCAATGGTTGAGTTATAAAAAACATAATGATCGAAACAAAGCTGTGCTGGGCTAGCGTGTGTGGTGTACTCCATAATAATACCTACCTATTATACGCATTTTATACTCAGCATTCATTAAAAAAAATGTGTAGATTTACTTAGATTTATTTGCTGATTTAAAGCGTATTATATCATTTTATTGGTGCTAGCACTGCTAGCTAGATTGCTGACCACAAACAAAAGATAAGATGGCTTTAAGATGCCGTAGTAGCAGTAGCATTATAGAATGAACCTGTGTGTGCTGCGCACTTGAGGGTTGCCTCGGTCCGTGAGTAGCGGCGGGAATGGGCAGTCTGCTTTGCGTCTGACACAGCTATAGGGCGGACAGTCGCCGGGCGCCGGGGGACCCCTGTTGGGTTACCACTCGGGGTTGGGACTTCAGACGAAAGTGGCTACTGGCTCCCGTAAAAGCCAAAATGAACTGAAAAGTTGAAAGTCCGAGTTGAGAGCCCGGTGACCGCTTTCCTGAGCGGTCGCCGGGATCCAAGGTGCGGGCTTGGGATGCGACCGGGCCTGCTATGATGATGATGATGAAATCTGACGTAGCCATAACCGAATTGCTTTCCTATAAAAGGTTAGGTAAGTATAGGCACCTACTTTAAATTCATATAGGTATAAAACAAACAAAATACGTCAGTGTAACTACCCAATGGCGCCATGAGCCTTTTCCGAGCATGCTAATTCCGCGTAGATCCAAAGAATAGATCATTTGGTAACAGTTAATAACAGACGTACCCGTACGTTTGCGAACAAGTATGGATTATTGGTTTGGGTGTTTCTATGTAGTATTTACAAAAGTAAGTAATAAGTATTTTTATGTAAGTATGTTAACCTGGTGCAGCGCCGCCGGCGGGCGGCACGGCCCTGTACGCCATGCCCCCGGGCCAGGCCGCCTACCCCGGCCCCGCGCTCGCGCCCTACGCGGCGGGCCCCGCGGCAGCGGCTGCAGGTAACTATGTACTAACAACCTCTGGTTTGGGCGCGGCCGTCTTGTAGCCCTGACTCGCAGCGATGACGTATATCACACGCTTGAGAGGGGGCTCGTGGCTAAGTGGTAACCGAGTACGTAATGCCCCAATTTCAATATCGCCAGTGGGTTGGGGAGGTCAGACGGCAGTCACTTAACGGATAATATCAAAGTTCGGACGTATATAGGTAGAGTGAGAGCCGACAGACCACAGACCCCTACGACTGAGGTGGCAAGGCTCAGTAAATGCTGCGCGAGACGAACGTGAACAGAACACTCCCGTTCAGTCGGAAGAAGGCGGCCGCGGCACAAGGGACTTGCACCAGCTTGTTATACTGATTCAAAATGGCGCACCTCATCACCTCAGGGGCGTACGTACCCATAAGTACAGAGCGAATGGGCATGTGCTATTATTGTACAATGCAGTATCAAGTGCGACCATTGAGTCAGTTATCGCCGGAAGAACTCGCGCATGGGGAGAGATTACGCGCGCGAACTTACCGTTTGAACCTACATGTCAATGGCATTATAATATATGAAATGTAATGCCATAGTCATATCACTGCCCGCGTTTGGCACTTTGAGGTTGACGCGACGCCGTCTCTGCTTGCAATCACCTCAACATTCCCTCACTGCCTGACCAACGACATCTTGCACACGGCCACCTCTCACTATTATAAAATTCTATAGGTATTAAAAAGCTGAAGAGTTTTTGTTCGAAGTTCGAACGCGCTACGAGTAGTACGAGTAATCCTAATGTCAAGAACTACTGATTGGAAGTCTGAGATTGGACTTTAAAAAAAATATTTTTGAGGAAGGTTATAATAGGTATCGTCACGTCGCCACTGCTCTAGGGAGCGGAGCAGTATGTAATCATAAATGTCAACAGATTCGGCAAATTATTTGAAAATTAATAAATCACGAGCCAGGGCGGTCAGCTGGTAGATTTCTAGATTATAACCGGCACAGTTAACGACTGGGACTAGGATTTGGGCCATGAACCAGCGACCCCTTTCTAGATGAATACTTACACCAACTGAGCTGCCTAGTACCTGGACACGTCCTGGATAGCCGAAGTTCTCCCATGAATACCCACGTATGAGGCGACGTGGATGCCTTCTACCGAAGAACTTAGGCACTGATAGTATGTGCATGTTTCAGATCTGCCGCCGGCGTACGACAGCAACCGACCGCTGCTGCCCGCCGCCGCCGGCGCAGCGGGCATCCTGTAACAGTGCCGCGTGTGCCACCTACTGCACGCCGTGCAGACAGCGCGCCGCGGCCGGTGGTGTGCGCTGTCCACCGACCAGTAGCCTTAAACTTTATATTTTTGTACAAATAGACTTAGACTCATTTAGTCTTCATTTTTATTTGTCATCGTTTTATCTTTATTTTTGTACCCTGATTGTACCCAATACTGCGGGATATTGAACCTCCTTGTGTTTAACTTCAATAAATTATATTTTTTTGGGTTTGAAAATGGTTGTTTTTTTTCTACAAATACATAACGTCTCGTCGTGGCGAGTGAGTGAGTGCGACACAGAATGAACTCTTGTTTGTGAGTCCGATAAGTAAGAAGTGCCTATGATACTGAATATTATATTAATACCTCGCCTATGCGCTATCTATAACCGACATCGTAGTAACTATTTATTAATCTGTGCCGACATCCACCCGGGTGGTGGCGCGGTTGGAGGCGCGGCTCCACCCGGGTGGTGGGTGGATGTCGGTTTTCGCGACTGGTTGGTTATATCTCCGATTCTATTTAACCAATTGCAATTACAAACCCTTTTGAGCGAAGTACCTAAATTTCACGATGCCTATGAAGCAAATTGCCTAAAATGCCCTACTTAACATAGTTTTTTTTTAATTATTTCAAATGCACGGATGAAATTTTCAAAAAGGATACCTACCTATCTGAGGACAAATGTTAACCTTGGTCTAGTCTAGTTAGTCATGCACCACGCGACCCATTGGGAAGCCGGCAGGAATCGAGTTATAGGGACGCCTCGCCACTGACAGACAACCACTTTACAATTTATTATATAATAGTATAGATAGACAGACTGCATAGATTAGTGCTCTTTCAAAATTAATAATTAGAAGTTGAGTCCAAGTGAAGTGACCCACATCGTGCGTCCTAGTTGCCTACTGCCTGCACGCCTACACCTAGGGCACCTAGGGCCTGCCTACGCCTTGTTTATATTTAACGAACAATAAACGGTATTATATCACGACGTCGCACAGTGGTTCGAAATTTGAGCTCCATTGACATAGAAACTTAAAGTGAGGAAATTAAAAAAAAAAAATTGTAATGGCTCTGGCATACCTCGCTATATGTCATATTAACGTATGAATGGTATAAGTAGCCCCACGCGTGAGAAAAAAAAGTTTTGTGTTTTTTTTGTATGGGAGAAAACACTTAAAGTGCTTTTTCTTTCAACTGAATGGAACTGAAGGGCTAGTGCTCACACCAGCTATTGTACCACACACGGCGATCAAGATGACATCAAATTCACGCACCTTTACGCACCACTCCGCACGTAGTAAAATTTTGAAATATTGAATTTTCGATATGTGATTTTTCAAATCTTTGACGTAGTTAAATGTAGTTGCCGGTCCATTTACTTATAATGTCATTAGTTTTTAGCCTATTAGTGAGTTTTAGGATGACAATAATTAAAAATAATATTGATTATACGCATAAGTTTTTTACAAAATTGCATTCCGAGAGCTAAGTAGCTCATTTGTTAATCACCGTGATTATGGTTGTTTATGATTAAATATGATTGACGTGAGATTAACCGATTAGGCTTTGGCATACCTCGCTATATGCCATATTAACGTATGAATGGTATAAGTAGCTCCACGCGCGAGAAAAAAAAGTTTTGTGTTTTTTTTTGTATGGGAGAAAACACTTAAAGTGCTTTTTCTTTCAACTGAATGGAACTGAAGGGCTGGTGCTCACACCAGCTATTGTACCACACACGGCGATCAAGATGACATCAAATTCACGCACCTTTACGCACCACTCCGCACGTAGTAAAATTTTGAAATATTGAATTTTTGATATGTGATTTTTCAAATCTTTGACGTAGTTAAATGTAGTTGCCGGTCCATTTACTTATAATGTCATTAGTTTTTAACCTATTAGTGACTTTTAGGATGACAATAATTAAAAATAATATTGATTATACGCATAAGTTTTTTACAAAATTGCATTCCGAGAGCTAAGTAGCTCATTTGTTAATCACCGTGATTATGGTTGTTTATGATTAAATATGATTGACGTGACATTAACCGATTAGGCTCTGGCATACCTCGCTATATGTCATATTAACGTATGAATGGTATAAGTAGCCCCACGCGTGAGAAAAAAAAGGTTTGTGTTTTTTTTTTGTATGGGAGAAAACACTGAAAGTGCTTTTTCTTTCAACTGAATGGAACTGAAGGGCTAGTGCTCACACCAGCTATTGTACCACACACGGCAATCAAGATGACATCAAATTCACGCACCTTTACGCGCCACTCCGCACGTAGTAAAATTTTGAAATGTTAAATTATTGATATGTGATTTTTAAAATCTTTGACGTAGTTAAATGTAGTTGCCAATCCAATTACTTATAATGTCAATAGTTTTTAGCCTATTAGTGACTTTTATGATGACAATAATTAAAAATAATATTGATTATACGCATAAGTTTTTTACAAAATTGCATTCCGAGAGCTAAGTAGCTCATTTGTTAATCACCGTGATTATGGTTGTTTATGATTAAATATTATTGACATGAGATTAACCAATTAGGCTCTAGCGGAGCCAAATAGGTCCTACTCACTACATATCGAAAATTCAATATTTCAAAATTTTACTACGTGCGGAGTGGTGCGTAAAGGTGCGTGAATTTGATGTCATCTTGATCGCCGTGTGTGGTACAATAGCTGGTGTGAGCACTAGCCCTTCAGTTCCATTCAGTTGAAAGAAAAAGCACTTTAAGTGTTTTCTCCCATACAAAACAAAACACAAAACTTTTTTTTCTCTCGCTTGGGGCTACTTATACCATTCATACGTTAATATGACATAAAGCGAGATATGCTAGAGCCTAATTGGTTAATCTCACGTCAATCATATTTAATCATAAACAACCATAATCCCGGTGATTAACAAATGAGCTACTTAGCTCTCGGAATGCAATTTTGTAAAAAATTTATGCGTATAATCAATATTATTTTTAATTATTGTCATCCTAAAAGTCACTAATAGGCTTTAAACTAATGACATTATAAGTAAATGGACCGACAACTACATTTAACTACGTCAAAGATTTGAAAAATCACATATCGAAAATTCAATATTTCAAAATTTTACTACGTGCGGAGTGGTGCGTAAAGGTGCGTGAATTTGATGTCATCTTGATCGCCGTGTGTGGTACAATAGCTGGTGTGAGCACTAGCCCTTCAGTTCCATTCAGTTGAAAGAAAAAGCACTTTAAGTGTTTTCTCCCTACAAAAAAAACACAAAACTTTTTTTTCTCACGCGTGGGGCTACTTATACCATTCATACGTTAATATGACATAAAGCGAGATATGCCAGAGCCTAATTGGTTAATCTCACGTCAATCATATTTAATCATAAGCAACCATAATCACGGTGATTAACAAATGAGCTACTTAGCTCTCGGAATGCAATTTTGTAAAAAACTTATGCGTATAATCAACATTATTTTTAATTATTGTCATCCTAAAAGTCACTAATAGGTTAAAAACTAATGACATTATAAGTAAATGGACCGGCAACTACATTTAACTACGTCAAAGATTTGAAAAATCACATATCGAAAATTCAATATTTCAAAATTTTACTACGTGCGGAGTGGTGCGTAAAGGTGCGTGAATTTGATGTCATCTTGATCGCCGTGTGTGGTACAATAGCTGGTGTGAGCACCAGCCCTTCAGTTCCATTCAGTTGAAAGAAAAAGCACTTTAAGTGTTTTCTCCCATACAAAAAAAACACAAAACTTTTTTTTCTCACGCGTGGAGCTACTTATACCTTTCATACGTTAATATGACATAAAGCGAGATATGCCAGAGCCATTACAATTTTTTTTTTTTAATTTCCTCACTTTAAGTTTCTATGTCAACGGAGCTCAAATTTCGAACCACTGTGCGTCGCGTCGCCGTCGCGAGCGTGTGCTCCAACAATGCGCATTTTTTGTCCACTCGGCGCGTTCCAGGAACTCCCCGCGCTCAGTTACTGAGAAGTGTCAGTCTCAGTGGGTCTCAGTTTACAATTTACGATGTTTGATAGTGCACACACACACTCGCACAGCGCTTGTGCTCGCTAAGGACTTGGCTTGCCACTTGCCACTTGATTATTATTTTATAACTTACGATTGTGGACAACTTATTGGATAGGTAATACTTACAGCCCAGCCACTTGACCGTTGGGAGTTTGGGAATAAGCCTGTTAACTTAATTCGGTTTTTATTTATTTATGTAGCTTCAATATAACTTCACCCCGCCTGATGGATACTAATGATGGGCCATTGCAGACATAAATAACGCTGCAAGCTGCAAAGGTGGCCAAATGACTGACAGCCTATTTATAAGTCGAGGATACCAACAGACAGCTATAACATTGAAGAGGTTCAAATGTTAATGGCCTTTATACATTGCTACTGTACCTGCCTATATGTCGCAGCCAACTAGCTTAATCAGCCGTTCAATTAACTGCCTGGCCTAGGCCGTTAACTAAACGGCGCTGTTCAATTAATGGCCTGAATGATATTCAGCCGTAACGTTTATTACAACATTTAACAAACTGCCTGACTATTGCTTACTTGCTTAGGCCTTAGGCTATTCGCACGTTAGGGCACCACCCCGAAATAAGACAAGGTTTATTGAGAAAGCTGCGCAATCCGACTTGGATATAATTTTTTATAGCCATGCAGAAACAAGTAATTTTGCCTGGCTGTTTCATTAAATGGCTAGGCAAGTAATTAAACGTCGTCGACCGTTTGATTAAATGGCTGAATATCATTCAGGCCGTTTATTGAACGGCGCCGTTCAGTTTAACAGCCTAGGCCTAGGCTGTTAACTGAACGGCTAGTTGGCTGCCACATATATTATGGTACACACTACACACGCCACGCACTGGGGCCTGGGGCACTGGTAATGCGCGCGAGCGTGCGAACAAGCGTCGATACAAATATTCGAGATTAGTCTTGGGTGTGGAAACAAATAAATTAAAGCTCTTGTGTATCAGTAGGTAGGTCGCTATTGGAGTGCCTGTGTGGGCCCTGTAGAAGGCTGCTCGAAGGCCATCGACGTGCTCATCTGCCTAGCGGAGGACACAGTGGAGAGCAGGCACGGGGCGGGCTTCAATACTTCCATTTTTTGAACCCTCATACTGCTCTTATATACTCGCATAAATCGTGTAGTTTTGAAAGTTGGTACTTACATTGGAAAATTTTCACCCAGGGCGAGGCGCCCACATGAGTAGACCAAAATTCGCCGAGGGTTGGAAACGAGCCGCCATCCACCGCCCCCGGGTGGCACTTGGTGAAAGTAAAGGTACCTAGTGAAACGATAATATACCTATCTCAAACTGAGTAGCTACTGGGTTGAAGAATTATCTTTTCTCCAAAAAGTATCCAATGGAACACGCTCCGATATCTCCGTTGTCAAGCTGAGTTGATTCTGTCACGACTATTTTACATTTAATAAAGTACCCCTCGTATTTAATAAAGTATTGATCCTACAGTAGATAATAATGTTTAGACATGATCTATTGGAAATTTAATGTAGATAAATAATATAATTGAGGATCAAACGAACTTACAATACCACCTGTACCTACGTGAAGTTCGATCATAACTACTGGAAGGGATTGGCTCGAAGATATTCACACATATGGTTTCACATGAGACTCGCCTTATCGCACTGTATTTAGGAGAATTTGGACCCTCAACAAAAAACTTAAGTAGGTACTTTAGAAGGCGCGCCGGCCGCGCCCTGGGTACTTCACGTCAATAAGTTTAGGATTGCAAAGCTGTTGGCTAGAGTAGTCTAAGAGCGAGAAGGATGCTAATTGCTAATTTGGATTGGCTCTCGATAATAACACTTGTCTTGTAGATTTTGAGAGTACCTAAGTCGAACCGCGAGAATACATGAATTATTTCTAAAGTAACATTTAACATCTAAAGTAACATTTAAGAATGAGAACATAACTATATTTCTGAAAATTAACATACTAGGTTCTTTATAGGTATGTACTTAATACAATTCAGAATTCTCTACAAGTGAGTTAAATAATAAAATTAATGTATAGTATTACATGTTTAATATGTTGTTTGTAACATCTGCAATATTATACGAGTCAATTATAAATATTTCTATGGTAATATTTAGTAAATATTGCACAAATTGAACATTACGACCAGTAGTTACATGAATGGAACTGTCGCAACTTTACAATCCTCAACCTCCTGTTGTAGGTATATAGATTGTATTGCTCTTTACTGTACCTTGTACCAATTTGATGAGTCAATAGTCAATAGTTCAACACCACTGCTTGCCAACGTAATCTTTATCCTTCATGTCTGCGAAGACACCGAGATCATTTTTACTTGCACTTGTAGGTATGTAACTTTTTTAGTGTTGTCAAGATACGTCAGTATAGCTACGGCACATGGGAATATCTGACTGACTGAAGCTACATAATAATAATTATAGTCAATAAAAAAAATTATTGATAAATCTGAAGCTTTAGTCAATAAAAAAGTCAGATAAATAGTGTTGGTGTGAATAAAATGATTAATCTCGTTCTCTTTAAAGAATTAATGTTAATGTCTATAATTATGTAAGGAACAGACATGGTTTAGGGCGGCATGACCATGACTATGCAACGTTTCTAAAGACCCTCACACATTTGTTAGTCAGGCGAGTGGCTCGAAGCGCTGCACGCTGCACGCTGGCACAGAACAGATAGTAGTACGCTGGTTAGACCATGGACCATGGCCTAATAACAAGCGCTGCTAAGAACATCATTACTAATGCGTTTATCGCATCTAGGGTGTATCAGTCTGATCATTATCCTGTTTTGTTTGACTGTAATATATTATGACAGCACTGCAGTGTACAGTGTACAGCGTGTGGCTAGCAGCCCCGGACAGTGCGCGCTGACGAGGGTGGTGCTGGTGCGAAATAATACATTGAAGCTGTGTAGTATGGCGTTACGCACTTTAATATATTTTGTATGAAAATTAGACTAACTTGACATTGTATCATATCATAACAAAATTCTCCTTAACGTTAATGAAATAAAGCTTACATTTGTATTTGGTGGAAATACAGTATTCGTTTACATCTACGGCGTAAATAAAAGTACGAGTTATCATTTCAAATATGGAAGATAACAATTGTTTACATTTATCACATTGTATACTTACGACTAACTTGGCGCGCGTCGCGTCACGCGCGAGCCGCGCAGGCACCAGGCACCAGTGGCTGCACCGTAGCGTTGTTGAACCGATTGTTCGACAACGCTATGGTGTAGCCAAGTACAAGTTCACCTTGGTGTACAACAAATGTTACTTCTACACATTCGCCGCCAGGTGGCGCTGAGCGCTGGCGCTATCATACGGCTCACAGGCGACTACAACACGCGCCCTACAGTAACACAATACATATTAGGTAACACATACATACAACATGCTATGCCTACGGGCGGCGCCGGCGGCAGTACAGAGCACAGACTGGCAGCTATACAAAATCACTATTGATCGTATCAGTTTGAGAGAATCACATCAAAAGAGAAATATCTATTAATTAGTTGAGGTACATATCCCTTAGATATTTAATATAAAAAGAATATTTACATTTCAACTCTACGTGGGCAGTTAGTGTAGATATTCTATACTACTCGTATGTAAAGCGGGAAAAAGGTTTGCATTTAACATATTTTATGCTTTGTCTAAACATACACGGGAGGATTTCATCAATATGGGAACCGAGTTCAAGTCGAACTAACCTGCGTTATCGATCATTATTCCGTTTATACCCACTGATAGTACATTTTGGCATAAATCACAGTACCCTTGTATACACACTTGAGCGGCCGATCAGTCGAACGGCGCGGGTACACGATCCCGGCTACACAACGGATGCCCTATCCTTTTGTCCCTAACTACTCTTACAGGGAATAATTACTACCCACTGCCGCAGTTTCCGCTATTTTCAAGGGTTACTGTAATCGATTACATACATATATTATAATAAGTAGCTTCGCCAACATTGACTCGCCTCCACAGATCATTCGCTCATTCGACAATTAGCAGTACAAAATGTCACATCTAAGCATACACTATAGTAATATAAGTAAAGTACAATTACATGGTGTTTGTATGAATTATTCGACCCTCGATTTTGGATCGATGGATGAGTCGACTGAAGTGAGAACTACATCAGGTACGTCGGTACTGCGCTGCATGTATGAGCTCACGCGTCATGTCATGTCCGACACGAGCCATTGAAGTGGCAGTGGAGCGGTGGAGCGGTGGAGCGGTGTGTGACAACCAGCAGCTCTAATGTTTGAGTGACTCAACTACCGCGTTGTCGAATGATAATATAATCGGTTCACTCAACCGGATCGCGTTCAGCGATCGTATTCAACCATGTTAAAGTTAAAGTTTACAATTTCATATTCTCTATGCACCGAAATGATTGTAACTACGATGGCACGATCGCCATACCATCACATTTGTACAAAACAGTTCAAATTAAATATATATAAATTTTATCATGAATAGAATGATTAATTATTCGTTATTAAATTAATGTTATTCATGTATTTCGATTTATTTAACTTCACATTTCTTATTGACAACCAACCTCCTTGAGCACATCAGGTTCACATTTTAATAATATTTAAATCCATGGCGTAGTGACGTGTACGGGTGTACCGGTGTACCGGTGTACACGTATTCCCAACCTAACGTAGTTCTCTCCTCGCACATACTTTGAGACATGTCTTGACTCTCATTTACTTCCCAAGATAGTTGAATCAAAGGATTCTCGTGGCTTAACGAGCTCTTGTCCTGACGTCACGGTGTCTGTCATAGGGCGCGCACACTCAATAGACAATGCTATCCAGTATCGTGATCCAACAACACAGGCACAGCTGCCAGGATCGACTGTGCATACCTACGTGTCCTTAGAGATATAACAAGTGCATGTCATTTATTTATCAATGAACATTTAGAAACAGCCCTTCAACACGAACTATGGACTATTGCGCTTCAATACAAACTAGTGCACTAGTGTCAGGGTGCGTGTAACACTGGCGCGCTGGCACAAAGGCCTGGTCGGGGGAATGGACTCAACCCACAGTCGACGAGTGTGGCGCGTACCTTTGTGTACTGATCACTAATATTGATGATGACTTGCAATGGGCGCGACAGTAACGTTAGGACAAGATCACAAGAGCGCACTCCGACGCGCCATGGCGGGTGACACGAGGCGCACCCACCACCCACCACGCGTCCGTCATAAACCCTGTTAAATAATTCGGAATCAAATTGGTACTACATATATAAAAAAATTCTTAAAAAAAATAATCTCTTTCAAGTAAACTTACAAGTAATACAAAAGCAAAGGGTTGGCAGATAGAAAATGAATTAAGTTCCAAAAAGGCGGTTTACAAATTTTTCTAAATTATTTTACGTAAAATTGAGCTAGGTATATATAGTAAAAAGTGTGTACAATAAAACATCCCGATCTGGCAACCCTGAATGACGTCATACATTTGACATAATCTACGTGGTCCTTCGGTCCAATGACAACATTTACTTAATAATCAGCACATCGATCAGTTACTACATAAATAACTGACTAGTCGATACTCCGTACTCGTACGGGACGAGTAGGTACCGTACTTCCGTATCGTGGCACAAAAGGCACGTACTTGCAGCAGATACGTGAGAAGCAGATAGTAGATAGTACGTACTCGTGGCGACGCGGACGCCTCAATATACTAGACGCTATAACAAGTTTCTATTCTCATATAATAATATGTTTGGGTACTCGTAGCGGATGTCCTCAGCTGACAGACGGCACGAATGCCCAAGTCCACTGTCCACTGTCCACGTGTCGAGACAGCCGGTACGTTTCGAGTTGTATATTATGTTGCGTGCTCAAGTAGATGGTAGGTAAGTATGTCCTGTGTGGTCGTGGTCGCTAGTACGTGGTGGGGTGCGCAGGTCGGCCGGTGGTCGCCCGTCGCCTAGTGCGGCGCGTGCGGGTTGTAGGGCGGCTGCTTGTCGCTGTGCTGCATCACCTGGTCGTAGGACGGCGGGCACGCTGCAATGGGAAACACGTCGCGTTAGCGCTGGGAATTGTTACAGTAGGTACACTTCATGAGCAGATTTTCGACTTATAAGTATACAGGCGGGAGGATCGTAACGGGCAACTAATATGAGATACAGGACATGCAGAGATATCACAATACATGAATATAAGATCGCACGTTGTAGGTTGTGCTACTTTTGTTTCCAAAACTGAGCCCAAGTAAAGAAAACTATCGACCACGAGTCGTTCCTCCATCAGGAGTCAGGACACCTCGTGTGGTGCTGGCGCTGCGCTGCCCGTCGATGACTGGGCTCCGTTGTTTTAATTATTACTTACTTGTGACGAATTTCATGTTATTTTTATTGTTTTAGTGTAAAATTATCACACAACTAATATTTGCATGCCATGACTGGTAATGGTTCATGTAGTTATTTATTTTTTTACGACTAATTATAACTGTATTATGCGAATAAAATAAAAAAATAAAAAATAAATAAATATCGCTCTGGCGGGGCAGGCCACGGGCCATATCGGGTTCCCCTTTGTACAGTGTGTCCGGAACTTACCTATACGACCTACTATAAAAATAACAATAAATGATTTATTTTTCCTGTTTGTATCCACAATGTTATGGCAATATGTAATGCGATGATACTGTGAACGTTATTGGTCGCGTAACAGAGAGGCTCCTAACAAAATGAATGGATATTCTATGGAAGCAGACGGCAACCACACGTTTGTTACTTGGTGAAATAAGTAAACTATAGAGTCACTACATAACATACACAGCAAGAGACACACCACACCACACACACACACACACACACACACACACACACACACACACACACACACACACACACACACACACACACACACACACACACACACACACACACACACACACACACACACACACACACACACACACACACACACACACACACACACACACACACACACACACACACACACACACAGTGCTACTTAAAGAATCAAAGAATCAATTTCGTTTATTCAATTTAGGCACATATAGAGCACATATGAACGTCAAAATATTACAATTGTGTCAAGAAGTATGTGAACAAAAAATAAAATATTAAATAAATTAAAGTAAACCATTTGAAAATGATTCTTTCGCTGGTTCGGTAGTTGGTTCTACTGAGAAGATACCAGCAAGAAACTCAGAGAACTCAATTATCCTTTTTATTTATTTATTTATTTTTTAATACGGGTTTTATACAATTTACAATGTGCGGGCAAGAAAGTGATTAGGTTGACCATGCATTTTTATCATTAAGATATTCTTCTACTTTATAATAAGCTTTTTCCATTAGACTTGAGTTCATTATGAAGTAAAATAAATTTAAAAAAAAAAAAAAAAAAAAAAACCAAATCCTGACGAATTTTATTGAATATTTTTATACTGTTGCCTACAAATGAATTACCAACCTTATGAAGCCTGAGTATTGGCACTGCTAGTTTATCTTTATTTCTCGTATTATAATCATGTGTGTCCGAGTTTTTTTATTAAAAGATTTAAGTTCTTCCGTATGTATAAAATATTATCGTAAATATATTGACAAGCAACCGTTAATATATTAATTTCTTTAAATGTTTCTCTCAGCGAGTCACGGGGTCTGAGGCCGTAGATTGCTCGTATCGCGCGTTTCTGTAATATGAAAACAGTCTCAATATCGGCAGCTGAGCCCCACAGCAGCAGACCATATGACATAACGCTATGAAAGTAGCTAAAATAAACTAATCGTGCCGTTTCCTCATCAGTTAGTGACCTTATCTTTCTAACCGCATAGGCAGCTGAGCTAAGTTTTCCTGCCAAGGCTGTGATATGAGAACCCCATTGCAGTTTACTATCTAGAGTTATTCTCAGAAAAACTGTGGTATTAACTACTTGAATTGATTCATTGTTCATTACAATATGAGTCTCTATCTATCTATCTGTCTTACATTGGGCATAGTAAACTTTACACATTTTGTTTTTTTTTGCATTGAGCAACAAGTTGTTACTTGTGAATGCAATATTGCAATGCAATATTTCGGAAAGGGTATTATTCACATCGTCAAGTACTACTTTTTGTCTATCAGTTTTAAAAATTAATGATGTGTCATCTGCAAATAATACTATTTCACAAAGATTTTTAGTAAAGCAGGGAGTATCCGAGAATCAACTTGCCTTTTGGACGCCTCCTTTAACATTAAGTACATCAAAACTCATTAATTCTTTTGAAAAAAGTGGTATATTGAAAAACTATTTTGTGAATGTTGCTTTTCACACTTGAATGTCGGACTTGAAGGACGCAGCTGCGCCCAAAATGTCAACCTCAGCTCAATATGAAGGGAGTTCAAAATCAATGATAAGATGATGTGTAGGTACACCACAATAATTACAGGAAGACCACGAGTCGTGTACGCTCCCTTCACAGTTCACTAGCTCAATGGGAAGGGAATTCAATACCAATGAGAAGACGTGTAGACCACAAATTACAAGAAGACCACACGAATTGCATCGCACGGCTGACATTGACCTGCAGGCACATGCTGTAACAAACATCTCGAATGATCGAAGTGAGCTCGATAGTTGAATCCGCGGTGATTGGTCAATTTCGCGAAATTGACAAATCACCGCGGATTCAGCTATCGAGCTCACTTCGATCATTCGAGATGCAAGTTACAGCATGTGCCTACTGACCTTGGCCGACATCGTTATTTCTTTTTTGACTGACCAAGTGACTATACACAAAAAAGCAAAGAAATCTACTTAAACGTGCAATTTCTGACATTATTTATATTAGTCATCTGTATTTGACATGTTAAAAGTCATGCTGAAGCTGTCTACGTGGACGTAACATCCAGAATAGCAGCCACTTTGTCAAAATCACAAACTACAAAACGAAACAAGTGTACGGTAAGGGCTACCGGTCTACGAAAGGCGCAGAAACTAGGAGGACTACACGAGCAAGCGGCAGAGGGAGCGGCTACTGTACTGCAGGCATGCGTACGTCACCCACCTTGCGGCAGCCAGCCCGGCGGCGCGATCCCATAGAACGCTTGGCAACCAAACAACACGTTAGGTACATAGGCATATCATCGACATCGACCCGCTGGTCTGTAGCGGCTAGCGGCCCGGCACCAAACTGCTCGATATTGTACGGAGCAGAGCAGCTCGAGCTGTCCTTGAGGACTCCTTACTGAGCACGGGGCGCGACCGCACAGCGCACCAGCACTGATTACATACTACATACATACTATCCATGGCGGGTGCACAAGATGCCGTCCGTAGTTGATCAGTCCTTTTATTGATTATTCAAGAAGTTTGCCGTGACTCGGGACGCATGTATTAGAATTATTTTGATCACAGCTGAATAGTTGTGTTAGAAGTGGCTTTTATGAAACCTGTGGTGTTCAACGACCTTCTAATTGGTCATTATATTACGTCACAGTCGCACAGTAGCTACAATACCACATAATGGCCTTTCCCATTCACCGTTTTGACGTCAGTGATTCAGAGTATTAATGAGCTTTGTCACCAGGCATTGGAACACCATACATGGGACATAGCTACCTATGAAACATCTTGCGAATTGCGACAAATCTGCATTATCTATCCTATTCCTTGTCGGTGTTAGAAACAAAATGTCTGCACATACCTAATTAATATTCTTATAGTGACCTTTACCTTATCAATTGTAAAGTAAATATGAAAATTTGGGTGTCCTTTAGGAAACGTCACGCAAATATGTACTACAGATAATAATTATAGAATCACCTCGTCTGTTCAGTCTAATATTACAATGATAATACCGAATGTACGTACAGCGGCAGTGTCACCAACCGAACGAACACTGCCCCAGCGCAGTCACCCTAAGGGTGCTGGCCGAAGCATGGCCGCGGCCTGGAGCCAGTCGGAGGAACATCGACTATTAGCGACACAACACGGCCTGCCCGAGCTCCGCGACGCATCGCTCGATACCACAGCGGTTATCGTCTAACGCTCGTGTGCTATCATCATATCACTCATCATATCACACACATAAGTCACACAACTCGCCGATAGGTGGCACAGTGTGCGCCAGTGTTAAGGTTCCGCTGTCACCTGTGCTAAGATATTGTTTAAATGACAAAGCTAGTGCACGAGACAACATGGGACCGGGTAGGTCAGTCGAGGTAACTTGACCAATGACGTCGAACGAAGTTCTGATGTCTTTTTTTTTTTTTTTTTTATATAGGACACGTCAATTTGACTTCGCCTCGCCTGATGGTAAGCTGAAGGCAAAGTCTCTGAAAAGAGGGCCACCATTACAACACGTACCATGTTACAATGGTGGCACTCAGCTTGACGGCCTCATCAGATGCTTTTTCACGCCCCGCTTAAAGGACCCGGGACTATAGGAGGAAGGAAACACGTGAGCTGGCAAGGAATTCCAAGTCTTAATAGTGCGGCAGAGGAAGGAGTCGCCGAATCGCTTGGTTCTTGATGGAATATTCTGCACCGTATGCGGGTGGCATCTAAGTCCTGCACGTGTTGTCCTATATAGGAAAGGAGAGGGTGGGATTACTTGGAAGAGCTCATCAGAACATTCACCATGGTAGAGACGGTAAAAAACCGCCAAAGATGCCACATCTCTACGCAACTGCAAAGGCTCGAGGGTGTTAGTGACCTCAGGATTCCCAATAATGCGGACCGCACGTCGCTGCAACCTGTCGAGCGCATCTAGTAAGTACTTTGCGGAGCCATCCCAGAGATGCGAGCAGTATTCCACGCAAGAGCGAATTTGTGTCTTGTAGAGAAGACACCGCTGCTCCGGCGTGAAAAAACGTCTCACTTTGTTCAGGACTCCGAGTTTACGTGAGGCTGTTTTGATGATACTCTCGATGTAGTTTTTGTTGTTCAGTTTGCAGCGAACATCCATACCCAGGATATTGAGATTGTCCTGTAGTGGCAGTGGCGTGCTCTGAAGAGTTGGAAGGGGAAGGAAAGAAGATACCTTTGCTGTAAACGCGCATGCCTGCGTCTTCTTGGCATTGAACTCAACCAGGTTTTCAGAGCCCCATTGTGAAACGAGGCTCAGGATCAGGTCAAGTTCACTGACGAGAAGCTGCCTCCTTTCCGCGATATCGCTTATATTGCTTGGCCGCAGGATGTCCGTGATAACTCCCGTGTAAGGTGCTATCGTCTGCATAGCAATGAATGCTGCCAGTGGACAGCATGTCGTTGATATGCAGAAGAAAGAGAGTGGGTGATAAGACGGACCCCTGCGGCACGCCAGGATTTACCTGCAGGAACTCCGAAGTTCGACCATCACAGAGGATGCGAATACGGCGCCCCTGCAGGAAGCTAGCCACCCAGTCGCACAGTCCGGAAGGCAGACCAAAGGCTGGTAACTTGGAAAGAAGCGACTTGTGCCAGACTCTATCGAAAGCTTTGGCGATGTCAAGACTAATTGCCAGTGACTCGCCATGCTTGTCCATAGCCTCACCCCAAAGATGGGTAATGTACGCCAGAAGATCACCCGTTGACCGCTTCGGTCTGAATCCATATTGCCGGTCATTGATTAAGGAATGATCCTCTAGGTGACGCATGAGCTATTTGTTAATTATGTGCTCTAGCACATTGCACAGCACTGAGGTGACGGCTATGGGCCGATAGTTGCCTGGGTCCGAGCGATCCCCCTTCTTGGGGATCGGCTGCACATTCGCCTCCTTCCAAGCCGATGGCACTGTACCCGAGATGTATGACATCCGGTACAACCGCGTCAGCACTGGAGACAACTCCGCTGCACATTTTTGAAGAACCACCGCTGGAATACCGTCCGGTCCGCTGGCTTTCCGGACATCGAGTGACTGCAGCACAGCACGGACATCGCGCTGCCTGATACGGATCTCAGGCATTGCGTGGTCACAGGTGGGCATTGTCAGTGGCTGCTTACCGCAATCATCGATTCGGGAGTTGGCCGCAAAGAGATTGACCAGCAAATTTGCTTTCTCTTGCGGCTCATGGGCCAGGGATCCATCAGGGTTGCGCAACGGGGGCAGCGAAGGCTGGCAGAAGTTGGCTTGCACGGCTTTGGCCAGTCGCCAGTAGCCACGGCTGCCCGTGGGATGCGCCACTAGCTCTTGACCAAGCCGCGCTATGCGCTGGGCATCCGCCCTGACGTAAGCCCTCCTGCAGACCTTTGTGGCTTTATTGTACGCCGCCTTGAAGTGGCCCACGTTGGGATCGCGCGTGGCGCGCGCCCTTACCCAGGCGCGGTACGCAGACTGTTTTTGATCAACAGCCTCCGCGCACTCGCGGCCGAACCAAGGGCGCGCTCCGCGGTCACCGGTGACATCAGTGTATGGTATATAGTATTCCATACCTAGACTGATCTCACCGGCGACAGCAGTAGCACTATCCGAGGGGTTCTTACTTTCAAAGCAGCGTGCAACCCACGGGATGGACGCATAATACTCACGCATCCCATCCCAGTCCGCTGACGAGTAGTGCCAGAGACGCCGCTTCCCCTGCTCGGGTCGTGGGGGCGCTATGATTGGCACCTTGGAACAGACCAGGCAATGGTCGGAGTTGCCTAAGGCGGCACGCACCGAAACATTGTACTGGTCTGGGTGACTCGTCAGCAGAAGGTCCAGAAGAGAGTGTGCTAGGCCCGACCTTCTTGGTATCCTAGTGACCTCGTGTACCAATTGTGTCAGGCCATGCGCCAGAGCGAATGCGTGAGCGGCTCTTCCCGCATGGTCAGTTTTGGCGGAGCCCAACCAGATCTCGTGGTGGGCGTTAAAATCCCCCAAAAATACCAGTTCTGCGTTCGGAAACCGCTCCAGCGCATCATCTGCTGCCTGACTCAGATATTCAAAGAGTCGAGTTGTCTCGGTATCTCCTGTATGGGAACGGTAGAGGCACACATAGATTTGACTCGTAGAGCCATGGTCTACGTGTACCCATAGGGTGGAAAAGGATGGGTCCTCTAGGCAGCGCAGACGGCGACAACAAACATCCGCCCTAACAAACACGCACACCCCGGCCTTTGCATGGAAATTTTCCTCAATAACATAGCCGAGGTAAAGTAAGTACGACGTGTCGTCGGGGCGGCGTATTTGCGTCTCCGTCAGAAAAAGCATGGCTGGTTTCGCCGTCTCGAGGTGTTGGTGGACGGCGTTGAGGTTTGCATGGAGCCCACAGATGTTAGTGGACTCCACCTCAAAAAGCGAGCTTGCGGGAGGGAATAGCGCCGCTGTGCATCCATGTTTTTTATTTTGCGCTGCCATGATGTAAAGGAAAGGAGAGGGCGTGAAAAAGAGGTGATTGTCGTCGCAGCACCGCATGACAAAGCGCGCATATTGGTTTCGTCTATTAATGTGAGGCATGGCGAGAGCCGACACGCCGAACGGAAGGGCCCCCGTACCCCCCCGAATATGGTCGCCGGGCTCCCGCATCCGGTCACCAACCGGCACGACGAGCCATATCGGGATTATGCGCGGCCTGGTGAGGCAGCCTCCCGGGGTGGTTAGCCCCAGTTGGGCCCCTGTACTATGCCGCGGGCGGCCAGCGGCACCACCGTTTCTACGGGTCTCCCTGCCCGGCGTGTCGCCCCGCGCCATCCCCACTAGACTCCGCCAAGACCCACTGGTCCCACTAGTGCTGCGACCACGATCACCTCTGCCCGGCTATGCACCTGCTGAACCCTGAACGCAATCCAACCGAAATTGGATTACTATTTAAGGGCTTTTCGCAAAGTGCACGGTGGTACCTACCCGGTCGGAGTTAGTGACAATTTTGTGTCATCAAATTCCTACCACCAGTAGGTCTTGAAGGAAGGCAGGCGTATGAGAGTTTCAAGCCCGACGACGGGTCGTGCAGGTGCACGTGCACCCACTAGCAGGCAGGGTACGCCCGTGCACCTCCACCGACACGCAACGAACGTCCTCTGTAGGGGCTCATATAATATTATGTAGGTACACAAATTGCTCATTACAAGTAGGTACCTATTACAATTGTTAATTATTACAATTTAATTGTGGATGAATCCTTCCTGTTATTCATATGAAAATGTTAAATAAGTGCAAATATGTGCACAGTACTACGAGTAACTCACTATCGGTGTTTGAACAGCGCTATATCCGCAGCCGCTGCGGCTTGTCGACGTTACATTTATATCATTTAGCTAATTTTAATGAACGTGTAAACGAAGCATCATCAACTTTCAATTTTTTTTCCGCTATTCCACTGGTCCTGATACTGGTGCGTCTGAAGGTCGCCAGTAGGTGCTAGTGTAAGGACCGTCTTTGTAGGGTACAGGTGAGGGTACTGGACTCATATAATAAAATTGGATTACTCCGGGAGTGCCGACAGAAGTAAAAACAGACTGTAAGACTAACTGGACTGTAACTTGAAAAAACGGGTCTAAAAAGCTTTCACTTCAAAATAAATATTGTCCGTGATGCTGATCAATCCGGATGACTCAAAATTCGAACGGAAAACCCAATAATTATAAAAAGAGGTTTTGTGGAGTTGGTTTTCCTTTATAAATACGTATTAGTCATATTCTATCAATATACTTTTATATTAGAGAAAGAACACCGGTCCAGCGGCTGTGAAGTGAGTCACACATATTTAGTATTTTTAGTCTAGTCATAGTACCTACCCACACCTACCTAATAATTGCCACTCGGATTAAATATACTATTACGGCTGAGCAAGCATCCACGACAAATCGCTCACATACATCATCATAGCATGTATGAATGAATGTAGGTGAGGTAAGTAGGTGCAGTGCCTAGTTGTTGGCCGGCGGCCGGCGGGCAGTGGCCGGGTGGCCCACACTCCCACAAGCCACAAGTTTACAGCTATCGACTCGATGACAAACAGCATGAGCGTTGAGATGGAATTCTTATGAGTTATGTTATGAGTTATGACGTATCGATGCGCGTTAGGTAAACACGTACGGAAACCCAAGAAACGCGGCGCGGACGTGTGCGCTACGCTCGTTATATGTATGTAGTGTACGACAGTACTAAGGTGGGAGGATGCCCAGCGAGGTTTATTGACCACTTCGCGATTATTACAATATATTAAAACTACATAAGCGTTTGAATATGCGGAACTACATTTTAGATTAACTCTTTGTCTTCACCAGTATCATTGACATTGGATATTTGCATATAGTTTCGTCACAATCACAACCGTGCTGGAATAAATAAACGTTTGGGTACTTTTGTTAATTCTGAAGCCGATCGCTTCTATACATGTAACTCGCTCGGTAGTCTCGGTCTCGGTAACTTGTCTTCTCGCCAGGAATCCGGCGGCGAGCCTCTAAAGAGGAGACATTGTATGAACTGAATAGTGGTGGTGTGACGTCACCAATCACTAAATATACACACGGTATTTTCTAATCTATTAGAAAAATTGCCACTATCCCCAAGCTGCCCCAAAGTTGCCGCTACCAGTCAGCTGTGGACCGTCTCCGGGGATCCATTATGCCAGTTGTACCGCGGATCATTTGACCGACTATGGGGCATAAACTTCACGAATGCACGTGTGTGGAACTGTGGACATCCCAATTATGTACAATGAGATCACAAAAAGATTTGTATATTACCTACTGCTCTAAAAAGAGCAGTAGAAATAAGGAAGTTCAACAACAGGAACGAGATAAGTCCACGCAGGCGGGCAATCATATATGCCATAAAATTGAAATAAAACAATATTCCGAATTTTCGATCGTTATGATTACGGACGTTCAAACGTGTTTATGGATAAAGATTTTCGGACAATTTGTGGAGAGGAAAGGGAGCAGCCTTCTGCGGACTACCCGCCTACGTCCTGGCGTATCACTTGGACGCAGGGCGATGTTCAGGTGCTAATGTGCGTACTGGACGTGATCATACTCATGAACAGCCCGTGAATCGCTTTCTCAATTACAGAGGTTTGTGTCAGCTTTAGAAGATTGCCAGTTTAGCTTGATGCTACCCGCATTCTGTCCCTTTTTAGAATCATTATTTCTCTCCTTTTGTGCAACTGTGCACTGAGTCGACAGTAGCCGAGGCCCGAGAGACACGAGTCTTCTGCGCAGTGGCTCATACTCGTAGTAGTTGCTATGTTGTAGAACATCATTTGTAGCGCCATTTTATGAAGTTCCACGACTGCCTGCTTCCTCCGATAATACTCGCACGGATACATACCTACTACAAGTACACAGTACAGTACCTACGTGGCGCGGTGATAACCTAACGGGACAGCGAGGATCGCGTGCGTCATGCCGTGGGCCGTGGGTGGCCGGTGGCGGCTAGTCGACTGACTAGGTGACCTTGATGTACGATCGAATTATAGGGATCTAACGTTACTGCACAATTCCAACGTCGTCGCTATAACCTTGGGCACTTTAAAACCGAACGAATAAACAACAATATCAATGTATTGACTTCCAAGGCGTAAAGTCCAGCAGAACCCCGGGCGACGGAAGTATTATACAGGGCCTCACTCCTGTAGCTCTGGATGTAGAAAATGTATTTAGGAGAGTGGCTGCCACTCATGGCTCATAATATTGTTTTGACTTTTCGGCCTATAATTTTTTTCGAGACAGTAGATATTGTATGGCTTACAATCAGGCGAAACCTTTACAGACAAAGAAAATTTTGACAATAAGGCTTTCAAACGGGGCGGACCGTTTCGTATTCGGCAAGTTAAGTCTGACAGACCACCCAGAGGCTTGTCAAGTCCATCGAAGACAGTTGCGCGTTGCTGCCTGGAACGCAGTCGAAAAGATGAAGAGGAGAACGAGAAAAAGCGAAGTGAGGATAGAAATAGAACTGTCGTGAACCACACGGCTATACTGTTATTGAAGCTTGGTGTTCATTGAGAGGATGAGCTCGCCAAGTGTGGGCGCTAGGCGATCTGGGCAGCTCATAGCAGCACGTACATACAAGTGTACAACGTGAAGTGGGAAGATTACAGAGATGACGGTCCGTCGAACAAGCGCCAGATATGGAAACTAATGAATCATGATACATTACATAATTATGTATTATCGTTCCTGGCCAACTCTGTGGAGCAGCGTTAACCGACGACCGACGTGAGGTTCGATTCCCAGGCCAGGCAAAATATTTTGTATTTTGAGTATTTTGTTATAAACCTCTCAGTAGTAGTATTCAGGTAATACGGAGTCAGGACCAAGTTGACTAGCTGAACGCAATCCATCGATTTGGAGAACGCTACGACACGGACTGTGATGTCTAGCGCACACGTTCACCAATCAGAACATGGCATTTGTCGTCAGTTCGTCACCATCATGTCATCCACTTCAAATTTAAATTCGCTATAAAGAATAGTCTAGCCATTTGTTAGTTTAACTTGGAAAGAAGTTTTCCGGGAGTTTTGAAAACTGGTCATATATTACAGATTTTGACGTTTTCTTTCTGACGCTCGCACAAAAGTCACCACCCATAGTTTGAGCCGTTCTCAATTAGATTTTAGAGTTTTAGATACACACGTTTCAGAAACGTACTACTTTACTCAATTAGTCCTTAGATCAGTCGTTTATAGCGCAATCAGCATATTGGAATAGGTTGTAATCGAGTGGAGGGGGCGTTTTATTGATAGGCACACTAGCACCGAGCTCTTCGGGGATACACCGTAGGTACAGTACCTATGTATGTATGTAATGGGCCGATTAGGTGCTTATTGCGACATCAGTTGAATAAATGCGTGATAAAGAAAGCGAATGAATCATGTCACAGTGAATTATCTTTGTTAGGCAGCCATTATTTCGATTCGTCATGCTATTGCTCGCGTCGCACTCAGGCGGCCGCGTGACGTTGGATACACTCACGTACAGCACATATCGGAAGCGCGGACATCTTACTAACTTGCATGTTTGCGTGAGCTCTCAAACAATGCCAAAAGATATCATGACACCTACTTATTACTTGATAGGCGGTCGTCGTATCGTACGTAGATATTGTACAGTTTACATCCACGTTTTGCCAATTGCCGACTATTAGGTAGTTTGTGGTATTGCGATGCACTTGTAGTGTTACAATGCAGATTGTTTCCCTCGAGACCTCTCCAGTTATTCGTTTAGATGACACTCTCCGGACTGTGCCCGGCGAGGAGAATCGTACCTAATACTTCATTTGCTTGTATATTTTCCGCTAGGCGATGGACATAGGCTAACACAAACATGTGGTCACGTTAATCACTGCCATAAATAGACTCAACTTTTTCCCCGAGTGCGCCAGGCCCGCGGCGCTCATATTACCACACGATAAACGTAAAAAGTACCTACTATACAACCGATTTGAGTGGACAGTCCGTTCCTACCACTGTACTGTATCGTCGACATCACTGAGACCCGGCCCTCTGAGCTCCGAGTCCAGCGTTCCCCGTCCGGCTCTCCCTCCCCCACTTCGCACGGCCTGGGGCGTTGGCACTTGGCACGCATGTCACCCCTACGATGTCGAGGCAGTCGTGGGGCCCCGGCTGACAAATACTACAAACGACTGTTACACCACTCTTCGGAACTGATGTTCTGAATTTAAGATTACAAGTGGATCTAAGTTCGCATTTTGTTTGCACACTGTTTCTTACAACACGCGGATGTCCGCACTTCCACTTGTACAGTCGGTGTGGTGCCTCCGGAGAACAGGTTGTGTTTTAGTACCAGTCAATTATTTCATCTAAATACCCACTATAAATAGTACCTATCTACCTATATTAGCATCACGGTATAGGCAGAAGAATCAGTTTGTACATTTTAAACTGAGCAAATCGAATGCTCTTCGTGGTCTACTATAACACAGGTAGTTTTAAACATATTTTACCTCATGTACATTTGTATGTATAGTGTTACTGCATAGAAATGATCTAAGTATAGAAAATTGCCGCAATAGCTACCGAGGTACCACAGTCAGTATGTCAAACAGTAGGTAGGTACCTACTGTGATCAAAACGGATATTTAAATGGTAAACCTGCTTCTCACTGAAACGAGTTAGGTTGGGTAGGTAAGTATGTACCTTCCTCATGCCAGTACCTACTTAAAAAACTTCAAACGTGTGATAGTCACAGAGAATTGATGGTTTCGCATGTCCGCGGCGGCGTATGTATGTAGGTATGTTGTAGTTAGTTTGTAGATGCAACCTGGCGGTTAATTTACCTGAACGTGTCTATTTGATTATACAATGTAGTTACACCGACCTATTATAGTAATCATGTCGCGTCACACAATTAGGTACGTACTGATTACCACCAATCAAAAACGACACCCAACACAAACCTTACAGTGTACGATATTCGAATTGCTACTGCAAAACTTTACCTACATGAGGTGGAAATTAAATAGGTAGGAGGTAGATAGGTACACAAAACAGTTATTAGGTACAGGTACCCAGTTTTGTGGGAGTCGGTGAGGAATATGTTATGTGCTTAAATCGCAATAAGCGAAATCAAGCTCAGGCGGGACTCGAACCCGCGACCTTTCCCTTACATTTGTTTAGGTTAGCATACCAAATGCTTTAAAATTAATTAAATTGTAATGTGCTGCTACATACCGTTGACGTCGGGCGCGGTGGGCGCGTGCGCGTAGGGCGCGGCGTAGGGCGCGGGGTAGGGCGCGCCGCCGGGGTACGGCGCCCCGCCGGGGTAGGGCGCCGGCGTGGGGAAGGGCGCGTGCGCCCCGCCGGGGTAGGGCGCCGGGCCCGCCGGGTAGGGCGCCGGGCCCGCGGGGTAGGGCGCCGGGCGCTGCGGCGGGTACACCGTCACCGTCGTCGCCGTCACTGTGCACGCGCCAGGCGCCGAGCGGTTATCGTCACGTTCACGCAGTGAGACACTCGGCCTAGCACACCTCCAGTGTGCTAAGTCAAGTGTCTCAACAAATAGAACAGAACATTTTAACAAGAAATGAGGCACTCGTTTTTATTTATCAATTAAATATCATACATAATATATGTAGGCGATAAGAAGTAAGCTGATTAAGTACAGCTATAAAGATGAGACGCAGTAACCGGCGCGGCGAGGTGTTCCTACTGCTTAGTGCCTAGTGCCTACACCCAATAACAACGTTATCTTCACTTCACCCAAAAGTCTCAATATGATATAGGTACACAATCATTGATATAAATATTCACACACGCAATTACGAATAGGTAACCTAAACTTGGGTAGAAGATACCTACAATGTTGTGTACATTTTCTGACATACTAAACCCCTTCTTACAAACGCTGCCGCGTTATCACCAAAGAGTTTCTCATCTTTGATTATATAAAAGTTATCAAAGGCAAAAAGAAAGTCATAATAAATTCAATCATTTTCATTATGAGCACGGAAATGAACGCGGTCAGCGGTAATGCTACGTGTAAACAATATATGTGAACACAATCACAACCGAGAGAGGCGAGAGAACTTGAGAAGTATCTACTGTAGTAGTCTCACTACCACTGAAATTAGTAGATGCATACCTAGCACAATGTGTTTCTTTCTTGGTCAGCAATCAAACGAGTGTGTGGTGCAGGTGCTCGTGCTCGGATGTATTTCTCATTTCTCAAATTCCGTAGAAGTCCAATGCAAATAGGTTTTGAACACAAAGAAGTTAATAACAGTATGAGACCTGAAAACGTGAACAGCGCTTTGTCACCCGAAACATTCAGCGCGTTTATTGTTCCACCACCGGACGAGGCACGCACGGCGATGAAACCCATCTGCATTGGCCAGTGGCCTTGCTATAACAGTGTCTAATAGTGACACGCATAGACGGACGGTAGTGATCGGCTAACTTCGTGACAATGTACTAAGACTGCGCAAGCCACCAGCCATATAAAACTGATCACTGGCTCCAAGGGCCGCGCCATTGGATGATCAGAGCTTTTATAGATTTGTTGGTAGGCCAGCTCGTGCACATGCGCGAACCTTAGTTCACGAAGCTTGCCGGTAATAAAGCCCAGAGGGCGTCGGGACTCAGGTACTCACCGGGGTAGGCGCTCGCGTTGTACTGCTGCTGCGGGTAGGGCGCCGGCGCGGCGCTGTCCGCCGCGGGGGGCGCTGCTGCACACAAACACTCGCATTGCTTATTTGTCATCACAATTCATTACAGAACCATCTCCTTCCTCCCAGCGCTGTCCCTAAACATTAGTTTTTGGCGTATTGGCTATTACGGGGGTAACTAACAATCGTCAGACCCCAACTCTGAATGGAAGACCTGCCTTATCCGTTGCTTAGCAGCGGTACCGGTTGGCAGGAATGGCAATTGAGGTTGGCTCCGAAATTAATGGGCCTCGTGATTTCAAATGGTGCCCTATAGGCGGCAGTAGAGTCACAGAATGTATAGGTAGCCGGCGAATTATTGTTACTCTAGCGTCACAAGACACATCCGTCGGCTGATATTGGTAATGGCTGAGGTTGGATCCAGCATGGGAACTATCGTCAGGCAGCGCTGCTCCATCCACCTGACGGGGTGCTACACCTGCGAGTTCATTACGTGAACATACATATCTACGTCATTATCTGATACGAGCGGTACAATGTTGCTTGCCACGATAGCGATGTACACTTGAATCGATATCGATTTGATTATCGCCGCCTATTTAGTTTGTAGGTGTAAGCCAAATGATAGAAGAGGCACTTTCTGTCATTAACTGTAGAAGTACAATTAAACCATTGTGATGTAACCTCGGTTATATAGGAATTAGTATCGCCAAACCATAAATATATACAACCAATCACGCCACACGCCACACGGAACGGTAAATAGGTCATAAGGTCATATTTTCACTGTACTGGGGAAGGAAAGAAATTCACCCAACCATACGCATACAGCCTGCCAAAGAACGAAGTACTCACTGTACTGGGGAAGGAAAGAAATTCACCCAACCATACGCATACAGCCTGCCAAAGAACGAAGTACTCACTGTATTGGGGAAGGAAAGAAATTCACCCAACCATACGCATACAGCCTGCCAAAGAACGAAGTACTCACTGTACTGGGGAAGGAAACAAATTCACCCAACCATACGCATACAGCCTGCCAAAGAACGAAGTACTCACTGTACTGGGGAAGGAAAGAAATTCACCCAACCATACGCATACAGCCTGCCAAGGAACGAAGTACTCACTGTACTGGGGAAGGAAAGAAATTCACCCAACCATACGCATACAGCCTGCCAAAGAACGAAGTACTCACTGTACTGGGGAAGGAAAGAAATTCACCCAACCATACGCATACAGCCTGCCAAAGCCAGAAAAAGTCCCTACGAATACCTCCCCCGCCGAAGCCGGAGAAGGAGGTTATGTCGGACTCGAACCGACTAAAACGCACGCCGTCTGTGGGCCCTCGGTTGCCGGAGGTGAGGTTGTCGTAGCCATATCCCTCGCACCCCGGCCGTCGATATTCAATGCCAGGGTGGTCCCCAGTCAAGCCGCTTGTTGTGGGTTTACCATCGACTTACGATTGCAACGAGTGAAGTCAGAACTCTGTGCGAAATGTGATTCTTCGATAGAGTATAAAGTTGTCAAGTCGGAACATGCCACAGCTTCAGTCAGATCATGTAGGTGTTACTATTGCACATGGCGTGCATCATAACCACGACGATACCTACTGTAGCGACCACTCCAGTTGGCGAGCTGCTGTGAGTCAGAACCCCGGTGAGGTCGCTCTGGCCGACGCAGCACATTACCGTGACTGGGGCCCACCATTTTGTTAAGCACCATTCCAACTATTGTAGTGCACGCGGTGTGTAGAGTGCGTCAGTGACAAAATGCATGTACGTACGTGCTAGCACCCTGCCACCCGACTTGCGGCAGCAGCAGCGGCACAGCACCACCAGGATGATGATGGCGCCTATCCCCACCACCAGCCCCACCACTAGCTCCATGACTGGGAACGACCCGCGCGGCGGGGGCGGCGGGAACGGGTCCAACGGCGGGAAGTGGTCCAAGGGCGGCGGGAAGTGGTCGTGATCCGGTGGGAACAGGTCGTGATCCGGCTACAGATATGATATAAAGTACATATTAATAACACATTCATTAGTCATTCAGAATAAATCAAATGTTACCAGTGAAAGGAACCGAGATCAATAAATTGTAACTCATTTTACTCTTTTTTATATCACTTAGGTGGCAGATGTGCTTATCTGGAGCGGTGGCGCACAGCTGTCATAGCATATAGGCATAGCTTTCACTTTCAGTTATGAACTTTATGGTGAGTCAAGTTCACCTGTGGCCTGTGGCTACCTAAGCAGAGCTGGACTCCCCCTACAGGTCCTTACAGGCGGCATGGGTCAGCCGGGTCACAGACATCGCGAGCCTGGGTCCTAGCTACTCCATGAATGACTCACATGGAGGATAATTTGGTTAGTTTAGCATTAGCCTATGGATTATAAACACAGGTGTCTTATGTGTATAAAATATACAACATACATTGCAAAAGCCTTATAGTTATCCGATGTCCTACTTCATTTACTGAACATTACCAAACATATATTATCTTCTATTATCCGATGACAGGCATACCTCAGGACACGTATGTTGGACCTACATCGCGAGACAAACGAGGCCCTAGTGTGGCTTGTTTTGTAATAATCTATGCTTGGTGAATCTTAGCATTCATATTAGCTCTCATACCGCAGTAGCACCCATGCTATCCTCAAAAGACACCCAAGAACCATGTACAGCATGTATAGAGCACATTTTAGGTCCTATAGTCGAACTTTTAATCAGCTGCAGTAAAATGACGTTTTGTGGGATACCACTTTTTGAAGAAAAATAAATAGGGATGTGGCTAAGTGAGCAAGTGAATCATTCAATAAATGAATGATCTTTGATTTAGTTTTAAAGATTCAATATTAAGTTGTAATGTATTTTTTATTATTACATATGATAAAGAATTGATCTTTTTCAGTGAAAGTATAGGAATGTACATTCAAAACGAATCAAAAATGTCATAATAATGTTATTTAGGTAATCAATATTTTTCGGAATCACTGTCGCTGTCGCTTTCGGTCACACTAATGACAAATCTGTTTGTCTATTCATCATCTAATATGATGGAGGTGGTACATATTGTGTTCCTCTTTTATAGTGTGAGACACAAAAGTCACTCCACTTAGCCGGTGTCACAATGTTGATTACTTCTTGGAAAAAAGTTTTCACTTCTAGCATTTCATACGTCTTATTAAATTATCTGCGACGTGCCCCTTTGCCTGAGACCAAAATAACTCATCGGTTTAATTCACATTGATAAGGGGGCAGTCTTAGAAGTCTGATACCTTTACAGCCATCTCGAATGGCCTTCACCATATTTGGTTCAAATACAATATTTTTAGTGGTCAGCCACTCTTGAATTCGTGCTTTCGTCCAAGACAACTTCGGGATTGTTTCGATCGAGAGTGATAGAGCGCGTTGATAATATAATTGAGCGTTGCGAATAATTAGATCATGTAAACTAAGTAAGCTGAATACTTATAGAAGTGTCTCAAACTGACCCGAAGAAATGTTGACCGCCGTGGCACCCACACAAAACACAACCAATAAGTAAGTTTGAAACTTATTTGATACTAACACTTTTGAAATAGCTGTCATGTAAACGTTATTTTTCCATTACTCCTCGTGAAATAGACCGTTTTGGCCGTGTCAAAACCGACATGTCCGGAAGATACCACTTATTACGTTTTTATTTGAGATTAAACTAACATACTTATACAGCATAAAACTCGAATTAGAAACTTAGGACACTGCTAGGTGTCAAGGATATCTTTCAAATGGGACCTACAACTCATGCTAGCCTCGTACAAAAAAATTCAGTATCGCTTCTACATAATATTCAATAACTTGAGTCCACGCCAAAAACTGATGTTTCGGTGTATAAAAATCATCACAATTGAAATATACGGCAAATAGGGTAAAATAATGAATGGATTCCACTACTTTAGAGTATGTTTATATTTTTAAATGATTACATAATATGAATATCTTTTTTCTTATTGAAATTCAAACACAAGTGCTCAAAAGTGGAGGGTAGGTACACTTTTTTTTTGGAAAACGCTCAATTACGACTACTGCTACTGCATTCGGCATGAGTTTGGGTAGAATGCCGGCGAACCACACCTCGAAACACTCAAAAAGGAAATGTGTAAAAGGATCAACATTTATACAGCCTTTTATTTATATGAATAATAAATAGAATTAAGTATGATCATTATGAGTAAGTTATGGAACAATTAGAATGATCTTCTGTGAACTGAATCACATCACTATTGAGATTAGGCTGTAAACATTATTTTACGCAATGACATTTTGAGACGTCATTTTACTGCATCTAATTAAAAGTCGAAGTATAGATATGTGTCCCGAGCAATACTCACAAATGGTAATAACAAGACAATCAGGGGCAATACCGTGACGTAAGCATTCCTTTAGATTAAAACTGTAATATAACAATCACAGAGTACATATTACCCAACAGTGGTATTAGAGAGCACACAAGATAGCACATGCCTTATTACTTTGTATAGTGCTTTCCCATTCACTCCACACACACACACACACACAATCACAGTCACACATACCTACAACTGATATCAACACAATATGAACATTCTACAAAGGGATGCAACAGCTCTGCCATCAGCGGCAAGTGAGAATGTTTGTGGGCAAGGTATACTTGGACAATAATGGGCAGGTTGAAGGAACCCATTATGAAATGGTATGATAACCTCAACTGCTATTTGACTATAACAAAGACCAATGAATACTTTCACAAATGGCCCACAGGTTGCCTCATCTTGTAGTGCCTAGTATTGATGCTGTTAACAATATCAATGACATACTAAATAGATTCGCTAAATTTTATTATAATATATGTAACATGATTGTTGCTAAGTAATATTAATAGGCTTCCTGTTGATAAAGACATGCACATTACGGGAATGCTATAGGGTCTATGGTCTATTTGTCATCACACAATGGCCTTCGGAAGCCCCAGCTGAGCAAATGCAACTTGACAGACCTATACTGTGTGTGCATATCAATAGTCACATTGATTGTCAGTACTATTATTATTAACACTATCAATAATTGCCTATGTATGTATTAATAAAAAATTACTGTCATGATTGTAATCATTTGACCAGCCCCTTTTAGAGCACACCTGATGTATCTGGGTGACTTGAAATGACACTATTTTTAGAAACAGCCCTTGAAATCAGAATAAAATGTTTTGAATTGAAAAAAAAAACAAAAATCACCAACCAGAAGCTTGAACAATTGAAGTTCAAAATCCTGTCCTGAGACTAGAGCTCTTCCACACTCAACACAAGTATTTCAAATGATATAATACATTCCCCATCCACTCACTACCCATAGTACAATGGATGCTCAGTGGTGAGTGGTGAGTGGAGCAGTTCAACTGTATGAATACAAGCTCACAGCTTACAGCTCACAGGATGTTACAATATTGACTTGTTGATAAAAACATTGTGCAATAATTTTGTTTTTTGTTACATACACATTATAATGGTCTAGCTGCAATGCTTCAATATCGCCTAATGTCACTATTGGGTTGTGGAGGTCAGATGCCAGTTGCTTCACAGAAAATGTTGACCTTATCCAGCCAAATCTGCAGTGAAGACTGGTAAAGCAGACCCCAGATTCCAGGGTGAAAACTTCGGATGTGACTGGGAATTAACGCTAGGATGAAGAATAAGTTACATACACATGTCATATAGCACCAAGGAGCATTCGCAACAGCCACACTTCATAATGAAATAAGTTATATAGGTACCTGCTTATATCACAAATGATAAGTCAACATGCCACTGCCAGTATTAATAGGGACAGGATATATTGTGTACAATTTGTGATAAAAATATAATGAAGATAAGCCGCACTTCGATGACAATGGTAACAGCAACTCTTTGTTGTAGCAATCTACTCACCAAGGAGTAGCTGGCAGTAAGGTACCAACAATGTGCTGGTTACAAATCAACAAGCCGTATGCCAGTAAGTAGGGACCACGCCACACCGTACACTGAGGTGGCCGTGGCGCGCAATCAGCTGCATCGACCACAAAAAACATCTACATTTGATTACCTTGAAAAAGTCGTTATCCCAGTCATCGGAACCGAACATGGTAACAAATAAGTCACAAGGCACTAACGTACGCGGAACTAGGGCTTCTACTCCGCACTCTGAGGTTTACACTGCTGTACCGTTCGCGCTGCGCTAGCTCGTCCTCGTCGCACTAGATTACACCGATTACTGAACACGATTGCTATCCGAAACAATCTTAATACAGCTCGCTCCTACAATCGGACGCGGACCGGTTATAAACAGATAAAAACTTTCAACATGACTCACCGGAAAGACCACACTCAAAACGCACTCTTTACTGTTGTTAGCAAATCTTCATGGTGGAAATGAAGCACTTTATTTTATTAGAGACCGATTGTCGGCGTTCCTGAGATAATTACGGCGGTTTCACTATTTCTTAGCATTAAGTTACATAGAATAAACCTTATAATAATATGCAAACACTAAACGATATTATAACATCTTCTATCCTATGAAAAACAACATTGTAGATTGTAGAGCATATTATATAGATTTTGTTCAGCTCAATCAAGCTCAATCAATGGTTCAGTTGACAAGACACAAGAGACGGGCGTGCGGAGACTTGAGACGATATCTGGAACAGGTGCGAAGGCGAAGATCAAGTATTTTCCGATACTAGGCGGTACACGGTACTTAGTCCGCTTTTCGCAAGAGACTAGTCCTTAAAGTATCACTAGTATCAGAGTATACCGTACTTATAATCTCACTAACAACATTCGCTGTACTGTTTCACTTACTCTTATTTGAACGTGTCTTGCTATCTTACTCATTCATAACAAAATACTGACAAACAACGTATTTTAAGTACATATCGAACGAGACGTGACAGCAAAACGACACAATATAAATTTTGTCTCGCTCTCTCGCTACAGACCGATATAATTTGAAATTTAAATTTATGTTGGGGTTAGCCCGAAAGCGTTGGTCAAACCTAGGACTAATCAGTCATTCCGCGAAGAGACTGCTTATCGACCTTTGATTAACATAACAAGAAGCAACAATAATTTTATTACAGTATACGATTAAAATATCGACGGATTTAACTTGTGGATCGAAGTAGAAATAAAAGTATCCAGCGATCCACATGTTGTGTGGATCGGAGTGGATATAAAAGTATCCAAAGATCCACATGTAGATCGGAGCGGATATAAAAGTATCCAATGATCCATATGTGGATCTAGCTAGACTGTGGATCCTAGTGGAGGGAGGGCATATGAACAACGAAGTATACTATAAGTTGACTTTAAGTACCTAATCAAATAAACAATAAACCGATTATGATTTTTTTTAAGGCCGGCTCGCACTTGTCCGGTATTGTTTATTTAAATATTAGTGTTTAGACCAATTAATAGCTGAATTTCACCTGCTGTGTAGTGATCTTTAATGAAAATTATGAGCTAGGAGCTCATAGTCGTCAATAATGGCAACAGAGACGACAATATTGTTAACATATAAATACGAGTGACGATGTTATTGTAACAAAAATATTAAATGAAAAAATTTACTTTTCGTAATAATATATCATTTTAAAATACCTACAATATTAAAGTTTATTAAATCTTCTTATCAGAACTTTAATACAATGCACTTTACAATACAATGAAATCGATTAATGCTCAAGGAAACTTTTAAATATTACTTACTTACTTCTTCGCAATCTCCCTGAACCCTGAAGAGATTGCGAAGCGTATGGTCAACGCCTCTCGTGTCCAGGAAGGCTGGCCTCTTTTTATTGCCATACAACGTGGCAAATGGCAGTGCTGCCATTCTGGCAGTCTTCTGGGAATGTTACCACAAGAAGCAAGCGATGCGGAGGAATTCCACGACGCATTTTAATTTTTAGCAATAATTTGTATATTATTAGTTAGTTTAATTTTAGTTTTATTTTATTTAATTTCCTATTATTTACCATTTAGTTGTAATTACTTAAAAAGCAATGTAAATAAAATGACACAAATATATAAATAATGAAATAACTTATTACTTATTTATCGTGCGTATCGAGTACCGAGTGGTATAGTTCCATCCCTTTTATTTTTATTTTGTGATGACACTGATGACAGAAGTTTTATTCTACTGTCAAACATGTCAGTATTGTCAGTCAATTCAATAATATGTCAAGATAATCTTGTCTTGTTCTTGTGTGGATTTTGGATTTATAACCTATTTTAGGTATATTTAAGTATTGTTTTTTATGTAATTATGTAAATATTTGTAATTTATTGGTTAAATTAAATGTACTACCTAAATACAAGAAAAAAACACATATAGATTAGTTTTAGAATAAGTGCTACAATGTCGAAAGCAGTTTGTTTAGAAGCGATTTTACCTTTTAATTTACATCCTCTTCGAGTCTAATTACTTATAATTTATTGAATGAAACCATGACGTTAAGTCGAACAGGGGCTCTCTTTCGGCAAGTAATGGTTACCTAGTGAAACATCGCTGTTGCATATAATGCGGCAGTGAATGAAACAAACTACTTCAGCAGCTGAAGGTATCAAGCGGTAACTGCTTCTGCTATTTAGTATTTACTGGAATGTCCATGCAGCAGGCGAGCGCTTCTCACCTTCACCTTCGTCCAAATAACACCTGCACCTGTTCATATAATTATGCACTATTGAGCTAAATATTGAAATATCTTTCTTCTCCGATAATGAAAGTCTTCAGTCTCTTAATGGCAATGTATGTAATACTAGAGCCTCGCCAATTAAATATGGATGGTTCAAGAAAACAGCTGCAGGAAAAATGAAGTTGCAACACTTAACTATACACTGAAATAACCGAGTTGATACTATGATTTGTTTTCATTATTTTTGTATTAGGGTAGGTTAATGACATGTGTTTAAGCAGCACAGCGCTAGTTACTCATACCTATTTCCCCCCGGGGTATAGGCAGAGACAACAACAACATTTGAGTCTAACCGTAAGGATAGACTCAAATGTTGTTGTTGTCTCTGCCTATACCCTATGTGTATATACTTATAAATACATACAATTTTTACCATAAAACATAGAGTTAAAGCATAGTATAGTTAAAGTTTCATGCAAATAAATATTTCTATTTCTATTTCTATAAGTAAATCTCAACTTTTTTGATATATTCATGAGTGATAATCACTATGATGAGTATTAGTCACCAGACTGGGTTCTATTAATATTGGACATTTAAAGTTATATGAACAACAGACTTTGAAGTTATATATAATAAAATAAAATAAAAATAAAAAAATAAAAATATTTTATTCTCTCAAACAATTAAAAATACAAATAAATAATAGCAATAATAAAACTTATTTCTTAGTGTATCTTAGGGGCTATACAAAAAACTGTAATTGTGAGACTGGTGCCTAAACTAGATACAACAGTTTGTATCTGTATTTATAGGTCACCAGGAAACCCACGCAACCAGTAAACACGAGTAGAAAAGGTACAATATATTATGATTTATTATATAAACAAAAACAAACTACATTATGGATTAACTATAGATTAGGTACTAGGTACAGTTAACTTAGAACCTCGAGCAAATGCTCTGTTTCGTCGTAATTCAGATGCTGCAACCAATCTGTAAGCATTTTTTTGCATTCATATCTAGATTTAGTGTACAGGCTTATGCTTCTATTTGCTCTATTGTAAAGTCTTGGACCCACAACGTAACACTGGCGAGCCGCGAACGAAGTTCTATGCATATATGTACATATATACATATTATCATCAGAAACAAATTGTTTATGAGTCAGAGTAAACTATAAAATACTGACGGGATTTTTTTTTGCCTGCAATAGATGCTCATTATGACAACCAAGACCGACAGCTTGATGTGCTCTCTTAGGCACAGCAACACATATGTATACATAAAATTGCACTGAGCAGGAATCAACCCCGTGCCCCCTGCTGCCCCTGCATGACAGTCGAATGCACTACCACCATACCACAAAGGCAAGGCAACGCGTTCAACATTATCTACTTCCTTTAGAATACCCATTTTAGCAGAAAGCTTTTACTTGGTTGCAGGTGTGTTGGGGTTGGGTAAGGGCAAGCAGCAAGCTGGCCTGGAGACGAAAGAGATGCCCATGGAGACAGGTCCTGAGACATTAGTGCACTATGTATGCGGCTCAATATTTACACCACACTGAGGAGGCTGGACAGGTCTCACTACTTTACTAATATGTACTAACATAGAGGTGCAGGGGTATCATCTTAACATTGATCCCAGTTGTTGAAGCCCATTCTGTGGTCCATTTTTGCAACCTATCTAGGTCTACCTGCATCTGTCCCGATTTTATTAAAATCTGCGGCAAAGTTGCAGTACAGAAAATACAACATTTTTACTATTGATCTAATTGCACTGATTGCATAAAGATCAGTAGTAAAAATGGGGTTAATCCAGTTTGCCACCCCCAACATTGCCACCTCCGCTGGCAACTGGGACATTTTCTGAAAATAATATCCCATACGCCACTGGGGATGACGCAGCGTTGCCTCCCAGGTAGGGTTACCATCCGTCCGGATTAATCCGGACATGTCCGGACTTTTAGAAACTTGTCCGGACTTTGTCCGGCTCCTTAATTTGTCCGGATTTCTTTTTATTAGATGGAATATGAGTTATAAAACTACATACTATGTAATATCAAATAATTGAAATAAATTTTGAGGCATTAATCTCTATCAAATAATTCTATATTCTTTGAACTTGTCATTTGAGCTCCCATTACAGAAAACACTCTTTCCACATTTGCGTTTTGAGCCTGGATAGCAAAAATAAACTCGCAAATCACTACATATTATAAAACAAAGTCGCTGTTACTGTCTGTCCGTCACTATGTATGTTTCGTATGTTTAAATCTTCAAAACTACGCAACGGATTTTGAAGCGTGTTTTTTTTATAGATAGAGTGATTCAAGAGGAAGGTTTATATGTATAATAAATGCATAATATTGTAGGGAAATACTGATAAATTTAGAGATATGCAGCGGGACGGGATCAGAATACCACGCGGGGGGGAAATATGGCGGTACGAAGTTCGCCGGGTCAGCTAGTACTCAATAAAACGGGCAGTCTGGAGATTGTGAACCTTTCAAAAATGGTAACCTATCTTAGCGTTGTGTAGAATGTTGTAGAATATTTATTTATTTATCTTTTATGACTGGAAAACGCATCGTTTTGTTGGGACAAAAATGAATTGACGGCCGTTATTTCATCAAACATTTTTACATCTTCGACAATAACTGCTTTGCTTTTCATAATATACAACTGAATCCACTAGCTTATCAAACTCAATCAGTTCGTTTATTTTTAACTGGATCCGAACTGGACCGTTTTGGGTGTCTTTTAAAGATAGCACGGGATGCTACTGCGGTAGACGAAATCAAATTTACCAAGTATAGATTATTACTACAACAATCCGCGGGTGCTAGCCTATACCCCGGGACACGTATCTTGGACCTAAATCACGAGACAAATGAAGCCCTGACGCGCACGGATGGTTTTGTAATAATCTATGTTTGATGAATTTGAGCTCGTCCACCACAGTAGCACCCCTTGCTATCCTCAATAGACACCCAAGAAACGTGTATTGCGCCTTTAGAGCACATTAGGTCCTAAGACCTAATGTGCTCGGATGCTGTGTATTGCTCGGGACTAGGGCATACGAAACCCGAGCCAATTTTGAAAACCCGGGTTTTCGGGTTTTAAGTTAATCAAAACCCGGGTTTTTGTCGAGCTTTTTTGACCTCTTTTTTTTGTTTTTAATTTTTTTTATTACGATTTGGATGAGTTTATGTCATACCGTGGGATAGTAGGTGACTTTTAATATACCTTTATACACAATAATTAATATACCTTTAATGATACGATTGATATTATCAGCGATTTGACATCATATTTAGAATTTATAAATACAATTCATAATTATCCTGACATTATTATAAAACTGACATATTATTATATACGATATGGATACGACATATGTGCAAATACTGAAACCGCGAAGCATCCTGGTCCGTAGGAATAGAACCAAATTAAATTTAAACTTAAATTCCCTGATTTATAAAATCCGAAATTTTCTAACAAAATAATTATTAAAATAAATGTAGAAAATGCAACCACTTGTATAAGTCATTAAATAGTTTCATCCATTGCATTAAAGTCATTGACTGTGTCATAAGTCATTAATAAATACGCACACACCTTCACACACACACACAACAACTTCACACACACACACACAACAATAGGCATAGTAAGTAACATACTTGAACAGCTAAGCGGCAACATGCGATTCTACAGAGTGCTCAAAGTTGTTCAAATTCTATAAAATTAAAACTCTAGTTTCTGCCCTTAATACTGGACCAATTTTGTTCAAACTTTTCCTGCTTGAAGCTTAGGGGGTACTAAGTATATGGTTTCAATTATTGCCTATATGTCGTATCCATATTGTATAAGTCCGACGTCAATAAAAATCTGACAATATGAATCTGACATTAATACATTAAATAAATAGATAATTACTGGCTTTACATGCATGCTGAAAGATTATAGCAATGTAACTCAAATCATTTAAATATTTGCACACCATAATGGTAGGATGTACATGGGCCATTGTAACGATAAGATCTATCTGTTTACCTGCATGCTGGCAAATAAAATATTTCATTTCATTTAATTTCATATAACCTAGCTAATAATAATAATAATTTATTGTCACACACATTAAAATTACAATTTGAATGATTTACATAAACACTAAAGCAGGTACACAAAACCATAAAAACATACACCGCTGTCTCTCAAACTAGGCAGAAGCCTGTATCTTGAGAGCTCGATGCCCTACTCTTACCTATATTATGTCCCGAGCAATACATGCCATTGTAACTAAGTGTCCGGACTTTTATCGAAATGTCAGGCTTTTTGTCAGGAGTTTTCAGATTCCTAAATGGTAACCCTACTCCCAGGTGGCGAGTGGGATTTTCGTTTTGGAAGAATCCCGGACGTCACCGGCGCCGGCGGTGGCGAACCGGTGTCAATTGGGACATAATACAGGGTGTATTTTTGAAACAGGGCAGTAAGGGCAACTACCTTAACCGTTGTAGTTACAGCAAAACGTTCTTAGGAGACCTTCCCTAACTTTTTGAGAAATTTTGAACTGCATTTACAGATTTTGCAAAAATCTTACAGTTCTTGCAAATAAAATTTCATTTCATTTCAAATGTTAATGACCATACACAAGGAAAACATGTCACGTTTCTGTTCAACCCAAAGCAAAACAGAGTTTGAAATTTATAGTTTTATACTTTGGCTTAAAAAAACCTTTCAGATTAAAGAGGACTCGGAGTACCCCTCATGGCTGTGAACGGTCGACACGGGCGGGAGGAGCCTCCCCCGCCCCCGGCACCAACCAGTACTGCCGCCGTGCGCCGCTACAACTAACTGCGCTCCACGCCTCTAGCGCTCCTCGCCACGGACTGCTACTGGACGAGCACTCTTCGCGGACAGTTTCTTTTCTATACGTGAGCAGGCACAAAGGGGCTTACGGCTGGATCCTTCGTGTAAAGAAGGAAACAGTAGTGTATCTCATTTTGATAAAGCAACTTGTGAAATGGTTCTGTGATGAGTGATGAACTGGACCCATACGCGATGGATGACCGGCCACCGCACAACGATCCACTCGTCCGCACAGGAAGGGACCGACGACGGTAGGGACTCGTGGGAGCACTGGGAGCCCCTGGTGAGAAGCCGTCTCGTGGAAATGCGGGTCAAAGCTCGTAGCGGTTAACTCGTCACATTTGGCTAATAGAACAATAAAAGATTGGATTCTTCCAATCTTTATCGAGTACATCCTGCTAATAGCTAACGATTACAGTAGAGGAGACACAAAGTGGACAAGGTTAGCGTCGTAAGAGCTCAGTAGGTACTAGCATAGTACACTGAGCGGTACAATACAGCGAAGCAATACTTTATTGTGGAGCGAAGGATGCATGTGCATCTGGATTGAGTGATCTTTTTTTATTTTTCAACGAAACCAAAGCGTACATTTAGTCAAAAATTGTCAAAACTTATAACCGGTATCCAAAAATTTGTCACTCACAAGATAATGAAGATATTGATCAATATATAGATCACTCAATACAGATATTTTGCAAAATGACTTCAAGCTGTATACTACTAGCCAATACATACTTTGTGGACCAAATTTTCGTACCAAAAAGGGGATTGGGTAATCTTGTGGCGTGATTAATTTTTTCAGCGGCCATCAATAATTTTGATACCACTTCATTGTACTGTGTTAAACACACGTACAAATGTCATTATTTTCATTGTAAGTAATATATTTTGACTGCCTCTGTGGCGTAGCGGTAGTGAACGCGGCTGCTACGCAGGAGGCGCGGGTTCGATCCCCGCTCAGTGCCAATATTTGTATGCTTGAATATAAATATTTGCATTGGTCTGGGTGTTTCTATGTATAATATGTATGTAATTACAAAAAAAAAAAGTATCTAAGTATTTATATCCGCATTCCTAGATTCCATAACACAAGCTTATTAAGCTTACCATGGGTCTAGCTAGATAGCGTTGTGTAGAATGTTGTAGAATATTTATATTTTATTTATTTATTTAATATCGGAGCTGCGATATACAGGGTGGAACATTTCGACTTTACCTTGAAGGAAAGTAATCTAATACTAAAGATAGCGAATTTTGCTTAAAGGAAACTACCTTATTTTTAAAAAGAAACAAAACTGCATTCAAAGTTTTCTGAAAATGCCACACCCGGTAGTCGAACCGACTAAAATCTTCCTAAACCTTCTATTTCATGGATTTCCTTTTATTTAAATTGCCAAGTTTGGTAGAGAGATTTAATCCTTATGATCGACCCTATCGCTTGATGTAATAAAAATACAGGGTGTTATTCTTTCGAATTGTAGTCGGTTCGATTATAGGGCGTGGCAAACGATTTTTTGGTATTCCTAAAATGCAGTTCTGTTTCTTTTTAAAAAACATACTAAACCGTATTTAAAGTTTTCTGAAAATGCCACACCCGATAGTCGAACCGACTAAAATCTTCCTAAACCTTCTATTTCATGGATTTCCTTTTATTAATTTTACCAAGTTTGTTAAAGAGATTTGATCCTTATGATTGACCCTATCAATTGATGCAATAAAAATACAGGGTGTTATTTTTTCGAATTTTAGTCGGTTTTATGTTTGACAAACATTATAAGTACAGTACGATTAAAATCAGTTGAACATTCGGTCAACCTCGGTAATTGTCGTGAATCCCGAGTCTCTTAAATAGAGTTATCAACTTACAGATATGACCTTTAATTATATTACCCGTTGTCATAATGAATACAATACAAGCACGATATGAGCAACAAAACCTCCTTTGTAGCTCAAAACTAACACAAAAATATTGAAATATAAGAAAAATAATTGATTTATTTGACGTATATGATACATTTATGATTATGAACGCTAATTTCATTCGTGAACATATTCGATTCTATCAAATTTTATCAAAATTAACTTACAGTAGTTATGTATCATGGCTCCAACAAATTTAAAGCGTGGTAAAATAATTGTTGCTCAGTCTCGTGAAATTCTAAATAATGTATGTACTTAACTATTTTATTAAAGAATATAATTTATTTAAAAAAGAAGAAAATTTACTTTCTACTTTTTTAATTGATAAATTATCAACAAAAATCGGTAGAAGTCGGTTTCTTAAATTTTTAATTTGGTGATTATTATCAATTATTATTAATCCGATGTAATATCGTACTGTTACTTATGTACCTACATCAAACAGTAAAATATTGACTTGTATCTGTTACGGCTAAAGGTAGGTGTGAACATAAACTTAAGATTAGCCGGCTGAACTTAGGTTTATCTTCGAGAAGCAGCTAAAGTTCGATAACATGATAGTTTGCGTCGGGATATTCCATGTTTAGCCGGTTAATGTGCACATTAACCGAAACGAAACGGCTAAAAATATATTCGTTCTACCTTTCAGTTCAAATGATTGATTAGGCAACGCCTGCTGCCGGTCTATATTTAATTGCGTATGGCTTTGCGAGACTTCAATTTCTTGATGGTCATAAAAAAAATAACCACGAAGGCCTAATGCGGGAGCTCTGCTCCCGCATTTGCCTTCTAACCTAATCTATCCAAGTCTGATTGAGCGGAGTGGACACTTTGATGTTTGCACTATTGGCGGCATAGTAAAGCTGAAATGAGAGTGATTATTCCTTTCCCATTTCCTTCTACATTTTTAGCCAAGGGCCTGCGGTTCGACTTAAGTTTAGCCGACTAAAGATAAAAGAAACTAACATTAACACCTCGTCGAAGATAAATCTAAGTTTAGCCGGCTAATCTTGAGTTTATGTTCACACCTACCTTCAGCCGTAACATATCTATGTATTTTTTTATTTAATGTATATGTCGTAGGCATTTTGTATGAATCCGCCGTTTACAAACGGCGTCGTCATTTTACAAACGCTCGCTGTTATGTAATAACGCTCGCTGTTATGTAATCATTTCACGAAAAATCGGGACTTTAGGGCACCCCGACTCGGATAGGTTAGGTTAGAAGGGGATGGCGGGGTCGTTTGAGCGAGCGAAGCGAGCGAATAGACCCCGCTATCCCCTTCGTGGTTATTTTTTTATAAACCACCCAGAAGTAGTTTGGTTAGGTGCCATTTGAGTTTTCGGCATATTACATAACAGCGAGCGTTTGTAAAATGACGACGGCTTTTGTAAACGGCGGATTCATACAAAATGCTTGCGACATATACAAGTATAGCTATACTTGTATACATTAAATAAAAAATATCGCACACATTACCGCGATTTCTTATATCTTCAAATTCATTAATTATTGAAGCTTCAATAAATAATGAATTTTCAAATTCATGTCGCTTCTCTATAATTTTCTTAGGTCTGGGGATAGTAATGTCATCTTGGCAGATGGTATAGATTGCGTTTAGGATACTTCAAATTGAATGCTACTTAAAAGAAATCGCGGTAATGTATGTCGTGTCATTTCCGTCTCCGAATTTAGGCGATTATACCCGAAAAAAGCCGAATGTTCAACTGATTTTAATTATACTGTACCTAGTCTTTAATTTTCTAATGATCTCATAATTATTATGGTCACCCTACTGCACTTTTCTTTGAAAATTAATTGTAAAACGAAGATCTCATAAATGAAAGGACATTATGCAAATGAATTTTATGCCAAATTTTAGTCACAAAGTAGTACAAATTTTCAACGTAGGTAGTGTACATTTAAACAAAAGGGATAGTTACCTGCATGCGTTTCAAACGATCACTCAGTTCAGCAAATTTAAAAAGGTTTAATGTCTCATAACTATCCCTACTAATATTATAAATGCGAAAGTAACTTTGTCTGTCTGTCTGTCTGTCTGTCTGTCTCGCTTTTACGACTAAACCGCTGAACCGATTTTGATGAAATTTGGTATAGGGGTAGATTAGACCTTGACAAAGGACATAGGCTATGTTTGGTCGCGATAACCGACATCCACGCGGGCAGAGCCGCGGGCAAAAGCTAGTTTAACTATAAATATTGGCGTTGTGATTTTAATTTGATAGCCGCGGTAGCCTATGGTATGGGTAATGGACTGCTGAGACGAGGTCTCGGGTTCGATCCCAGGTTTTACCATGGCACACACCAATGACTTTTCGATGCTTTTCGAAGTTATGTGTGTATTTATCGCAGGTTTATAAGTGCCCGACAGTTAATGGCAATAGGCTCGCCACCTATTACATTGGGACCTAAACATAAACGGCGAAATGTGGGTGCTAGCACCTCTGCCTACCCCTTAGGGGATATAGGCGTGAGTTTATGTTATATATATTTTAATTTATAAAAATGTTTTCGAGTTTTACATTTATGGCGAAAATAATAGTTATTTGTTATACAAGAGTGCAAAGTTGCTTTTTAACCGCGTGCTCATTTTTGATGACCGAGCAAGCGAAAGATTCTAAATTTGAATCACGAGCGTAGCGAGTGATTCACAAATTAGAATCTTGAGCGTTAGCGAGGGAATCAAAAGAGCACAAGGTGAAAAATCTTTGCACTCGAGTGCAACACGTAACTTTTCATCCCACCTCAGCGAGGAAATAATGAAATGCTTCTCCTTCCTAGCGTTAATTCCCAGTCAGCATCCGAAGCTTTCACCTCGGAGTCCGGGGTCCGCTTTACCAGTCTTAACTGCGGATTTGGCTGGACCTCGATATTTGCCGTGAAGCGACTGCCATCTGACCTCCACAACCCAATGATGACATTAGGCGATATCGAAGCATTGCAGCCAGACCGTTGTTGTTGAACTTTTTAGGGCTCCAACTACCCGTAACGACTGCCATAGATGTTCGTATGGCATCCGTGACCGACGGCTTAACGTGCTCTCCAAGGCACGACCAGACCAATGCAAATACGCATTTTCATGCATAAAAAATATTTGCACTGAGCGGGGATCGAACCCGTGCCTCCTGCGTAGCGGCCGCGTTCAATACCACTACGCCATGGAGGCTGTATAATATGTGTATTAATACTAGTAATAAAATACAACAAAATAAAAATTCAACAACAATGTCAACAATATGACGTGAAAAAAATTGATGCGCGCAAAGCAAATTAAAAAAAAAGTACACCAAGGAGGTTACGAGTCTGAGTTTTTCATGAATTAAAAAAAAGTTGTATGATAAATTCGGCACCATAGAGGTAGAAGTAAATAGGTTTAATGATGTTTTGAGTCCACAAACCTAGTACACACGATGTTCTAAATTCAAATTTACTTTACCTCTCTAGAGGATAAAAACGACTTTTACGCTCAGTTATCGAAGAGCAAAAATAGTCTTTCCGAGATGGTGGGATGAAAAATGTGCACGACAATCAATGTGCTGAACAGTAGGTGAAGAAGAATGGACCGCAGGCCAGCAAAAAACGATCGCGCTGCACACGGCACCTTCGGCCAGCATGAACGCGAGTTTGCCGGTACATGTAGCAAGGAGAGAGAGAGAACGCGGCGTCGGTGTAGGAGAGAGAGAGAGAGAGCGAGAGCGCGGCCGCAAGCAGCAGAGAAAAGTAGTTAGAACCCGTATACAGTCCACTGAAGGATCGCGCGAAGTGAAGTAATGTAATTAATTAATAGTAAATTTGTGCCCGTTCATTCCTTCTTTTAATTATATGCCTATAAGAAGACCTCTAAAGTATCGCGCGAACATTTAATGGTCCTTCCGGAGCCGAATTTAGGAATTAAAGCCAGAAAATAAGAAAAATTCGGAAATGGTAGTGACACGCCGACAGGGAGAGGAACCTGCTGCCCAGGGAGCTGACCAGGGGGCCACCGAAGAGGCCCAGGACCCCACGACGCGCAGCGGTTCACAAGAGGCCACGGAACGAACTACGACCACGGATGGCTTCAGGCCGGCTGAGGAGACGCCGACCCGTAGCAGCGCTGAAAATAATGGGGAGCATAGCTCGCAGCGCACCGTGCGGCCGCCGAAGTCACGCCGCTCCACCAGCTCAAGAAAGAAAAAAGAATTAGAAGTCAAGCAGCGCCTGGCAGAGCTGAAAATAGAACAAATACGAGCTGAAGCTGAGGTACAACGGCTTCGCCTACTACAGTTGCAAGAAAATAGTACGAGTGAAGACGAGTCCGGGGATGACCTGGCATCGGTTCGCATAGGTACGTGGCTACAAAGAGACACTGAGGCGCCGCAAACACTCGTAAGTCAAGACAACATAGGATCCACAGGCGACGACCATACAAAAGGTAAGCCAAGTGAAAAAGAAGTGGAAAAAAGTGACTGTAAAGTGAACGAAAAATCAAGAGAAAGTGCCTCGGTGAAAAATCCCGTAATTGACGTGTCTACGTTAGCCGCCGCGTTGTCTCAAGCGATGAGAAGCACTAGGGAGCCACCGAAGTACATGCAAGAGCTACCATTCTTCAGTGGGAGCAGCACGGAGTGGCTCGCCTTTAAAACCACATACGAAGAATCGAGCATATATTTTACAAAAAATGAAAATATTGCAAGAATAAGAAGAAGTCTACGTGGGATTGCCAAAGAGGCAGTCGAGTGCCTACTACTAAGCCAACCAGACCCCGAAACTATAATCAAGGCTCTAGAAAGACGGTTTGGCCGGCCGGAGGCCCTCATTCACGCTGAGATGGAGAGACTCAAGACCCTTCATAAGCTAACTGATAACGCAAGAGATTTATGCGTTTTCGCGGGAAAAATAGCCAACATGGTAGGGACCGTAGAAGCATTGAAAAAGCCGCACTACTTACATAGCCCGGAAATGAGTAGGATTATTATCGAGAAGCTTACACCTATAATAAGAAACAACTGGTACAACTTCTCGGCTAAGAAAAATGAAGATATACCCGAGCTTAAGAAAATATCGATGTTTTTATCAGAAGAAGCAGACAAGTGCAGCTCCTACGCGTTACCAGAAGCCACGCCCCGAGAAGAAAATAGAGGACACGGGTACCGATCCCAAAAGACAAGAAGAGTAGAACAAACACTTTCTGTAAACAAGAAGACAGCAGAAGATACGTGTCCACAGTGTAAACATGATCACAAGTTATTTGAGTGCAAACGGTTCATCGCGTTAGATACAAATGCGAGATGGGAAGCCGCCAAGAAATATAATATCTGTTATCGCTGTCTACAAGGCAAACACCGACGCATCACCTGCAAAGCACCCAGGTGCGGTAAGAACAGCTGCCCCATGAAACATCACAACCTCCTGCATCACGATAAGCCACCGGGAGAGTACGCCTCGGCGAGCGAGGTAACTAATGACGCAATCACAACCTCGGCGGCCGAGCTGACGATAGCAGCAAACCCCCTCAGCAACAAACGAAAGGCTTACCTGAAGATAGCACCAGTGACACTAAAAGGACCCCGTGGCAGCATTGACACGTTCGCGTTATTGGACGAGGGAAGTACCATCACGCTCATTGACGAAACAGTAGCAGACATTATCGGAGCAGACGGGCCTAGCAAAGAAATATGGATTCAAGGCGTGAACAGTGACATGAAACACACAAGTAAGACAGTCAGTTTACTCATCAAAGGTAAATACGCCGAGGACGAGCATGACGTGACCGCGCGCACCATGGAACGACTCCGTTTCACACCCGACACCGTGTACGAAGAACATTTAAGTGACTGTGAACATTTAATAGACATACGTGATAAAGTGATATACGAAAATGCTTCACCGAAAGTGTTATTAGGACAAGACAATTGGCATCTCATAGTGACCCGTCAGCTGCGCACCGGGCACCGCGACCAGCCAGTAGCTTCACTCACCTACCTCGGGTGGGTGCTCCACGGCTGCACCGGCGCGACGACTGCAACAGTATCATTTTGCGGTAAGCTACAACAACACGAAAACAACACAATTGAGGACACAGTTAAAAATTATTTCAAGCTCGAATCGCTAGGCATCGAACCTAGGAAGCCACGGCAAGATCCCGAGCATCAAGCTATGCAAATACTAGAAAACACAAGCCGCCGGCTGCCAGACGGGAGATTCGAGACCGGCTTACTGTGGAAAAATGAAAATGTAAACATACCAAATAACTACGTAGAAGCCGAGAGACGTCTGCTTACGCTCGAACGAAGACTCGATAGGGATGAAGATCTGAAACAAAAGTATGAAGAACGGATGGAAAACCTATTCAAGTCAGGCTACGCAGAACCAGCTCCTACACCACCACCTACAGGGAAAACTTGGTACCTACCTCATTTTCCGGTCATCAACCCCGCCAAGCCGCACAAGCCGCCGCGTCTAGTTCACGACGCCGCTGCAAAATCAAAAGGTATGTGTCTGAACGATATGTTACACTCCGGCCCTGACCTACTGCAGTCTCTACCGGGCGTTATTATGAGATTCCGCCAACACCCGTATGCCGTCAGCGCCGACATAAAAGAAATGTTTATGCAAGTAAAAATCAGAAAAGAAGACCGGGACGCACTACGCTTCTTGTGGAGAGGTCAACAACGCACGGGCCAACCAAACGAATATCGTATGACGTCAGTAATATTCGGAGCTACGTCATCCCCTTGCACAGCACTCTACATCAAGAATAGAAACGCGAGAGACTACCTCGAGACACACCCGGACGCCGTAAAAGCCATACAAAAGAATCACTACATGGATGACTACTTACAAAGCTTTCCCACCGTCACAGCTGCGCGAGACACTACACAGACCGTCGACATGATACACAAAAAGGCGGGCTTCGTGCTAGACGGATGGACTTCAAACGAAAAAACTATCTTAAAAGATTTGTCAATACCACTTGATAACAGTACGACAGTAACACTCGGCGGGCAAGAGACAGAAAAAACACTAGGTCTACTTTGGCACGTCAACGAGGATCACCTTGGCTTTAACGCGAGCAACTTGAAAATATCTCAAGAAGTGAAAACAAGAACGCGACCGCCTACAAAGAGAGAAGCCCTCAGTGTGATCATGGCCTTATTCGACCCATTAGGCCTCATCTCGCCGATAACGACCCCAGGTAAACGTATCTTTCAAGACACCTGGTGCTACAAGACAGAGTGGGACGACCCACTGCCCGAAGAACTCCGAGAGCGATGGAACAAGTGGTTCACTCAACTCAACGAAGTAGAACAGCTGAGGATACCCCGTTGTTATGTTCAAAACAAGTCATCATCATCAGTCATCTCGCATCAACTACACACGTTCGTAGACGCGAGCGAGGAGGCGTACGCCGCAGCCGTGTATTGGCGCACACAACACGCAGATGGCGCCACAACAGTATCCCTAGCAGCCGCCAAGAGCCGAGTAACCCCATTAAAACCCGTATCCATACCAAGACTCGAGCTTCAAGCCGCCCTACTGGGGGCCCGCCTGGCCCAGACTGTGTTGGAAGAACACGAATATGAGGTAACAAACAAAATCTATTGGTGTGACTCACGAACTGCACTAGCTTGGATAAGGTCAGAACCCCGCGTGTACAAGCCCTTCGTCGCTCACCGTCTCGCTGAGATAGAAGAATCCACTAAGAAAAATGAATGGCGGTGGCTACCTACTCGACTCAACGTGGCAGACGACGCGACACGTGCGACCCCCGAAGGCTTCGGGGTCACCCACCGATGGTACACTGGCCCCACATTCCTTCAGCAGCCCGAATCAGAGTGGCCGATAGAAGAAAAAACCATTCGCTACGACACAGGTGAGGAGCGAGAAACATGTCACACGTCAGCTTCACAGAAAACGCACAGTACAAGCGACATACTACGTATAGAAAAATACTCAAAATGGACGCGCTTGATAAGAACGACGGCTCGAGTACTACAGTTCATTGCCCTGTGTCGCCGAAACAAGGTCAAGGCCATGGCTGCCCGCAAACGAACCCGAAAAATAGAAAAACAAGATCCCGACTGGCGTAACAAAAAGACTATCCCAATACCTAAACTTAACAAAGATAATGCAGTCAAACAAAGTAGACAGTGTTACCTAAACATACCGAGTGAATATTTAATTCGTGCCGAACAGCTGTGTATCAACGCCAGTCAACGAGACAGTTTCGCGAGTGAGATACAACGTTTGACAAGAGGTGAAACGAACGTTCGAGACAACCGTCTGACATATGTGAGTGTGTACATAGATGCCTGTGGTACACTGCGAGTGAAAGGTCGGATATCAGCTGCGAAGGCGATAGGAGAGGACACGTCAGATCCAGTGGTACTCGACGGGAAGCATCCCTACACACGCCTCTATATTAAGCACGTACACGAAAAACTACATCACGGCGGGACGGAGATAACAGTCAATGAACTCAGACAGCGTCTATGGATCACGAAGATTCGACCGGCAGTGAAAAGCGAGATAAAGAGATGTATATTCTGCCGTATAAGAAAAGCGAAGCCGGCGACACCCACGACCGGTAACCTACCGGCCGCCCGCCTAGCCCATAATACACGCCCTTTCTCATTCACAGGTCTAGACTACTTCGGCCCCATCGAAGTCACCGTGGCGCGCCATCGAGAGAAGAGGTACGGCGCGCTGTTCACGTGTATGACCTCTCGAGCCATACACCTCGAGGTCGTACACTCACTCAGCGCCGACTCGGCAGTGTCGGCCCTAAGACGATTTATCGCGCGGCGAGGTTGCCCCAAAGAGGTTTGGAGCGACAACGCTACGTGCTTCAAGGCGGCCGAAAAGGAGCTGGCAGAGGCTGCGCGCGACGCACTACAACAAGAGGTTACGAGTCATCACATCGCGTGGAGGTACATACCACCATCGGCCCCCTTCATGGGAGGGGCATGGGAGCGCATGGTGAAGGCCGTTAAAGAAGCCCTACGAGTCACCATGATAGAAAAACATCCTAACGACGAGACGCTCTTGACCTTACTAACCGAAGTCGAGAACATCGTAAACTCGAGGCCCCTCACCCATGTCTCGGTCGACCCCCGTGACCCCGAGGCATTGACCCCAAATCACATTCTCATCGGTCCCAACTGTCACGTGCCCCCACCCGGACACTTCTCAGCTGACGACGTGTCGACTCGCCAACAATGGAAGCGAGCTCAAGCCCTGGCTGACATCTTCTGGAGGAGGTGGGTGAAGGAGTACCTGCCCCTACTGCAACACCGGCGGGAGTCCAGTAGCAGCGGCGTTGCCCCGAAGGTCGGTGACGTAGTCATCATCTGCGACTCTAACCTACCCCGCAACACATGGCCGCGCGGGCGAGTCAGTCGAGTCTACCCAGGTGCTGACGGCGAGGTTCGTGTAGTAGATGTCATCACTAGCGGAGGCAACATCTTGCGTCGGCCTACGAGGAAGATCGTCGTACTACCAACGGAGTTCGCAGACGTAACCGGGTCAGCGACGGCGGGAGAATGTGCACGACAATCAATGTGCTGAACAGTAGGTGAAGAAGAATGGACCGCAGGCCAGCAAAAAACGATCGCGCTGCACACGGCACCTTCGGCCAGCATGAACGCGAGTTTGCCGGTACATGTAGCAAGGAGAGAGAGAGAACGCGGCGTCGGTGTAGGAGAGAGAGAGAGAGAGCGAGAGCGCGGCCGCAAGCAGCAGAGAAAAGTAGTTAGAACCCGTATACAGTCCACTGAAGGATCGCGCGAAGTGAAGTAATGTAATTAATTAATAGTAAATTTGTGCCCGTTCATTCCTTCTTTTAATTATATGCCTATAAGAAGACCTCTAAAGTATCGCGCGAACAAAAAAAATATTAATTATGTCTACATTATACCCTATTTCTAGAATCACTCAATCTAAATTTGTCCGAATTGAGTGATCCAATGAAACTGTCATAGGTTCCTGGCCTGGATTTACCTTTTAGTTGCTTGATTTTTTGTAAAATAGTGTGACAAATTGGGTACAAATTATGGTACGAAAATTAGGTCCACAAAGTATGTATTGGCTAAGATACAGCTTGAAGTCATTTTGCAAAATGTCTGTAATATTATTGATCAATATCTTCATTATCTTGTGAGTTTTGGATACCTATATAAGTTTTGACAATTTTTGACTAAATGTTGTACGCTTTGGTTTCGTTGAAAAATAAAAAAAGATCACTCAATCCAGATGCACATGAAGGATGCTCCTGCACAAACCTCAGGTCGAGAACGCGGTGTCCCTTCGCCCAGCATACTCACCATGGAATCTTGATATTTCATGAATGCCAAAAAATAGTTCTGAAATAGTTTTAAATAGTTGCGAAAGGAAAAAAATAGTTCTCTTATACTTACGAAATTACAGCCATAATTCTATGAGTATGCTGGGCGAAGGTTTCGTCCAGCATACTCACCTCCGTTTGGGGAATCTGCGTACGCTTCAAACATAATTCATACTTCAAAAAATAGTTTATAAATAGTTCATAACGGTGTCCAAAAAGAAAAAATAGTGCTCTAATAACTCCGGAGTTATAGGCTTTGTTCACTGAGTATGCTGGGCGTAGGTTCTACGCCCAGCATACTCACCTCACTGCGCAAATACCGGACGAGCTATAGATACAATTTATGTCTCAAAAAATAGTTCTTGAAATAGTTGTCAATATCAGTCTAATTTTCGCTTGACTTTTGACCTAGAAAACCATTAAATTTGGTTGTAAACTTCTACATACTAACGTTAAATGAGGTACAGTCGTCCACACAATGTTTTTATAATATAAAAATATTAAACATTCTAATGATGGGCGTTGTGATTGGGAATAATATTGTGGTATTATCTCACATTCAAAAACAGTCGAAAAAAATATATTAGCATTTAGCTAGTAAGTATATATTTTTTAATAATAATAAAATAAATGAAACTGTAAGCGTAAATAAATCCTATTACTTCATTGCTTGTAGGGTGAACTATTTGCCAAAAAAATTGTCTGGACACTAAAGCACAGATTACCTAATAGTTGGAACAGATAACTCACTGCCTGGAAAATCAACGATCCAACTCACTTAAGTGCCTAAGGGCCGGCGCCCACTGCCGGCATGGCACGGCATGGCATGGCAAAGGATTTTATTACTAATAAAGTTATTTTGAATCTTATTTCAGTGGCTTTAGAATTCATTTTACTTTATTTCGTCAAACGATGCCGCGGCAGGCCGCGCGACGTGCCACATTCCGTTTGACTGCCACTTTGTCGGTAGTGAAGGCGGCCGCTAAGCAGGAGGCGCGTGTTCGATTCCTGCTCAGTGCAAATATTTGTATGCATGAATATGAATATTTGCATTGGTCTGGTTTCTATCCTACTAATATTATAAACGTGAAAGTTTGTAGGTAGGAATGTGAGGATGTTTGTTACTCTTTCACGTAAAAACTACTGAATTGATATTGATGAAACTTTACGATAATATAGCTATACGTATTGGCTATATTAAGCGATGAACGGGATCAGAATTTCACGCGGGCGGAGCCGCGGGCAACAGTCTGCTGCTGTATAATATGTATATATTGACAAAAAAAAATTAAAAAAACAAGTATGTTTATAGGCTTTCTAGAACCCATAACACAAGCTAGTTAAGCTATACTTACTTTGGGTCTGGATAGCGTTGTGTAGATTGTCGTATAATATTTATTTATTATTTTATTACATACTTATAATTTATTTATTTTATTATCATTCTTCATCCTAGCGTTAATTCCCAGTCGCATCCGAAGCTTTTGAGCTCGGAGTCTGGGGTCGGCTTTACCAGTCATAACTACAGGTTATTTTATTATTATTATTAATAATAAATCCCAGTCAACCATAACGACACAATCACACGACCAACTTCGAATCCACGAAGAGCAAAAATGATGCAAGCACAGATATCCGAGATGCAAGAGTAGCTGGGCTTTTAGCAGGTTGCCACGGGCATGCCTCGGCATGCCACAGCGTGCCGCAGCATGCCGTGGGGTGCCATGCCATGCCGTGCCGGCAGTAGGTGCCATGCCATGCCGTGCCGGCAGTAGGTGCCGGCAGTGGGCGCCGGCCCTAAGAGACGACCGAGGGCATTAGCTTTGTGGTAGGCTTTAGGGCCAGCGCCCACTACCGGCATGGCACGGCATGGAATTTATTACTAATCAAGTTATTTTGAACCTTATCGTATATGCTTTATAATTCATTTTACTTTACGTAAAAACGATGCCGCGGCATGCCACAGCCTGCCGCGGCATCGATTGACGAAAAAAGTCAATCTTGCCTAAACTTATCGTAAGATGTAGGAGAAGCCAGCCGGAGAAGCGCCATCTATATGAACATGAACGAACCTACTCGTTTAAGCCGCGCCGCGCATCGCCCGGTGCCTACCGTACGTGCACACACTATATTGAACTTTACCCCATTGGAAATAAAGGTCAATTCCGTAATCATAATATATACACCGTGGTTAAACAACTGAACCAATTTTCATCAAACATAGCTAAGAACACTCCCGACTAATTCGCCTTTCAAACAATAAAAAACAAAATCGGTTCGGGAGCTACGATGTACACAGACATACACACAGACACGTCAAACTTCCGTCCGTTTTTGCATCGGGGGTTAAAAAATTGTTATACCTAGTACAAAATGTACCTAAGTTATTAGAAAGTTTTGTACCCGACTGTACTAAAATCGAATGTATGTAGAAGTTTACAACCAAATTTAATGGTTTTCTAGGTCAAAAGTCAAGCGAAAATTAGACTGATATTAACAACTATTTCAAGAACTATTTTTTGAGACATAAATTGTATCTATAGCTCGTTCGGTATTTGCGCAGTGAGGTGAGTATGCTGGGCGTAGAACCTACGCCCAGCATACTCAGTGAACAAAGCCTATAACTCCGGAGTTATTAGAGCACTATTTTTTCTTTTTGGACACCGTTATGAACTATTTATGAACTATTTTTTGAAGTATGAATTATGTTTGAAGCGTACGCAGATTCCTCAAACGGAGGTGAGTATGCTGGACGAAACCTTCGCCCAGCATACTCATAGAACTATGGCTGTAATTTCGTAAGTATAAGAGAATTATTTTTTTCCTTACGCAACTATTTAAAACTATTTCAGAACTATTTTTTGGCATTCATGAAATATCAAGATTCCATGGTGAGTATGCTGGGCGAAGGGACACGAGAACGCGGCAGCGAATACTAGCCAGACTACCTCTTCCTAACGTGACAAACCAATACCCCGGTACTGTAGGAGTCTACTGCAGTCTTTAGACAGGATAGTCTGTAGAGCAGAGCCTTTTAGCTCGATGTAAAGACACTTCAAGATGATCGACGATCCAACTTTCGCGAAGGGAATGCCTTACTAGCTTACGCTAGGTTAACTTAAGGTTAGGTACAAACTGTTATAACGTTCCGCACAGTTAGTGAATACACAATATTATAAATATAAACGTTTTATTTCACAAATAAACTGATCACAAACAATTACCTCAAGTCAATATTTACTCTTAACTCTAAGAGATATGTAGTTGTTTGTACTGGCGCGCTCGTCACAAACGCTTCGCTGTACGATTTTTTTGGACAATAGCAGACCAATATAGCGCACGGGAGCTATGCACTAGGCACTAGGCATATTTAGTCACTTGCCCGGAGCAAGGCGCGCGTCATGTTGCCCAGCGCATAGCCGGCTGCGACCCGACGGCACACGTGGCGCACGTGGCACACGAGGCGCACGATGCGGGGCGGCGGGCGCGCTACAGGCAGTCCATGGTGTCCTCCTTGATGATCATGGGCGGCGCGTAGTCGTGGTGCTTTGTGCCGAACGAGAACTTGTACGAGTTCTGAAACATTTGTTGAACCATGTTCACAAGAAATAAACGAACGTAATACATTTTCAGAGCAAACACGCAATAATTTCTGCATGTGTTGTTCGGAACTGCTGGCACACTCATGCCAGCAAAGCATCTAACAAGGCCAAGTCAAAGACCTTCGGTGGCTTTTTTTATACTACTTAGGTCGCAGACAAGCACACAGCCCTCCTGATGGTAAGAGGTTACCGTGGCCTATATGGGCGAGTGCAACACCAGGGGAGTCACACTCGTGCTGTCGATCCTGTAAGAACAGGCCTTCGGTAGGTACGCATACCGTAAGGTCGATGTCGGAAGGTTAGAAGTCTTTTGACAAGCTCCATATTATAAGGATATATCTAGGCTAGGTACTTCCGCGTGTGGGAGTGGCGTGGTGCGTGGCGCTCTGTACACGTACCTGCTTGGTGTTGTAGAGGTTGGGCGGGTAGACGGCGGGGCCGGGCGTCTTGGTGGGCTTGCCGGCGCCGCTCAGCTGCGCGCCCAGCGAGTACACCGGCTGCCTGCAACGCGCCGGACCGTCACTTACACTGGTACACTACCGCCTGCTACGGCCTTGTTAGTGTAGGTACAGACTACAGTACACGCTCACTGTACCTACTTTATAAACAATGTTTTGGCTGTTCCTATTTTAACTTAGTGGCATAGAGCATGTTTTAAGACATTGCTTCTATTGAAAATCACCAAATTTACACATGTATTCATGCCCTCCAAAGAATTTCCTACGATAAAACAGAAACTGCACTTGACGCCTGAACCACAGGATTACAGAAATTAAGACCAAAAGTAGCGCAGAAATTAAGTAATATCAGTAAATACCTATTCAAGATCCATAAATACCCACATTTAAATTATTCATGCCTAGATAGAATACCTACACTACAGCTATAACCACAATGTAATGGTAATAATGCAGGATATAGTTAAAGGAGGGGAAGGGAAGGGTAGGTCGTAGTTTGTGCAGGTCAGATGGCAGTCACTTCACGGAAAATATTGAAGTTTAGCCGCGTCGCAGTAACATGAATGAGCCAATCACAACTGAGTTGGGAAAGGACTGAGTATAAGAATAGCAGTGTTGTGTTGCAGTAGTAGGCTCCATATTAACTAGATTACTATTTACTTATTACTATAACCAATTTTTCAGCTCTTGTGCCTTATTTTCGTGCAAAAATCTCCTCGGATGGCACTCAGGCGATGGCTCCTTCTGTATCCGACACAGGTAATCCCCGAAACACCCGTTCCCAGAGATCGCTGCGTTAGCGTAGATAGATGCGTAGATGCGTTAGCCGTTGGTTGGCGTTACGTTGATTTCTCTAGCCAGTAGCCAGTCCGCCATCATGAGCCGGCGGCCACATCGCGGGGCGGCAGATCCAAAGTCTTACCTTATGGTAAGAGGCAAGCTGCGCCCCCGAACTCCGCCGTTGACGCGGTATCTCCACCAGAGTTACTTGGAGGAGTTATGGGGCTCCCAGTCACGCGCGCGGGCGGTGGAACACGTTCACCGCAGATGACTTCTCCTCGGTCAAAATGTTATGCGGTATTCCGCAGGGGTTTGCATAAAACCGACACTCGCTCCTTTCATGGGCGGAGAATCTGCCGTTTCCAGAATCTGCCATTTAACGAAAAAAGGGAGCGTACAACCCGAGGGACCCAGCCTCATAGTGGAAGGCGGTGTATAGATGTACTAGCTATACGAGTAGGTACATGGTACGTATGTGTGGTAGGTACTCACTTGTTCTTGTACACGTTGGTGTCCTGCATGAAGTAGACGGCGGGCCCGGGCGACTTGGCCTTGAGGTTGAAGCCGACGCGCGCGCCCATGGTGTAGGCGGGCGTGCCGGAGCCCAGGCGCAGCGCGTAGGCGTTGGGCGCGGGGCCGGGCCGCTTGAGCGCGAAGCCCAGGCGCGCGCCCATGGAGTACACGGGCGCGCGCGGCTCGCGCATGGGCGGGCAGCGCTCGGGCGCGTGCGCGCCGGGCCCGGGCGCCTTGGCGCCCGCGCGCGCCGCCAGCCGCGCGCCGAACGACCACGCCGGCGACGTCACGGCGCCGTCGCGCGTCACGCGGTCGATGCGGTACGTGGGCCCCGGGCCCAGCCCCTTGACGCGCCAGCCCGCGTTCACGCCGAACGAGTACATGGGGTTGCGGTAGCGCGACGGGTCGTGGCCCGGGAAGCCGCACGTCGTGGGCAGCTGGTACGCGCCCGGCCCGGGACCTGCGGCCCAATATCAAGCGATATCATTTATATACCGTTACTCTCCAGGCTATCTTCGGAATAATACTTACTAAATAAACTGTGCATACTTGTTACTAAATAGTGTAGCTAGTAGCTAGCCATGGGCGTACCCAGGTAGAGACATCTGGGGCGCTTTAACAAATGACAATACAATACTGCCGGTCCCGGACCCGTTGTCGACCTTTTTCCTCCCGCTATCGGAGAATCTTTCCCCAGAAAAAGGTGTTTCCTAAACAGAATGGAAGTTCCCAAACACACTTAGGTAGGCACGGCCCGAGCCGGTCGAAGTGATGAGAACCGCGGTCTGAATGTGGAGCTAGGTACTTCACAGACTGTGGCCCTTATCTACAATGTGTACCTTCACCCGAGGAATTCGTGAGGTCTGGCGAGAACAGCACAAACTTTGATGGATTGCTGTGGTGCCGTGGATACGACAGAACATTTTTTTATCTGAACTAACATAGGCATGTTGGTACACAATATCACCATAATCTCAGCGCTGTGTCCCGTTTGCACACAACACGATGACGATATAATCATGCGCGGCCTCCGTGTTTTTGCCGGTATTGGGAGGCGGGTATATAGGCGACCATGCGAGTGCGACCCTCGGCGAGCTAAACAGGCAACGGAGAAACCCTAGAGCTACTGACTCACCTAAAGGTCTTTTAGACATTGTGGCTGGTACTTATTTTGTGTTTGTTAATAAATCACTAAAATTTTATCATTTATTGCTATTTTTACTTGCACTACGGTAATTTTGACATGCCTCGATTGGCCACGGCCGACAGGTTTGACGGCTGCTGTTGTGAACAAATGAACTCGTTTCAAACGTCGGAACAGTCGCATAGTGGCTCCGCGACCCGCGACCGCCGCACGCACCCCTGAGTTTGGCTTCACTTGTTTATGGTTTGAATCGCACACACACGGATGCTGTCGGTCAACTTGGAATCTAACGGTACAAACTTGGCCTAACCTACGACCTATGCTAAGACACACATTCTGTGACATTTGAATTTCCTACTCATGTGTAGGATAGGAAATCAGGATATGGTTGGGGCTGGTGCATCCCGTCACCTCAGAAGCAGCCAGCAGGCCTGGGGTGGCAGCGCGTGGTGCATCCCGCGGGCACTTCTATAGGAGAGGGGGGTTTTAATCTTGATCCCTACCAATAGGTTGGGATTGCCTATACCTACCGATTAACCACCAGTGTCGGGGTCCCCTGGGACGCAGCACGATTCCCCGGCCTCATAAGCCGATGATACGAAACACTGTGCGGGTTACGTGGCCCGTGGGTTGGAATCCGACACATTCACTTTACTGGCCCTGGTGAGGTGACGCCTGAGGCTCGAGGGGGTTACCGGGCACAAAAAAAAACTGATATCAAAAGCTAACAGACTGCCTTCCTAGGTATTAGGTACCTACGTACGATGAGTATTTATTTAGGTAGACGCAACAGGTATTGGTACTAATCGAATAATAAATATTATGTGTTATCGGTTATTGATTGCGCTACAAAGCGAGTAGGCGCTTGAACAGGGGGTTGCTAACCGCTGGTGCCGCTGGTGCCGCTGGTGGCGCTGGTGACCTCTCGACTGCTAAGTTACGGGTCGCATATACCTACAGTCGAATCCGCTTATAATGACATTGAATGGAAGTGAATAAATACAGCTACATTCTTTCATCGTACCTCTCGCCACAGGCAGGGAATTCATCCTCACACATTGCATCCGGAAACGATGCACACTGTGCGGTATGAAAGGCACTTCATCCCACGCACACTCAAGCTGTGGAATGAACTCCCTGCGGTGGTTTTCCCAAGCGACTACAATATGGGGTTCTTCAAAAAGGGCATTAGGTTTCTTCAGGGTCGGCAGCGCGAGTGTGACGCCCCTGATGTTGCATACGTCCATACCATAGGCCACGGTGACCACTTCCCATCAGGTGGGCCGTGTGCTTGTCTGCCACATAAGTGGTATAAATAAAAACTTTATAGTTATTAACCGGACATCATAAAAAGTATAGTCTTAAAACATGAAAATAAACAACCTGCAATTATTGTTAGATATTTAGGTATTTCAGTACAAAGAAGGGATTGCAGTACGGGTGCTTAGTAGACCTTTACTTTTTGTCGAAGTGATAACTTGACTACAAGTTTATTCAGTAGGGGGGGGGGGGGGGGATGTATTTTGCAGGAACAAGGATGTAGCGTAGCGGTGACGAGGCGACTCAGCTGCGCGCTGATGGGAGTGTAACGAACGGAAGGGACGCAAATATACCGACGGCGACGCAGAGCAACGCGCGCGAGCGGCCTGATATTACTTATTGAACACGAGCGCGCACAAACTTGAGCAGAACAATGAACCACTACAAAGTACAAACAAACGCTCGGCGTCAGGGGACTTAGGGGACGTCGCCGACCGGCCCTCAGCGTTGCTCGACGACGTGTGCGAAGCGAGGCGCCTCGTCGGGCACCTCCAGGGTAACGCTGGATCTGGCGGATAGCCAGTATGTTTCCACCAGTGCAGTGGCACTCCGTCGTGGATGCATCAGGCGCGTAAAAGCTCTAGCGAAGGATGCGGTTGCACGAGGTGAGGTGTTGATGTGGCCTTTCTTCCCGGGGGCTAAATATGAACACCGTAGCTTCCAACACTCGAGCGGTCACCTCGAAACCGGAGATTGCCCTGGTGCCCTGGGTTAGTCGGGCAATTCCAAGGGAAATTCTTGATGGGCAACCTTACACCCCGGCGGCATCTGCAGGGCGGCTGGGAGGTATCCAAAGGGGGCACTACACGTAAAGGGGGGGGGGGGGAGGTCCATTTTGAACGCGCTCTTGTGACTTAGGCATCTGTCAAAATTAATGCAAGTACTGTAACTGCACACACTAGATAGGATCTACTTCTACCCCCATCCGGCCTAAGGTTACAAAATAACGCAATTCCCTCGCACCCCGGCTGACCCTGGGCCGTCTATGGTTGAAAGATGGCCCTCTCCCTCTCCAGTGAAATGCACGGAACCAAATTGCCCCTTGCCTGCTCTGGACTTGTGCCCTCTCCTCAGTTAAATTGACCAACTTAGGATCTAATTTCGTAGAGTTAGAAATGACTCTAAGCAGGTTCAACAATAAATCCAGGTACTATGAAACCAATTTGAAAACTTTTGAGCTGCGAAAGGAAACCTTGTTAAATAGGTATTTGTAGTTAGGTAGATAGATAGTAGCATATTGGTACCTAGTTAGCTAGTTTTGTGTTTTTTTTTCTATAGACTCTAAACTAGACCTTCAGTTCATAGCTTGTTCTCGGCGAAGCGGCGTCACGGTGTCACTGCGAGCGAACTCATTTATCATCGCAATTTGTTCACTTGAGCGGCGGCCACAAAGTGCGCGGAGCAGAAAATTGAATGGAACACACGCACCGCCGCACGCTGATTGAACGGCGCGTTATCGCGCGGGACAGTCGGGAGTGCGCCACACTCCACAGTGCGACAGTGCGACAGTGACGCGCTCGGCTCGCAGCATGGCGGAGGGCGCCGCCGCGTTCGCGCTCATCTACCTCACGTTCTTCCTCGACAACATGCTGCTCACCGTGCTGGGTATACGCTATTTCTTTTGTCGATTTTAAATATGAGGTTCAGTATTCAACGCGTATCTACCTCGCTATGCATGTTTAATCAGACAAAACGACTAAACATGATCCAAGAAAATCCAAAACAAAGTTTGAAGAAGAAGAAGAACCCTTCAGGTTTAATCACTTTAATCCAAAATGTTCAAGTCTCAAATTACAAATGGTTGCAAAAGGTTCAAATCTCGTAAGATCTAAATCACAAAACGTCCGAGTCGCAAAAGATCTACATGTCAAAATAGTCTGAGGTCAAGTTGTTCAAGTTGCAAAATAATCAAGTTTATTAAAAAAAAAAACTGCGGTTAGCAATGAACTCGTGCAGAGTTTAGCTCTTCAATAATTTACCTCTGTCCAAGTTGTGGGTTCGTCATAGTGGCAGTGTGTTCTGACCTAAAGATAAAGAGTTAAAGAACCACCTCAGCTAAACGGCGAGGCAGGGCAGCTGAGGAAGATTTGACTTCCTAGCTTCACCCGCCAGCCGGTACACCTGCCGACAAACGGATGAGGCTCCGGTGCAGTCTTCCGTCTAATGGTTAAGGGCTCGGACCCTGTCAATTCCGAAGACCCCCCCAATAACGAAGGAGAAGGGGAGCACTACGGTGACTACGGGCTCCAGGGCGCAAGTTCTGGACCGTTGCTATCGGTATTCGAATGGAGAAAGAGGGGAGCCACTGAAGTTCGATATTTTGCGTGAAAGATAGGTACTTTTCAGCCCCCGCACGGTTTCACCACAGCCGGTGGATACGTGCGAGGTAGACTTCGATACGACTGAAGCGCTGTGTCCGGTCCCGCAGTGCCGATCATCCCGGACTGGGTGCGCGGCGAGTCGCTGGCGCTGTGGGCCGAGCGCGCGGCCGACGCGCCGCTGGCCGGCCTGCTCAACCACACCGTGCGCGGGGTGGCGCGCCAGCAGCGCGAGGGTGAGTACTGAGTACCGTGTAGTGTGTCGGTCTGTCTCTGGTCTGGTCCGGTGTGGTCGCTCACCGTGTGCGGTGTGCTCCGCAGGCGGCACGTGGCGCGGCGTGGGCGCGTCGCAGCTGGTGGTGGGGCTGGTGCTGGGCGCCAAGGCGGCGGCGCAGCTGCTGACGGCGCCGCTGGCGGGCGCGGCCGTGGCGCGGCGCGGCGCGGCACCAGTGCTGCGCGCCGCCACCGCCGCGCTGGCACTCGCGGCGCTGGGTACGTACTACATAATATGGTATAACTCCGGAGACGTATCTTGGACTACAATTTCAATGAGTTAATTTCTATACCTTTGGCTAGGATTTTAACGACGACGGGCGAATCGAATATACTTACTAAGGCTAGGATAAATCTCTCCGAGATGAGGGATGGAGCCAATTGAATCAAATAATGACGTTTGCGAACACAAAAATATTGCTCAGCTGCATTTTTAGACATGCGATCGTGACTGGCATGAAAGTGTTCTCTACACGATCCTGCAAGCTCTACCTAACATCTAACATTCGAAGAAACCGTAATGTGCAATGTATGATCTGTCTTGTAGTTTGTAGTACTTATGGGTTATACGAGTACTTATAGGTATACCACTTATATCCAACAGCAAAGCTTAAAGAAAACGAGCGTAGCATTAATGAAATCGAGGCTAGTGTCCCTCGGGGTAGCGTCCTGGGCCCCAATTCGGGGTGGAAATTGTCGACCGTACCTACCTGGAAGGAAAGAAGATACTTGACCAAATACTGGAGACAGCGGGACTCCGGACTAGATACCTACTGGAGAAAGCGAATTTCACTCCAAGGAACATTCCCTTACTTTTAAAAAGAAACGAAATTGCATACCAACTAAAATTCGAATACTTGGCATCAATCGATATGGTCTTCCGTGGCACTTCCTAATGGCACTACTGGTAGTGTCAAGGGTAAAATTCTTGCCCCATGGCACTATCTCTCTAACAAATATGGTAAATTAAGTAAAGGGAAATACATGCAATGTAAACTTTGTCTGTGTTAATTTAATGCGCTCAGTTATGTAAGTTATTTAAGCTACCGGAATGTTACCCAGAGGTTTAGTCGAATACAAAAATACTAATATTTCCTCTTCAATATTGTTAGTAGGTATATTTTATCATCATCATCAATCATCATCATCAAAATCATCATCAATAAATGACAGAAAAATATTTTTAGAATTTGAATTGGTAGTTCCTGAGATTAGCTCTTTCAAACAAACAAACTCTTCAGCTTTATTATTAGTAGTAGTATAGATATAGATAACATAACCTGGTAAGTGAATAGTAGTTTATGAAACTGTTGCCTAAACACGAGTGTGAGTTAAAACCACGAGCGCGAGCGCGAGTGATTTTATAGCATCTCACGAGTGTTTTAAGAATTAATTATGTGCAGTTTCATTCATACACTACTTTATATAATCTCATGAAAAAGTTAAAATAATTTGCATAAAATTTCTATAATACGTTACGTTCAATGACGTACAATGTTTATAGATACGTCCACCAAGAAGATGTCAGACTTTAAAAAATCGGCCAAGTGCGAGTCGGACTCGCCCATGAAGGGTTCCGTAGTAGCAAAGGCGAAAATTACGGTTTATGACGTATTAAAAAAAACTACTGACTGGATCTCGTTCGAACCAATTTTTAGTGGTAGTTTTCATGGCAATTTACATCATTTATTTTTAAAAATATGTTAGAAACCTCAATAGCATTTTTAAAGACTTATCTATAGATAGGTACCCCCACGTATGGGTTTGATGAAAAAAAAATTTTGAGTTTCAGTTCTAAGTATGGGGACCCCCAAAATTTAATGCTTTTTTTTCTATTTTTGTATGAAATTCTTAATGCGGTTCACAGAATACATCTACTTACCAAGTTTCAACAGCATAGGCCTTATAGTTTCGGAGAAAAGTGGCTGTGACATACGGACGGACAGACAGACAGACAGACAGACGGACGGACAGACATGACGAATCTATAAGGGTTCCGTTTTTTGCCATTTGGCTACGGAACCCTAAAAAGGGTAATAATGTACGTCATTGACTAAAATCTATTTGTTAATGGCGCGCGCATGCGCGATTGCGATTTGCGCCGCGACCACAGATTATCTAGAGACAAACTGCATAGAAACCTATTTAATCTAGCTGCAACTGTATCGTAATGGAAAAAAAGTTATATTTTGTATGATACAGTTCCCCATAGAAGAGCAGTATCATAACATATTTTTTAAATTGATTTTGACACTCTGTGCGTAAAGAGTGTCATTACTCATTAAAATACTGTTTTTAATTTTTTAATGTTTACATTTCAGTATGAGAGTAGATAATAGTACATTATGGTACAAGTGAGCAACGTTGGTGATTACCGCCGAGGCGCCATTGAGTCTTAAGACAGCCGAGGACGGTAATCATCATGCTCACACGTGCCATACGACGTTTTACAACACACTTGCGAATAAAATAATACTACAAATACTAAATAAACAATACTACAAATTAATCCGTTTTCCTATGCGCGCGCATTTAACAATGGCGGTCGACCACATTTAAAAAAAAATGAGGTTTGAACTTACCTTTTTTTTACTCTGTTTTTTTTTCTGTACTTAGAGAAAAAAAAAGTTCAATTTGAGTGAAAATTTTGTTTATTATACAAGTATTACAAGTTGAAATTATTTATTTAAATACGAAAATGCATCAAATGACCATACAATAGGCGTATTAATTTATTCGTACTATTAAACACGTTATTTTTTGTATCAAAACTTTTTTAAGATCATAGACAATTATAGACACTTCCTATAAAATTTAAAAAAGAATCTATAACTCACTTGTGAATAATAGCAATGAAAAAGTCACAGTTTGATAATAGGTGTCATTACGTGCCTAATTGCGGTAAAATAATATCACTTTTATAAGCAGGTGTGTTGTAAATGATATTTTTTACATGGTCAAAGGGGTCAATAAAGAGTGAAACGAAACCAAGGGAATCAAATGAAAACCTTCGTTATTTCCGCCACGAGCGAAGAGAGTCAATCCTCCTTTTGAAGTGAAACAGCCTCTAGTACCTATATTTAAAGTATTAGCTGTAGCTGCTACAGCTATACCTATAGACTTTAGAGAGGGAATATTAGTAATACGGTTGCTAATATTCTTTAAAAAAAAATTACATTACAAAAGAGTGCTCAACACATCTAATTAGTTTTCACTGGCCAGAGGTGTGGTGTGACTTGTGAGTGAGTCGGTCGGTGTGTGTGTGTGTGTGGCGGCAGGGCTGGCGCTGTGCAGCGGGCTGGGTGGCGCGCGCGCGGCGTGGTGCGCGGGGTGCGCGCGCGCGGCGCACGGCGCGGGCGCGGCGCTGGGCGGCGTGGCGGGGCTGGCGCTGGCGGCGCGCGCGCTGGCGCCCGCCTCGCGCCACCGCGGCCTGGGCCTGCTGCTCGGCGCCGTCGCGCTCGGTACGTGTGGTATCACTGTCAAGTGTCACTGTCTGTGCGAGAGCCTCGCTAACCACGGCGCGTCGCGTGTTGCAGGCGTGCTGGTGGGCTACCCGTTCGGCGGCGCCACGTACGCGCTGTGGAGCCGCGGGGCGCCGTTCCTGTTCATCGCCGCGGCTCTGCTCACCGACCTCGGTATTTGGCGTTTGTTCTCCTGCACTCACATCATCACCATCCCCGACTGACTCAAACCCCTCCGTGTCGCATTCTGTACGGTCCCTGATCGAGCAGCCTATTGCGGTGCCGAAAGCCTCACCTCCATTCTCTTCCATTGTCCTACTCTCCCGTTTCCCTCGTCCATTTCTCTGTCTCGATCTCTACGTCTTCTTTCAAACCGTATTGTATATCACGCTGCTACACGTTGGGTCTTCGTCTACTGTTAACAGTTCTCAAAGTCTTCAGAAACAGTTATAGAGTTGAATCAAGGGGTAACTTTTTAAATTGATTGTTATTATCAGAATATCTGTTTTCAGCGCTGCAGTACATGTTCCTGGATAAAGAAGAGTACAACCAGGTAAACGCGAGTCATCTGAATCTCGTAGGGGGAGGGGGGGGGGGGGGGGGGGCACTTTGATGCACAAAAATTCAACCTCGTTTTTAAAGACCTTAAGGTGATTACATACGCGAATGACTTTGACTATACAAATGCTCAAGGTCATTTGCTTGTTTTTCAGCCGTAAAAATCAGTAAAACTAATTTTAATAGATTATTTTATACGGGACGATTACAAACTAAGAAGATCACGTCATGCTAATACATTTATTTAACATAAGTACATGTGAAATTTTTGATTAATTGGATACATATTGTAGAAAATATTTGGTTTCATAAGATAGAGTAGAGTGATGTTCAGAGCCTCTTTTCAACTATTTCCTCCTTTTTTATTTAATTTATGAAAAGGAGAAGTTACTCTGTATATCCTGTAGTATGCAGGCATGTAAATTCCAGATCTGTAGGTTTTATAGTTAAAAAGAAAAACGGTTTCAAAAATACCGATTTTTCGACGCTAATCTGATTCGGGGCCTTAAAGCATTATATTTGAATATTTATTTTGATGTGTGTATTGGCTGATATGTCAGTTTATATTTTGACTACGAAAATACAACAAAAACTGGTGTGGTATAGAGATAAACTGATTTTAATAAAAAATCGTTTTTGTATCATTCTGCCCCACCCGTGGGGCACTTTAATACATCGGGTGGGGAAGTTTGATGCGCATTTTAGATCCATATGAAATGCAAGTATCAACCGACGAAAAACCCAATATAAACTGTAATATTGCTTAAAATTGAGAAATGAAAACCATTTTATTAATTGACATCGCAAAATACATTTTATTAAGCGTACACATCAGTCATAATAAGTCTCATAAGGAATATTATCACAAAAAATAATAGTGTCATCATAGAACAAGTCTAGTTCTTAGTTATTTTCTTAATTATCATCAGATAATTAAGAAATATAGTTATATACTTACTAAGTAACCACTAATCAGATTTTAACATTGAATATTGTTAATGAAAATATTAGGTAGTAGGTACATAATAGAACCTCCTATCAAATTGAACAATGTTTTTCTTTAAAAAATTTAAACAAACAGAAATTTTAAAATGAAGAGGATGCTTCATTTGTGGATAATGATGTTCTGGTAGCTTCAAATGATTGTCTGGACTTCTCTATGCGATGTTGTAGGGTTGCAGTTTTCTTCTTCATCCTAGCGTTAATTCCCAGTCGCATCCGATACTTGACCTCGGAGTCTACGGTCCGCTATATGAGTCTTAACTGCGGATTTGGCTAGACCTCGATATTTTCCGTGAAGCGACTACCATCTGACCTTCACAACCCAATGAACATGTGACATTAGGCGATATCGAAGTATTGCAGCTAGACCGTTGTTAAACTTTTTAGGGCTCCAACTACCCGCAACGACTGCCATAGATTTTCGTATGGCAACCGAGACCGACGGCTTAACGTGCTGTCCGAAGCACGACCAGACCAATGCAAATACCCATATTCATGCATACAAATATTTACACTGAGCGGGGATCGAATCCTCGCATTCTGCGTCAAGCTGTGCTGTAGGGTTGCAGTTTTCATTCCATATTTGTCGGCGTATAGATAAACTCTGACAATACTTCCCGTATAGCATCTTCTATGTTTTCTTCAGTGATATATTATGTTTGGGGTTTATTACGTGCGTACCATGTTCTGAAAAAAATCCATGCAAATAAACCATTGTTTGTGACGGGGTACTTTAATACACTAGAGGGGCAGATTGATCCGTATCATTGTACCCCGCACGTTACCGTATCAAAGTGCCCCAACGGATTTTTTCCACAAACATTTAATTTTCTCAGATAAATAACAATTTTGCAATCAAAAACGTTTTTAAAATACAACTTCTGACTATATTTACTTACCTGTAGTAACAAATAATAACAGAAACAACAGAGTATCCTCCTGAGAGACAATCACATTTTACGTAGTTTTTTTGTAGGCAGCGGTGCACGCCACTTTCAATACGTTAGTGTCCGTTGAAGCCTAACGGCGAAATGGCGGCGAGCGCCGCGAGCGGTGTCACAACTGTTATTCCTTGAGTGTGTCTGGTGATGTGCCGGACCGTGTAGCGTGTATAGGTTTTGAGATATGGATACTGTACAAAATGTGCCCCATGCACCTATGTGGCCCCCCTCCCCCTACGTACTTATACAAAAGAAAGTCGAAAATCTCATCAGTTACACCATTTATGTCTCGAGAACGGCTGAACCGATTTTGATGATTTTTAATTTGTTGAATTAACCCAGGCACTCCAGGCAGGGTTAACAGAATTAAAGATTGGAATTTACGTAAAGAAAGCCATTTGTTCTTGTAAAAGCTATTAATATGAACCAAACAGATGGAAGGGAGAAGCAGAACACGTGTAGCGACTTGCAGACTTGCTTGGTTTATTATGAATGAGTTCTCTGGGTAACGTACGCGCGTCGTCGCCAGGGCGGCGGCGCGGCGGGCGCGGCGGGATCGGCGGGCGCGGGCGTGGCGGGCGTGCTGGCGGAGGCGCGGCGCGGCGCGGTGGGCGCGTGCGCGGGCTGCGTGCTGCTGACCACGAGCGCGCTGGCGGCGCTGGAGCCGTGCCTGCCGGCCTGGGCCGAGCGGCGCTGGCGCCCGACGCGCTGGCAGCTCGGCCTAGTGTTCGTGCCCGACAGCCTGGGCTACCTGCTGGCCACCAGCGCCGGCGGCGGCCTGGCGCGCCGCATCGGCGCCGAGCGCCAGGCCATCGCCGGCCAGGTGAGCACGGTAGACACCTACGCCTTGCCCTGGCCTTCGTCGTTCTAAGTTTATCTACTAGGTACCTGTAGATACCTACCTATACTTATAGCATCACTATGTCTACATCTAGGTAAGTACCGGGACCCGGGGCCAACAGTTCGGTCATTAAAAATAAACCAGATATGGCTTACCTATAATATATCGTAATCGTGAATCAATACTCATAACATCCTTGCGTTTTATATTAAGTGCCGAAAAGAAGCACACGACTTCTCTGATGGTCTTCATAACTTCTATAAATGCTGGCTACGATAGAGACTGCTTGACTTCACGTGTCACGTCACGTCACACGTGTTAGTGAACGTAGGTGCTCTTGTCTCCAAGGACCTCTCTCCTGGTTTTCTTCGAAGGAAGTTGAGTTACTTGACTTGTTCTCTGTCGACTGAACGCGAGCAGTAGAATGTGATGATTAAAACGAAACTTTTACAAAACAGCTATGCTGGCTAATTTATAATATTTAGATTAGAAGATATATATTGCTCAACTATGTAGTACGGTCAACGAATGGCTCAAAGGAGGGTATAGAGTGCGTGAGCGGGAACCTAAGCGATTTCTTCAGAAACTTATTTAGACTACTTAGAGAGAAAACATTCTAAAAGTCCTGACGTCTAGGTGTCGAGCCGGAGGGGGGAGGGGGGGGCAAAGGTCTCAATTTTAGGTTTTTTGTTAATAAATAAAAAACGAAGCGTTGCGTTGTAGCGAAAAATGTTCTAAGATGAAATAAAAGCTTATAAAATTCTCTATAACTTTGATCGTATATACTTTTCCATACTCCTACCCGTTTTTGAACTACACGCTCTGGAAAAGTGAAAATTAAAGTTATTGAGCGTGATGACCATTATCTGATGTGAAAAATTATCTTAAAATTTATTTTAACATAAGCTGGGAGTACCTCCACGTGGTGAAGGCGGTTACAGTAAGAAATTGCGTTTTTTATAACAGCAGATTACTGAGTTGAGGTGAGAAAAACAATCATAAAGATTGTTTTTCGTGTACCTAATACTCACTGTAGATAACGCGTCCTTTCCCTCGTCCCGTCGGGAGTTTTAGCCAGTAGGCTAATTATATATTATTATAAATTAACATCGTATACATGCCTTCGGGCTTATGTTATTATTAGTTTTCGTAATTTTATTTTGCTTGGCACGGTAGCAGTGGCGGATCCAGGGGTGAAGGTCATGGGGGTCATGACCCCCCCCTGGGCGGGTCACCTACTAAAAAATATCCCAATGTCACTGTTAAATTTTAAAAAATAACACGCATAAGAAGACTGTCTCTTTGTACCTACTACTATTATAATTTTATGAGGCACCAAACATCAGTATGAATATTATTCACACGATTGAAAATTTCAATTTATCGTGCAGCGCAGCCGATCAACCGATGGACTCGAATAGTTTTCGGACCTGACACCCTGTCCGCTATGTTAAAGAAATAAGCGCGAATGACTAACCAGGCCGGCAGTCGAAGGTCTGGAGCTGACAGCCATGAGGTCCTTTTTCGATTCGGGCAACAACTTGACTTGGGCTCAGCTTCAAAGGCCCCGTATTTATGTTACTGTTTGCTTACAAAAACTTTTTGTGAACTTGGAAGAAGCTTTCCTTTCTGGATCCGACGTAGGTAGTCACCAAAGCACCCGTGCCCGGTAATAACCTGCGTCAGCCGGTACGAGAGGCAGCCGTGTGGCCTCTCTAGCCACTCCCCCATAGGATGGCCCCTGCCGACCCAGGGCCATATCTCTTGATCTGGTCCTCTTCCGGTGTGGGGACCATAGAGTCCCCAGCTCGCCCCCAGGTACGGGGAGGCACGCAATGCGCGCCGCCGCGGCCTGTTTCTGCTAGGGTGACAGGCGGCTCCACCCGTCACCCCCAGGCCCGCGCTCATGGGGGACGGAGGTCATTCTGCGACCTCCGACGCCCGAGTTGCCGCCGCTCGTCGCGGGTCGCGCGGTTTGCGATTCTCCTTCGCTCCTCGCGGACCGCAAGGTCTGCGATTCTCCTTCGCTCCCGCTCCGCCGCCTCCTTCACGAGCATTAGAAGGATGCGCCGGAGGCCCACGCATCCGCGCAGCGAACCATCGCTGCGAGCAAAGTGGCGAGCGTGAGAGCTCTCACTCCCAGCATATGCCTGGCCTTACATCTGCTCATTCTACGACGTCAAGCCAGCACTTTTTGGGGCTACCCCTCCCACAGGGGCCCACCCGGGGTGCCATTACCAGACATTTGGTATCCACCTAGCCTGGTGGTTGCCGCAAAAGTTGCTGTTCGCATAGGCGATGACTTGGTCGAGCGCACAAACCAGGCTAAGTACCTGGGATCTGTACTTCACGTGACTGGTCACATCAACCGCGACGTCAAGGCACGGATTGCCGCCATGTGGGCCAAGGGGCGGGAAATGATTGGCGTCACATTTAACCCTAAAATGCCAGTCTGGTTGACGGGGTAGGTCTATAAAACGATCATTAGGCCTGTCTTTTTACACGGCTGTAAGGCGTGGCCGCTGCTGGAGCGACATAAGCAGGAGCTACGTGTCACGGAGATGAAAATGCTGTGGTGGATATGCGGCGTCACACGTAAAGATCGCATGAGGAACTCTCAGATCCGCAGCAGCCTTCATGTCCGCGACATCACACATAAAATGCAAGAGAGCCGCCTTCGCTGGTGTGGCCACGTCTTGCAGCAACCGCCAGGCTACGTGGGTAACAAATGGCTGGCAGTAGCACAGCCACCGGGACCAGGTGGAAAGGATAGGCCCAAGAAGTCTTGGCTTGAAGTCGTGAAGGGTGACATGCGTGCAAATGGTCTCATCTCACCACCATGGACGCCCAACGTCGTGCGAAGTGGAGGAGGAAGAGACAGAAGGTGGCCCCTGAGCTCCGAGGTCACCTCGGATTCGGAAGCAATCAGGAAAATATGTACGATAATCATGAAAGGGGGAGGCGCGCATCGCGCCGCCAACGCGGCCTGCGGTGGCAGACGCGAGCTTACGGTTTTAAGCCATCACTGTAAGCAAGCGAGAGAGAGTGCTGAGCGAGAGAACTCCCACTAGACTAGACAAACCTCCCCTCCCCCCCCCCCCCCCCCGAAACAATGTCTCGGCTACACCATGACCCCCCCCTGAATTGAAAGCTGGATCCGCCCCTGCACGGTAGCCTACCCGGTAACGCAGGGCAGCAGCCACAAAATATTTTTAACATATAGTTACACTGTTATTAGTAACACTATGTAATATGAGTACTAATAAGTGTCCTGTATATAATGAAGATGTGGTTATAGGAAGTAACAATGTCTCTGAGGTAAAAGAAAAGGGAATACTGGGTCTTATTAATGCTAGTAGTATGCATATTTATGTTCTTTGAGAAATGATACATGGGGAGAAGAACTTCGTTTCTTTGTCGTTTGTCCTGCACTAAAGATCTTGTTGCTGAAGGAGCAAAATATCACAAAGACTGCTATTATTCATTTGTGAAGTCTGTCAGTTACCCAAAACTCCAGAAAGCTAAGATCCCTAGAGATACCCATGTCGTAGAGGCTATGGAAGAATTTTTTGCTTATATGGAGGGAAGCATTGATACTCAGTTTTCTCACTCTAATACTCGGTGTTGTAACAGGTGCCAAACCCCATGCAGTGGTGAACTATCAAGGCCGAGTTGGAAAATAAATATGGGGATCGAATAATAATCACACCAGGGGTCAACCGTTTCAAAACGCCGCGCCGGTGGTGTGTTTTAGAGACATTGGGTACTATATTATCAATCAGGCATGGTACGAAAGCATCATCATGCGGATATAGATGTATTCTCCTGATTGCATCCGTGGCCAAGATGACCTCGAAACTCAGGGTCCGCCTTCCGGCTCTTCCTCCTCCACTTCGCACGATCTTAGGCGTCCATGGTAGTGAGACCATTTGCACGCATGTCACCCTCCACGACGTTAAGCCAGGACTTCTTTTCCTACCCATTTTGGTACGAAAATAGGCAAAAAAACGAAGTAGAGGAAAAGCTGAGAATTCTTGCTAAAGATGCAGAAATTTTACGGCAAGATATTCAGAGTCAAGTGTACAGCACAAACAAATACCCACCGTGCGATAATTTTTTTAATTAAAATTAATTCCTTAATTTTCACTTTTCCAGAGCGTGTAGCTCAAAAACGGGAAGGAGTATGGAAAAGTATATAAGATCAAAGTTATAGAGAATTTTATAAGCTTTTATTTCATCTTAGAACATCTTTCGCTACAACGCACCGTTTTTGATTTATTAACAAATAACCCAAAATTGAGACCTTTGCCCCCCTCTCCCCCCTCCGGCTCGACACCTAGACGTCAGGACTTTTAGTATGTTTTCTCTCTTAAGTAGTCTGAATAAGTTTCTGAAGAAATCGCTTAGGTTCCCGCTCACGCACTCTACAACTACTTTATAGACTACTGGCCCGTGTACAAAAATGATGGGTCATTTGAACCACCAGGTGACCTTTATAGAACGATATAAGAGCATAAAATAATAAGATTCAGCACTATGCCGTCACTTGTAAGCTGTCCAACTGAGTGCAGGTGAAGAAGAGGGGGTTGTAACCCACGATTACTTCACCATGTCGCATGATTTTTGTACGGCGTTGCGGAATAATGGATTAGAAGCAGTATTGAAATATTATGAAACTGATGCCGTACAAAATCAAATGACCAAATTTACCCTGGTAATGTCGGAAAATAAAATAAAAATTCCGACTTTGTGGCTCACCATTTTTTGTACAGCACTACGCGTTTGCTTGTTATTTTTCATGGATCTATCGATGGTAAGAATGCCGTACAAAAATATATGACCAAAATGTACTCACTCTACCTGTAGGTACTTTGTACCTGTACTCACCTGCACTCAGTTGGACAGCTTACAAGTGACGGCATAGTGCTGAATCTTATTATTTTATGTTCTTATATCGTTCTATATAGGTCACCTGGTGGTTCAAATGACCCATCATTTTTGTACACGGGCCAGTAGTCTATTATTGACCGTACTAATGCTGTTATAGTCCACACAAAATAAAGATTTGAGCTGGCATAATTCGCATAGAGCCTGAAAATTGGTGGGGTCTTAAGTGCACCATAATAGGGGCTGTCCATTAATCACGAAACATCACCAGGGGGGAGGGAGGGTATATTGAGATATCACGTGTATTTATTTTTTCTTATAACTCGCGATTTTGGTCACGATTCTTAGTTTTTTAGCATTAAATAATGAATGAAAAAATACACGTGATTTTGGCTAGGGGGCAGGGGGGGAGGTAGTCCAAAACCTCACCACGTATCACCATGGGGGAACTTGCCAAAAAAACATCACGTGATTAATGGACAGCCCCTTGGATAAAAATGTTAGTAAGTAAGAGCACAGAAAGCTCGCTGAGGCTGTGTGGTGCGCAGGTGCTGGTAGGGCTGGCGGCGCTGGCGGTGCCGGCGGCGCGCTCGCTGGGCGCGCTGGCGGGCCCGCACGTGGCGCTGGGGCTGGGGCTGGGCGCGGCGGACGCGGCGCTGGTGCCGGCGCTGCTGGCGCGCGGCGGGCGCTCGGGCGCGGCGCGCGCGGCGCTGCTGCAGGCGGCGGGCGCAGCGGCGTACGCGGCCGGCCCGGCGCTGGGCGGCGCGCTGGCGGCCGCCGCCGGCTTCGAGGCCACCATGCGCACCGCCGCCGCGCTCAACCTGCTGTACGCCGCCTACCTGTACACGCGCCTGCGCGCGCACCCGCTGTCCGAACAGGTGCACCACTACCACCGACTCGTCGAATCGTTTCCCCGATAGCTGCCTTCCCTATTGACTTGACGTAAAATCCCACCCGTCGTTCTTCCACGAGCCTAATTTAGAAATCCTTTTCTATTTCTACTTACGTAGTAGTATCTCGGTGCCACTAACATGGCCGCTCGTCGTGCTGGTTTACCGCCTTGGTTGTAGGAAGGAAACGATTAAATAAATACTTTCTTAAAAGTTCAAAAGGCTGGGTATTACATAGGGTGAACGTCATTAGTGCTAGGGTAAAGTATTTCTGATGTAGAAATGATGTACGTACAGTGGGGCGCCAGCTCAGAAGACGCGCTGGACAGTGACGACGACACGAGCGAAGGCACTCAGGCGGAGGCCACTCCGCTCGCGCCGCTCGCTCGGCGCGGGCCCGGCCCCGGGCAGTACGCGCCGCTCGAGTAGCGCAGTGCCTACTGCCTGCTGCTAGCGTCCAGCGATCGTCCTGCCTTCGCAGTGAACTGAGGACTCAAAGCCATATTAAACTTTTCAAAATATATTAATTAAAACTCTATAACAAATAACTTTTGTTTTATGGCACGTCCACGAAATAAAATACCCACGTTTTCAGGTTATTAAGAATTTGGCGATTGCCGAACAAATTCTGTCTAAGTACCTCCATGACATGACCGCACACCACACCCAATGACACCATGTTGGTAGTGTCAAGGGTTTTATTCAATTCCCGATCATGACACTACCGGCAGTGTCAAGGGTATTTTTTCCTATATACCTATGTAGTTGTAAAGTAATAGTCAACATTCACATCACAACATAAAAGAGTCCGTAGAAGGAGTTACCTGCCTACTCCTTTGTTTTTCTAGTGCTGTTTCTTTAAATTATTGTCCGAGTCCGATACATGATTGGCCTTGGGTGCATTTTTTGGACAATACATACGTGGAGGGAAAGTACCTACTCTTGTACGGTCCGCACACCCTTGGTTCTATAAATAGTTCATTAAACACAATAGTATATGACATGTATATTATATTGATAGAATGATATAGTTACACGACAACTGTTGCTGTAGGTACGCGGGCGGGGTTCGTCGATAGTGGTCGAACGCGAACTGCACCAAAGTATAAATACTGTGCTGCACCTGCACGAACTGCACGTGGCGACGCGACGTCACGTTGTCGAGCACATACTCGTAGTCAGACATCTGTGTCAATATCGACTTGTGCTCACGCAGGGTCGGACTGGCCATACATTCAATGTGGCATTTGCCGCACGGGCCCCAGCCTGGTTTGAGGGACGGCAAACGTAAGATAGGACTTGATACTGATGATACTTGGCCCGCACAGGCTAGGTTCCAGCTCTTGTGGATTAAATGTAAAATAAAACTAGATCATATATTATAATCGTTCATGAAATGAGAGAGAAATGAAATAGAAAATTCAACAAATGGTTTATCTTGAGCAAGCCCATCCCCAGAAACTAGTTTAGGTTTTTTTCTGAGCGGTACGAAAACGGCCTGCTCTGGGATCAGCCTGAAATCTGCGGTTCGAAGATTGACGGCATCCTCTAAAAAAGTTTCACAAAAAATTAGCACAAGAGGGAAATTGGTCTAAAGTGAAGTACCTGGGGTCGTCAGTGGGTTTCTGGTGGAAACCCCGGCGTAGCTATGGGTGGGCAAGGTGGTGCGGTGCACCAGGGCCCCCAAGCTCAGGGCCTCCGAGCCTTAACTACCAAATCTCATATCGAACTACCAAAAAAATCTTACTTTTGGAATGTGAAAATGGGTTGTAACACAACTCTAATCTAAAATAGGGGGGCCCCTGTGTCTTTTTGCACCGGGGCCCTTGGTCATCTAGCTACGCCACTGGCGTGGAAACCACGCTAGTTTCGGAATTGCAATGACTTCGACTTTCCTCCAGACACGGAGGATGCTAACAGAAGCCATGCAGGTATTCTAGTGTTAGGAGTCATGACACGGCGACAGGCCTAAGGTGTTGGATTTGTTCAACTGAGATGTTGTCCATTCCGGAGGCTGGTTCTGTGAGATCCTTAATTCCGAAAAAGGAGTCGCATGAAGTCTCCGGCACCTATTCTATTTCAGTATTTTCCGATAGTATCCCATCTGCCATCAGGTGCCAATTATATCTCTGGACGACTCATCAGCAGATTGGGATGCACTGCGTGAGTATTTTGCGTCCATCCCGTGGGTTGCACGTTGCTTTGAAGGTAAGAACCCATGGGACAGTGTCACTGCTGATGCCAGTGAGATCAGTCTGGGTATGAAATACTATAACCCATACACTGATGTCACCGGTGTCAGCAGAGCGCGCCCTATGCTCGCGCGCGAGTGCGCAGAGGCTGTTGACCAAAAAGAGTCTGTGTACTGCGCTTGGGTATGGGCGCGCGCCACGCGCGGATCCAACATGGGGCACTTCAAAGCGGTGTACAACAGAGTCACAAAGGTCTGCGAGAGGGCTTACGTCAGAGCGGATGCTCAGCGCATAGCGTGGTTTGGTCAAAAGCTAGTGGTGCATCTCATGGGCAGTCGCTGCCGGGCCGCTCTCTGGCCCATGAGCCTCAAGATAAAACAAATTTGCTGGTTAATCTCTTTGCGGCCAACTTCCGAATCTAGGATTATGGTATGCAGCCACCGACACTGTCCATCAGTGACCACGCAATGCCTGATATCCTTATCTGACAACGCGATGTCCGTGCTGTACTGCAATCACTCGATGTCTGGCAAGCCAGCTGACCAGATAGTATTCCAGTGGTGGTTCTTCAAAAATGTGCAGCGGAGTTGTCTCCAATGCTTACGCGGCTGTACCGATTATCTTACATCTCGGGTGAAGTGCCATCGGCTTCGAAAATATGCGAATGTACAGCCGATCACCAAGAAGGGGGATCGCACAGACCCAGCCAACTGTCGGCCGATAGCTGTCACCTCAGTGCTGTGCAAGGTATTCGAGCACATCATCAACACATCAACAGCTCATGAGTCACCTAGATTATCACTCCATAATCAATGATGAGCAAAACAGTTTTCGGTCAAAGCGGTTTACGGGTGATCTTCTGGCGCATGTTACCCATCTTTGGGGTGAGGCTATGGACAAGTAAGGTGAGTCACGAGTCACTGGCAAATCGTCTTGACATTGCCAAAGCTTTGAACAGAGTCTGGCAAAAATCGCTTCTATCCAAGCTACCAAGCTTTGGTCTGCCTTCTAGACTATGCGACTGGATGGCTTCCTGTAGGAGCGCCGTACATACGCGTATTTTATATAATGTTCGAACTTCGGAGTAATTGCAGGTAAATGCTGGCGTATCACAGGGGTCTGTTTTATCACCTGTCTTTCTTATGCATTTCAACGACATGCTGTCCACTGGCAGCATTCATTGCTATGCAAACGATAGCACCTTACATGAGAGTTATTACGGATATCCTGCAACCAAGCAGTCTGATATCGGGGAAAAAGGCAGGTTCTCGTCACTGGGCTTGACTGGATCCTGAACCACATTTCTCAATGGGAATCAGAAACCTGCTCGAGTTCAATACCAAGAAGACGCAGGCATGTGCGTTTACAGCAAAGGTTCAGTATCTTCTTTCCTTCCCCTTCTCACTCTTTAGAGCATGCCACTACAGGACAATCTCAATTTCCTTAGTATGTTCGCTACAAACTGAATAATTATTAAAAACTGCATTGAGAGTATCATCAAAACAGCCTCGTGTAAACTCGGAGTTCTGAACAAAGTGAAACGTTTTTTCAAGCCGGAGCAGCGGTGTTTTCTATACAAGATACAAATTTGCTCCTGCGTGGAATACTGCACACACCTTTAGGATGGCTCCGTAAAGTACTTACTAGATGCTCTCGACAGGTTGCAGCGATGTGCGGTCCCTATATTGGGAATCCGGAGGTCACTAACATCCTCGAGCCTTTGCGTAAAGATGTTGTGTCATTGGCAATATTTTACCGTCTCTACAATGGTGAATGTTCTAATGAGCTCTTCCAAATTAGTCCCACCCTCTCCTTTCCTATATAAAACAGCACGTGCAGGACTTAGATCTCACCCGCATACGGTGCAGAATATTCCATCTAGAACCCAGCGGCTCGGCGACTCCTTCTGCCACACCAATAAGACCTGGAATTTCTTAGCAGCTCACGTGTTTCCCTCTTCCTACAGTCCCGGGTCCTTTAAGCGGGGCCTAAAAAGCATCGGATTAGGCCGTCAAGCCGAGTGCCACCATTGTAACTTGGTATGTGTCTCTATATGAGAGTTCTCACGCTCGCCACTTTGCTCGCAGCGATGGTTCACTGCGCAGATGCGTGGGCCCCCGGCGACTCCTTCTGCAAGCAAGTAATGCTCGTGAAGGAGGCGGCGGAGCGAGAGCGCGAGGAGCGAAGGAGAATCGCAAACCGCGCGGCCCGCAACGAGCGGCGGCAACTCAGGCGTCGGAGGTCGCAGAATGACCTCCGTCCCCCATGAGTGCGGGCCTGGGGGTGACGGGTAGAGCCGCCTGTAACCCTAGCAGAAGCAGGCCGCGGCGGCGGCACGCACGCGTTGCGTGCCTCCCCATACCTGGGGGCGGGTTGGGGACTCTGTGGTCCCCTCACCGGAAGAGGGCCAGATCGAGAGATATGGCCCTGGGTCGGCCGGGGTGCGAGGGATATGGCTACGACAATCTCACCTCCGGCAACTGACGGCACACAGACGGCGTGCGTTTTAGTCGGTTCGAGTCCGACATAACCTCCTCCTCCGGCTACGGTGGGGGAGGTATCCGTGGGGATATTGCGCACGATAAAAAAAAAAAAAAAAGGTATGTGTCTCTATAAATAATTGTGACCCTCTTTTCAGAGACTTTACCTTTAGCTTACCATGAGGCGAGGTGAAGTCAAATTGAGGCACGTCAATTTGACTTCACCTCCCCTATATAAATCTAGTTTCGGGCCCCGGCTTGTGGTTAGCCGCCCGGGCCCTTTCGGCCCAGTCCGACCCTGTGCTCACGTCAGAAAATTGGGAAATTGAAATCTCACCGCGGATTCAGCTATCGAGTTCGTTCGAACGTTCGCAACGTTCTTCAAGCCTACCTGGACTTAAAAAAATAAAAAGAAGAATAGAATGTACGAGGCTCGTACAACCCCTTCGGCCGTCTTACCAACTAGAACTAGAGGTATCAAAGTTTAACTCAAAGGAATCATACTGAACCCTAAGGCTTCCAGATACGCGCTTGCCACACCCAGCAATCCGAGTAAAATCCAAAAAAAAAAAATTCTTTTACTATAAGACATCAATCGATGGATACCGGATGTTCCCTGAAAAAGTAGGTAGTTCCTAGCAGGACCTCGGCGAGCATTGACTACAGCCTGCAGTGTCATTCTGTCCTGTAGTGTCGAGCACAGCGCTGCGCCTGCGCCCGACCTCGAGACTCAGTGACTCAGTGACTCGACACTGTATGCTTAGCTTAGAGAATTGCAATGTTTCCAGCACTCGCCGACAGCGCCTTGCCGCGGGGTCACGGGGCGGGGCGGGGGCACTGCTGCCGCCGGGGTCTGCTTTTCTACTCCTCCCTTCCATAGGTAATTTGACTAGTTTTGGCTTTTACTCGAGTCGAGTGCAACTTGTAACCCCAACTTGTTATGTACCTACCGTCTTTTTATATAATCCAGTACTCAAATAGCTAGTGTTATAATATAATATACCCTCAGACTAAAAGAATAGTACTTCTAGTCTGAGAATATACCTAATAATATTAAGGCGTAGTAGCTAACTTGTACTTAGGGAAATGAACCATATCTACGTCCGCGGCGGCTTAGTCGCGCGTCGCGCGGCAACTAGTAATCTGTAGAGTACCTATTATGTTATCTGTGTCTGTAGTAAGTCATTAGTATTGAACGAATTTGATTAGATTAGTTAATTTGACATAAGTATATCTAATAAAACGTTCTTCTTCGCACAAATATGTGATAATGTGATTAGATTACAATTCCATATAACTACAATAGCTTATCTTAAAATGTTAAAATCGGTTCTCAGTATTAGGTATTAGGTATTAGCACAGATTTAACTGATAATTGTATTATGAGTGATGCTTACATACTTAAAAGATGGCATGTCAACATGACATCTCGCCGGTTTTTGAAGTGTGTGAATAAATCCCCATGGACATGGGTGCCCCGAATGGGCGGACAACCTGAAGGTCAGACACATGGGCCTGCTGTGTAAACCGCAGCGGATTATGATGTGAGTGTCTCCTCGCCGGATCGCCACCGTGGCCCGTGGGTCCTGGAAGCGGGAACCATTTCGGCACTTTATCGGTCGTTACGGCAGCGGCGACACGATCCCGAGCCTGAAGAAATTCAAGCCCCGATAGCACGACTCCACAGGGATATAGTGGTGGAGTGGGAACTACGACTTAGGCGACCACGCGCAGGGCGCGCCGTAGAAACGGCAGTAAGACCCATCATAGGGGAGTGGCTAGAGAGGCCACACGGTAGCCTCTCATTCCGACTAACGCAGATTATCACCGGGCACGGGAGCTTCGGGCGGTATCTGCGCTGGATCGGGAAAGAGCCAACGTCCTGCATACGCTCACCGGGTGCGGGTGCCCGGCGTGAGAGACGCCGAGACGGGTGCTGATGGCGGCCCTGGGAGTGAGAGTTCTCACGCACACCACCTTGCTCGCGGCGATGCGATGCTTCCCTGCGCGGATGCGTGGGCTGCCCGCATCTCCTTCTGCGAGCAAGTAATGCTCGTGAAGGAGGCGGCGGAGCTGAAGCGAAGAAGAATCGCAAACCACGCGGCCCGCGACTAACGTAAGAGAATTGAAAACCACGCAGTCCGCGACGAGCGGAGGCAAATCGGACGTCGGAGGTAACAGAATGACCTCCGTCCCCCATTAGCGCGGGCGTGGGGGTGACGGGTGGAGCTGCCTGTCACCCTAACAGGAGCAGGCTACACCGGTGACACCGGCGGACGCGCGCCGCCAACCAATACCCGGAGGCGAGTTGAGCACTCCATACCGAAAGAGGGCCAGATCGAGAGTCAACGAGGAAACGTAATTCCTCTTATTCAAACCAGTTTGACCAAAAAGTTTGACTACGAGGAAGCACCGGAGATATGGCCCTTGGTTGGCTGGGGTGCGAGGGATATGTCTACGATATATAATCTCACCTCCAGCAACCGACGGCCCACAAACGGTGTGTGTTTTAGTCGGTTCGAGACTGAAATGACCCTGGGGGGTTATGTCGGTCTCGACTCTCGAACCGACTAAAACAAACGGCTCCGGACGGGGAGGCATCTGAGGGCATTTTTCACACAATAAAAAGGCATACCTATCCCTCACTCCCCAGCTGACCCAGGGCTATAGCAGGTCCTCCCGGATGTGCAACTAGGGTGTCATTATCTTTCTCTGGAAGAAGGAGGGCCGCTTGTAGCGCCGCAGTCTGCTAGGGCGACAGGCGGCTTCACCCGTTACACCCAGGCCCGCGCTCTAGGAAGACGGAGGTCGCTCAACGACCTCCTACGACGACGCCCGAGTCCCCTTGGCGCATTGTGGACTATGCGGGACGGGAAGGATTGGACCTGTTTCTCACAAAATGGATCTATCTGCCACAATAATGGCTCTCATTTTGACGTCTCTAAAAATAAATCTGATCAATGCATAGGTATATATAGACGATCATGAATTTTGATGAATATCACGAATTCATGAGCGCCATGACTATAGATGTAAAAATCCCGAATAATTCCGAATTATTCCATATTATTCGGAATTATTCCCAAATATTCTCAAATATTCCGGAATTATTCCCGTTGAACTCACCTACAAAAAATGAAATAACTGTGCTTCCACCTACCTACTAAGCGAAAACTTAAGTACAGACCTATGTAGGTATTGGTATATAGGTAGGTAGATACCGGAATATTATATATCTTGACCTCAGTGACGTCACAAAATGTACCTACTTATATGTATGTATATGCGCAGTACGAGTAACAGTACGCGTTTTTGGATGTCTTTTGTGGATTAGGTAGATTTGAGCTTCTCCGCCACCATGGTACCCCGTGTACCATGGTTACGGAGAAGCTCAAATCCACCAATCGTAGACCATATCAAACCAATTCGAGTATCTCTCGCGACTTGGGGTCAAGTCAAGATGTACGGTACCTACTTATTTTATAATAATATGTAGGTAATATGATATAATATGACTACAAATTTCACACAGATACTAAAACAGCGACTGTAAGCGACTTTCGACCTTAATGACATTATCTTAATTACGTGTCTTTTTGCGCTAATAGATAACACTGATTACGAATATAAGAAAAAAAAACTCGATTCTTTGTCATGTCAATAAGGTCGAAAATTGCTTGCACTACGTTTTTTAAGGTTTTTTATCCCTAGCATCCTTAACTAGTCTCTGCTATGTAGCAAAAAGCCAAATCGGACCGGTCTTATCGGATATTTATATGAAAACAACAACATAATATGGTGTCGGATATCGGATGTCGGCCATCGTCGTCCGATACGGATATTGGATGGTGTGAAAACACTCTTAAAGAGTTTAAAAGTGTATAAGTAGGTACTCAGGAAAACATAAGTCTTAGACTGTATTTTCTTAATTATACCGATAGGTATATACACCAACTAGCTGTTGCCCGCGACTTCGTCCGCGTTAAGTTCGGAATGTTGTTCATCCCCTATTTTATCCCCTTATGGGTAGAATTAATCAAAATCCTTTCTTAGCGGATGCCTACGTCATAGTAGCTTAATGCATGCAAAGTCTCAGCCCGATCGGTTTAAAATTGACAAAGTTTCGTACAAACTTTCATCCCCTATTTTATCCCCTTAGGGGTAGAATTAATCAAAATCCTTTCTTAGCGGATGCCTAAGTCATAACATCTACCTGCATGCCAAATTTCAGCCCGATCCGTCCAGTGGTTTAGGCTGTGCGTTAATAGATCACTATGTCAGTCAGTCAGTCAGTCAGTCAGTCAGTCAGTCAGTCACCTTTGAGTTATATATATTTAGATATATCTATAACCGTATAAAACGCGAATCATAACTGCATTTCGAGTCACAAGACTATCAACAACAGTCAAGACTCTCAATACCTAGTACATCTATCTACATAAATATCGACCGGAATAATTCCGAATTATTCCGGGTCATTTGGGAATTACTCGGGATTTTTCGTTTTATCCTCATCGGAATATTTGGAATTATTCCGGCCTTAGGTACATCTATAGCCATGACTCATTATCTTAAGATTCATTAGAATCATCATAAGTCATACTTATCATAAGTTTCATGACATGAGTGCCACAACAGGCATGATTAATCATAGTAAGTAATCTTAATAATCAATAATATTAATAAAAGTGATTTCGCTGGTTAATCTTTTCCAGTGACTTCCACTTATGTAATGTTTTTATTTAATAAATTAAAACAACCTTTAACAACATTTCAGACAAAGATATATTATAATAATATTTAAAGCAAAGTTTTTGGCATCAAGAATTTGGCAATAACAAAACGCATGCTCTGTTATCTGTCAGCCTCATAGAGGTAGCCTCAGCCTCAGCTAAGTTCACTCGATACTCGAATCGAATTTAAATAATAGTTCACTGAATAGTTGATAATATAATATTGTAGAGACGAGACGTATCGTATCATTCGTATCGTATCATTCGTATCGTATCTATTAGTACTCTGTGGTATCTGTAATAAAATCAGTTGAGCATAATAAAATAATACGTATTATTTATGGCAATAAAAGGTCTAAATGAATAACATGATTTATAAGCGTTTTCGAATTTCTTCATTTGAGTAATTAAATAGAATCAAATAAAAAAAACCGTATTGCGTAAATTGCATATACGCTTTCACTTATTTATTACAACTGTTCTAGTGCATTCATTGCTAAAATTGAGTACATTACATTAGATAATTGCCCAAGCCTAATGTGAGCCTAACAACAGAAAATAGCCGTAGCTGAAATGTCTGGGGAAGTATTATCATCAATCTTAGTTTTTTTTTTTTTTTTTTTAATAAGACACGTCAATTTGACTTTGCCTCGCATGATGGTAAGCTGAAGGCAAAGTCTCTGAAAAGAGGGTCACCATTACAGACATGAACCATGTTACAATGGTGGCACTCAGCTTGACGGCCTCATCAGATGCTTTTTCACGCCCCGCTTAAAGGACCCGGGACTATAGGAGGAGGGATGACTCTCTACGGCTCTCTACGGGTGGCGGTAGCTCTCCGCCTGGGCTGTAAGGTGTGTGAGCTCCACATAAGCACCTGCGGTTCCATGGTGGAAGCGGATGGCCATCACGCTTTAAGTTGTCGGCGGTGCAATGGAAGGTTTCCGCGACTATGAACGATATCGTCCGCAGGGCTCTTGTATCGGCGAACGTAACCAGCTTACTTGAGACTCCGGGCCTGAGCAGGTCGGACGGTAAGAGACCAAACGGGCTGACTTTGGTGCCCTGGAAGAACGGCAAGTGCCTGCTGTGGAATACAACTTGTGTCAGCACTGTAGCTGCCAGCCACCGTTGAAGCCGGCTTGAGGACAGGCGCGGTCGCAGCTTGAAGTTTGGGGGGGGGGGTCACTTCGGAAATTCCTTAAGAAATTTAACCCCCCCCCCCCCACCCTCGTACTGAGACTTTTCAATATGACGTGCATGGGTCATGTCCCCTGTGACCCCCCCCTCGGACCTCGCCTGCTTGAGGAAGAGACTCAAGTACGCCGAGCTAGAGCCGTTGTACTTTGTAATCTTGACGTTGGAATAACTCTTTTAAACTCTTTGTTGGAATAAATGATTTAAAATCTTAGTTACGTATAGCAACAAACACATATTTTATGAAATTTTCAATGCCACTGAAGTGGATTTATCCTATAGGTACATATTCAGTTGCTTTTTTTATAATTTAAAAACTGTTCCATCAAGAAGAATCGATTTATTTTACTAGGTTTGGAGAAGGCCATTTAGTTAAGATAGAATCGATTGAAGCTTGGAGCGTTGTAGGTGTGACTCTACTACTCTACTAATAATTTATTTATTTAATTTGGTTGGTTTTGGTTTCTAAACTAGTCAAGTCATGTCATGTCATCTTCAATGGTGTTGTGTGGGTCGATGCGATTGATTTGATTCGTGGTGCGATAGCAAGGAGAGGGAGACTGCGTGTCGTGTCGAGTCGAGCGCTCCGAAGCGCCCGGTGCCGCCGGTGGGGCATGTAGCCGCCAGCCGCCACTCGCGACCCGCCCGCGCCCGCCGCTCGCACACCGGCGTCCGACGCGACACATCGCCGCAGCGCTACCTGGCCTGGCCCGACCGTACCGTGCACCGCACTCCGGCCCAGTGATCCCCGCGCACCACAACAATATTATTATCATTATGGTGAGTAATGCACGGTTCTTATTTAAGCTCGCGGCTCGCGCGCGGAACAGTTACCCGCCGGACACGTCTCTACTTGCGCTGCACTCTCCCGAGCTGTAGTCGTAGATCAGTTTCCATTCTTTGCGCTGGTCGCGAGTGCTAATTATGAGCGACCATGATATTTGTGTAGTGTGACAAGTCGTGGGGAAACCTTTCATTAGTATTGATTGTGACGGTACAGCGAAGTCCGCGCGCCTGGCGTCGCGTGCAGTGTTGTAACTGAGTGTGCTTTACACAATATCGACAATATCATAATCATCAATAAAAGGTAATTAAAACATGCTGTTGACCTGAATGTGTGTGGCAAGTGAGAGCCACTGCTGTATCCGATACAAGTGCAACAAGCAGGCGATGTCTGTGCCTGTGCCTGTGCAGTAGGTGAGGTAATACAAGTTACTCCTGCAACTGTAGCCACTAATATTTGTTATGATCTGCTTCAATTGAGCTCTGGTTCACTGTTCACATTATCAATAAAACATTTTTGTATTGAATATTTAGAATATTCTACTTTGTTGAATATTTACAAGGTACTAGGTGATGCCTATGGCTCTTCACTCCTACTCAACCTATTGATATCAAATATAATGTAAGAGTTTAAGTCTGATCATGAACTTTTCTTTGAACGGAAAAAGCCACTACACAAGGTACAGTAGTTTTTGAGTTCATCGTAATCTAATGACAAGAATTCCAATTCCAAAAATATACAGACACTAATGTACTTACAGATAAAACCACAATACAATTATATAAATTATAATCTGTACATTCTATACTAATATTAGTTATTTATTTATTTATTGGGACATAAAACAGTTACACGTTAGTACATTGTTAAAGAAAAAATACTATAAAACTATTGAGTGAATGTGTAACCCACACCGATGTCTGTGGAATAATATTAATTTTGATTATAAAATCTGTATGAATCGTGCACAATTATAAAGAGGAAATATTTGTATTTTAAAGCTACTGGGCTTAATAAAAAATTCTTTTGCCATTATTAAGCTACATTACAAGGTACTACCATAGGACATAAATTAGTGTTGAATGGGATTAGAATTCCATGCAGATGGAGATGCAAGCAACAGCAGGTGTATCAAATTATTATGCTAGAGCTGTTCCCACCAACGGTACAGAAAATAGTTCTGGGTTTAAGTTAAGTTACAACATTACAGATAATAATAATTAGGTGCTACAATGATTCAGGCATGGCAGCTTCAGTTAGACCAACGACAGTGAGTAGGCTCTAGTTAGTTTAGGGAGTGTTGACACGATGACATAAGAGTGAATAACAACAGTGGCTTCAGATGGCCAGTGCACAGTTTGTATACAATACTTGTGTTGATGTAGCACGGTGTCGAGTGGGCTGGCAATGTAACATGAGCCAGAGTGGTGCCTACAGATGGCTGGGCCTGCCCACAATCACACTGTTACCAATATGACAACATTTTACTTTGTGTGATTAGCATTGTTGTTATTAAATTGTTGCAGTGCCTATGTGTGCCAGTGTACACGGTGTAGTTGTGCAGTGCTGGCACACTTGCACTGCAGAGTGTTCACTTGTTCACTTCCTATCTTTTATTGTTCAACTTGCCGATTTGGCCTGCTACAATTTGGTTGCCAATTTCAGCCTCATTTGAAAAATATTTTATTACTTAGGTACAGAATCTATACTTAGGTACGGAATAATTCTATGTTATGAACATAATTATTATATGCAAAAAAAAACTATGTTTAAAAAAACCGACTTCAAAAAACTATTCCAATAAAAATAAAATGCACTAAAAAGTTGAAAATAATTTGTGTATTCTTCAAAAACTTTATTACAAATTATTGTCAGTTTTGGAGTCGGTGTCAGCCAAGGTAGGTTTGTAACTTCTCACGTGCGTGTATGCGTTTTAGTCGGTTCGAGTCCGACATAACCTCCTCTGCACTGTGGCAGAACACTTATTAGTACAGTTATTAGGTTATTACATACAAAGTATGTTGTCCTTGGCATAGAAGTTTATTTGTAGGCTGACACCAACTCCAAAAATAACAATAATTTCTAATAAAGTTTTTGAAGAATACACAATTATTTTCAACTTTTTAGTGCATTTTATTTTTATTGGAATAGTTTTTTGAAGTCGGTTTTTTTAAACGTAGTTTTTTTTTTTTACTTTTTAGTGTCTTTAATATGCTATTCTGTAAGCTACAGTAGGATTGCTACGGGTAGTCTATAACATTTCATTGTTTTTTTAGTAGCTATGGGTAGGCCTTCGAAAGGTGCAGAAATTTAGTGATCTAATTCAGTCCAATATATCTTCAATGACAATGACCTACTTACCAAGTATTGACTTAAACTTGTCAATAACTTAAACGAAACATTCATGCTATACATCAAATGAGTTCTCCTCATAAACTCATATGAGCTTCTGATGTAATCAGGAAAATACATCTCCATGAAAATGATGATGATGAATGATGACATTTAGCCCGACATAGACTAAGTAATTTTAGCACGCCCTTGACCATCGTAATGAGGTGACATAGACACCGTGTCACAGGATCGTCATAAAACTAGCTAATTTCTCATCACCTATTTGATTTCGAGGAGTTCTCTGGTGTATCTCCGGAGTTCAAGGTCCAGTACCCATGAAATGAATATGGAACTACTATTATGTGACTAATACCGAACCCAATGCAAAACGCTTTTTTGAAACCAGTTCATTAAACGACGGAAATATGGGACAACATAAGTATACAATAAGAACTAAGAAAACACAAAAAACATCATACAATGAAAACTACTGGGCCAAACTATGCTAAATTTGTATGGGATCAAATGACAACTATTTCGCATCGAATAAAAAAAGAATCACGGAAATCGCATCATAAAGCTAGGAGTAATTGGTGTACATACATAAAAAAAAAACCATCGAATTGAGAACCTCCTCCTTTTTGAAGTCCGTTAAAAATGGTTGTCATAAATGAAATTTCCTTAGAATTATGCCAATAGTAAATTACTTGACATCAGGCAAAGGCACACAAGTGGCAATTCCTTGGCCGGTGTATTGTACAATAGAATGAGGAATGTGTATGGATTGGATGTATATGACAGTTGTCAATGTATGTCATAAATGTCAAATCCCATACATTTACCATTGTATTGTACAATGCGCCGACGCCGACCAACGAATTGCCACTAGTCATAATGTCCATGGGCGCTGTATTGCATCGGTTGATATTCCAACATCAAAAGATTCCAACATGAATGCAATCCTCTATGCTGCAGTTAATTATAAATTATTATTTGAAAGGCAGCGGCATGACCACTATAACCCATGTGATGTGATATGCAGAGGTGTAATACTTACATTGTGGTCTGTGCCTTCTACATGTTTGTATTACTAAGGCAGCAAACATGTACCTTGACTCTTTTATAGTTATTATGCTTCATTTGAAGATAATTATGTAAGGCTTGGCCTTTCTCACTTGGGCACAATATTAAGTTGCACTTTAATTAAATGCACAAGTGTAGAAGTTCACTAATTGAGTACATTTTATTATATGAAACTTTTATGTTCAGTGTTGTTATCCCGGGCCGAACATAGACAAGGACCTGGGTGTTCTTCCAGCTTGTAAATATCTCCAAGTATCTATACCTGTCTCTCTCTGCACCAAGTTTCTACAAATCGTTTCTGTTCAAACCATGGTGTGTATGCGTAACAGGCCAGAACAGATAGACAGACATGCAGAGTTATTGTTGCATTTATAATAATACTAGCTGACCCCGCGAACTTCGTACCGCCTAACAGTCAAGTCTTTTTTCTTTTTTCAATTTTTCTCTCCGTAAGAACCATCCCCGTACTTTAAGGAATGTTCTAAAAAAGAATTAGCGAAATCGGTCCAGCCGTTCATGCGTGATGGCGTGACCAAGGGAAATATGGATTCATTTTTATATATTATAGACTAGCTGTCCCGGCGAACTTCGTACCGCCAATTATTTTTCAGCCCGCGTGAATTTTTGATCCCGTTCCCGCTGCACCTATTTTCTCACCCTTTAAACCTTCCCTGGGCATCCACGAATATTTCAAGACTAAAATTAGCCAAATCGGTTCAGCCGTTCTTGAGTTATTTATAAACTAACAACGAAAAGTGGCATTGGTTTTTATCTTATCTTAATATATATAAATCTCGTGTCACAATGTTTGTCCTCAATGGACTCCTAAACCACTTAACCGATTATAATAAAATTCGCACACCATGTACAGTTCGATCCAACTTGAGAGATAGGATAGTTTAAATCTCAAATTATAGTCGCAATTTTAATTTATCGCGATAACCAACATCCACGCGGGCGGAGCCGCGGGCAAAGGCTAGTATATTATAGATAGATAGATTATAGAGATGGACGTCAATAGAAGCCTTCATCTTAAAGATTGTTTTAGTGTGCTGTGCTTGACATAGTAAGTACGAGTATGTACATTATACAGTGTACAGTACCGTACATAAGTGGCTTTGGATTTGGGACGCCGCCCGCGCCGTCGCGTCGTCGCCGTCGCGCGTCGGGCCGAAGGCTAGAGTTATAGAGCCTTCTCACTATCTATCGTACATCAGATGGACAATTTGATTACTTTATGGCTATTTATTAACAAAACATATTTTTATGAAAAGTAAGGTGCTCACATCCGAGCGGATAGCCAGAGGTATATATCGTAAATCCACACACATCGCAGTATTTTAGGTTGTACTTACTCCAGGAGAGCCTATTGCCGTCAACCGGGTACTTTTGCCAAACTCCATGCTGTACTTATAATTTCGTGGCAGTAGGCTAGGGTTGCCATACGTCCCCGTACGCCGGGACATGTCCCGGTTTGAAGCATGGTGTCCCGGCGTCCCGGCCGATAAGCAAATTGTCCCGGTTTAAAAATCATAGTTTTATATTAGAGGGCTGAACTTGGTAAACAGTAATATACCTACAATAAACACGACTAACTAGCTGGGCTATCTATCTATAATTTACGTCAACAGTGTTAACACATTTCGGGATCGTGGACTCTCGGCGTTGACAGAGAAAGAGCGCATTGGCACTCTATCAAGAGCACTATAGCACCCTAGCTAACCTCGCAGTGGACTAAAGAGAAGCTCGCTGTGGGGACAGTTGAAATTATATTTGGTTCGTGTCCCCGCTCTTACGCCTCCTTTCAGTAGCAATACAGCGCCGAAAGGGCTCTCGTGTCCAGAATAATGGTGGCGATTCGGTGAGGAGACTCCCCGCCAAAGGATATCAAGCGGTACCTCCTGATGGCCCGAGTGGCCATCTTCTGCTGCGGATCACGCAGCTGCCTCATTTTCCTGGCATCACTTCCGTACATTTTACGACGTCAAGCCAGCAGTTATTGGGGCTACCACTCCTACGGGGCCTGCCGAGGGTGCCATTGCCAGAGTTTTGGTATTCACGTAGCTTGGTGGGTGCCGCAAAAGTTGTTGTTTGCATAGGCGATGACATGGTCGAGCGCACGGACCTGTACTTCACGTGACTGATGAAATCGACTGCGACGTCAAGGTACGTATTGCCGCCACGTGGGCCAAATGCCGGGAAATGATTGACGTCACATTTGACCTTAAAATGCTAGTCTGGTTGACGGGGCAGGTCTATAAAACGATCATTAGGCCTGTCCTTTTACACACGGTTGTGAGGCGTGGCCGCTGCTGGAGCAACACACGCAGGAGCTGCGTGTCACGGAGATGAAAATTCTGTAGTGGTAGTGCGGCGTCACATGTAAAGATCGCGTGAGGAACTCTTGCATCCGCGGCAGCCTTCATGTCCGTGACATCTCAGATAAAATGCAAGAGAGTCATCTTCCTTAGTACGGCCACGTCTTGCAGCAATCGCCAGGCTATGAGGGTAACAAATGCCTGGCAATGGCGCACCTGCCGGGTCCAGGTGGAAGGGATAGGCCCAAGAAGTCCGGGCTTGAAGTCGCGCAGGGTGATATGCGTAGAAATGCTCTTACGACCATGGACGCTCAAGATCGTGTGTAGTAGAGGAGGAACAGGTGACCTCTGAGCTCCGAGGTCACCTCGGCCTCGGATGAAATCAGGAAAATACGTACGATAGTGATGAGAGGGAAGCGTACATCGCACCGTCGCGCCCCGCTTCTAGGGTATCAGGCGGATCCACCTGTCATTCCCAGGCCCATGCTAAGCGCTCACTATGGGCAACGTGCTGAACAAGAAAACTCCCATTCCCAGGGCCACCATAAGGACCCGCTTCGGCGTTTATCATGCCGGGCATTCGGTCAGCGTCTGCAGCCCCGTGTCCTCGCTTGCATCTCAGTGATGATACTCAGGCGTTAGCTCCTTATGAATTCGACACAGCAGATAACTTCCAAAACATCCGTGTCCGGTGATCACCAGCGTCATACAGCACGAGAGGGCCGGGCCTCATTGAAGCCTCTCAAGTCAGTTCTCCATGATGGGTCTTACCGCCGCTATTACGGCGTACCTTGTGCTTCGTTGCCCAAGTCACAGATTCCACTCCACCACGTCCCGGCAGAGCTGGGACTTCGCAGCCTTGATTTCTCGAGTATCGGGTTCATGTCTCCGCTCCCGCGCCCCCTTTGGTGCCGATTTAGCATTGAAGGGGCTCTTACTTACCTCCAGGTCCCATGGTGGGGACCGGCAAGGAGGCTTGCCGTCTCGAAGGAGATCGTACGATACTCCCTTGCGACCCTGCTGGATCCGCCATAGAGGCTCCTGCAGGAGTCCTCCGGCCCCCTCAAATTGGGTAGTAGCCCTGCCAGAGCGCCAACTGCGCCCTTCGACTTGGGGCCAGCAGCTTGACCGGGTTCTGGATCGTATTTCCTATAGAGCTTCCCAGGAAACAACAGTCGTGCATTTATAACCAAGGTGTATTCCTTTTCTCCTCTCACTTCATCAGAACACGCCTTCATCATTATTTCGTCATGAATGTCATACAAATTTACATTGTATTGTTCATTGTGGCGTTGGACTAGATTCCCCCCCCCCCTGCCCACTAAGCCTCGGCTACACCCTGACTCCCCGTGAATTGAAAGCTGGATACGCCCCTGAAAATTGGTCTATTTTTCCTACTTTTACTAGTTTTTCATCAAATGTCCCGGTCTGAGTCCCCACACTTATGGCAACCCTACAGTAGGCACATGCTGTAAGAACTTTTTGAACGATCGAACGAACTCGAAAGCTGAATCCGCGGTGATATTTCAATATCGCATGCTCTTTTGGTGATTTCACGTTGTCGAGCACACAAACATACATCACACTCATGCTCGACAACGTGACCACACCAAATTTATAGCATGCGGAGTGGAAATATCACCGCGGGCCAAGGTCCGAGTGACATCACTGCGACGCGAGCGAGGACTCGGCGCTGCACACGCTCACCGAGTGCCCGGCGTGGGAGACGCCGAGACGGGAGCTGGTGGTGATCTTGGGAGTGAGAGTGCTCACGCTCACCACTTTGCTCGCAGCAGTCGCAGCGATGGTTCGCTGTGCGGATGCGTGGGCCGCCGGCGCCTCCTTCTGCGAGCAAATGATGCTCGTGGATTGGGCGGCGGAGCGAATCGAATCGAATCGAGCGGATCGAAGGAGAATCGCAGACCTTGCGGCCCGCGAGGAGCGCAGGAGAATCGCTAACCGCGCAGCCCGTAACGAGCAGCGGCAACTCGGGCGTCGGAGGTCGCAGAATGACCTCCGTCCCCCATGAGCGCGGGCCTGGGGGTGACGGGTGGAGCCGCCTGTCACCCTAGCAGAAGCAGGCCGCGGCGGCGACGCGCATTGCGTGCCTCCCCATACCCGGGGGCGAGTTGGGGACTCTATGGGCCCCACACCGGAAGAGGGCCAGATCGAGAGATATGGCTCTGGGTCGGCCGGGGTGCGAGGGATATGGCTACGACAATCTCACCTCCGGCAACTGACGGCCCACAGACGGCGTGCGTTTTAGTCGGTTCGAGTCCGACATAACCTCTTCCTCCGACTCCGGCGGGGGAGGTATCGGTGGGGATATTTCGCACGATAAAAAAAATATATCACCGCGGATTCAGCTGTCGAGTTCGTTCGAGCGAGCGTTCGAAATGTTCTTACAGCATGTACCTACAGAATCGAACCCGCGAACTCGTGCACAGCAGACGTAGTCCGTGGCCTTGCGCCACCGAGGCCAATCATACATACAAATAAGCTTGATTATATTATAAACTCGCCTTCTCGCGCGGTAATTGATTTAACATTGAAATGTAAAAGTACGTAAAGTCATGTGTTCTGAGTTTTGCCAACTGCCGAACCTCTGGCGGGTCGCGGGTTGCGCTCCTCGTCCTCGTCGCGTGCTGCGTGCTGCGTGCTGTCCGCTCGACACACGGCACACGGCGCGGTCAAGGTCTTCATTCTTGTTATGCACGATGTTAATTGCCGTGGCCTCCGGCTTCGCAGTAAAGCGGAATGCGCCCTAAGCCCGACTAGAGAGACCTGGGTCCGTGAAAGCATCCTCTTCTGTGCTGATCCGCTCCGCCGCGCGCCGCACGCCGCCACCGGACGAAGGGAACTGCGCCGTGCGTGCAGTTAATGGGGGAAATTGTTTGGCCGATTATCACTTGCCAACTAACGTTTCGCCTATTTTTCACTTTGACGACTAACGATTGCCAAATTTTTGTATGACAACGTTTCATTTGGTAGAATTATTGTTAAGCTGATTATTGTAATGACAAAAAACGTTTGGGGCATTTATCTTTTGTCAAATTATTTATTAGGCCAGACAACTTTTAGACGAATCGAGTATAGCGCGCCCCAACTTGGATAGGTTAGGTTAGTAGAAAGCCTTCGTGGTTATTTTTTTATAACAATCCATAAATAGTGGCCCACTTAGTATTTTTGTACGCCACATTCAGTAATTTTGACAACAACTACATGAATATTACGCTAACTAAAACATTCGCTACTTGAAAGTTGGCATTTTGAAAAGTGTCATTCTAAAAGGAAGACCAAACGTAAAATTGGCAACTGTGAGGTTGGGTAATAAAAACAAAATTATATCACAAGTTGGCAAATGATTATTCTGCGAAATAAAATTCTGCGAAACGTTAGTTGGCAAGTGATAATCGGCCCAACAATTTTCGGCGAAAAGGCAGAGATCCAGTTAATGTACTCGTTTGATGACATTTTAGTATTGCATGCCGTTTGCTTTGCGTTGAGTTACTGTAATCACCGCGCACCGGTGTGACAGTACGGCGAGTGCCAGTGGGCATTGTTTACTGCGACCCCCGCTACCGCTCGGCGCGCGTCTGCTCCTGCTCCATAGCCGTTTATTAAAGTGCAATATGTCAACAGGACGAATGGTTACCTAGCCCTTGTGCTAGGAGTGCTCCACTGTTTGATGGCTCTCGCTAAGTATTTACCCCGACGAGATGCTCTTTTACGTCGGCAGTCATAATATAATGTGACGTTCGTGTCGTGGTGGCGCCGAGGCACTTTAGGCAAGGCTCCACGCAGATGTCGCGTGCGAGGTAGCCCGGCGCCCCCGCGCCCCCGGCGCGCGGTGGACGGCGCGGCGAGGGCCGAGTGACGTCGCACGTTGTCGGCTGGCGCAGCCCCGGGCCTGGTAACAACGCTGCTCAGATCCATAGTCGTTCCACGTCCAGTTTCCCAAAAGCATGTGCTACCTTAATTCAGTGTAGGTACGTGGTACGGGGCCCTCCCAGTGTGCGTGAGTCTGATTCGCACTGGACCGGTCTTTTTATTTATTTTCTATCAATACTTAATATTTAGGCCGGTGCGGTGTATAAAAGTGTACATAAAAAGATTAGGAGCTATCTATGTATATCTATTAGCCTATCTGTTACTATAACCATAAAACGAAGTGGCTTGAAGTGGGCCGATGCCATGCCATGGTGTAGTGCTGCTGCTGCAGATAACGTAATATATTGTACTTTCGTATTGTAGCGCGAATCCATAGTCTGGCCGAAGAAAGATGGCCCAATAAAACGGCGAAAAAAAGTAAATTTAAATAATCAACAGGTTGCAAGTTGTAACACTCACTATTATACGGGTCCGAAATAATGGAGTTAAAACTATGTTTTTTTTTATTAGGAAGGTACAACCCGCGCCACGTATCTTGGACCTAAAATGTGCTCAAAATGTGCCCTATACGCGCAGTACACATTTCTTTGGTGTCTTTTGAGTATAGCACGGGATACTACTGCGGTAGACGAACTCAAATTCACCAAGCAAAGACTATTACAAAGCGATCCGCGGGCGCCAGAGCCTCGTATGTCTTACGATTTAGGTCCAAGATACGTGGTGCAGGTTATACGCATAAAAACCAGCCTACATCTTCTATTCTATTAATTATATAAATTGTAAAGTGGTCGTGTCTATACATCTATTTAATTTTTTTTTTTTGGATTTTTTATTTATTATATAAAAATGAATCCCTAAGCGCCTTCGCTGCGTTCAGCGGGCGCACGGCGCGGACGTCCTAGTCTAGTTCCGCTGCTCAAGCTCCGCAGTTCTGGTCTCGCGGCGGAGCTCGGAGGTATGCTACAGGCGTGATAGTAGCCTGATTAGGGCATAATGTTTCGTAGATATAAGAACTTGTCTCGATCGTTCATTTGTCATATTTTGATCTCGATATACGCAAAGGCCATAAAATCCTTGCAATCAATTAATTTTGTACGAGTTCATAATCGGGACAAGGGCACTGATCAGTGATGATCACGGATCATGACGAGTGGAGCCTTCGTGAATCGTGGCCCACATCATTCGTTTGTGGTTAGTGGTTACAAACATTTGAAATACCTACACCTACACAGTAATCTATATACCTACAGGGTGGAAAAATAAGTCGGGCCCTGGAGGATAACTACCTTAAATCCTTAAGTTGGCTTAGTTACTTAAAGGAAACATTCCTTTAGAAACAAAACTGCATTTAAAGATTTTTTTAAATTTGCTTGCCACACCCGGTAATCGAACCGACTAAAATCCGAAAATGTAACATCCTTTATTTTTTTTTTTATTATTTTTTTTTTTTTGGCATCAATCGATAGTGTCAATCATAAGGATCAAATCTCACTAAGAAACATGGTAAATTAAATGAAAGGAAGCCCACAAAATCTTTACTTCGTGCATTAGAATAAATCCATAAAATACAGGTGTCAAATTGTAATTATTCATTGTTATAGCAGCATTGGTTCTCGAGCGAATAGTGTCAAAAAACAACACAATATAATTTTGTAGTAGGTATGAAGCAAGTAGAAACTGAAAATGATGATGCCTAAGGTTTAAATTATGGCAATTAAATATTCATACATAAAATCAAGCCTATCCCCGGAGGGTTAGGCAGAGGTGAATTAACACCCACATTTCACCAATCATGGTATTAGGTCCCAGGTAATAGGGAGCCTATTGCCGTATTTCTGCCATTATTGTTGACTCCAGCCATGTATCTGTGGCTGAGCCTGGGATGTTTTTATCTCTCTGATGTTAAACAGCTCTATTCCTTAGTCGCCTTGTACGACACCGCATGGCAGGAGATGGGGTGGCCCAAATTCTTCTCTGCCGGGAACCACGCGGCAATTAAGTTTATTTCCCCTGGAATACTAAATGATTTATGCTTTCAGTAACGAGGTAGCGCCAAATCTATTATATAAAAATGAATTCCTAAATGTGTTGCTAAGCTCAAATCTCGAGAACGGCTGAACCGATTTCGCTAATTCTTTTTTTAGAACATTCCCTGAAGTACGAGGATGGTTCTTACGGTGAGGAAAATTTAAAAAAAGGCGGTACGAAGTTCGCGGGGTCAGCTAGTTATAAATAAAAAAAAAAATTGAAAATAAATATAAAGAGAAAAAAATATGCAAAACGGTTGCTCCGATTTTAATATATGAGGTGTCAAATGATACCTCTTGTCATGTTTTATTATAAAAAAATATATCAAAAACTATCTGTTTATTAAAAAAAGGAATAATAACTCAGCTATCAATAGGTATCTAAACCAGTCCCCATGGAAGCTTTCCCCGCCTCTGACAAGCTTAAACTGATAAGCTGTTCCTGCAAAACAAATTAACTAACCTATTCACTCTAGTCTTAAATACACCCAAGTCATAGCTATCCGGAAACACAGATTCGGGCAAGGCCCTTTGGTGCGTATAAGTTGAAAGTCCGTGGTGTATCGGTGGCGGGTCACCGTGCGTCTGGTCTTTCGATGGTGGAAAGGGCTTGGCGGAATTAGGTTGTGCAAATCCTGCGCACACTCCATGAAGTGCATCCGATAAAAAATCGAGAGACATGCAACTCTTAGCCGATGTTCTAGGCTCTGAAGCCTATTCTCAACTAGAGCGTCGTTATTGATGAGCCTCTTGACTCGTTTCTCTATCGACTCAAGGGATTCAGGCTGGTATTTGGCTAAACCGTCACAAAGATGCGAGCAGTATTTTATGCACGATCGAGCTTGCGCTTGGTAGAGGATGAGCAGTTGTTCCAGCCAGCGTGAAGTACTAATCTCACTTTCGATAGCATTCTCAGCAGAAAACCCAGGCAGGCGCGTCACGCCTGCCTGGGTTTTCGTTGCGTTGAAGTTGGCCAAGTTGGCATCTCCCCAATCGGAGACTGCCTGCAAAGAAAAGTTCAACCGCTCAACCATGGCTTCCCTAAGAGACCGGATCTCAACCATGCCAGCGTACGGCCGACTCGTAACTCTTTACCATTGTGATGTCGTCTGCGCACTCAATGGTTCCGGGGTTGAGCAGATCGTTGATATGGAAAAGTGTGACAGAGAGTACCGACCCCTAAGGGACCCCAGCGTTTATTTGCAAATGGTCCAACGAACTACCGTCAATGACACGGAATGACCGAGTTCCCAGAAAGTCTGCAATCCAGGCACACAAGACAGCAGGCAGGCCGTAGGAGGGAAGCTTGTTGGATAAGTTATCGTGCCAGACCCTGTCAAAGGCCTCTGAGATGTCGAGGGAGACCCTAGCGCCTGTTCGTGCCTCTCAATGGCCTGATTCCTAATATGGTGACATATCCGTGGTCCGTTTATTTAAATTTAATTGCCATAATTTGTACCTTAGGCACCATCATTTTCAGAGTTCCTACTTTCTTTGTACTAGAAAATTATATTGTGGTGTTTGACCCTACTCGCTGTAACCCTAGAACCAATGCTGCTATAACAATGAATTTTACCTCATTTTATTCCTAAATGTATGAAGATTCACTTGAGCCTACATCATTTTCCCGTGTCCCTTCGCCCAGCATACTCACCATGGAATCTTGATATTTCATGAATGCCAAAAAATAGTTCTGAAATAGTTTTAAATAGTTGCGAAAGGAAAAAAATAGTTCTCTTATACTTACGAAATTACAGCCATAGTTCTATGAGTATGCTGGGCGAAGGTTTCGTCCAGCATACTCACCTCCGTTTGGGGAATCTGCGTACGCTTCAAACATAATTCATACTTCAAAAAATAGTTTATAAATAGTTCATAACGGTGTCCAAAAAGAAAAAATAGTGGTCTAATAACTCCGGAGTTATAGGCTTTGTTCACTGAGTATGCTGGGCGTAGGTTCTACGCCCAGCATACTCACCTCACTGCGCAAATACCGAACGAGCTATAGGTACAATTTATGTCTCAAAAAATAGTTCTTGAAATAGTTGTCAATATCAGTCTAATTTTCGCTTGACTTTTGACCTAGAAAACCATTAAATTTGGTTGTAAACTTCTACATACTAACGTTAAATGAGGTACAGTCGTCCACACATGTTTTTATAAAATAAAAATATTAAACATTCTAATGATGGGCGTTGTGATTGGGAATAATATTGTGGTATTATCTCACATTCAAAAACAGTCGTAAAAAATATATTAGCATTTAGCTAGTAAGTATATATTTTTAATAATAATAAAATAAATGAAACTGTAAGCGTAAATAAATCCTATTACTTCACTGCTTGTAGGGTGAACTATTTGCCAAAAAAATTGTCTGGACACTAAAGTCTATTGCAGGATTGCAGCCTGCCGAGAAGGCGACGGCCTAAGAATACATTGTCGCCTCCCCTTACATGCTTGAGGGGGTCGTAAGGGCCGGCGCCCACTGCCGGCATGGCAAAGGATTTTATTACTAATCAAGTTATTTTGAATCTTATTTCAGTGACTTTAGAATTCATTTTACTTTATTTCGTCAAACGATGCCGCGGCAGGCCGCGACGTGCCACATTCCGTTTGACTGCCTCTTTGTCGGTAGTGAAGGCGGCCGCTAAGCTGGAGGCGCGGGTTCGATTCCTGCTCAGTACAAATATTTTTGTATGCATGAATATGAATATTTGCATTGGTCTGGTTTCTATCCTACTAATATTATAAACGTGAAAGTTTGTAAGTATGTGAGGATGTTTGTTACTCTTTCACGTAAAAACTACTGAATGGATGTTGATGAAACTTTACGATAATATAGCTTGTACATCAGAAGAACGTATTGGCTATATTAAGCGATGAACGGGATCAGAATTTCACGCGGGCGGAGCCGCGAGCAACTGCTGCTGTATTATATGTATATATTTACAAAAAAAAATTGTATCAAGTATGTTTATAGGCTTTCTAGAACCCATAACACAAGCTAGTTAAGCTATACTTACTTTGGGTCTGGATAGCGTTGTGTAGATTGTCGTATAATATACATCGTGGTTAAACAACTGAACCAATTTTCATCAAACATAGCTAAGAACACTCCCGACTAATTCGCCTTTCAAACAAAAAAAAAATCGATTCGGGAGCTACGATGTACACAGACATACACACAGACACGTCAAACTTCCGTCCGTTTTTGCATCGGGGGTTAAAAAATTGTTATACCTAGTACAAAATGTACCTAAGATATTAGAAAGTTTTGTATCCGACTGTACTAAAATCGAATGTATGTAGAAGTTTACAACCAAATTTAATGGTTTTCTAGGTCAAAATTCAAGTGAAAATTAGACTGATATTGACAACTATTTCAAGAACTATTTTTTGAGACATAAATTGTACCTATAGCTCGTACGGTATTTGCGCAGTGAGGTGAGTATGCTGGGCGTAGTACCTACGCCCAGCATACTCAGTGAACAAAGCCTATAACTCCGGAGTTATTAGAGCACTATTTTTTCTTTTTGGACACCATTATGAACTATTTATGAACTATTTTTTGAAGTATGAATTATGTTTGAAGCATACGCAGATTCCCCAAACGGAGGTGAGTATGCTGGACGAAACCTTCGCCCAGCATACTCATAGAACTATGGCTGTAATTTCGTAAGTATAAGAGAACTATTTTTTTCCTTTCGCAACTATTTAAAACTATTTCAGAACTATTTTTTGGCATTCATGAAATATCAAGATTCCATGGTGAGTATGCTGGGCGAAGGGACACATTTTCCCACAACTCCAGTAATTTTTCTTCTAATTTAGTACAAAGAATAATTTTACGCCAAATTTTTTTTTTTGGTGAAATGTCTGTGGGTATATTTCAGAGACTATAGCTCACATTGAAATGAATGAAGTGTCGTTTGGTAGGTAATTTTATAACAATTATCTTGTACCTTGACTACCTTCTTGTAGCTTTCACCGTTTCTGGGACAAATAGAAAAAACTAAATTTTGGGGAGACGTTTGAGGGGGGGAGCGTACACGGGATCTATGGGAAACTTTCCAGATATGTTCAGGGGGACCTAAGGAACATTTTAAAACAAAGAAACCTTCCGCCGGAATTAGTCCTAGGTTTCAAGGTCTTTTTTGTCTAAAATTACTGTGCTAGATGTCCAGGGAAGGTTTGAACAGTGAGAAAATTGGTGCAGCGGGAACGGGCAAAATATGGCAGTACGAAGTTCGCCGGGACAGTTAGTTGATAATGAAATCGATCACTTAATCGATAATCACTTACTGCTTGTTACGTAAAGGGGTATTGATAGATAATAAATCGATTCCATAACCGATAAAAACCAATGATGGCGCTAGTTATTAATTACTTACACAGGTAATGATTAAATATCGATCCCTTGAGCCGATACTATATCGTCGCGCCGAGCCGGCCGGCCGTACCTACAAGTCTGTATTTGCGTAGGTATCATCTTCGCGCTGCGCCCGGTCACCCGGTCGCATTGTTCGGTCGTGATTGTCCCGAGGCCCGGTTGGACCGAGCGCCTTGACGAAGCTGACGAAGCCTTTGAAAGTAGGTAGCTGTGTGGTGGGCGGGCAGCGAGGCGCGAGGCGAGACCGAGTGCCTGCCATCGTCTGCCGGTTAGCTCCCCGACCGATGTTTGGGCTCTTTGTTGCTCAATTATCTTAATTGATTATAATTTTATATACGAAAGTAACTCGGCTGTATTTCTTATTCGCACCCAGTCCGCTGTACCGTTTTTTTTTAACCGACTTCAAAAAAGGAGGAGGTTCTCAATTCGGATGTCTAACATCCGAATTGAGAACCTAATTTTTTTTTTTTTTTATGTTTGGTCGCTCACAGCTCCGCCATGCGTGGACGAATTTGCAAAATTCTTTTTTTATTCGAAAGTAGATTATTCCGAAATAGTCCCATTTAAATTTCGTGAAGATCTGATGATGGGTTTCCGAGATTAGACCAAGGAACTCTTCAAAAAATACCAGGAAATCAGCCGCGATTGCTGCAATCGCATATTATTGCAATGTCTCTGCCATTACACATCATAACATCACGCCTGAATCCTTTGAAAGGGTATGCAGAAGTGTTCAGAATATTCAGCTATATTTCCGGTGTATATGCGTTGATTTTAATTAAAAATTCTTTTTGCATTCGTTTTGGTTTACTTTTGAGGTAGTCCTGTATTATTTTATGTATGTTCACCGATTACTCAAAGACGCCTGGATCGATTTGCAAAATTATTTTTTTGTTTGATAGGTTATACTTCCCAGGTAAATTTTATCAAAATCGGTCAAGCAATTTATGAAATATCAACAAAAATCGGTTGAAGTCGGTTTTTTAAATTTTTAATTTGGTGATTATTGTTTAGTAAACATAAGGTAAGTATAGGTACATTTCCATTATTGTTTTGAAGGTCCCAGTAAATCGATACCTATTGACATACAGTACGATTTAAATCAGTTGAGCATTCGGTCAGCCTCGGTAATTGTCGTGAATCCCTCGTCTTTCACATAGAGTTATCAATTTACAGATACGACCTTTCATTATATTACCCGTTGTCTTATTGAATACAATACAAGCACGATATGAGCAACAAAACCTCCTTTGTAGCTCAAAACTAACACAAAAATATTGAAATAAGAAAAATAATTGATTATTTTGACGTACCTTTATGATACATTTATGTTTATGAACGCTAATTTCATTCGTGAAAACATTCGATTCTATCAAATTTTATCAAAATTAACTTGATGATTATTATCAATTATTATTAATCCGATGTAATATCGTACTGTTACTTATGTATCAAACAGTAAAATATTGACTTATATCTATGTATTTTTTTATTTAATGTATACAAGTATAGCTTCAATAAATAATGAATTTTCAAATTCATGTCGCTTCTGCATAATTTTCTTAGGTCTACGGTTAGTAATGTCATCTTGGCAGATGCTATACATTGCGTTTATGATACTTCAAATTAAATGCTACTTACAAGGCATCGCGGTAATGTATGTCGTATCATTTCCGTCTCAGGATTTAGGCGATGATACCCGAAATAAAATCGGCCAAGTGCGAGTCGGACTCGCCCATGAAGGGTTCCGTAGTAGCAAAGGCGAAAATTGCGGTTTATGACGTATTAAAAAAAAAACTACTGACTGGATCGCGTTCGAACCAATTTTTAGTGGTAGTTTTCATGGCAATTTACATCATACATTTTTTTAGATTTATCATTCTCTTAGTTTCGAAGTTAGAGGGGGGGGGGGGGGACACATTTTTCCACTTTAGAAGTGTCTCTCGCGCAAACTATTCCATTTAAAAATATGTTAGAAACCTCAATAGCATTTTAAAAGACCTATCTATGGATAGGTACGCCACACGTATGGGTTTGATGAAAAAAAAAATTTTGAGTTTCAGTTCGAAGTATGGGGACCCCTAAAACTTAATATTATAATATGTATATATTTTTGTGTAAAATTCTTAATGCGGTTCACAGAATACATCTACTTACCAAGTTTCAACAGCATAGGCCTTATAGTTTCGGAGAAAAGTGGCTGTGACATACGGACGGACAGACAGACAGACAGATAGACAGACAGACAGACGGACGGACGGACAGACATGACGAATCTATAAGGGTTCCGTTTTTTGCCATTTGGCTACGGAACCCTAAAAAGCTGAATGTTCAACAGATTTTAATTGTACTGTACGTATCTGCTAATATTAATACTTAAACATCAATTTGTCGACTGACATAATTATTGGTCGAGAACGTGCAAGCATTACCTACTTACCACTGCGCACTGCACGCTCTTATCATTATCCACGGACTGTAGGTAACTTGGGACCAAAAATATACAATATAGTACTTGTTAGTACTTGTAAATAAGAAAATGACAGACTTCTTAAACCAAAAAGCACTATGAACAGACACTGAGTAACGAAAACACGACGACGGTTTTTGCGTTTTTAATATTTGTAGGATTTATTGTTTAGTAACTTCTCAAAGTAGGTATTCACCCTGAGCACGTGTTACGTAGTATGCGTCCATACGTCTCTAAAGTGTCTAAACTCTAAACCATTTGGAAACTACTTCTGCCCTCTGAAATCTCGAGCTCTACATAGTATATTATATGTATTATGTAATTCACATTTTTACGATGGAGGTTTTCGACTGCTCGAACACTTTGTCGAGTGACCGCTGTTGGCGGCCGACCAGTCTCCGCCTCATGTTCAAAGCTTTCACATCTTCTAATTTCAGTAAACCAATTAAAACTGCTGCGCGTGGATAAGCATATTCACCAAAACTTCAAAACATCCTTGAGGTTTTCATAATCAAATCAATCTTTGTCCGAAAATCTATTCGGGTGAGCTCCATGGTACGAACCGACTTCGACCCCTGTAGGCACATGCTGTAAGAACATTTCGAACGATCGAACGAACTCGAAAGCTGAATCTGCAGTGATATTTCAATATCGCATGCTGTTTTGGTGATGTCACGTTGTCGAACACGTAAACATACATCACCCTCATGCTCAAGAACGTGATGACACAAAATTTACAGCAAGCAGAATGGAAATATCGCCGCGGATTGAGCTGTCGAGTTCGTTCGATCGTTCGAAATGTTCTTACAGCATGTGCCTACTGCTACGGTTTACGGTAGGGCTCACCGATATGTGTTTGGTAATATGTAGTACATTATGGTACAAGTAATCATCATGCTCACTCGTGCCATACGATGTTTTACAACACACTTGCGAATAAAATAATACTACAAATACTAAATAAACAATGCTACAAATTAATTCGTTTTCCTATGCGCGCGCATTTAACAATGGCGGTCGACCATATTTAAAAAAAAAATGAGGTTTGAACTTAACTTTTTTTTACTCTGTTTTTTTTTCTGTACTTAGAGAAAAAAAAGTTAAATTTGAGTGAAAATTTTGTTTATTTCACAAGTATTACAAGTTGAAATTATTTATTTAAATACGAAAATGCATCAAATGACCATACAATAGGCGTATTAATTTATTCGTACTATTAAACACGTTATTTTTTGTATCAAAACTTTTATAAGAACATAGACAATTATAGACACTTCCTATAAAATTTAAAAAAGAATCTATAACTCACTTTTGTGAATAATAGCAATGAAAAAGTCACAGTTTTATAATTAGGTGTCATTCCTTGCTTAATTGCGGTAAAATAATATCACTTTTATGAGCAGGTGTGTTGTAAAATCTATTGTATTATCGAATTTCGCCACGCTGCTGTCTACTAATTAAAGATCTAAACCATACATCAACACACTCACGATATTGTATCAGCTTATAATTGAATTTCATGCCACTGCCTTCAAAAGCGATGAGGCATTCTTATAAACTTTCAACAAATATTTCACCCACTACTCTAAAAAAGAGGCTGATACAGGTGTTTATTTATTTCTAACCAGAATCAGGTGTACTCGTAAGTATATATGGGCGCTTCTTACTTTAAAAACGTTGGACTTTCCATAGAAACTTTCAACCTTGATTTCACCCCCTAGGAGTGCATCCTTGGCTGTGTTTTACCGTCTCTACCATGGTGAATGTTCTGATGAGCACTTCTAATTAGTCCCACCCTATCCTTTCCTATAAAGGACAACACGTGCAGGACTTCACTCGCATACTAGGGTGCAGAATATTCCATCAAGAACCAAGCGGTTCGGCGCCTCTTTCTTCTGCCGCACCATTGTCCTGGAATTCTTAACCAGTACACGTGTTTCCCTCTTCCTACAGTCCCGGGTCCTTTAAGCGGGGCTTGAAAAAACATCTGATGAGGCCGTCAAGCTGAGTGCCACCATTACCTAGTACCTAGGCAATGTGTAGAATACCGAGTGCGCAGCCGGCAATGTACGAAATGTTATCAAAAAACATAAATGGTGGTTATAAAATAAATACAACCACGAAGGCTAATGTGGGGGCTCCGCTTCCGCCTTAGCCTTCTGACCTATATCTAACCAGGTCGGAGTGTAGTGTCCATACCGCGCAATTAGACTTGGATAGATTAGGTTAGAAGACGTCTTCATGGTTATTTTTTTATATTATAACCATCCGGAAATAAAATTGCCGCAAAACCATTCGCAAACATAGACCAAGATCTATTTATTCACACATTGCCGGTGGAACAACAGCTACATTGCTTTGGTCTTTACCTCCCCAATTTCCGGACATTGTTTCGTTCTATAGCAAAAACTAGTTGCGGCAGATGAGTGCGGCAAATTATATCTGGGTGTAGCAATAATTGCTGCGCACCGATGCAGCTGACTCAGTTAATACAACTTATGGAAATGTACGAGTATAAAGTACAACGAGTAGACGAGTAGGTAGGTAGGTACGTCGCCGTACGTTGTTCGGTGGCATGGTCAGGTGAGCTTGTTTGTAACCGAAGAGGCGCGCGAAGGCCGCCGCGGCACGCGGTGAGGCGACCTCCGCCGTCCGCGCACCGCGCAGCCGCAGGCGAGAGCGCTGAGTCACGTCACGAGACTCTCGACTACTCGCGAGCGCGCGAGCACCTCGCCGGCCGCCGCACATCCATAGCTTCACTATCAGCTTGCTGAGGAAAAATACATCGGAAATCCACGCATCACGCCTGCGTGGCGTGCCACCATGCTTGCTTATTAATTCAGGACTGATTTTATTTTCCTCAAAAATACTTTTCAAATCGCCTCTTTTCGGTCAGCTACTTCATTGATTTTGAGTTGAAATGGGTGGAATTCATTAATTCTTAGCTGGGTGTAAACCCAGCCGAAATTCGTGGGAGGTCAATGGTGCTGATTGAAATTGTAATACATAAATTGAAACAAAAGAGAAAGAAAGAGAGGAAACAAGAGAGAAGAAATGTTCATAAAAAAATGAAACCTATAGAACTTATCGGGCACTCACTCATAAACATTCTAAGTTTTTCATCATAATATTGTAGAAAAAGCATGCGCCATGACATAAAACGCGAGTGCACTAGCCAAACACGAAGGGGAACATGATGTCATGGGCGATCATGTCACTTGACAGCAGCACTGATATACATGACCGCTTGACTGCTGTTAATTATACTTGAAGACATACAGTACATGTACATAACTGGCGTGCTGTGGCTGTGCTGCACTATGGCTGTGCTGACACAATGCTATACATATATTTACTTTACTGTGGTAATGGTACCTAGTCGACTATTTCTCCAACTCGCAGTGTAATCGCAGGTAATGCCAAGGCCCGAGCGCAGCTGCTTGACCACCGATGCGTAGTGTTCGCTGTAGGTACTGTACTCGTAAGTACTCCAACTCCTGTGTCACGGCCCGTCCTCGCGGCCGAGTCCAGCCCGCCGCGCCCCGCGCCCCCTGGGCGGTGATAGGCGTCGTCACCGTCGGCACATGATTCGTCGTCTCTTTTGGAAATTCAAACAAAGATATCGCGTCGCCGTGCCGCCCCGCCCGCGGGCGCCGGGCGGGCACTGGGCGACTGGGCAAGCGGCCGACCACATTGTCCTGTCCTGTTCCTCTCTGCTTGTCACACGTCGCAAGCGCTGCGCTATGCGCTGGGTGTGCGAGTGTTTCAAGTTACGCGTGTGACGTATGCACAAGGACTCGCTGATACAAAGTGTGAACTTCGAATTGTTCATGTAGTGTGCCGTGTGTGGTTGCGGTTCGCCTGGCGACCGGTTGTGGTCGTACGTTGCGCTGCCTCTGCGCGGTTCTGCGCTTCTTCGTTGCGGTATGCGTCTACGGGTTCGAACGGAACAAAAAATAAAATAAATATACTATAGATAGACTATAGAATAGATCTTCTCAGAAGAGGATTCCGAAATTGTGGAATACGGAATCTTTCGTACGTCCTAATACGAAAGACTGGGCGCCCTTCGCACTCGTTGTCCGTCTACCGGCCCATAGTGTTTACTTATACCACTCAGTTGCCCGACAAGCACACGGCCCACCTGATGGAAAGTGGTTACCACAACTTGAGCGTACATAGGATGAAGTTTCTTTCATACCGCACAGAGCGCACCGTTTCCGGCCGCAACGTGTGAGGATGAACTCCCTGCCTGTGGCGAGCGGTGCGAATGCAGCTGTGGGCAATGGGCATGTCAAACAATTCATCTGAGCACAGACCATTGTAAATGCGGGGTGAAAGCCGACGAAGGATGCGGTGTCCCCGGGCGTCGCCAACGCGAACCTTGCCCTGGAGTTGCACAAAATCGAAGCCCTGTTATTTCAGGGGCCTCGGAACGTGTTACCTGAGGGTTGCAGAATCACAGTGGGAGAGATTCCTATCGGCATACTACATAAACTGAAAACGCTAGGTACATACAATTTTAAAGAAATTGAAGAAAGAAGGGTTGTGTTCAACATGAGGGGCCGGGTGACTGCTGCAGGAGATCGGGATCGCGCAGTCCATGGCCTTATATGAGATATCTGGGCGGAGGCTCTGGAGGCCAGAAAACTCTACGAATCATATGCTTTGTAAATAACAAAACATTAGTATTGAAACATGAAGATTCGTAAAAATGAGAGGCGCTTCATAGGTTTCTCCCACAGAGGCTACCGGGGCCGCGGGGGTCGGCGGGACGTGTCCCTTCGCCCAGCATACTCACCATGGCATCTTGATATTTCATTAATGCCAAAAAATAGTTCTGAAATAGTTTTAAATAGTTGCGAAAGGAAAAAAATAGTTCTCTCATTCTGTTTATACTGGAGATTGATGGCACTTGGTGGAACTTGCTACACATATTGAATAAATCACTTGTCCACAATTATTTATTTATTTGAACCTTACCGGTTTCACCTTACGGCATTATCAAAGGTTTACAATGGTTTAAACTAAAAAAACTACAATATTTTATGTGTGGGTAGGTACTTTTAAAAAAGAGTATACCAGCTTCAACTTTTTTCCCCAAAATTTGGGTAAATTTAAATTTTCATAAACGTAATTATGTTTTGTAAAATAATTTATCCATTATAAAATTAATTGTATTACAGTGAAATGTCAAATATAAAATGTCAAGGAATTATAATTAAATTAAATTAAAGTAATTGTCAAATTAATGATGTCACTTATAGACAATTACTTTAATTTAATTTAATTATAATTCCTTGACATTTTATATTTGACATTTCACTGTAATACAATTAATTTTATAATGTACTAGCTAATAATAGTGTAATTACTCACCTCCGTTTGGAGAATCTGCGTACGCTTCAAACATAATTCATACTTCAAAAAATAGTTCATAAATAGTTCATAATGGTGTCCAAAAAGAAAAAATAGTGCTCTAATAACTCCGGTCTCCGGAGTTATAGCCAGGGACCGAAACAGTAACCACTATAAAGTGTTTTAACACTGTTTTTTGAAACTGTTTTAGAAGAAAACCTTTTATAAGTGTAACCGAAACGAAAGTGTAACCGATTGAAAGTGTTAAGGGTTTATATCTGTTAATAACGGTTAATAAGTGTAACCGTTATAGATTTATAACGTTATAACGTAATGATTTAAGTATCTGCACGGAATGGCAACAACACGTCGCGTTCTTCTATGTAGGCTCACACCACAGAAAAAATACTCACACCAAACTTTATGGCCGCTTTAAGTCCGTCACACGCCGTCACACGCGTAGCTATATTATAGGATACCTATATACCTATAAATATCAATCATATCGCAAGGCACATTACTAGATACATATTGCTCAGGAAATTATATCTTGGGCCGAAAATGTGCTCAAAATGTGCTCTATACGCGAAGTAGGTACTCATTTTATGGGTGACTTTTGAGGATAGCACGGGGTGCTACTGCGGTGGAAGAGCTTCATCAAAAATAGACTATTACAAAATAATCTGCGCTCGGCAGGACCTTATCCTTTCTTAAGGTCTAAACTACCCCTGTACCAAATTTCATCAAAATCGGTTCAGTGGTTTAGGCATGAAAGCGTAACAGACAGATAGACAGAGTTACTTTCACATTTATAATATTAGTATGGATATGGATTAATACGAAGTTATTACGCACACTTATTCACAAAATTTCGTATTCATGTATTCGTTTCGTATATCGTCGCCTACTACGCACCTACTAGGTATACCTAGATAGGGCACGCCGTAGTAGCGGCGGTAAGACCCATCATGGGGGAGTGGCTAGGAGGCCACACGGCGGCCTCTCGTTCTGGCTGACGCAGATAATCACCAGTCATGGGTGTTTCGGGCGGTATCTGCATCGGATCGCGCAGAAAGAGCCAACGTCCGAGTGCCATCACTGCGACGCGAGCGAGGACTCGGCGCTGCACACGCTCACCGAGTGTCCGGCGTGGGAGACGCCGAGACGGGAGCTGGTGGCGACCTTGGGAGTGAGAGTTCTCACGCTCGCTACTTTGCTCGCAGCGATGGTTCGCTGCGCGGATGCGTGGGCCGCCGGCGCCTCCTTCTGCGAGCAAATAATGCTCGTGAAATGGGAGGCGGAGCGGGAGCGAAGGAGAATCGCAGACCTTGCGGCCCGCGAAGAGCGTAGGAGAATCGCTAACCGCGCGGCCCGTAACGAGCGACGGCAACTCGGGCGTCGGAGGTCGCAGAACGACCTCCGTCCCCCATGAGCGCGGGCCTGGGGGTGACGGGTGGAGCCGCCTGTCACCCTAGCAGAAGCAGGCCACGGCGGCGGTGCGCATTGCGTGCCTCCCCATACCCGGGGGCGAGTTGGGGAATCTACGGTCCCCACATCGGGAGAGGGCCAGATCGAGAGATATGGCCCTAGGTCGGCCGGGGTGCGAGGGATATGGCTACAACAATCTCACCTCCGGCAACTGACGGCCCACAGTCGGCGTGCGTTTTAGTCGGTTCGAGTCCGACATAACCTCCTCCTCCGGCTCCGGCGGGGGAGGTATCCGCGGGGATTTTTCGCACGATAAAAAAAAAAAAAAGGTATACCTAGATGTCTTAAAATGATGGCGAGAGGGTAACGCGCGTGAATTCATCTCCCGTACTAAATACTCGAAAGCGTTGATATATGGGGACATATAACTTGGACCTAAGTCACGAGAAAAACGAAGCTCTGGCGCGCACGGATTGTTTTGTACTAATAATATCTTTGATTGGTGAATTTGAGCTCGTCCGCCGCCGAAGCAATTCGTACTATCCTCAAAAGACACCCAAGAAACGCGTATAGAGCACATTTTGAGCGTTCAAGATATTATTATAGATATGTCTCGCTGTATACTAATATGTTACAATCTACAGACACATGAACCTACTGCGTAAACCGCAGGGGATAAAGGCCTCTAGGACCATCAGAGGGTACCGCGCGATATCCTTTGCATCAGCGAGTCTTCTCGCTGGATCGCCAACGTGGATCCTGGAAGCGAGAACCCTTTCGGCGCTATATCGGTTCCGAAAAGCGGCGCGGGAAAGGGGACACGATCCCGAGCCTGAAAAACTTCGGGCCGTGAGATCCCGGCTCTGTGAACTCCGGGCGACATCTGCATCGGATCGTCGAGAAAGAGCCAACGTCCGAGTGCCATCAATGCGACCCGAACGAGGACTTGGTGCTACATACGCTCACCGAGTGTCCGGCATGGGAGACGCCGAGACCGGAGTTGGTCGCGGCCCTGGGCGTGAGAGCCGAGTGGAGGAGAGACGCAAAATGCGTGACCCGTGACGAGCGGAGGCAACTCGGTCGTGGGAGGTCACAAAATTACCTACGTGCCCCAAGAGCCTGGGTATGACGGGTGAGGCCGCCTGTGACCCTAGCAGAAGCAGGCCACAGCGGCGGCGCGCATTGCGTGCCTCCCTACACTTGGGGGCGAGGTGGGGACTCCGTGGCCCCACTCCGGGAGAGGGCCAGCTGGAGAGATAAATGGTCCCAGGGTCGGCCGGGGTGCGAGGGATAGTTATGTTTACGATTACCTCACCTCTGGCAACCGACGGCCCAGAGACAGCGTGCGTTATAGTCGGTTCAAGTCCGACATGATCTCCTTCATCGGCTCCGGCGGGGGACTTTTCACACGATAAAAAAAATGCATACCAATTAGTTTGAACATATACAGGATGGAAAAATAAGTCGGGCCCTGGATGGAAATTACCATAAATCCTTAAGTTGGCTCATTTTACTTAAAGAAGACATTCCTTTATTTTCAAAAAGAAATAAAACTGCATTCAAAGATTTTCTAAAACTAGCTTGGCTCAACCAGGCAGCACCCTGTATTTTTATGGCACCAATTGATAGTGTCAATCATAAGGATCAAATGTTGCCCAAGGTACGGTGCTGTGTACCACGCGAAGGTTTCCGATCCCGATGGTCGTAACTCATGCAGTTACCCAATAACTTCACATTGTAAACAGAAATCAAAGTTCAGTCATTTAGTACTTATCTATTTTAAAAAGAGGTGGATACTTGGATACTTATCCATATCCATACTTCCATATCCATACTAATACTATAAATGCGAAAGTAACTCTGTCTGTACGTCTGTCTGTTGAACAGATTTAGATGAACTTTAAATGTAAACAGGAATCAAAGTTCAGTCATTTAGTACAGTCTTATCTATTTTAAAAAGAGGTGGATACTTGGATACTTATCCATATCCATACTTCCATATCCATATCCATACTAATACTATAAATGCGAAAGTAACTCTGTCTGTATGTCTGTCTGTTACGCTTTCACGCCTAAACCACTGAACAGATATTGATGAACTTTAAAAGGACATAGGCTATGTTTGGTCGGTATAACCGACATCGACGCGGGTGGAGCCGCGGGCAACAGCTAGTAATATTATAATAACGTGTCATCAAACTCTCAGTTCAGCTAAACACCTATCTTCATCGAATAACTCGCGGCGAGGCCAAGCGAGGTGTACAACAAAATGCCATTATTTCAAAAAGTTAGCTAAATGATAGAATAGTAAGAGTGGCAACGTAGCTATTTCGGTGCACCCTTATAAACCGGTTAACAGTTTGATATCGGTTAGGGTTCTGTAACGGTTACACAATCGTCCGTGGTAATGGTTAACAGTTTCAAAAACACTTTTATAAGGGTTACACATTCAATGTGTAACCTTTTAAAAGTGTACCCCGTATATTTCTGTACCCTTTATGAATGTGTTTTTAAGTCCCTGGTTATAGCAGGCCACGCTCACTCTATGTACTTGCGCGCTATATTCACCTACTCGCCGCGGGTCGCCGACGATCCTCAGTCGTCAGTCGGGCTGTCGCTAGCCGCGCGTGTGCACGGTGCACACGCGCGTAATAAAGTAACGTTTGATTACGTTTCAATCGAGTCTTTTTTTTTGTTATTAATATAATTAATACTCAATCTATGATGCTATTATGAAAGCATAACGGAGAAGGCTCCGTGTGCAATGTATGGGTGCGAATCTAACAAATAAAATAAAAATCTTTCCTCTGCTTGCCTGTTAATGAAGAACGACAAGTAGGTAGGTACCTACTTAATAAGTGCAATTAAATTCGTTAAGTTACTGTACCTACCTATGACAATATTCAATATAAGTAGGTACATATGTTGTACAAAGTAATATAGGTACCTACCCACTCCGCTAGCTACTATACGGAAAGACTTAAAAAATATTGGATTCAGTACTTGGCTATTTAATAATAGGTTGGTTGGTACATGATGTAGCTATCACTATCTGACCTAGTACCTACTACTTATATCTAACGGCCCGGGTCCTGACTTTACACTTGAATGCAATCGTAAATAAAAAAGCGTAGGCAGGATGGTAGCGCGGGCGATCAGCGACGGCGACGGCCGGCGCCGCCGCCGCGCCGCGCCGCTCTGTCGCTTGACTCCCATGTACTTATGTAGGTAATCTGTCGGTGCGTTACCTCTACTGCATCGTTTTCGTTCAGACCTATAAAGTAGGAATAAGCGCCATTGTGCACTGAGAATAGTAGTTTATCTAAGGTCGCTCGGTGAACTAATAGCTTACCTACTCTTGAGTTGCTGGTAGGATTGAGATGAAATACAGATTTGACCGAATGTCCATAAATATTCGGCTATTATTCGATATTCGATAAATAGGTGAGAAAAATGTCAAACTATTGTGAAAGTATTCCTTTATTAAGCGAGGCAACCCTAGCGTCATAAAGTTTGCTAGTACGTAACTACGAGGACGAGGCTGAGCGGCTGCAACATAATAATAACCGTATGGCTGTTTGTTAAGATACATATTCGTATGGAGTGGTTGATCACGTGGACTTGTAGGCACTTAACTGAGTTGGATCGTTGATTTTCCAGGCAGTGAGTTATCTGTTCCAACTATTAGGTAATCTGTGGTTATAGGCTTTGTTCACTGAGTGTGCTGGGCGTAGGTACTACGCCCAGCATACTCACCTCACTGCGCAAATACCGAACGAGCTATAGGTACAATTTATGTCTCAAAAAATAGTTCTTGAAATAGTTGTCAATATCAGTCTAATTTTCGCTTGACTTTTGACCTAGAAAACCATTAAATTTGGTTGTAAACTTCTACATACTAAAGCCCGGTTTACATTCTGATTAGTGGGAGTGTGAGTGCTTAGTGCAGGTGCTTAGTGATTACTTGATTAGTAATAAATACGTTTGGACAAAAAATTGTGAGTGTGAGTGCGAGTGTGGCTGCGAGTAGCGTGATTAGCGCCATCCACATTTTGATTAGTGTGAGTGCGAGTGATTAGTGTAGCTGCTTAGTGATTAGTACAAAACACGTTTGGACAAAAATGTGAGTGCGAGTGTGAGTGTGAGTGAAACTGTGAGTAGCGTGATTAGAACCACGTTCTATTTTTTTTGCGAGTAGCCTTTCCCCGTACAATCCACTAAACCGGTGGATGGTTTTGTTGAGTACAGAGGTCTCAAAATATTGGTTTTCGGGATTTTGACCTTCGACATTCTATTATTGCAATGTTTCGTTGCCTTTGTAGAGATAGTAGCTTAGCCCCGTGTATAAATCGTCTACGTAGTATTTTTTTTTTAGATAGGACACGTCAATTTGACATTGCCTCGCCTGATGGTAAGCTGAAGGCAGTCTCGGCAAAAGGGGTCACCATTATAGACACTTACCATGTTACAATTTGACTTCACCTCGCCTGATGGTAAGCTGGAGGCAAAGCCTCGGAAAAGAGGGTCACCATTATAGACACGTACTATGTTACAATTTGACTTCACCTCGCCTGATAGTAAGCTGAAGGCAGTCTCGGAAAAGAGGGTCACCATTATAGACACGTACCATGTTACAATTTGACTTCACCTCGCCTGATGCCTTCAGGCAAAGCCTCGGAAAAGAGGGTCACCATTATAGACACATACCATGTTACAATGGTGGCAATCAGCTTGACGGCCTCATGAGATGCTTTTTCATGCCCCGCTTAAAAGACGCGGGACTGTAGGAAGAGGGAAACACGTGAACTGGTGAAGAATTCCAGGCCTTAATGGTGTGGCAGAAGCAGGGGTCGCCCAACCGCTTGGTTCTTGATGAAATATTCTGCACCGTATGCGGGTAGTATCTAAGTCCTGCACACGTTGTCCTATATTAGGTAAGGAGAGGATGGGATTAAGTGATCCGTTTCCCGTAGAATGCAAACGCGATTGACAGCCTCTGTGGCGTGGTGGTAGTGAACGCAGCCGCTACGCAGGAGGCACGTGTTCGATCCCGCTCAGTGCAAATATTTGTATGCATGAGTATGGGTACCTATTTGCATTGGTTTGGTCGTGCCTCAGAGAAGCACGTTAAGCAATGCTTCGATATCGCCCAATATCGCAATGTTTTATATTACTTAGTTCCCAGACAAGCACATGGCCCACCTGATGGTAAATGGTCACTGTGGCCTATAGGCGAGTGCAACACCAGGGGAGTTACACTCGTTCTGGCGACCCTGTGAGAATAGAGAGATTCTGTGCCATCAGCACAAAAGATAAATCGGTCAAGCCTTTGGTTTTTCCACTGACAGCACAAAACCTCTCCAGTGAGCACTTGGCTACCCTATTCACCGCCGGGATCACAACACGAGGTTATTTAGCCGCCGTATTCTGTAAGGCGGAGGTACTTCCCCAGTCGGATTGCTTTATAGGGACGGATATACTGTTGTGGAGGTCAGATGGTAGTCATTACGAGTAGTTGGAGCCTAAAAAGTCGAACAACTGGTCTAGCTGCATACTATACGATATCGCCCAATATAGCTATTGGGTTGTGGAGGTCAGATGGCAGTCTTTGCACGTAAAATATCGAAGTCCAACCAAATCCGCAGTTAGACTGATAAAGTGGACCTCAGACTCCGTGTTGAAAGCTTCGGGTGCGACTGGGGTTAACGCTAGGATAATGAAGAAGAAGAAGCAAACGCGATATTTCATCCATCGTTGTTGCTTGGATACACAATATACACATACTAAACACAACAGCTAAACAGTATTGGACGCTACTCGCACTCACAAATTCACTAAGCACTCACAAATTTACTAATCAGCTAAGCACTCACAATTTTACTAATCAAAGTGAAAACCGGGCTTAACGTTAAATGAGGTACAGTCGTCGACACAATGTTTTTATAATATAAAAATATTAAACATTCTAATGGTGGGCGTTGTGGTTGGGAATAATATTGTGGTATTATCTCACATTCAAAAACAGTCGAAAAAAATATATTAGCATTTAGCTAGTAAGTATATATATTTTAATAATAATAAAATAAATGAAACTGTAAGCGGAAATAAATCATATTACTTCATTGCTTGTAGGGTGAACTATTTGCCAAAAAAATTGTCTGGACACTAAAGTCTATTGCAGCCTGCCGAGAAGGCGACGGCCTAAGAATACATTGTCGCCTCCCCTTACATGCTTGAGGGGGTCGTAAGGGCCGGCGGCGCCCACTGCCGGCATGGCAAAGGGTTTTATTACTAATCAAGTTATTTTGAATCTTATTTCAGTGACTTTAGAATTCATTTTGCTTTATTTCGTCAAACGATGCCGCGGCAGGCCGCGACGTGCCACATTCCGTTTGACTGCCTCTTTGTCGGTAGTGAAGGCGGCCGCTAAGCTGGAGGCGCGGGTTCGATTCCTGCTCAGTGCAAATATTTGTATGCATGAATATGAATATTTGCATTGGTCTGGTTTCTATCCTACTAATATTATAAACGTGAAAGTTTGTAAGTATGTGAGGATGTTTGTTACTCTTTCACGTTAAAACTACTGAATGGATGTTGATGAAACTTTACGATAATGAGGTGGAGCTTGTACATCAGAATAACGTATTGGCTATAAGCGATGAACGGGATCAGAATTTCACGCGGGCGGAGCCGCGGGCAACAGCTGCTGTATAATATGTATATATTTACAAAAAAATTGTATCAAGTATGTTTATAGGCTTTCTAGAACCCATAACACAAGCTAGTTAAGCTATACTTACTTTGGGTCTGTATAGCGTTGTGTAGATTGTCGTATAATATACACCGTGGTTAAACAACTGAACCAATTTTCATCAAACATAGCTAAGAACACTCCCGACAAATTCGCCTTTCAAACAAAAAAAAATCGGTTCGGGAGCTACACGCAATGCCTATAACTCCGGAGTTATTAGACCACTATTTTTTCTTTTTGGACACCATTATGAACTATTTTTTCAAGTAGGTATGAATTATGTTTGAAGCGTACGCAGATTTCCCAAACGGAGGTGAGTATGCTGGACGAAACCTTCGCCCAGCATACTCATAGAACTATGGCTGTAATTTCGTAAGTGTAAGAGAACTATTTTTTTCCTTTCGCAACTATTTAAAACTATTTCAGAACTATTTTTTGGCATTCATGAAATATCAAGATTCCATGGTGAGTATGCTGGGCGAAGGGACACGGCGGGACGGCGGGTCTCAGCCTCTCATTCTAATACATAGGGGTTAGTAGCTTTATCCCTATATGGTACCTACACTACATATTATAATACAGGGTATATACGGGCGGGCGGAGCCGCGGCTGAAAAGAGGATAAGGAAAAGTAGGTACTCGTGTCGTGTGGTTATTGAAAATAATTCAATACCTAATTGACACGTAGGACGGGATGTAGAGAATGTAATAAACGACGAATGCGGTATATGCCTACACAATGGCACATCATGGCACACCACAAGTGAATGCGGAAGTTTGCAAGTTGAGTGACCGCATGGCGGCGCGGCGGCTAGGCGGCTAGCCGAGCTTCCCGCCGTCCGGCGCGCGCGCAGAGTGGACGAGATCGCGAGACAAGCTTAGATGCAAAGAGCGAGCGCTCGTGTGGTGCGGAGGCGGACGGGGCGCGCCGCGCGATGTAAATAACCTGCGGATGGCGCGTTCGTGAAACCTGATTATAGGCAATTGCGATGCGCTCATAGAATGTGAGCAGTCCAACACGTGCACGCACCGAGCACCGAGTACCTACTACCTACCTACATACCTACTACTGACTACTAGTGAAGCAACAAAGGTCCTCCGCGACTGCTTGTGTAGATCGCTTGACGCTATCATACTTGGTCTTTTTCGAAGTGGCAAGTTCTTTAGGTTGGGTAGTATTCGTAGAAAATCATGGAACTCACGATTCGCGTCACCGATCGTCCCGTGCGTCTCGCTGTGCGCTGTGACGTCATCTCGGCACAGTTGTTACTACGATTACTAGTATTACTACTGAACGTCTATTTGAGTCTACTCCTTCTTCGGTTAGGCACTTAACTGAATCTTGTAGCAACTTTTTACCCGACTGTCTAGAAGGGTTATGTTTTCGCGCGTATCTTGTAATCGTGCAATATTCTTTACAACGCGCCTAGTGGCGCTCAATGGCGCCTCGGCGGCAATCACCAACTTTGCTCACTACTTGTACCATAATGTACTATTTCAACACACTTGCTCATACTCATAACCCTTTGTGAGCAATTTTATTTCACCGCAATTAGGCACTTAATGACACCTATTTATCAAACTGTAACTTTTTCATTGCTATCATTGGTAAACGCCAGTCTCCAACCTGTCAAAATGGAAAGATATCAGTTTCATTGGAAGCCATCATTCAACAGACGTCAGTTGCCATAATCACAAAATCTAGCTTCCAATTTACTTTGTCGGAGCCGAGCACCCTTTGGCAACACTAATGCTTGGTCTCTTCTGAGAATGGCCACTGCTCACCCGGGGTCCTGGGGCCCTGGGCCCTGGGGTGGCCTCGTGCCACCTCGTGCAGAGTCACAGAGCGCGGCGCGGCGCGGGGTGAACAGCCGCGCGCCGCATTCCCGCCACGTTCGCGTGAGTACTGTACTGTACTGTACTGTACTCTTGTACAGTACAGGCGCACATTGACTGAAGAAGGTGTTCTAACTCATCAGCGACGGATATCGGATATACACCCAATGAAATCAATTCAACTTTTATAAATGCAGGCAAACTGCGAGATATAGGTACTGTACGTAGTACCTATATCCAGCGCCTATTATGTACACTATGTACAGAACACTAATGGCTGAGTGAACCTGCCCGCGCTGTGCGTGTTTTACAGACTGTATAATACAATGGTATGTATTCAGTCGGGTTTTTATTTTTAACTAGCTGACCCGGCAAACTTGGTTTCGCCTTAGAATCAATGATGTTGTGTCTACCTTAATTAGCTGTAACAATCTCTTAATTATTTTAAGAACGAACAGTATTACGATAGGACATAACATATAAATTGTTCCATGGATTGTTATCGGTCGAATTCTCCCATTGAAACACATATTTTATGCTAAAATTGACAAATAAAAAAACCGGCCAAGTGCGAGTCGGACTCGCCCATGAAGGGTTCCGTAGCAGCAATGGCGAAAATTGCGGGTTATGATGTATAAAAAAAACTACTTACTGGATCTCGTTTAAACCAATTTTCGGTGGAAGTTAGCATGGTATTTTTTTTTAGATTTTTCATTCTCTTATTTTAGTTGGGGAGGGGAGAGGGGGGGCATTTTTCCACTTTTAAAGTGTCTCTCGCGCAAACTATTCAGTTTAGAAAAAAAATGATGTTGGAAACCCCAATTGCATTTTTAAACATCTATCTATAAATACCCCAATACCCACACGTATACACAACGCTATCTAGACCCAATGTAAGCTTAATTAGCTTGTGTTATGGAATCTAGAATGCGGATATACATACTTAGATACTTTTTTTTTGTAAATACATACATATTATACATAGAAACACCCAGACCAATGCAAATATTTATATTCATGCATACAAATATTGGCACTGGGCGGGGATCGAACCCGCGCCTCCTGCGTAGCAGCCGCGTTCACTACCGCTACGCCACAGAGGTTAGTTATGAAAAAATGATTTTCACCATTGACACTCGAAAAAAGGCCCGTGATTCATCAAAAACAGTGAATAAAACGCTCTTTGTTTCACCGAGTGAATAAAAAAATTTGAATTTGGAACATGCGCGAATGTACGGATTCTAGTGAAACATGCAAAGAGGTTGCACACTCTCACTATAAAAACGTACTAAAAGCCACCTAAATGTACCTAATCACTGGCTGGATGGAATGCGGCTCAGTTTAAATTAAGAAAAAAAAATGCCGCCATTTTCTGTGTAATTTTCCTTGTAAAAGTTTATGTTTGTCTCATAATCATAAAATGACTTCATCTAGTGATGAAAATGAAACTCATATTCTCGAACGCGAAAAGACTCCTGAGTCTTTTCGCGCTAAAGCGGTAGCTATTACTGATAATTTGCTGCTTCTTTTGTGTACTATCCATAACAAAATGTAATTCATAATCACAGAGTAATCGTTTTCTCGTAGTCAATGGTGAAAAGTTGAGTACCTAACACGTGAAAAAAGAATTCATCTCGGCTCTTGTATCCCTCGATACGCTCAGCTTTCTATCTAGAATCCCTCGCTACGCTCGGGATTCTACCGCAGAAAGCTTCGCTCCTCTCGGGATACAACTCAGTGCCTCGAAAAGAATTCATCTTTTTTTCACTTGTTGGGTAATCTACTATTGTTCATCTTTCGTTGGGGGCTGTCCATTAATCACGAGACGTTTTTTTTAGCAATTTTATAACCCCCCCCCCCCCCCCCCCCCTAGCTAAAATCACGTGAATTTATTATTTAATGCTACAAATCTTAGAATCGTGTCGTGACAAAAATCACGAGTTATAAGAAATGTTCGGATCCCCCCCCCCCCTCCCCCCTGTGGAGCCTCACGTGATTATTGGGTAGAGTCAACCTAGGTACTTAATATCTTAAGAATCGTCGTAAGTAGTAAAGCACTCAGGATTATAAAAAAATCTGATTAGAACATTATAGATATACCTACTCGTAGAATGTGCGGCAGTAGCTGTATAGTACACTTATCGAGAACGACGATAACGAGTTGACCTTACCTCCCTCCGTGATCCGCGATGTGAGCGCGACCGCGCGATGACTGGTGCGGTGTGACCGTGTGACCGTGTGACGTCACTGCACACAGCAGATGAGTCTTGCTTGCTGCTGTTTAGGTAGGTAGGTACCTATGTTCGGAACTGCAGTCGTAGTTCGTTCAAGAGAAATGTCCGTCGGTCAACAGCGGCCATCGCTATACTTTTGCATCTATCTATCTATCTATACTATTATATAATTGTAAAGTGGTCGTGTCTGTACATTGGAGATATTTAAAAAAAAAATACTTGGGTTATGTTATGTTAACGATACTGAACACGAAAATATTTTTTTTTAATTTCCTGTCTGTTTGTCTGTTTGTCCGCGATGGACGCAAAAACTACTGGACGGATTTTGATGCGGTTTTTTTTGTTAGAAAGGGCTTGATCAGACTTAAAATCTTACGTTTGTTTCATCGCAATCGGTTGAGTAGAACCGAAGATATGAGCAAAGTTCGCGTTAACCGAGATGCACGCGGGCGGAGCCGCGGGCGGAAGGCTAGTCTTATATAATAACGTCATTCGAAAAGTCATATCAGACCCATAAAACTCTTAGTCCTGACTGACTGACTGATTGACTTAGAGACAACGCACAGCCTAAACCGCTGGTCCTAGAGACTTGAAATTTATAGAGAGTGTATGTTTTGATGCGTGGAGGTAGGGTTGCCACCTTTTCTTGAAGTAAAAACAGTATTTTTTCTTTTCAAGTCATAAAAATATAGTACTTTTGGAAAATTTAGGGAAAAATATAGTACAGTACACATTTGTTTGCCATCTGTTTTATGAATATGTTATTTATTTTTCATGCATATTTATTATTACCTTTTGCTTTGGTTATGCAAATGAACGAGAAAGGGTACACCCAACAATTCCGAAATATTTAATTTCGATTTTCAACCACAGATTTTCAAAATTCCGAATATTATAGTTCATAAGAAACAAAACTCCGAGTATTCAAAAACACGATAGTTATTTATCCAAAAGTCATAAATACGATGAGTGCCCGAACTTCGTTACGCAAGGGTGGAAGGACTGCATTTCCCGTAGCGCCGGAGAAGAGCACAACGGCACAACTAATGTATACCTGCATGCATGCTTGCTTGTATGCCTGCATGCATGTTTGCCTGCACTAAATCTCTGCGGATGAAAGTGTAGACGCGAGCACATATCCACGTTTAACACCGCTTGTGACTGGAAAAAGCTTTGACTGAATGCTGTTCGCTGTTATACAGTCTATTTTATATCATTCCTTGTAATGAAAAAAAATTGAAGCATTCACTTAAGTCAATAATCACTCGAGTGAACCGTCTGAATGACCTTAAATTCCGTTCGAAAAAAAAGCGCAACGTGAAACGACGAGCGTGAAAATATAGTACATTTGCGTACTATATTATTTTCTTAAAATATATAGTACAATGGCCTTAAATATAGTACAATACTATATAATATAGTACAGGTGGCAACCCTACGTGGAGGTGTACTAAGAAACGATTTTTCAAAATTCCGACCCTAAGTGCCTTAAAAGTGCCAAAAACGTACTTTCTTATAACTCAAGAACGGCTGAACAGATTTTTATGATCTTTGGTTTTTTTAATTTGGCTTTGTCGCCGAATAGCAATTATCACAATTAAAATGTGGCAAATTCACGAAATAATATAATATTAAAGAAAATACGAAATATTATGGCGCTAATATCGCTAGCAAAATTGTTACCATGACAACGGAACTAAAGTGATGGTGTCAACGCTAAGTCACATTTTGATCTGTCAAATGATAATATTTATAAAAATGTCACTCTCTGTCACGAATAATATGCAAGAATGTGAAAAAAATTGTGTAAGAGTTATGTACTGCAGTTTCTTTATTTAATTAATTGGAAATAGAAAAAAAACATATGATAGCAGCGATGATAGCTATCTAGAGCTATATAAAAGAACTAGCTTTTCGCCCGCAGCTCCGCCTGCGTGGATGTCGACTACCATCACCAATAGTATTTTTTTTCTAAACTGACGGACTTGTTGTATAAATATAAGTATCCCGATAGTTCTAATAGTAATTGTTGTATAAACTTTCGACACCTTATTTCGCTCTCTCAGTAGTGTTTTTTTCAAAATATTAAATGAAAACTGTAAGAAACATCGGCCTTGTCTTACAAAAAAGTGGTAGATTTTTAGAATATTACAACAAAATAAAAATACTATTAGTATCTTTATACCAATAGCTAGTAAATGGCTAGAAAAAGACTGGTAAGAAAAAATTACTATTGCCTAACATTTCGTTCTTATCAATCAATCAATCAATAGCCTATTTCAGTCCACTGTTGGACTTAGGCCTCACCCAAAGTATGCCATAGCACTCGATCCTCCACCGTATGTTGGGGACATATGCTGTCAGTTTGCACATTTGGGCCCCATGAGTCATAACAGGGGAGTAGAAACCTCGACGAATTTTCCCAATGTTGCCCAACCCTTGTCGACCCTTCGACGTACCTATATCTCTTTCTGGGTTTCGTCTTCTAATCTAAAATTACCATCTCAGCAATGAAAATATCGTATCAGCACGACACTGTCGTAGACAATCCAGAAATGCCCAGGTCTAGATGATGTCAGAAGGCTTCTCGTAATCTACAAATGCCATACATAGCGGCTGATTATACTCTCAGGTCTTTTGTATAATCTACTCAACAGTATTGGCTGCAACACTATAACCCTTTTAAAACCCGGCTTGCTCCAGTGGCTGGAATTCACAACTATTCAAGACGATTCTCAAGAACAAAACTTCTATAGAGATATGACTCAGGAGTCTTATAATTCTTCAGCAAGACCTTATAGCCTTTTTTGGAGAACAGTACCACCGCACTACAGTTCCATGTTAAGTTCTGCTGAATGACGGAATCAAAGAGGTTCGTAAGCTCTTTTAGAACTGAGATTCCACCTGCTTTTAAGAGCTCTGTCAACCAGTGCGATATCATCAGTATACCATAACTATGAAGGTTGCTGTTGTATGCTAAGGATACAAAAAATCATCAATTGGCCTATTTCAGTCAACTGCTGGACATAGGCCTCTCCTAATATGCGCCACGTTTGCCGATCCTCCACCTTCCGCATCCAGTACGTCCCAGCCACCTTTCGCAGATCGTCGGTCCAGCTGGCTAGGAGGTGTCCCAGCTTCCGTATTCCTTCTCACGGTATCCACTCTAGGACTCGTCTGCTCTAACGGCCATCAGTCCTTCGGCAGATGTGGCCAGCCCACTGCCACTTTAGCTTGCTTATTCTGCAACCCTACGGCCAGATTGGAATCGAAGGTTTGGAAACCGGTTTCCATAGCAGAATTATTTTTCTTTTAACGAACCTGGTTTCCAAGAAAGAATAATAATTCTGTTTTCGAAACTAATTTCCAAAACAGAAAGTTGGATCTTCGTTAGCTATGTCGGTAACTTTGGTTCTATGTTGGATGACCTCGTTTCGAATTCTATCCTTCAAAGAAACTCCAAGCATAGCTCGCTACATAGCCCGCTGCACGACTTTTAGGTCACGGACTACCCCACCTTCAGTGGCCACGTTTCGTCACCGTAGGTCATAGGTAACATAACAGGCAGGACGCACTGGTCGAAAACCTTTGTTTTGAGGCATTGCGGCAGGGGGGAGGAGAAGACCCGACGTAGTTTGCCAAATGCTGCCCACCCCAGTTGAATTCTTCTGGCTATTTCTTTCTCGAAGTTGATTTTACCGAGCTGGATAACCTGCCCCAGGTAGATAATATTTTTGAACAACTTCGAGTGTGGCTCCTTCGATGGCAATCGGTCTCAGTAGGTACAACATGTTCGTTGAACATAATCTTGGTTTTATCCAAGTTTACACCGAGGCTGACTTGTCGAGAAGCTCCATTCAGGCTGTGCAGCATTTCGCCCCGTTGTTCTAGCGACTCCGCAACTATGATGATGTCATCGGCGAACCGAAGGTGCGAGATGTAACTACTCCAGCGTCTTGAAGACGTCCTCCAATGCGTTGGTAAATGCTGAGGCTCATGAGGATACATCAATTACTATGTGATACGTCAAAAATGAATACAAATAAAACAACATACTTGAAATTTGTGGTAATTTAATTTTTTTTATATTTATCTAAAAATAATATAAAGAAAATAAACATTTTGTATTATATTCTTTGTCATCTTAATCAGAAGTGCTTGAGTAATTGAGCCCACAGCTGATAAGTGGAAGTTATTGAATTGTGTTCTGCCATCTCTATTATTGTTGCCTTAGTATACTTCTCATCAAGAAAGAAAGTGAAGTTTTCTAGAAGCCAGGCGTTCGTCTATTTGGTGAAACGTTTCTAGCCATTGATATAAATTGTTATTTTGTTTCTAGCTATGAAGCCGCCCCTTGTATTATATCCGCGGCGTCAATAGATTTAAATTCACATACCTTACTGTTTGAGAGCTTGTAAATGAGGATTGATCTGGATGATAATGTGCTGTATTACTTTTAGGCTTTCTTTTATATACTCTTACACAATATTTTTCACATTCTTGCATATTATACGTGACAGAGAGTGACATTTTTATAAATATTATCATTTGACAGATCAAAATGTGACTTAGCGTTGACACCATCACTTTAGTTCCGTTGTCATGGTAACAATTTTGCTAGCGATATTAGCGCCATAATATTTCGTATTTTCTTTAATATTACATTATTTCGTGAATTTGCCACATTTTAATTGTGATAATTGCTATTCGGCGACAAAGCCAAATTCAATAAAACAAAGATCATGAAAATCTGTTCAGCCATTCTTGAGTTATAAGAAAGTACGTTTTTGGCACTTTTTAGGCACTTAGGGTCTGAATTTCGAAAAATCGTTTCTTAGTACACCTCCACGCATCAAAACATACACTCTCTATAAATTTCAAGTCTCTAGGACCAGCGGTTTAGGCTGTGCGTTGTCTCTAAGTCAATCAGTCAGTCAGTCAGTCAGTCAGGACTAAGAGTTTTATATATAAGATATACCTGTATATAAAAGAAAGCCTAAAAGTAATACAGCACATTATCATCCAGATCAATCCTCATTTACAAGCTCTCAAACAGTAAGGTATGTGAATTTAAATCTATTGACGCCGTCGATATAACACAAGGGGCGGCTTCATAGCTAGAAACAAAATAACAATTTATATCAATGGCTAGAAACGTTTCACCAAATAGACGAACGCCTGGCTTCTAGAAAACTTCACTTTCTTTCTTGATGAGAAGTATACTAAGGCAACAATAATAGAGATGGCAGAACACAATTCAATAACTTCCACTTATCAGCTGTGGGCTCAATTACTCAAGCACAGAGCACTTCTGATTAAGATGACAAAGAATATAATACAAAATGTTTATTTTCTTAATATTATTTTTAGATAATTATAAAAAAATTATACCACCACAAATTTCAAGTATGTTGTTTTATTTGTATTCATTTTTGACGTATTAGCATAGCTCAGCATTTACCAACGCATTGGAGGACGTCTTCAAGACGCTGGAGTAGTTACATCTCGCACCTTCGGTTCGCCGATGACATCATCATAGTTGCGGGGTCGCTAGAACAACGGGGCGAAATGCTGCACAGCCTGAATGGAGCTTCTCGACAAGTCAGCCTCGGTGTAAACTTGGATAAAACCAAGATTATGTTCAACGAACATGTTGTACTGAGACCGATTGCCATCGAAGGAGCGACACTCGAAGTTGTACAAAAATATTATCTACCTGGGGCAGGTTATCCAGCTCGGTAAAACCAACTTCGAGAAAGAAATAGCCAGAAGAATTCAACTGGGGTGGGCAGCATTTGGCAAACTACGTCGGGTCTTCTCCTCCCCCCTGCCGCAATGCCTCAAAACAAAGGTTTTCGACCAGTGCGTCCTGCCTGTTATGTTACCTATGACCTACGGTGACGAAACGTGGCCACTGAAGGTGGGGTAGTCCGTGACCTAAAAGTCGTGCAGCGGGCTATGTATTTATTTATTTGAAGTTTCTTTGAAGGATAGAATTCGAAACGAGGTCATCCGACATAGAACCAAAGTTACCGACATAGCTAACGAAGATCCAACTTTCTGTTTTGGAAATTAGTTTCGAAAACAGAATTATTATTCTTTCTTGGAAACCAGGTTCATTAAAAGAAAAATAATTCTGCTATGGAAACCGGTTTCCAAACCTTCGTTTCCAATCTGGCCGTAGGGTTGCAGAATAAGCAAGCTAAAGTGGCAGTGGGCTGGCCACATCTGCCGAAGGACTGATGGCCGTTAGAGCAGACGAGTCCTAGAGTGGATACCGTGTAGTACTAGAAGGAATACGGAAGGTGGGACACCTTCTAGCCAGCTGGACCGACGATCTGCGAAAGGTGGCTGGGACGTACTGGATGCGGAAGGCGGAGGATCGGCAAACGTGGCGCATATTAGGATAGGCCTATGTCCAGCAGTTGACTGCAATAGGCCAATTGATGATTTTTTGTATCCTTAGCATACAACAGCAACCTTCATAGTTATGGTATACTGATGATATCGCACTGGTTGACAGGGCTCTTAAAAGCAGGTGAAATCTCAGTTAAGAGCTTACGAACCTCTTTGATTCCGTCATCCAGCAGAACTTAACATGGAACTGTAGTGCGGTGGTACTGTTCTCCAAAAAAGGCTTAAGGTCTTGCTGAAGAATTATAAGACTCCTGAGTCATAAATATCTCTATAGAAGTTTTGTTCTTGAGAATCGTCTTGAATAGTTGTGAATTCCAGCCACTGGAGCAAGCCGGGTTTTAAAAGGGTTATAGTGTTGCAGCCAATACTGTTGAGCAGATTATACAAAAGACCTGAGAGTATAATCAGCCGCTATGTATGGCATTTGTAGATTACGAGAAGCCTTCTGACTCATCTAGACCTGGGCATTTCTGGATTGTCTACGACAGTGTCGTGCTGATACGATATTTTCATTGCTGAGATGGTAATTTTAGATTAGAAGACGAAACCCAGAAAGAGATATAGGTACGTCGAAGGGTCGACAAGTTTCTACTCCCCTGTTATGACTCATGGGGCCCAAATGTGCAAACTGACAGCATATGTCCCCAACATACGGTGGAGGATCGAGTGCTATGGCATACTTTGGGTGAGGCCTTAGTCCAACAGTGGACTGAAATAGGCTATTGATTGATTGATTGATAAGAACGAAATGTTAGGCAATAGTAATTTTTTCTTACCAGTCTTTTTCTAGCCATTTACTAGCTATTGGTATAAAGATACTAATAGTATTTTTATTTTGTTGTAATATTCTAAAAATCTACCACTTTTTTGTAAGACAAGGCCAATGTTTCTTACAGTTTTCATTTAATATTTTGAAAAAAACACTACTGAGAGAGCGAAATAAGGTGTCGAAAGTTTATACAACCATTACTATTAGAACTATCGGGATACTTATATTTATACAACAAGTCCGTCAGTTTAGCAAAAAATACTATTGGTGATGGTAGTCGACATCCACGCAGGCGGAGCTGCGGGCGAAAAGCTAGTACTATTATATAATTGTAAAGTGGTCGTGTCTGTACATTGGAGATATTTAAAAAAAAAATACTTGGGTTATCTTATATTAACGATACTGAACACGAAAATATATTTTTTTCATTTCCTGTCTGTTTGTCTGTTTGTCCGCGATGGACGCAAAAACTACTGAACGGATTTTGATGCGGTTTTTTTTGTTAGATAGGGCTTAGTCAGACTTAAAATCTTACGTTTGTTTGATCGCAATCGGTTGAGTAGAACCGGCAGGGTTATTAGCTAACTCGCGATAGCAAAACGATAGCAAAATTTGCGCGATAATCGCGCAAAATCGGTGAATTGGTATTACGTAACTCAAAGCCCAAACGAAAGCAAAACAATCGACCGTGCTGCCTCTACCTTACAATAGGAGAACTAAAAAGTGTATTTTATCGCAAAGTTATCGCGAAATTTCCTTGGTGAGTTACAAATTTGGTATTACGTATCACATTTGATAGCAAGCGATCAGCGAAAGAGGCGCGATAAGCAGTGTTGCCCCTTTAGCGACTTTTTCCCTAGATTTCTTGTATTATAAGCTGAAATTAGAAAGAAAATTAACATTTTTTTCGCAATTGAACTTGGTTTGACTACAACTTTCACACAGATACTAAAACAGCGACTGCAAGCGATTTTCGACCTTAATGACATTTTCCTAATTGCGTGTCTTTTTGCGCTTATAGATGACACTGATTACGAATATAAGAAAAAAAACTCGATTCTATGTCATGTCATTAAGGTCGAAAATTGCTTGCACTACGTTTTTTAAGGTTTTTTATCCCTAGCATCCTTAACTAGTCTGTCGGTCGGTCCCGACCACCCGACCGTGTAGAACCCCCTTTATGTTAAGTGATTGGTCAATCACGGCGTGATTGATGGTTAAACTGACAGCAAAACCTACCGTGTAATGGACCCCTTAGGAACATTGTTTTCCATTGAGGCAACATAGTTCCTCTTATCGCTACCTTTTCGCGTTTGGCGCTAGTATCGTAGCAAAAAGTACATTCTTGGCGATCTGATCGCAAAGCCTTACGTAATACCAATTTTTTTGATGTATCACGATCCATCGCGCAGTTATCTCGTTCTTACTGCTCATCGCTCGCTGGTCGCGAAAAGTTAGCTAATAAGCCAGCGGAGTTGTGAACAATATTGATATTATACGGAATATGAGTGGAAATATAGATGGCGCTTTTTTATTCTTATGGATGAAATTTTATATCTTACTAGCTGCCCCGGCGAACTTCGTACCGCCATATTTTCGGCCCACTTGGTATTCAAATCCCGTTCCCGCTGCACCCTTATCACTTAGGGGGATGAAAAATAGATGTTGGCCGATTCTCATAGATACCAGATAAGCACAAAAAATTTCATCAAAATCGGTCGAGCCGTTTCGGAGGAGTTCGATTACGCACATTTGTGACACGAGAATTTTATATATTAGATTACATCCGAGCAAGTATGTAAATAAATAGACTTTAATTGACATTTAAATTTGTGTAAACAAATGCGATTTTAATCATGAAATTATTATTTTTTTGTCAATGAATTTATTTCCACCTGCGTAACTAGATGGCGTTAACGCGGTTATGAACTTACTGTGGTTTCGTTCCAACTGGACGTATATAAGCATTTGTAATCATTTTTTTTTTCAATTTTCTAATTTTGTCAGGTATGAAATAGATGTCGGTACTGTCTTAAGATGAGTTACAAAATCGTTTTCCACACAAAGACAGATTACTTAGAGCTTGGTGAACAGGTGAAGGATATAGTGGAGTAGACAAGAGATACAACGGGGAAGCGAAGGAGTAGGGGAGAGGGTAGGGGAAGGGCAAAGGTATTGGGAGTAATGGGAGTAGAGTAGAGAGTCGAGTAGATATTATGCAGGTAGAACATTTTTTTTATACCACTTAGGTGGCAGACAAGCACACGGCCCACCTGATGGAAAGTGGTTACTGTGCCCTATGAACGTATGCAATACCAGGGGCGTCACACTCGCCCTTCTTGAAGTACCCCATACTATAGTCGGGAGTCGTACTGTAGTCATGAGGTCGCAAACAAGCACGCGGCCCTCCTGATGGTAAGTGGTTACCTTGGCCTATGGGTGAGTGCAACACCAGGGGAGTCACATTCGAGCTGCCTACCCTGTAAGAACTTAGAGAATCTATGCCTTCAGCGCCCACTGATAGCACAAAGCACAAGCTACTCTCCAGTGAGCTTTGGCTACCCTACTCACCGTCGGAAACACAACACGAGGTTATTAAGCCGCGGCCTTCTGTAGGGCGGAGATACTTCCCCAGTCGGACTACTCCATTAGGACGAATATACCGTGGTGTACCTACCTCCTCGAGTCGAATAGAGAGGCGAGTACAATGTCTAATCAGCGTTCAACGCTCAACTTTCAGCACTATTTACAACACCACGCGATAAACGACATCCACGCGGGCGGAGCCGCGGGCAACAGCTAGTATCTTCTATCTTCTTTATCTCTTCTTCTTATACAGGGCGTACCACGGCGATGCCACATGGAGGGAAAGTACCTTAAATCCTTAAGTTAGCTCATTTTACTTAAAGGAGACATCATTTTATTTTTAAAAAGAATCAAAACTGCATTCAAAGATTTTTTAAAATTCGCTTGCCACACCCGGTAATCGAACCGACTAAAATCCGAAAAAGTAACATCCTGTATTTTTATGGCATCAATCGATAGTGTCAATCATAAGGATCAAATCTCTCTAAGAAACATGGTAAATTAAATAAAAGGAAGTCCTTGAAATCGAAAATTATAAATTCATTTGGCAAAATAAAACACTTTAATCCAAAGTTCATCCATCCATCTGATACCATATTAACAATAAAATTCCATATTTAAACTACTTTTCTGCTGGTCAGCAGTAGTATTTAGGTATGTCGAACTCAAACCGACTAAAACCGCACGCCGTCTTATAGGTAGGGTAGGTAGTTATTTTTGGGTGCTTGATTAGAAACCTGCACGCGGTGTACCCTGGGCAACGAAGATGGCGAGAGAATTGCCCTATTATAAAAATATATATAGATACTTATAGACTGTTAATTGAGACGGCGTGTAAATCTTTTTTGTTTTATATAGGACACGTCAAATTGACTTCGCCTCGCCTGATAGTAAGCTGAAGGCAAAGTCTCTGAAAAGAGGGTCACCATTACAGACATGTAGGTACCATGTTACATTGGTGGCACTCAGCTTGACGGCCTCATCAGATGCTTTTTCACGCCCCGCTTAAAGGACCCGGGACTGTAGGAGGAGGGAAACACGTGAACTGGTAAGGAATTCCAAGATTTAATAGTGCGGCAGAAGAAGGAGTCGCCGAACCGCTTGGTTCTTGATGGAATATTCTGCACCGTATGCGGGTGGCCTCTAAGTCCTGCACGTGTTGTCCTTTATAGGAAAGGAGAGGGTGGGACAAAGTCATTTTTGAATTCCAACATGGCCGCCGCGCTTTAGTAACAAAATTGGAATATGGGTATGATCTAATGGGTCTTTGAGTATGCTGAGTACAAATTTCATGTCATTTTTGGAATCCAATATGGCCGCCGCGCCTTAGTAACAAAATTGCAATATGGGTATGATCTAATGGGTTTTTGATTATGCTGAGTACGAATTTCATGTCATTTTTGGAAACCAATATGGCTGCCGCGCCTTAGTAAGAAAATTGCAATAATGGGTGTGGCCTAACGGGTTTATGAGTATGCTGAGTACGATTTTTATGGCCTCTAAGTCCTGCACGTGTTGTCCTTTATAGGAAAGGAGAGGGTGGGACAAAGTTATTTTTGAATTCCAACATGGCCGCCGCGCTTTAGTAACAAAATTGGAGTGTCCCTTCGCCCAGCATACTCACCATGGAATCTTGATATTTCATGAATGCCAAAAAATAGTTCTGAAATAGTTTTAAATAGTTGCGAAAGGAAAAAAATAGTTCTCTTATACTTACGAAATTACAGCCATAGTTCTATGAGTATGCTGGGCGAAGGTTTCGTCCAGCATACTCACCTCCGTTTGGGGAATCTGCGTACGCTTCAAACATAATTCATACTTCAAAAAATAGTTCATAAATAGTTCATAATGGTGTCCAAAAAGAAAAAATAGTGCTCTAATAACTCCGGAGTTATAGGCTTTGTTCACTGAGTATGCTGGGCGTAGGTTCTACGCCCAGCATACTCACCTCACTGCGCAAATACCGAACGAGCTATAGGTACAATTTATGTCTCAAAAAATAGTTCTTGAAATAGTTGTCAATATCAGTCTAATTTTCGCTTGACTTTTGACCTAGAAAACCATTAAATTTGGTTGTAAACTTCTACATACTAATGTTAAATGAGGTACAGTCGTCCACACATGTTTTTATAATATAAAAATATTAAACATTCTAATGGTGGGCGTTGTGATTGGGAATAATATTGTGGTATTATCTCACATTCAAAAACAGTCGAAAAAAATATATTAGCATTTAGCTAGTAAGTATATATTTTTAAATAATAATAAAATAAATGAAACTGTAAGCGTAAATAAATCCTATTACTTCATTGCTTGTAGGGTGAACTATTTGCCAAAAAATTTTTCTGGACACTAAAGTCTATTGCAGCCTGCCGAGAAGGCGACGGCCTAAGAATACATTGTCGCCTCCCTTACATGCTTGAGGGGGTCGTAAGGGCCGGCGCCCACTGCCGGCATGGCACGGCATGGCAAAGGATTTTATTACTAATCAAGTTATTTTGAATCATAATTCAGTGACTTTAGAATTCATTTTACTTTATTTCGTCAAACCGTTTCCGTTTGACTGCGTCTTTGTTGGTAGTGAAGGCGGCCGCTACGCTGGAGGCGCGGGTTCGATTCCTGCTCAGTACAAATATTTTTGTATGCATGAATATGAATATTTGCATTGGTCTGGTTTCTATCCTACTAATATTATAAACGTGAAAGTTTGTAAGTATGTGAGGATGTTTGTTACTCTTTCACGTAAAAACTACTGAATGGATGTTGATGAAACTTTACGATAATATAGCTTGTACATCAGAATAACGTATTGGCAATATTAAGCGATGAACGGGATCAGAATTTCACGCGGGCGGAGCCGCGAGCAACAGCTGCTGTATAATATGTATATATTTACAAAAAAAATTCGTATCAAGTATGTTTATAGGCTTTCTAGAACCCATAACACAAGCTAGTTAAGTTATACTTACTTTGGGTCTGGATAGCGTTGTGCAGATTGTCGTATAATATACACCGTGGTTAAACAACTGAACCAATTTTCATCAAACATAGCTAAGAACACTCCCGACTAATTCGCCTTTCAAACAAAAAAAAATCGGTTCGGGAGCTACGATGTACACAGACATACACACAGACACGTCAAACTTCCGTTCGTTTTTGCATCGGGGGTTAAAAAATTGTTATAGGTACCTAGTACAAAATGTACCCAAGATATTAGAAAGTTTTGTATCCGACTGTACTAAAATTGAATGTATGTAGAAGTTTACAACCAAATTTAATGGTTTTCTAGGTCAAAATTCAAGCGAAAATTAGACTGATATTAACAACTATTTCAAGAACTATTTTTTGAGACATAAATTGTACCTATAGCTCGTTCGGTATTTGCGCAGTGAGGTGAGTATGCTGGGCGTAGAACCTACGCCCAGCATACTCAGTGAACAAAGCCTATAACTCCGGAGTTATTAGAGCACTATTTTTTCTTTTTGGACACCATTATGAACTATTTATGAACTATTTTTTGAAGTATGAATTATGTTTGAAGCGTACGCAGATTCCCCAAACGGAGGTGAGTATGCTGGACGAAACCTTCGCCCAGCATACTCATAGAACTATGGCTGTAATTTCGTAAGTATAAGAGAACTATTTTTTTCCTTTCGCAACTATTTAAAACTATTTCAGAACTATTTTTTGGCATTCATGAAATATCAAGATTCCATGGTGAGTATGCTGGGCGAAGGGACACAAATTGGAATATGGGTATGATCTAATGGGTCTTTGAGTATACTGAGTACGAATTTCATGTCATTTTTTAAATCCAACATGGCCGCCGCGCTTTAGTAACAAAATTGCAATATGGGTATGATCTAATGGGGTTTTAAGAATGTTGAGTACGAATTCCATGTCATTTTTGGAATATGAATATGGCCGCCGCGCCTTAGTATTTGGCTAGACCTCTGTTTGTCACCTGATTTATTATAATCGGCGGTGAACATTGAATATAGTTAAAAACATTGATATGTGAACATTAGTTACGTTTATTACAGTAGATGAATAATCTACGTATTTTAAATTTCAAATAGTTTAGACTGTTTAGAGGTTCTAATTAGACACAATAAAAATAAAAAAAACATGTGATAGTAATAAAATATTTTTTACAGGCCTATGACTAGCACGAAACATTTGCGACCGGCGAACAATTTTTCAGCCAAATTAAATAATTTATTACAATTTTATGGTTATACGTAACCTAAAAATATAACTATTAATTGAAAGCCAAGTTCATGATCAAACATATTTTGTAAACATTATATCGATAAGGTTTTTCTTTTGCAATAAAATATTGAATTAATTGAAATAACTACCACGTTCATGATGCGCGGGTTACGTATCTTGTTCTTATTTGTTCAGCAAAGTTTGTGAACAATAGATACCGTATATTTATCTGTTTTCTACAAAAAACGACCTTTCCAATGATATATCACACTTGTTGTATCATCGCAATTGTAAAAATATATTAGATACGTAAAAAATGTCGCAAATGGGGTAAATTACTATCAAATACGATGAAACACCTGTTAGGTAAGGGCATGGACACACGTAGTACAAAACCAGTTGAAATGATTTACTTTTTGCGTAAAGTTCTTTTGTGAAAAACTTTACGCTTTTAGTTTATTTTATTATTTTTTTAGATTCAAAGTCAAAAGTCAAAAATGATTTATTCTGTGTAGACCATTAAAACAGTACTTACAAAACGTAAATAATTAGAAATATTAAAGTTATAATAATTAATATTCCTTAATTTTTACGTTCAAAATCCGAAATTTTATATTCTGTAATCATTCATTAAAACAGCAATTACACAACGTCAAAAACCTGTGACATTGAATGGAATAGTCCATAGTTCCTTTGGCCACCTTTGGGCTGTCCATTAATAACGTGAATTTTTTTAGCAATTTCTTAAATTAAGCATATACATATATTTGGCATTAAGTCCGCCTTGTACATTCTACTGGGCATAAAGTTAAATAAATAAAAAATAAATAAAAATAACAATATTTAAAAAAAATACTTTAAACTTGTTGTTCACACACAACTGTACTAAATCAACGGATTTTATGTAAAAAATATAGCTGCTGGTGTATGATGGACCTATGGGCACCTGAATAGGGGTCGAATCTATTAATTAAAATTTATTTTATTCCAGAGGACGAATGGGTGCCTTAAAAATTAATAAATATTATTGGTCTCCTACCGAAGGACCAATGGGCACCTAAAAAGGGGTCGAATTTACAACTTTTATGCTAGGGGTCGAGTTTTAGAGGACCAATGGGTGCTGACCCAAAAATAGTTCTCTCATACTTACGAAATTACAGCCATAGTTCTATGAGTATGCTGGGCGAAGGTATCGCCCAGCATACTCACCTCCGTTTGGGGTACTTTGGGGGATCTGCGTACGCTTCAAACATAATTCATACTTCAAAAAATAGTTCATAAATAGTTCATAATGGTGCCCAAAAAGAAAAAACAGTGCTCTAATAACTCCGGAGTTATAGGCTTTGTTCATTAAATATGCTGGGCGTAGGTTCTACGCCCAGCATACTCACCTCACTGCGCAAATACCGAACGAGCTATAGGTACAATTTACGTCTCAAAAATAGTTCTTGAAATAGTTGTCAATATCAGTCTAATTTTAGCTCGACTTTTGACCTAGAATTGTAAACTTCTACATACATTAGATTTTAGTACAGTCGGATTCAAAACTTGTGTCTCAAATCAATTGTCAGAATAATCGATTCAGGTAACAAAAGATTAATCGCAACGTTGCCCGAATGTAACTTTTGTAACATTGTAATTTTTAAATAAATAGAACTATTCGTCTTATTTACCCCACCGCGCTATATAATTATCCGACAGGATTTTCATACTATTAAAAAATCTTAACGTAACGTAATTCGTAACTTTTTAAGAATATTATAATCTTGTTTACATTTACATTAGACTATCTGGCCCTGGCAACACTGATTAATCATTTAATATAATTATCTAGTATTGATATTAGGATTAGTACCTCTATATGTTAGGCTTAATGAAAACATGGGTATCATTATTATACCTCTTTATTTCTTGAAAAATCTAGTAAGATACTATATTTTTAAATTCATATACCTACTTTCAATAACAAACATATATATATTTGAAAATATAAAATACAATGCCCCACCGGTACCTATAGGGTACAGGGACCACGCCTCACAATACGTGCCGTGTCGAAGAATACCGCCTTCTGCATCAAGGTTCTCAATACGCAATACGGATGTTTAAATATATATTTTTTATGTTTGTACGGTCATATGCGTAGACGGATTTGCAAAATTCTTTTTTTGTTCGGTAGTACAGTATTCCGAAATGGTCCCATCTAAATTTCGTAAAGATCTGATGATGGGTTTCCGAGATTCGACCAAGGAACTCTCAAAAAAATACCAGGAAATCAGCCGCGATTGAACATCACGCCTGAATCCTTTGAGGGGGTTCGCAGAATTGTTCAGAATATTCAGCTATAATAATACATATAAGCTATTGAAGTTTGTAACAATAAAACTTAAATAATTTAAATTGTACAAATCTATTAAGACAGAAAAGCGAATCCACCTTTTTTATTGGCAACTGGCAATTTAAAATGACGATTTTAAATGGTTCGTGCGAAAAATGTTAGAAACGGAAAATACAGAATATTATGGTTACATTTTTTTTGACCGATAGTGCACATGCGCGAACATTTCCCTCCACGCCGGTTTAGGTTCAAGACATGTGTCCAGCCAGTACTATACTGACTATACTATATCATAAACGCAACGAATAGAGGAGAACATAATGGAGGTTCCATACGATCAAAATGTAATAACAAAAAATAATAGTTATATAGGTAGGTACTTGTAGTTATTCGGTCCCACGTAATAGGGAGTGAGCCTATTGCTATATTCCTGGCACTATTGTTGACTCGAGCTATGCATCTGAGGCTGACTCATAGCTGTAGGTATATATCTGTCTGGTGTAAAACAGCCCTATCCCTTAGTCGCCTGGTACGACACCGCATAGGAAGAGATGGGGTGACCCAAGTTCTACTCTGCCGGCAACCACGCGGCTGGAATCACGCGGCTCAGTAAAAATTACAACATAAAAATTTGCCTTGCCTTGCCTTGGCCTCAGATGCAATTAGGAAAATACATCTCCATGCGCATGATGATGATGATAGGCAAAATAATCTAAGAGGTGCATTTTCACAATCAATCTAATATAATCTAGTATTGTTGTCTCTAGTATGCGATACGGCAAAAGTAAAATCTAAACAATATTTTGATTTGTATTAGTTAGAAGAAACGGGTCTGAAGCAGATCGTCCCATTCGCAACTCGTCATACATTCTCAACTCGTCCCATTCGCAGCTTGTCCCATTCTCAATTCGTCCTGTTCGCAACTTGTCCCGTTCGCATCTTGTCCCGTTTCGCAACTCGTCCTATTCGCAACTCATCTTATTCTTTTTTACACATCGATAAAGATTACCATGATAATGACCTATTAATTTGAAAGAATGCCATAACCTAGGGGGTCAATAAACCAATATAATGGCCAATTCGTATATTGGACGACTCACATAATTGCGCGGGGTGGACACCCATTTTTTTTATAACCACGCAAAAGGATTCAGGATTTCATTATAGTAAGGAAAACACAAAAGGACGTTAAATCATGTTTATTTACGTAATTAAGTTGAACTCAAAATGTGAATTAAAACATATTATATTAACTAAATATTTGAAGCTATAAAATAAAATCCTAGATGGGTGGTTATAAAAAAAATAACCACGAAGGCTAAGGCGGGAGCTCCGCTTCGCTCCACTCCCGCCTTAGCCTTCTAACCTAACCTATACATGTCGGGACGGGCGGTGTCCACCCCGCGCTATTATGTGAGTCGTCCAATATACGAATTGGCCATTATATGAATCGTTCATTATAGAATCGTCCAATATATAAATGGACATTATAGCAATTAAACTTATTTCCATGAAAATTATGTGAATGAACCATTAGTCGAGTCGTTGAAATGAACTTATATGAATCATCTTTATATGAGTCGACCTTATGCGAAATTAACTCGTAACCCGAGCCAAGAACGCTACAAGTTGCGAATGGGACGAGTTGCGAAAATAAATAGAGAATTGGACGAGTTGCAAATGGGACGAGTCGCGAACGGGACGATTTGAGAATGGGACAAGTTGCGAATGGGACAAACAGCTATTTGGACGAGTTGCGAATGGGACGATCTGCTTCAGACCCGAAGAAACATGAGAGGGTAAAAAGAAATACAAAATATTACTAAAGTTACATTCAGTTACGCCGACCATAAACGTAACGAGTTGACATAAACTCCATACGATTAAAATGTAACAACCATAGAGAACACAGCCGCAACAAATGAAAAAATAAGAACGATATGACGTAGCTGTCACACGCGATTTCGAGAAATGAAGAATCACGTCTTATTTTAAATTATTAAGCTATTGCATAGCTTTTATCGCGGGCCTTGAGCGTGGAGACCGAATCCAGAAATTCCGTAACGAAAAATGGTAACACCTCCGAGCTCGCACGAACAGAGCCGAGCTGCTCCGAAGTAGCTTCGCTTAACGTAAGTAATTATAATTGCATAAGTTGTTAGTTTTCAAATTCAAATTCAAATTCAAATTCAAATTCGGACTCGGACTCGGACTCGGACTAGGACTCGGACTCGAAGTCAGAAGTCCGAAGTCCGAAGTCCGAAATCCGAAATCCGAAATCCGAAATTCAAATTCAATATTATAATTGCATAAGTTCATAAAAAATGCTATGCAATAGCTTTACCGCGGCAGTCCCCGAGTGCCACACGTCTTTTTTTGTAGCAATTCTTAAAATATTTGTAGTAATTTAAAGTGAAATATGTCACACCATATTTTTTATACTTACTATTATAAGTTATTACGTATTTAGAAATGGTTTAACTTAATTTATAACAGTTTCATGTACCTATCCTTTCAATAGTGCCTAGTTACCTTCCATGAATCCAGAGATCTGTCAAATCGTATCTCTTAAATAATTTCAAGTGTATTTCAGAACTATTTTTTGGCATTCATGAAATATATCCCATGGTTAGTATGCTGTGCGAAGGGACACGTTTTATTTTGCCAAATTGAATTTATAATTTTAGGTTTCAAGGACTTCCTTTCATTTAATTTACCATGTTTCTTAGAGAGATTTGATCCTTATGATTGACACTATCGATTGATGCCATAAAAATACAGTATGTTACTTTTTCGGATTTTAGTCGGTTCGATTTCCGGGTGTAGCAAGCGAATTTTTAAAAATCTTTGAATGCAGTTTTGCTTCTTTAAAAAAATAAAATGATGTCTCCTGTAAGTAAAATGAGCTAACTTAAGGATTTAAGGTACTTTCCCTCCATGTTGCATCGCCGTGGGACGGCCTGTATTTAAAAATCAATTGCTGTTCGTTACTCTCGCTAAAACTCGAGAACGGCTGGACCAATTTGACTAATTTTAGGTTTGAAATATTCGTGGATGTCCAGGGGAGGTTTAAACGGTTTAAACGAGCTAAAAAAATATGGCGGTAGAAAGTTCGCCGGGTCAGCTAACTACTATAATCTAAGATCATACCTACTATCTGTTCGTTAGATAGGTACGCATTCAATAGTACAAAATGATGCGTGGTCTCACTCTCAGTCTCTCAGTACTCAGTAGGTACGATGAATGCGAAGTAAATGGCCTATTAGTGTAGTGTTGCGTGTTGCGTGGATGGGAGGATTCTAAACGTAAACAATCTTGTGAGACTTTTTACGAAAACTAGTAAACAAATAAACTAGGCTATTTTAACTGGTAACTAACTGTACAGGGTGATCAATCCAAACGAGTCAGTAGGGAGAAGTCAGAAACTATGAGAGATGGCAAGATTTGTTCTTAGGAACCATGGCTTCGATTTTAGATTTAATAATAATGACATTCAAACTTTTCCTCAAACTCTCATACATAACCGGGAATCGAACCTAAGTGTCTGTGAACAAATTCAGGTTCTTTTTTTGTCTTTTTTTTTTTTTTCGTTGTTATTGTTGATGGTGCTAACCATAAGTCACAGTACATAGCTGTATAGTTTATACACTTGAATGTAGTTGTAGTTTGGTGAGTGCGGCGAAGGGAGGAAAACACAACTTGACACTTAAACTGTAATATTATTGTTAACTGGTTACAAGATTACGTTGGTTATTATTCTCTCTAATTAATATGTAGTTACCGTATTGGAAGCTAATTCCGCACTGGCGTGTGCCAGCTATGTAACGTAGTTTTATTAATTGTGTAACTGACGCGCTCCAAGTGGAGATCGCGGTGTCAGCAAATTCGTATGTACACTATGTACAGTCCGTAGTGAGACTGTACATAGCACATAACACAATAATAATGTGAAAGTTATCTAAAATGAACACAAAGTGGTTTTGAAAAGGCTCGTTTGATTTAAAACACGACATTCATCCCAAGAAAACAAAATGTTATTAAGTGTTCGATTTTCAAATCCATAAATCCATATCCATACTAATATTATAAATGCGAAAGTAACTCTGTCTGTCTGTCTATCTGTTACGCTTTCACGCCTAAACCACTGATCCGATTTTGAAGAAAATTGGAACAGAGATAGATTAGACCTTGGGAAAGGATACACAGGCTATGTTTAGTCGCGATAACCTACGTCCACGCGGGCGGAGCCGCGGGCAACAGTTAATTTTAGATAACTTTCACATTATTATTATGTTATGTGCTATAACTGCTATATGCTGTGACTTATGGTTAGCACCATCAACAATGACAACGAAAAAAGCGAAAAAAAATCTGAATTTGTTCACAGACACTTCGACCAGGTTCGATTCCCGGTTATGTATGAGAGTTTGAGGAAAAGTTTGAATGTCATTATTATTAAATCTAAAATCGAAGCCATGGTTCCTAAGAACAAATCTTGCTATGTCTCATAGTTTCTGACTTCTCCCTACTGACCCATTTGGATTGACCATCCTGTATAGTGGTTGGATTTCGGTTTTATAATAAACGGAGTTAAAATAAACTCAGTTTATTATTGTAGTGTTATTATTTTATTAACCATGTGGAGTCAGGGTCGGATCTAGGGTTGCAAGCCGGGGCACGTGTCCCGGGCGGCAAACAAGCCCTGGACTTAAAAAGGCCGCCCCGTCGCTCGGGGCGGTGTAATGCTCAGAGCCAGAAGTAAGAAAACCACCCGGCATCCGACGGCATGCCAGGACAGGAGTGGGTACTCTAGTCGAAGAAGTTCTCGGGCCCCGACTGACAGAGCTTCTTAGCGCATATTTGTAACGTAGCTAGTTTGTGCAACTGTGGAAGACGGGGAAAATGGTCCTCATCCGAAAGGGCGCCCTGCGAACTGCGAACTCATCGTCCGTATGTAGTTCAAGGAACAGTTCAATTCATTGAACTAGTGATACTTTTTCGTATCGGTAGTTAAATAAGAGTATAGAGAATATGCTAATTTTTTGAGTGTATAGCAAGTGACATTTCTTTTAGTGATTGAACGTCTTGTTTGGTGTAAAAAAGGCCGGTCAAGTGCGAGTCTGAGCCGCGCGCTCTGTGCCGTGCAAAATTATATTAGTTTTAAATATATTTCGGTTGCAGTCTGTAACTTTTGATTGCATTGACATAGAAGCTTGATTTTGTACAGCTTCAAGCCATTTGGTATGAATTTCAACCTGATACCTCCACGTATCCCTGAGATAAAGGTTTCTTGACAGACAGGCGAACAAGCAAGTGATCCTCTAACTAAGGGCTCCTTTTTATTCCTCTTGGGGTAGTTACGGAACAGTGAACACGAAAGACGGGCGTCTAAAAGCTATTCAAATCGGAAAAGCAATTGTCGTCACAGTGCAACTATTGGCTAGCCCAACTATATGCCTTGGCAACTGCATGCTCCTAGATTAACATTGCTTGGTATTGTTTTTATTTTTTTGCTTTTAGTAACACAGATGTAGGCAAATGGCAAGTGGCAACAGACTGCTCGCTGAGAACTCAAACAGCGTAGGCACATAATATTATGACTATGTTGGGACAAACAAGACGCCCGCCCGCCGGCCGCTCTCACGCCGCGCCCGCGCCACGCGTCCCGCGCCACGCGCCACGTGGCGGCAGTGGCGGCTGTGGCCGTGGGTGACGCGCGCCCGATTGGTGTCCCACTTATCTCGCTGAACCGCCATTTTGCGGGTTTTTTTATCAAAACAAATCCATTTCGTACATAATATCAAAATAAGTAGGTAGGTAACTAAGTGAACGTACGCTTGTTGAACTTCATGATTGCTATTTCATTAGCGGGTAAGTAATTGAAGTACCTACCTATATTTATGTATTACCTACTATGGCACTGTACAAATGTTAGTGCTTTCTGGTTCCTGTTATTACGCCTATTGTCATCTACATCCGTCATTCGGACTTTGGATAATTTGCCGTTGTGTTGTGCACACAGAGCTACTACCTAACTAAATACTACATACTTGTTGACAACAGCGCGACGCGGCGGCGGCGGCGGCAAAAATACAAATTGTTCTCAAATTATACAATACTAGCTGTTGCTCGCGGCTCCGCCCGCGTCCAATCCTGATCCCATTCATAGCAGATAGTATCGTGATGATAAATATACCTAGCTGATAGCCTGTTGGTAGGTACCTGATTAGTGATTGTGATTACGTACCTATAAAAAAAGATTTTTTGAAATACAAAAATATACAAAGGTACAAAAATACAAATCTTTCCTCTTCATAACATTAGTACTTACCACGGAGGACAGAATATGATTAGTAAACGGAGGTGCCCCAGTGAAATTTCTCTTAATAAAAACGCGTCGCCAAATGCGGGTGAGAAGCAGACGCGGGGGGCATTACGCCATACCTCGTCCCCCACGCGTACATATAAATAAATATGTAAATGGGGTTCATATACCCATGGGGCCCATACGCTATTGGGTCCTATACACCTATGGTGCTCATATTATCATAGGGCCCATACGCCCACGGAACCCCCAACATCGATAGGTCACCGGGGCCCATACACGCATGGAGCCCACAGGTCAGTGGGCCCATATACCCACGGGGCCCACACACCTTTGGGCACATACGTTATCGGGGCCTATATACCCACGGGGTCCATGAACATACCTATGGCGCCCATACGTCACCAGGGCCCATAAAGCCATCGGGCCCGTTACATTAACTCGTGAGACCCATATATTATGTACCTATGTAAGTCCCATATTACGTGCGAATGGCGTTCATACTATCAGAAAGTGCAGTCAATTTTACGACCTAAATCTAAATATATAATATATAACTCAAAGGTGACTGACTGACTGATTGACTGACTGACTGACTGACATAGTGATCTATCAATGCACAGCCCAAACCACTGGACGAATCGGGCTGAAATTTGGTATGCAGGTAGATGTTATGACTATGACGTAGGCATCCGCTAAGAAAGGATTTTGATTAATTCTCCCCCAAGGGGATAAAATAGGGGATGAAAGTTTGTATGAAACTTTGTCAATTTTAAACCGATTGGGTTGAGACTTTGCATGCATAAAGCTACTACGACGTAGGACGTAGGCATCCTCTAAGAAAGGATTTTGATTAATTCTACCTCCAAGGGGATAACATAGGGGATGAAAGTTTGTATGAAACTTTGTCAATTTTAAACCGATTGGGTTGAGACTTTGCATGCATAAAGCTACTACGACGTAGGACGTAGGCATCCTCTAAGAAAGGATTTTGATTAATTCTACCTCCAAGGGGATAACATAGGGGATGAAAGTTTGTATGAAACTTTGTCAATTTCAAACCGATCGGGCTGAGACTTTGCGTGCATAAAGCTACTATCATAGTATAGGCATCCGCTAAGAAAGGATTTTGATTAATTCTACCCCCAAGGGGATAAAATAGGAGATGAACAACATTCCGAACTCAACGCGGACGAAGTCGCGGGCAACAGCTAGTCTATATAAAAGAAAGTCGTGTTAGTTACACCACTTATAAGTCAAGAACGGCTGAACTGATTTGGCTGAAAATTGGTGGGGAGGTAGCTTAGAACCAGGAGAAGGATATAGGATACATTTTTATAGTACATTGTGGTACAAGTGAGCAACGTTGGTGATTATCATCATGCTCACACGTGCCATACGACGTTTTACAACACACTTGCGAATAATAGTAGATTACCCAACAAGTGAAAAAAAGATGAATTCTTTTCGAGGCACTGAGTTGTATCCCGAGAGGAGCGAAGCTTTCTGCGGTAGAATCCCGAGCGTAGCGAGGGATTCTAGATAGAAAGCTGAACGGATCGAGGGATACAAGAGCCGAGATGAATTCTTTTTTCACGTGTTAGGTACTCAACTTTTCACCATTGACTACGAGAAAACGATTACTCTGTGATTATGAATTACATTTTGTTATGGATAGTACACAAAAGAAGCAGCAAATTATCAGTAATAGCTACCGCTTTAGCGTGAAAAGACTCAGGAGTCTTTTCGCGTTCGAGAATATGAGTTTCATTTTCATCACTAGATGAAGTCATTTTATGATTATGAAACAAACATAAACTTTTACAAGGAACATTACACAGAAAATGGCGGCATTTTTTTTTCTTAATTTAAACTGAGCCGCATTCCATCCAGCCAGTGATTACATTTAGGTGGCCTTTAGTACGTTTTTATAGTGAGAGTGTGCAACCTCTTTGCATGTTTCACTAGAATCCGTACATTCGCGCATGTTCCAAATTCAAATTTTTTTATTCACTCAGTGAAACAAAGAGCGTTTTATTCAGTGTTTTTGATGAATCACGGGCCCTTTTTCGAGTGTCAATGGTGAAAAATAATACTACAAGTACTAAATAAACAATACTACAAATTAATTCGTTTTCCTATGCGCGCGCATATAACAATGGCGGTCGACCATATTTAAAAAAAAATGAGGTTTGAACTTAACTTTTTTTTACTGTTTTTTTTTTCTGTACTTAGAGAAAAAAAAAGTTAAATTTGAGCGAAAATTTTGTTTATTACACAAGTATTACAAGTTGAAATTATTTATTTAAATACGAAAATGCATCAAATGACCATACAATAGGCGTATTAATTTATTCGTACTATTAAACACGTTATTTTTTGTATCAAAACTTTTTTAAGAACATAGACAATTATAGACACTTCCTATAAAATTTAAAAAAGAATCTATAACTCACTTTTGTGAATAATAGTAATGAAAAAGTCACAGTTTTATAATAGGTGTCATTCCGTGCTTAATTGCGGTAAAATAATATCACTGTTATGAGCAGGTGTGTTGTAAATATATATTTTTTTTACTCAAAGGAAAATTCGAAGGTGAGGAAGTTCTCATTCCAAGGATCCCGATGATCCCAACCGACATGCCGTTTGAATTTATCTTGCATTCGCCATGACCAAAAACAAATCTCAAGGCTTTCTAATCCTTGAAAATTTGTGGTCTGAATCTAGAAAATCCATGTTTTTCCCATGGTCAATTATATGTGCCGTTTTCACGGGTCCGGAACGGTGCAGCGGGAACGGGATCAGAATCTAAGATGGAAGTTTGAATAGAAAGTACAGCGGGAACGGGTCTGAATTTAAAAGGTCCATGTTTTTCCCATGGTCAATTATATGTGGCATGTTCACGGGTCGGGAACGGTGCAGCGGTAACGGGATCAGAATCTAACATGGGAATTTGAATAGAAAGTACAGCGGGAACTGGTCTGAATCTAGAAAATCCATGTTTTTCCCATGGTCAATTATATGTGGCATGTTCACGGGTCGGGAACGGTGCAGCGGTAACGGGATCAGAATCTAACATGGAAATTTGAATAGAAAGTACAGCGGGAACTGGTCTGAATCTAGAAAATCCATGTTTTTCCCATGGTCAATTATATGTGCCGTTTTCACGGGTCCGGAACGGTGCAGCGGGAACGGGATCAGAATCTAACATGGAAGTTTGAATAGAAGGTACAGCGGGAACGGGTCTGAATTTAAAAGGTCCATGTTTTTCCCATGGTCAATTATATGTGGCATGTTCACGGGCCGGGAACGGTGCAGCGATAACGGGATCAGAATCTAACATGGAAATTTGAATAGAAGGTACAGCGGGAACGGGATCTGAATACCACGCGGGCGGCAAAATATGGCGGTACGAAGTTCGCCGGGTCAGCTAGTATTTAAATAAAAACAGCCATGGGGCCCCATGCACCCAAGGAGCCCCCGCCATCCATAGATAAGATTTTCGCGTCCAGAGCCAGTCTGCAAGTCGCATGCTCCATTTTTCCCTTCTATTCTATCGTTTGGTTCATATTCTATTGAACTTTTAAGCGAACAATAGTTGTTTTTTTTTAATCTTGATATGACAAAATTTTATTCTATTTAAATAAGAATAAAATGTAAATGTTGCTTTGTTTGTTATTTAAGATACTCATTTTGTGTTATAAGTATATAACTTGGACAGCGCAAACCGGAGCTGTGTGCGCGTACTCCATAGCCCTGGACTAGCTGCTAGCAGCTAGACGGCGATATCCGTTGTCGCTTGTCGCCTCTGTACAGTACACGGCGCACGTACTTGACGAGTGTTACGTGAACAGCTGATGCAACGCGACCTCTCCGACACATTAGCGTTGTTCTGGACGAGGTGGAGTAGAATCCGACGCGACGCTCGCCGCGGACCCGAGAGCGCAGCGGCAGACCTTCACTCGGTGCGCACTGCGCACTCGGCACTGGCAGGCACGACAAGTTCGTGAGAACGGCGCACGCGTGTTACGTCACCGCTCACCAGTCAACAGAGTGGCAACTGGTGATGCGAGGCGAGGGTCGCGGTGACGTGTGCACACTCATTACCGTTGAATTACCTTAAAATGTACAATACGCAGCCGTTTGAGAAAGTCGCATCTCGCTGTTGCTCGTTATTGACCTTATAATCCGAGAGCTGGTACGATTTTTTGAGTACATTCTTGAGGCAAGCTGAAAACTTGTCACAACTCTTCTGTTATACCCCAACACGAAGCTGCAGACCTGGCTGGTGGGTACTGGGTACTGGGGCTTAATCAATCCCTGAATTTTTAAAAATTAAAAAAATAAATTCCTAAAACCTGTATGAGGCAATATGCAATTTTTATGATGTTGTAGTTTAATGTTTAATACTGTATCCACACTCTGCTCGCATTGCTCATCATGCTACCGAATAATGCCCTATCACACGCTCGCTTCATCGCGATGTTCATCACGTTGTTGCCCCGCATTCAGTATTCGCCTTTCAATGGAGATGGACGTCAACACTGTAGGAGCGTACTCAGCGTACGCATTATGCTGTTTGTTTAACTTATGTTGCCCGTCTTTCGGCTTCCATATCACTGGCTCTGTAGCTAGAATTTCTATGAACTTTAAAGTATTGTCATTCGACCATTCTATAGACTGCGTCATTTTTGTAAATAAATTGATACGCGCGTACACGAGAGCTCGATGTGGAGTGTATTCGACGCGAGTGTGTTGACGACTCATCGCGCTCGTATTGCCACTCCTTTGACTCGCATCACGATGCCGACATTCGCGGCATGACGAATATACCATCCACACCACACCAAGTCTCTGCCTACTTCTCTCGCCACTTCCCTCGCTCATTAACGAGTGTGTGGACTTAGTATAAGGAAACATAAAAAAAGACAGGCGATTTAGTGGTGGCTTTACCATTACCAGGCGGGTTCAAAGTAATGTTGTAGTGTAATGTTTATTAAACTACAACATTATAAAAATTGCATACTGCCTCAAACAGGTTTTTTGGAATTAATTTTTAATTTTTTTTAAAATTCAGGGGTTGATTGAGCCCCCGTACCTAGGGAATGCAAATCTCGCGAGATTGGGGGTCAAGCGAAATCTCACGAGATCTCGCGAGATTATGAATAACAATACTGCGAGATCTCGCGAGATTGGCAGTTTTGTGTGTTTTTTTTCACAAATAATCACAATATTTGAACAAATTAGGGATGTCGGTTATCGCAATCAAATATAGCGTATGTCCTTTCCCGAATTCTAATTTATTTCTGTACCAAATTTCATCAAAATCGGTTCAGTGGTTTAGGCATGAAAGCGTAACAGACTGACAGACAGACAGAGTTACTTTCGCATTTATAATATTAGTATGGATTACAGATTAATTTAGAAAATATACCAATCAAATAATAGATTTGTTCAGTTCATATCACAAACTATTATTACTAATTATTTTATATCACAAACTTGTTGAAAAAATAATTTTTAATCAACTGCTTTCACATTTTACATTTAATAAATTACTTCATGAGAAACAGTTTGGGTTCACTAAAGGCAGAAACACGACGGATGCAGGAGTTGCACTCGTCAAACATATATTTAATGCATGGGAGAAGAAGCAGGATCCCATTGGTATTTTTTGTGATTTATCAAAAGCTTTTGATTGTGTTGATCATGAGACTTTGTTATTGAAATTAGGTTATTATGATGTTTCTAATGGCTCACTTAGCTTAATAAAGTCTTACCTCAATGGCAGAGTACAAAAAGTCAACATTAATGGCACCGACTCTTCTTGCGCCCCTTTAGTCATGGGAGTACCCCAGGGCTCGATATTAGGACCCCTTTTATTCTTGATATATGTAAATGATCTTCCTTACTTCACTAAAAATCTTTGTGAAATAGTATTATTTGCAAATGACACATCATTAATTTTTAAAACTGATAGACAAAAAGTAGTACTTGATGATGTGAATAATACCCTTTCCGAAATATTGCCATTGGTTCACAAGTAACAACTTGTTGCTCAATGCAAAAAAAAACAAAATGTGTAAAGTTTACTATGCCCAATGTAAGACAGATAGATAGAGACTCATATTGTAATGAACAATGAATCAATTCAAGTAGTTAATACCACAGTTTTTCTAGATAGTAAACTGCAATGGGGTTCTCATATCACAGCCTTGGCAGGAAAACTTAGCTCAGCTGCCTATGCGGTTAGAAAGATAAGGTCACTAACTGATGAGGAAACGGCACGATTAGTTTATTTTAGCTACTTTCATAGCGTTATGTCATATGGTCTGCTGCTGTGGGGCTCAGCTGCCGATATTGAGACTGTTTTCATATTACAGAAACGCGCGATACGAGCAATCTACGGCCTCAGACCCCGTGACTCGCTGAGAGAAACATTTAAAGAAATTAATATATTAACGGTTGCTTGTCAATATATTTACGATAATGTTTATACATACGGAAAAACTTAAATCTTTTAAAAAAAAAACTCGGACACACATGATTATAATACGAGAAATAAAGATAAACTAGCAGTGCCAATACTCAGGCTTCATAAGGTTGGTAATTCATTTGTAGGCAACAGTATAAAAATATTCAATAAAATTCCTCAGGACTTGGTTGACATGCCACTTAATATTTTTAAAATAAACGTGAAAAAAGTCTAATGGAAAAAGCTTATTATAAAGTAGAAGAATATCTTAATGATAAAAATGCATGGTCAACCTAATCACTTTCTTGCCCGCACATTGTAAATTGTATAAAAACCGTATTAAAAAATAAATAAATAAATAAAAAGGATAATTGAGTTCTCTGAGTTTCTTGCTGGTATCTTCTCAGTAAAACCAACTACCGAACCAGCGAAAGAATCATTTTCAAATGGTTTACTTTAATTTATTTAATATTTTATTTTTTATTTACATACTTCTTGACACAATTGTAATATTTTGACGTTCATATGTGCTCTATATGTGCCTGAATTGAATAAACGAAATTGATTCTTTGATTCTTTGAAAGGAGCTCCTTAGGAAGCACAAAATATCCCAAGAATCGTCTGCTAAACGCCTTCTTATTTAGTTGGCCAGATAATTAGCCGCTGAGAAGGTCCTTCCGGATTCAACGCTAGTTGCAACCACAGATCTCAGGCAGTTAGTTATCCAAGAACTGAAAAGTTCACCTTTAGAACCCACAGACTTGTATAAATTCATTTCCTTTTTTATTAATGCTCCCAGAGAATTTCGTAGTTAGTTTTCTCATAAGTTCTTTGAACGCAGCAGTCCGTAGCAGTCAGCAGTAAACCGACAGATCGCAACGCAACTCCGTCAGTCCGCGCTTCAAATAAAACTTTTTTATGCTTAAGTACAATCTCATTAACCCCGCGAGATCTCGCCCTTCTTTCATCCGAGATTAATCTCGCTAAAAAGGCCGAGATTTCGCGAGATCGAGATCGCATTCTTCGTGATGGGGTATAACAGGAGAGTTGTGTCATTGTGTGACAAGTTTTCAGCTTGCCTCAAGAATGTACTTAAATGTGGTGTGGCGATTGGCGATTCGTATTCCATCCACCACGAACTGCTAACTTCATATTGACCGCAACATTGATATTCATTAGGTACTTGTGCTTATGTAGCTACACTGTTAACAGGAGCTCTGTATGCTCAGCAGGCACATGCTGTAACAAACATCTCGAATGATCGAAGTGAGCTCGATAGCTGAATCCGCGGTGAGATGTGAATTTGTATGCGAAATTGACATCTCACCGCGGATTCAGCTATCGAGCTCACTTCGATCATTCGAGATGCAAGTTACAGCATGTGCCTACAGCATGCCAAGAAAAAAACTGAGTGAAGTGACGTGGACATACACGACCATGGCTCGTCATCTCGCATATTGTAAAGTAAGGTCAACCGACGCGCCGCGGTCTCTTTACGGGCCTGCTCGCAGCTCGTCGCCATATCTTGCCCGAAGGTCATGTCCTACCTACATTACATTTCCTACTGATGTTGCGTGGTTATTATGAGTTATTATTTGTACTGTACCTATGTTATAATTTGGATAACGTTATCCGAACTAGTTCAAACGTTGGACTGATAGCGCTAATGAGCGCCGCGCGTACGCGGCTCCGTCGCGTCGGGCGGCGGTACCTGCCTACTGCCTATTGCCTAGTGCCTACTGCCTAGGTACTGCCTACTCCTCTACCTACACACTACACAGTGCACTGATCGTCGAGTGCTGGCGCCTGGCCTGGCGGCGTCATTGTAATACGAAGTGCGAACCTTCGTAACAAACCACAATCAGTAACATAAAGCTACGCAATCACCAACGACTCCCCCATAGAGCCATCTCTAAATTAAATAAGTTAGATTTAACAAAAAAATTAAAATGACTCCTAGAACAAAAATGCACCGAAAAGTAAAAAAACAAATACAACTCTGAAAATGTAGGTAAAAATGCACGAAGGACTTTTGTTGCAGTCAGTGCCAAACCAAAGCGGTATCGTGTGTGTGTGTGTGGGCAGTGGGAGTGTGGGACTGTGGGACTGTGGGGTCTTGTGTACAACTGCAAGGCAATACAGTAGCGAAAGTCGACAGTGATGTATGTCTATGTTTTCGACAACGTGACGTCACCGAGCATGCGAAATTTAAATCTCACCACGAATTCAGCTGTCGAGTTCGTTTGACCGTCCGAAATGTTCTTACAGCATGGTGCCTACAGCTACATTTCTGGTGTATACGAGTATGCATCGATTTTAAAATTTATTTTGGACTGTTTGTCAATTTTCACCAAAATCGATATGGGTATCGTTTTCTGGGCTTTCGTGGTTGCTGATTACAAATATACTATCCATTTAGCGATCCAAGATGGCGGACTCGAAATTTTCAATTAAATTGATATCGTTTTCGTGCTTGCTGGTTACGTTTAAACTATCCATTTAGCGATCCAAGATGGCGAACTGTAAATTTTCAATGAAATCTATATGGTATCGTTTTCAAGTTAGTTATTATGGTGTATTTTTTATTCAAATAATAATTATGTAGGTACCGACATAAACGTTTGCATTGTTTGTCATTTGAAAAACATACATTTATCTGCCATATGTTTGACTTTGCAATTGATACAGTGAAACCAGAGATATGTATGACTAAAAGTCGTAAAAACCGACATCCCCGCGACTCGCGAACCTTCTAGTTATTTATATTATTGAGTGAACAAAGAGACTAAATAGGCGTTAAATACATGTTCAAAAATTAAAATAAAAAATAAAAACTAAAGTGACAACCCTGACAAAACCACAAATGTCTAGACGATGTCGGCATTTCCGCAAATATCAAATGAACTACTGTGTGACTTATTATACTGTGGTAATACCAGTAATATCTATATATTATAGATATAGATATTGAGCACATATAAATAATTTCCATCCCATCCACACTTGTCACTATTTCATAAACAGTAGATGAGCCAACGCACACCACCGGCACCAGACGTTCGCCCAGAACATGTTGAGCGTGTGTGATTAACATCCCATTTTGCTCGATTGCAGTTGCGGCCAGTCCGGTAAGCGCCCCGGCATGGGCGGCGTGCGGCGCTCGCACGCGGCCGCGCTCGCGGCGCTCGGCGCGCTGCTGCTGCTGCTGTGGGCGCGCCTGCCGCCGCCCGCGCCCCGCCCCGCGCCGCGCGCGCCCGCGCCCCAGGCGCTCGCCGCGCCCGCCAACCGCACGCTGCCGCCCGCGCCGCCCGCGCCGCCTGACTCCACGCCGCCGCCCCCGCCGCCGCCGCCGCCCGAGGCCAAGCCGGCGCCGGCGGCGGCGGTCGCGGCACCCGCGGCCGGCCCGCCCGCGCCCGCCGCGCCCGCCGCGAGCGGGGCGCGCGACCCGAGCCTGGTGTACGTGAGCGACGTGTACGTGAGCGGCCACGAGCGGCCGCACCCCGAGCTGTGCCCGTCGCTGGGCGCGCGCCTGCGGCTGCTGATCCTGGTGACGTCGGCGCCGTCGCACGCGGGCGCGCGCGACGCCGTGCGCCTCACGTGGGGGCACTACGCGGCGCGCGCCGACGTGGCGCTGGCCTTCGTGCTGGGCGCGCCGCCCGCCGCGCTGCGCGCCGCCGTGGAGGCGGAGGACGCGCTGTACGGCGACGTCATCGTGGGCCGCTTCGTGGACTCGTACTCCAACCTCACGCTCAAGACGCTGTCCATGCTGGAGTGGGCGGACACGTACTGCCCGCGCGCGCCGCGCCTGCTCAAGACGGACGACGACATGTTCATCAACGTGGCGCGGCTGCTGGACTTCGCGGCGGCGCCGGAGCGCGCCAACGCCACGCGCACCATCTGGGGCAAGGTGGTGCGCCACTCGCTGCCGAAGCGCACGACCAAGTCCAAGTACTACGTGTCGCCGAAGCAGTTCCCGGGCAAGGTGTTCCCGGACTTCGCCACGGGCCCCGCCTACCTGCTGACGGCGGACTGCGTGGCGCCGCTGCTGGCGGCGGCGCGCGGCGCGCTGTTCCTGCGCCTGGAGGACGTGTTCGTGACGGGCGTGCTGGCGGCGCGCCTGGGCCTGCGGCGCGAGCACGCCGCCGAGTTCTACAACAAGAAGGTGGCGGCGCACCCGTGCGCCGTGCAGCGCGGCCTGGCCATCCACATGGTGCGCTACCACGAGCAGTTCGACCTGTGGCGCAAGCTGCTGGACGGCAAGACCAAGTGCGCCAGCTAGTGCGACGGCTCTCGATATCATTTTATACTTTATTTAATTTTTTACTCTATTTTTATAATCGTGGCCGATGCGCGCTATTGCGCGGCTCTGCCTGCCATACGGCCATACCGCGACTATGAACGACGCGGGCGGCCGACGCCGTCCGCGAGAATCTCGTCTAGGTTATTCCTTTTGTTTGTATATAAAGTACAAAGCGTGTAGCTTAATCCCTCGGAGGCGCCCCGCCCGTCGCGCCCGTGACGTCACGCGCAGTCGGCCGCGGGGCGCGCCGCGCAAGTTGTGCCAGATGTAAATATTACAATATTACATAAACATGTACATTTGAAGTCGCTTTTTATTTGCACCCCCGGAACTCCATACTCACAGGCGATGAACCTCTCAGTCTCAGAAGAGACTTTGCCTCACTGTGTGTGTGCTACCGCCTATCCTATACAATGGTTTGTGCTCAGATGAACAGGCAGAATTCATCCTCACTCAATTTCCATTCCAACAGTGAAGTTACTGTTGATCCGACCGGTCGGACGACGAAGAATTTCTCTTTTTGGTGCTCCGACAGATCGGAAGACGCGGAATTTTGCTTCCTTTTGATCCGACTAATCGGATAACAGGGAAACACTTTCCTTTTGGTCCGACTGATCGAACAACGTGAATTGTTTTTTCTGTTGGCCCAACTGATAGGACGACGCGGACTTTTTTTATCCTGTTGAAAAAACTGAAGAAATCGCTACAATTTCTATACCGGCACAGAATATTGAAATTCCTTCCCAAAGCGGCCACCCACTAAAGGCGGCCACCCACTTACAGTCCGCCTGCAGTTTTTCGGTGTCCCTTCGCCCAGCATACTCACCATGGAATCTTGATATTCCATGAATGCCAAAAAATAGTTCTGAAATAGTCTTAAATAGTTGCGAAAGGAAAAAAATAGTTCTCTTATACTTACGAAATTACAGCCATAGTTCTATGAGTATGCTGGGCGAAGGTTTCGTCCAGCATACTCACCTCCGTTTGGGGAATCTGCGTACGCTTCAAACATAATTCATACTTCAAAAAATAGTTCATAAATAGTTCATAATGGTGTCCAAAAAGAAAAAATAGTGCTCTAATAACTCCGGAGTTATAGGCTTTGTTCACTGAGTATGCTGGGCGTAGGTTCTACGCCCAGCATACTCACCTCACTGCGCAAATACCGAACGAGCTATAGGTACAATTTATGTCTCAAAAAATAGTTCTTGAAATAGTTGTCAATATAAGTCTAATTTTCGCTTGACTTTTGACCTAGAAAACCATTAAATTTGGTTGTAAACTTCTACATACTAACGTTAAATGAGGTACAGTCGACCACACATGTTTTTATAATATAAAAATATTAAACATTCTAATGGTGGGCGTTGTGATTGGGAATAATATTGTGGTATTATCTCACATTCAAAAACAGTCGACAAAAATATATTAGCATTTAGCTAGTAAGTATATTTTTTTAATAATAATAAAATAAATGAAACTGTAAGCGTAAATAAATTTATTTTGGTTATTTTGAATCTTATTTCAGTGACTTTAGAATTCATTTTACTTTATTTCGTCAAACGATGCCGCGGCAGGCCGCGACGTGCCACATTCCGTTTGACTGCCTCTTTGCCGGTAGTGAAGGCGGCCGCTAAGCTGGAGGCGCGGGTTCGATCCCTGCTCAGTGCAAATATTTGTATGCATGAATATGAATATTTGCATTGGTCTGGTTTCTATCCTACTAATATTATAAACGTGAAAGTTTGTAAGTATGTGAGGATGTTTGTTACTCTTTCACGTAAAAACTACTGAATGGATGTTGATGAAACTTTACGATAATATAGCTTGTACATCAGAATAACGTATTGGCTATATTAAGCGATGAACGGGATCAGAATTTCACGCGGGCGGAGCCGCGGGCAACAGCTGATGTATAATATGTATATATTTACAAAAAAAAATGGTATCAAGTATGTTTATAGGCTTTCTAGAACCCATAACACAAGCTAGTTAAGCTTTACTTACTTTGGGTCTGGATAGCGTTGTGTAGATTGTCGTATAATATACACCGTGGTTAAACAAGCTGTGGAATGAACTCCCCGCGATGGTTTTCCCAAGCGACTACAATATGGGGTTCTTCAAGAAGGGCATTAGAAGGTTTCTTCAGGGTCGGCAGCACGAGTGTGACGCCCCTGGTGTTGCATACGTCCATAGGCCACGGTAACCACTTTCCATCAGGTGGGCCGTGTGCTTGTCTGCCACCTAAGTGGTATAATAAAAAAAAAAAAAAAAAAAAAAAAACAACTAAACCAATTTTCATCAAACATAGCTAAGAACACTCCCGACTAATTCGCCTTTCAAACAAAAAAAAAACAAAATCGGTTCGGGAGTTACGATGTACACAGACATACACACAGACACGTCAAACTTCCGTCCGTTGCATCGGGGGTTAAAAAATTGTTATACCTAGTACAAAATGTACCTAAGTTATTAGAAAGTTTTGTATCCGACTGTACTAAAATCGAATGTATGTAGAAGTTTACAACCAAATTTAATGGTTTTCTAGGTCAAAAGTCAAGCGAAAATTAGACTTATATTGACAACTATTTCAAGAACTATTTTTTGAGACATAAATTGTACCTATAGCTCGTTCGGTATTTGCGCAGTGAGGTGAGTATGCTGGGCGTAGAACCTACGCCCAGCATACTCAGTGAACAAAGCCTATAACTCCGGAGTTATTAGAGCACTATTTTTTCTTTTTGGACACCATTATGAACTATTTATGAACTATTTTTTGAAGTATGAATTATGTTTGAAGCGTACGCAGATTCCCCAAACGGAGGTGAGTATGCTGGACGAAACCTTCGCCCAGCATACTCATAGAACTATGGCTGTAATTTCGTAAGTATAAGAGAACTATTTTTTTCCTTTCGCAACTATTTAAGACTATTTCAGAACTATTTTTTGGCATTCATGAAATATCAAGATTCCATGGTGAGTATGCTGGGCGAAGGGACACGTTTTTCGTCTATCCGGCGGCCTGCAGTCCTTATGTCATCAATGTCATCATAATTTTATTACCTCAAACTAAAATAATAACATTATTTTATTCTTTTAGTCTGATGTTATTACGTACCTATTAAATGCTGACGGCCATAGATGTCCGGCTTTTAACTGTCTTTGCTAACCGAAATCGTCGAGCGGCCACACACATATTAGCCGTCAGGCCAAAATCGGTACTGTAGGTAGTGTAAGTGTGTGGGCTATTGCGATGAACTGACAGACTGATATCATTCGGTTGTCGTTCGATATACTGTTAGTGGGTGGCCACCTTTACAATCCAAAGGGAACGGCCCAACAGGTTTACGTCGTCCGATCAGTCTGATCAACAGGAAAAACAAATCCGCGTCGTTCGACCAGTCGGACCAATAGAAAAGCGTTTCCGTGTCGTCCGATCAGTTGGATCAATACGAAGCAAAATTACGCGTCGTCCGATCGGTCGGACTTCTGAGCACCAGGAAGAGAAATTCCACGTCGTCCGACCCATGTATTACCCGTGGTACACCGCCGTACACCCATTGATATAACTGGTTGTACCACAGGGCTTTTTTTTCCCGATGGATCAACCGTACGGTGGAACAACTAAAAACATTCCCTGTGGTGCTACCAATCTAGCCTAGAACTTATATTAGATAAAAGGTTATCAAAATTATGAATCAACTTCCGTTTATAGTCGGGTGTATAATAGTTGCAAACCAAAGAGTTTTCAAACCTTTTTTATCTTATTAATGATTTTTTTTTCTTTTGAAATTGAAGTATTTATTAATTTTGTGTCAAATATTTTCTGTAACCTTAAATTTTGTTTCTTCTGCAATAATTCCACGGTCGGATCAACAAGGAATAAAATTCCGATCAGTCGGTCGTAGCGGTCGGACCACGCGGTCATAGCCTCGAATTCCATTCAATTGGAACCATCAACGTTTCTTAGTTTTGTCACTCACTGACTGGCTAACTGAGGAACCAACTGGTCTGCAATAGCTTCCGACACGAGCGGCCGTTCCCGCAACGTGACGATATGGCGACGTATGCAGATGGAAATGCCGGATTTAGGTGGCATGCAGCACTGCACAATATTGGTGGTCATTGAAAGTGTCCTATGCATGATGTGAAGACGTCACTGGACTGGGTGCTGGTGAGTGGTGCTATAATATGCTGAGGTTAATAACAAGGTTAGTGTAAGTAAGTATGTACCTAACTTGTTAGCTGCGTATTGTATTAGTCGTTAGGGATAGGTAGGGACATCAATCCGTGTTATTCACTCACATCACACTAAGTAGGTACTACTTTTCCTGTTTTGTGGCAGGTAACATTTGAACAGGTTTTAACATAATGGAGCAAGCGCCAAAGATCTGCTCGCTTAGGAAATTAAAGTGTCAATACACCTCTGCCCTTACCTATAGCGTGAATTTTGGGGACCCCTGTGCCCCCAGGGCCCCAAGCTTAATGTCTAGAGACTAGAGAGTGATATTATTCTAGCAGTCATAATAAAATATTTTACTTATAGCCATTTGATTCTAGTAATATTATAATAGTAATATGAGTTCCAGTACCTGCTTTTTTTTTTTTTGCTAGAGAATCGCTGGTCTTCTACTGAAGACCAGTATAACAAAAAGTAGAACAATGGTGAAAATTCCCCTCATTTGTGATATAGGTTTGCTTCAACACTACCCACCCCACCTATCGAATCGAACTTTGCCGGTACTAGAATAGTGAACTCTCCCGTACCACAGGACGATCTACTTCGTAACCGTCTTTCTAGCAGAATCAGACTGTGAGGTGGCGCGTGAGGCGCTTGGACGAGAATTTCGACGCGGTGCACCCTGGGTAACGGAGATAGCAGCGCCTGTCTCAAGAATGCATAGACGCTGCGGCCTATGGCCAACTATGAACTCTCCAAGTGTAACTCTGATTAGCAACTGCCGCAGTGGAAAGAAAGTAAGGAGGGTGACTGCCTCGTGGCACTACTGGTAGCTAAGGTGGGATGGTTCTGACTTCTGAGCAAGATGAAGATATCGTGGTTCTCATATTTGCGGGGGCCATCTCAAAGTCGTATATTATGGCCCAGGGTCTGTGGAGGTGCGATGGAATTTTACACTCCGGCGATTGAGATTGCGTACAGTTTTGGTTGGTTCGATTCCGGCCTAAACACCTTCACCGGATGTTAATGTCGAATCGCACACGAAATCCTCATCATCCGGGACTCTGGACTCGTGGTCACACCAGGTTATCATACCAGTGTACCCTAGTATCAAATATTGATATATACTCGCACTATAAGCACTCGCTACGTTACTCATTATAACAACGCGCTCAACAATACCGTAACCTACGATATTGGTATCCAATAATATAACTCATTTCAACCACATCGTGTCGCCTACTCATTTAAGAAACCTCGTTAACACCTACTTATCCGAAAGAGATCTTGTTATAATTATTGTTATAATATCGTCCTGCATGGCAAACTTTAAGGCAGCTACTGTATTTATGGTATAAGTATTTAACAGAAGATATCAGATGAATGAAAGAATTTTTACTATGCCGTTGACTCCAGTTTGGGTACTTTTATGTTTTTATTGTGACGTTATTTTATCATATAATTATGTACAGTAGAGAATATCAGCGCTTGAGTAATATAATATCTAGTTCATATCGAGAATACCATCTTAATCATAGACAAGTGTAGATAACAACTAAGTATCTGTGATGCAGTGCTGCTGGTAGCATTGACTCAATATGTCACAACAATCAGTTGATTACTAGGTATATGCTATAACATTATAATGTGAGTATCACCAAAATATAAATTAAAATAGCTGGAGAAGTACCGATTATCGTTGTGTGAGTGTTTTAGAAATCGAGGTAGGTGTTTTAGACATTTGAGATTCTTGTTTTACTCACGTTGCGACAAGGAAATGTTTAAGTTCTTTTCACACGAAACTATAGGTTATATCTTGAATCTTTTTAAACTATCTAAAATGGGAACCTAAAAAAGATGACTGGTCATCAATTTATGCTTCAATCAAAATCGCGACAATGCGTCACCAAAAAAAAACAGATTCTAAGAATAAATTCTTAATAATGAAATCGAGGAAGGTGTTTTAGACATTTGAAATTCTTGTTTTATTCATATCAAAATTAATAACATTGACATATATGTTGTCTGTCTGTCTGTCTGTCTGTCTGTCTGTCTGTCTGTCTGTCTGTCTGTCTGTCTGTCTGTCTGTCTGTCTGTCTGTCTGTCTGTCTGTCTGTCTGTCTGTCTGTCTGTCTGTCTGTCTGTCTGTCTGTCTGTCTGTCTGTCTGTCTGTCTGTCTGTCTGTCTGTCTGTCTGTCTGTCTGTCTGTCTGTCTGTCTGTCTGTCTGTCTGTCTGTCTGTCTGTCTGTCTGTCTGTCTGTCTGTCTGTCTGTCTGTCTGTCTGTCTGTCTGTCTGTCTGTCTGTCTGTCTGTCTGTCTGTCTGTCTGTCTGTCTGTCTGTCTGTCTGTCTGTCTGTCTGTCTGTCTGTCTGTCTGTCTGTCTGTCTGTCTGTCTGTCTGTCTGTCTGTCTGTCTGTCTGTCTGTCTGTCTGTCTGTCTGTCTGTCTGTCTGTCTGTCTGTCTGTCTGTCTGTCTGTCTGTCTGTCTGTCTGTCTGTCTGTCTGTCTGTCTGTCTGTCTGTCTGTCTGTCTGTCTGTCTGTCTGTCTGTCTGTCTGTCTGTCTGTCTGTCTGTCTGTCTGTCTGTCTGTCTGTCTGTCTGTCTGTCTGTCTGTCTGTCTGTCTGTCTGTCTGTCTGTCTGTCTGTCTGTCTGTCTGTCTGTCTGTCTGTCTGTCTGTCTGTCTGTCTGTCTGTCTGTCTGTCTGTCTGTCTGTCTGTCTGTCTGTCTGTCTGTCTGTCTGTCTGTCTGTCTGTCTGTCTGTCTGTCTGTCTGTCTGTCTGTCTGTCTGTCTGTCTGTCTGTCTGTCTGTCTGTCTGTCTGTCTGTCTGTCTGTCTGTCTGTCTGTCTGTCTGTCTGTCTGTCTGTCTGTCTGTCTGTCTGTCTGTCTGTCTGTCTGTCTGTCTGTCTGTCTGTCTGTCTGTCTGTCTGTCTGTCTGTCTGTCTGTCTGTCTGTCTGTCTGTCTGTCTGTCTGTCTGTCTGTCTGTCTGTCTGTCTGTCTGTCTGTCTGTCTGTCTGTCTGTCTGTCTGTCTGTCTGTCTGTCTGTCTGTCTGTCTGTCTGTCTGTCTGTCTGTCTGTCTGTCTGTCTGTCTGTCTGTCTGTCTGTCTGTCTGTCTGTCTGTCTGTCTGTCTGTCTGTCTGTCTGTCTGTCTGTCTGTCTGTCTGTCTGTCTGTCTGTCTGTCTGTCTGTCTGTCTGTCTGTCTGTCTGTCTGTCTGTCTGTCTGTCTGTCTGTCTGTCTGTCTGTCTGTCTGTCTGTCTGTCTGTCTGTCTGTCTGTCTGTCTGTCTGTCTGTCTGTCTGTCTGTCTGTCTGTCTGTCTGTCTGTCTGTCTGTCTGTCTGTCTGTCTGTCTGTCTGTCTGTCTGTCTGTCTGTCTGTCTGTCTGTCTGTCTGTCTGTCTGTCTGTCTGTCTGTCTGTCTGTCTGTCTGTCTGTCTGTCTGTCTGTCTGTCTGTCTGTCTGTCTGTCTGTCTGTCTGTCTGTCTGTCTGTCTGTCTGTCTGTCTGTCTGTCTGTCTGTCTGTCTGTCTGTCTGTCTGTCTGTCTGTCTGTCTGTCTGTCTGTCTGTCTGTCTGTCTGTCTGTCTGTCTGTCTGTCTGTCTGTCTGTCTGTCTGTCTGTCTGTCTGTCTGTCTGTCTGTCTGTCTGTCTGTCTGTCTGTCTGTCTGTCTGTCTGTCTGTCTGTCTGTCTGTCTGTCTGTCTGTCTGTCTGTCTGTCTGTCTGTCTGTCTGTCTGTCTGTCTGTCTGTCTGTCTGTCTGTCTGTCTGTCTGTCTGTCTGTCTGTCTGTCTGTCTGTCTGTCTGTCTGTCTGTCTGTCTGTCTGTCTGTCTGTCTGTCTGTCTGTCTGTCTGTCTGTCTGTCTGTCTGTCTGTCTGTCTGTCTGTCTGTCTGTCTGTCTGTCTGTCTGTCTGTCTGTCTGTCTGTCTGTCTGTCTGTCTGTCTGTCTGTCTGTCTGTCTGTCTGTCTGTCTGTCTGTCTGTCTGTCTGTCTGTCTGTCTGTCTGTCTGTCTGTCTGTCTGTCTGTCTGTCTGTCTGTCTGTCTGTCTGTCTGTCTGTCTGTCTGGTTAGGTTAGGTTAGGTTAGGTTAGGTTAGGTTAGGTTAGGTTAGGTTAGGTTAGGTTAGGTTAGGTTAGGTTAGGTTAGGTTAGGTTAGGTTAGGTTAGGTTAGGTTAGGTTAGGTTAGGTTAGGTTAGGTTAGGTTAGGTTAGGTTAGGTTAGGTTAGGTTAGGTTAGGTTAGGTTAGGTTAGGTTAGGTTAGGTTAGGTTAGGTTAGGTTAGGTTAGGTTAGGTTAGGTTAGGTTAGGTTAGGTTAGGTTAGGTTAGGTTAGGTTAGGTTAGGTTAGGTTAGGTTAGGTTAGGTTAGGTTAGGTTAGGTTAGGTTAGGTTAGGTTAGGTTAGGTTAGGTTAGGTTAGGTTAGGTTAGGTTAGGTTAGGTTAGGTTAGGTTAGGTTAGGTTAGGTTAGGTTAGGTTAGGTTAGGTTAGGTTAGGTTAGGTTAGGTTAGGTTAGGTTAGGTTAGGTTAGGTTAGGTTAGGTTAGGTTAGGTTAGGTTAGGTTAGGTTAGGTTAGGTTAGGTTAGGTTAGGTTAGGTTAGGTTAGGTTAGGTTAGGTTAGGTTAGGTTAGGTTAGGTTAGGTTAGGTTAGGTTAGGTTAGGATAGGTTAGGTTAGGTTAGGTTAGGTTAGGTTAGGTTAGGTTAGGTTAGGTTAGGTTAGGTTAGGTTAGGTTAGGTTAGGTTAGGTTAGGTTAGGTTAGGTTAGGTTAGGTTAGGTTAGGTTAGGTTAGGTTAGGTTAGGTTAGGTTAGGTTAGGTTAGGTTAGGTTAGGTTAGGTTAGGTTAGGTTAGGTTAGGTTAGGTTAGGTTAGGTTAGGTTAGGTTAGGTTAGGTTAGGTTAGGTTAGGTTAGGTTAGGTTAGGTTAGGTTAGGTTAGGTTAGGTTAGGTTAGGTTAGGTTAGGTTAGGTTAGGTTAGGTTAGGTTAGGTTAGGTTAGGTTAGGTTAGGTTAGGTTAGGTTAGGTTAGGTTAGGTTAGGTTAGGTTAGGTTAGGTTAGGTTAGGTTAGGTTAGGTTAGGTTAGGTTAGGTTAGGTTAGGTTAGGTTAGGTTAGGTTAGGTTAGGTTAGGTTAGGTTAGGTTAGGTTAGGTTAGGTTAGGTTAGGTTAGGTTAGGTTAGGTTAGGTTAGGTTAGGTTAGGTTAGGTTAGGTTAGGTTAGGTTAGGTTAGGTTAGGTTAGGTTAGGTTAGGTTAGGTTAGGTTAGGTTAGGTTAGGTTAGGTTAGGTTAGGTTAGGTTAGGTTAGGTTAGGTTAGGTTAGGTTAGGTTAGGTTAGGTTAGGTTAGGTTAGGTTAGGTTAGGTTAGGTTAGGTTAGGTTAGGTTAGGTTAGGTTAGGTTAGGTTAGGTTAGGTTAGGTTAGGTTAGGTTAGGTTAGGTTAGGTTAGGTTAGGTTAGGTTAGGTTAGGTTAGGTTAGGTTAGGTTAGGTTAGGTTAGGTTAGGTTAGGTTAGGTTAGGTTAGGTTAGGTTAGGTTAGGTTAGGTTAGGTTAGGTTAGGTTAGGTTAGGTTAGGTTAGGTTAGGTTAGGTTAGGTTAGGTTAGGTTAGGTTAGGTTAGGTTAGGTTAGGTTAGGTTAGGTTAGGTTAGGTTAGGTTAGGTTAGGTTAGGTTAGGTTAGGTTAGGTTAGGTTAGGTTAGCTTAGGTTAGGTTAGGTTAGGTTAGGTTAGGTTAGGTTAGGTTAGGTTAGGTTAGGTTAGGTTAGGTTAGGTTAGGTTAGGTTAGGTTAGGTTAGGTTAGGTTAGGTTAGGTTAGGTTAGGTTAGGTTAGGTTAGGTTAGGTTAGGTTAGGTTAGGTTAGGTTAGGTTAGGTTAGGTTAGGTTAGGTTAGGTTAGGTTAGGTTAGGTTAGGTTAGGTTAGGTTAGGTTAGGTTAGGTTAGGTTAGGTTAGGTTAGGTTAGGTTAGGTTAGGTTAGGTTTTTTTTTTTTTTTTTTTTAAATTTTGGAGTCCCATCAGAGTACAGCACCCGAGGGTACTGCACTCCATTGGTACTCTACAGGAATCCCCCCACTCGATTGATCTTGTGGGGACCTTGTTACAAGTCAAATCAGTGATAGTTAGTTATATAAAAAAAATACAATATAGAGTTATATATATACCAGAAAATATCAATAATAGTGTGTTAAAGGGATACGAATAAAGAAAAAATAAAGTTAAGTTGTTACAAGTGTATGTTATATTAGAAAGGCAGTTTCTGTGGCTTCAAAGTTAGTTTGAGTCGCAGAAACATGGATAGATATAGTTTCATATATAATAGTTATATGTATTACGCATTGTAAAGAGGTTTATATGTTTTAAAAATGATAATAATTATAGTTATGTCATATAAGATAGATGTAATATATATTTTATTAATCCAGGTTTCATAATATGAGTATATAAGTATATAGGTATGTAAGCGTATAAGTATATATTCAACATTTAAGCGACCAAACGCGTTATCACTTAGTATATAAACTGAAGTGGTGGGGAACATGTGCACTCACCCCACGCGTGTTGCATAGGGTAAACGCACACGTCCCCAGCACAGTCTCACCCCAGGGACGGTCATCATAAGTATATAAGTATATCCGCTCAAGTACCGACCACAAGTATATAATCAACACTCAAGCGAACACGAATAGAACAAAAAACAGTCATAAAACACAAATAAAACATAAGATAAAATTAAAAATAAGGTGGTGGAAACATGCGCCTCCACCCCACGCAAACATAGGGTGAAGGCACACGTTCCCAGCACAGTCTCATCCCGGGGAGGATCGTTACGAGTATAGATAATAAGTATATTAGTATGTAGATATATAAGTATATAAGTATATAAGTAGATGTAGTATATCCGCTTAAGTACCGACCACAAGTATATAATCGACACTCAAGCGAACACGAATAAAACAAAAAACAGTCATAAAACACAAATAAAACAAAAAAATAAAATTAAAAATAAGGTGGTGGAAACATGCGCCTCCACCCCACGTAAACATAGGGTGAAGGCACACGCTCCCAGCACAGTCTCATCCCGGGGAGGATCGTTACGAGTATAGATAATAAGTGTATAAGTATGTAGATATATAAGTATATAAGTAGATGTATAAGTATTATGTATATATATATGTATATGTTTGTAATAGTTGATAAATTAGATTAATAGGATAGGAAGATAGAAGTTTTTTTACAGGTGCATTATTGGTTAAAATCTTCCTTAGGAAGATTTTATCACAATTGCTAGGACATAGAGATAGAATTTAAGTGTATGATTACGATAGTATAATATGAACAGATAAGGGAATAGAAAGATTAAAGTTTCTTAATAATATTATTAAGGAGGTACATATAGAAAAAGTGATTTGATTGGAAGTTTTGATTTATAATAGGTGTAATTAAGTATATGAGTAAGAGAATGTTCAAATAACATTTCTCGGGAGTTCTATTGTTTATTTAGATTAGGGAAACTATATTATTGTGTGTTATTTCAATTTATTTTGTTCGTGTAAGTTTGTGTTGTATGTGTATTTGTTTCCGGTTTGTTCTGCAGTTTTTATCTAATACAAAAAGCAGAACGCCCGATGTGTAGAAGGTTAATTTTGATGTAGTATATGTTTGTGTGGGGTGTAAATGTACGTCCTAAAATCGTGTGAAGAAAATTATGTACAGTTTACTTTTGTGTTTTGTAGGTAGGTTATGAGTTATGTTTTTATATTTAGGTGGAGTTACCGTACGTATGAAAGAGGTTTGTATTCCCCCGATGGGCCAATTTGTCTTATTTCTATCTCTTATACAACATTAATAGACAATACGCACAAAACAAGAAAGAAAACAATGAATACAATAAAACAATGATGCCACCTATGGTCCCACATACGGGCCGTGAGCACAGTCCCCAGGGCATCGCTACTCATAGGCTGCCGATGCCCTGGCGATTGCGTCCCATCTTTGCCGCACCGGGCAGAGCGAGGAGAATGCATGATGGTATTTAGTCTCCCCGGTCTCCCGGTAACAGTTTATACAAGTCGCAGCAATCTTGTCGCTGTGGCACTCCTGGTCTTTGGTGTGGTAGTGTGGCCCACAACTCGCACAAAGGTCCTCTTCGTCTTTGTCGGGGCAGAAGCGCTTTCCATGGCCGAAGTTCAGGCATTTTGTACACTGGACGAGGGGCGACTGGTCCTCCACCACAATACGTTGCAGGTCGACATATGCTCGACCCGCCGCAGTCGCCCTCGCCCAGGTCGCCGGCGCCACGCTTATTACCACATGGTGGCAATCTGGGTCCCGCGCTCTCTTCTTGTATCTGGTGACTATTCGGCTCTCTTCGCTGCCGGGAGGGCCGAATATCTCGGCGTTCTGGTTCTGAAGGGCGCGCCGAACATCTTCGTCGCTGTGCTCCTTCAGTACACCCTTCAGCACCAGAAGCGGGTCTCTGTTTTTGATATTTTGCACATTAAAAACTTCGTTCCGCTCCAACTTTTCCTTCATTCTCTCCCGTTGCTCAGCCGTACTGCACCCGATTATGACCTTTCTATCTTTTGCTTTTCTAATCTTCTCTACCCTCACCCACCCTTCTTCTTTCGCATTCATTGTCGCCCTGATGGTCCCCAGGATGGTGTCGGCGGTAGCCATCTCATCCTTAGAGGAGACCACCACGGAGTACATGGGCTTGGGCTTCGGTGTACGGTCCTCCCACCTATCCAGGGCTTCTTCGTTAAGTTTTTTGAGGTCTTTCAGTTCTTTGGTGACCTCGACGATTTCTGCGTGGCCCTTCTCCGCCGTCTCGCTGTGGGCAAGGATCTGTCGGGTGGCGGCCGCTATGCTGTCTAGGATTCGCGACTCCATCGCCTCTAGATCAGCCGGGCCGCAGTCGCGAAGTTTTCCCCTCTCACTTTTTTCAATCTTGCATGGAGCCGGTCTCCTGTCTGCCTCCGCCTCCTTCACGAGTTGGTAGAGGCGCTCAATTTCTTTCTGCAGGCTCAGCCTAATCTCTGTCTTCAAATTTCTCGCGCTGTTCAGGGCCATTTTTGCGCGGTTATTGCAGAGCTTCGCCTCCTGCGCCCTGCCCTCCGCCGGCGCTGCGGGACCATCGGGTGCCACTGCTGCCTCTGCAGACGACAAGGGGCATGAGGGCGGCGCTGCTGGTTCCCCAGACATAGGAAGGTTGTATGTCGGGTCCAAGGACTTTCTTGCCTTCTTACTGTTTTTTAGGGCTTTCTTAGTAAGGTCCTTGCTGTCGGTTTCGTGGCTATCTTCCACCACAAAGGTTTTTTCCTTATCAGGAAGTGGTGAATGACCGGCGAAATTCATTTCGGCAGGTAGGTAGGTAGGTATATAAAAGAATATTGGACAGGATCGCTCACTTTACAATGTATATAACAAAAGGTGATGTGTATAAAGATGTAAAATTGTATATATGGACAGCACAGACGAATATTGTATAAAAATAAAGATAGAAATAGGTAACACTTTAAATTAAAGTTAATCAATTTGTCAAATTTAAAAGGTCGGTATATGTAAAACAATAAAAATGAAATAAAATTAAAATTTTCTCGTCAAGGTCAGAATTAGAATGTATTATACAAAATAAAGCCGAGTATTGTAAATAAAACAACACAAAACAATTATTGTAAAAATAAAGTTAAGAAAAAACGCTTGGTTTACAAGTTCAGTTAATTTTTGTCAAAAGTTAAAGGTCGGTATACAAATAATAATAAAAATAAAATTAAAATTAAAATTGTAAAATTATACGGTCAATAGTCAAGTCTTATGAAATCTAAAATTAGCAGCCGTATAAGCCTGTAGGTCCGACCTCTATATAATACTGTATATTCAAGTCTGTATAAATACAATTTGTATTTTCAGTCGATATAATATAGGAAAATATAATTCCAGGTCGAGCGCCGCCCGACAGCTTGTATGTCGGATGTCTGCCGAAGGTGTTCCGAAGAAAAGGCAGGTATTCGGCGCCTGGCGGCACGTGTTGGTAAGTGCTGGTTGTACTAATAATTTCGTAACTTGCTACTAGGCAGTGCCGTCGACTATTTTCTTGTATTTCAATATAGTGTCGTCTTGTTGAGTGTTCGCCAAGGTAGAGCAGTGTGTATAATAGTGTATATTACTGGTAATTGTAGAAAATTTTTGTGTCGGTATCTTGATAAACTTGTACGGGCATACACAGAGGGGGTCCAGTGCCAGGTAAGATGGATATCTAGCACTGTAGTATAATAATGTTGACCAACCTCTGGATGCTGTGACCGCTGGTACAGCTTCGGGTCCCAGGTGCTGTTCTTGATGCACTCGGTTTGTTGCTCGGCTTCAGGAGTCAGGAACCAGGAGCAGTTCCGGTGTGCCGGTGATGATGTTCAAGACTCTGGTCCCAGGAGCTGTTCTGGTATGCTGGTACACGTGTCACGTAGAAATTTGCGAATTCACGACTTGATCGCGACAAGGTCCCGACAAGGTCCCGACAAGGTCCCGACTAGAACACGACAAGGTAATATTACTCGGGAGCGCTCAGTGGACACGTCTGCACTGCGCGGCGGCTCGAACAAGACTGGGTTAGGTTAGGTTAGGTTAGGTTAGGTTAGGTTAGGTTAGGTTAGGTTAGGTTAGGTTAGGTTAGGTTAGGTTAGGTTAGGTTAGGTTAGGTTAGGTTAGGTTAGGTTAGGTTAGGTTAGGTTAGGTTAGGTTAGGTTAGGTTAGGTTAGGTTAGGTTAGGTTAGGTTAGGTTAGGTTAGGTTAGGTTAGGTTAGGTTAGGTTAGGTTAGGTTAGGTTAGGTTAGGTTAGGTTTTTTTTTTTTTTTTTTTTTTTTTTTTTTTTTTTTTTTTTTTTTTTTTTTTTTTTTTTTTTTAAAAGTTCCCCCGCTGCATAAATGTTGCGGGGTCCTTGTTACAGTTTTAGTAAATCAAATTAAGAGTTAAAGATACAGATAAATAAGTAATTAGAATAGTGTAGTTATATTAGGTGTATATATATATAAGATGTGCAGTTTCGATTGCGTCAAGTTTTATTTTGAGCAATAGAAATGCATAATGTCATTGTATTTTAATATAGTTACATATAATTTAGATATATTGAAGAGATGTAGTTGTTGGGAAGTGATATATAAGTATATAAGATTATATGCACATTAAATGTATATATTATGTATCATTTAATATGATTGTAAATATTAAAGTAAGGTGGTGGAAATATGCGCCTCCACCCCATGCATGTTTACATAGGGTAAAGGCACATATTCCCAACACATAGATGTTTGATTTAATATAGTTATAAGTATATTAAGTAAGGTGGTGGAAATATGTGCCTCCACCCCATGCATGTTTACATAGGGTGAAAGCACATATTCCCAACATATAGATGTTTGTGATAGTTAGTAATATAATTTAGATATATTGAAGAGATGTAGTTGCTGGGAAGTAATATACAAGATTATATGCACATTAAGTGTATATATTTTGCATATAATAAGTTATAAATGATACTCAGCTGTATGAGCCGAGTAAGTAGAGGGTAAGTAAGTTTAAGGTAAAGTATATGGCTAAGTATTTAAGCAAGTAGGTAAGTAAAGTATAAGTGTGTATATATAAGTGTAATAGTTAATAATATAGTATAGAAAGTAAGAATTTTTTTATTACAGTGCATCTTGGTACAATTTTCCCAAGGAAAATTTTACTCAAGTGTTTTGAGTAAGAGATAGAGTTTATTAAGTGATTATAGTACTATAGTATAGAAATATAAAAGAAGGAATGGATTAAATGTTATAAACTATTAGTATAAGGTATATATAAAAATAATTGATTGGGGGTAATTTAATTTAAAATATTGCCAATTCACCCTTGCTTTTATTAATTATTTAATTATTTAAAGAGAATGTAGGACTATTGTATTGTGTTATTATGCTCGGGTGCTGTTTTAATATGATAAGGCTTTATGGCATTTTACTGTTGTTGGTTGTTATCGTTAGGTTAGTTCAGTATAGTAATTTATTACTTAGTTGCGTTATCTGTTAGTTTTAATTGTGTACGTTTGTGTTGTAAGTGTGATTATTATGTACTCGGTTTATTTTGCCATTTTATGATGGTATAAAATGCAGAATGCCCGATGTGTGAAAGATAATTTTGATGTGGTATGAGTGTGTGATTGTGAGATGTATGTCCTAATTCAATTATTGTAGAGAGTTTATGTGTAGTATATTTTTGTGTTTCTCATGCAAGTGCAAGCGGTCGGCACAGTCTCCAGGGCACCGCTAACAGTATGCCACCGATGCCCTGGCCACTGCGTCCCATTTCTTACGGACCGGGCAGTCCGGGAAGAAGGCGTGATGGTATGCCTTCTCCCCAGTCTCCCGGTGGCAATTCACACAGGTAGGGCGGAAGCCATCCCTCGGGCACTCTTCATCCCTGGGGTGAGGAAGCGGTCCGCAGTTGGAGCAGAGGTCCGCCACCTCCTCGGCAGTGCAAAAGCGCTTGCCGTGGCCATAGCCCAGGCACCGGGTGCACTGGACAAGGGGCGACTGGTCGGCCACCACCACACGTTGGAGGTCGATGTAAAGTCGACCCGCCGCAGTCGCCCTCGCCCAGGCCGCCGGCGCGACGCTGATGACCACGTGGTGGCAATTTTGGTCCCGTGCTTTCTTTTTGTAACGGAAAGTAATTCTGTTTTCGTCATCGCCGGGAGCATCAAATATCCCCGCGTTCTGGTTCAGAAGGGCGCAACGGATCTCCTCGTCACTGAGGTCCTTCGTCACGCCCTTCAGCACCAGAAGCGGGTCTCGATTTTTAATGCTCTCGACAATGAAGTTTCCGTTCTGCTCCAACTTTCTCTTAATTCTCTGGCTATCTTCGACCGTCCTGCACCCCATGATGACCTTTCGGTCCTTCGCCTTCCTTATTCGTTCCACCTTCACCCACCCTTCTGACACTGCATTGATCGTCTCCTTGATGCCGCCCATCACGGCATCAGCGCTTTCCGTCTCGTCCTTCAAGGAGACGACCAAGGAGTGCAGGGTTTTCGGCTCCGGTTTCCCGTTCTCGATCCGGTCCCATGTTTTGGCGGCTACCCTCATTATATCATTGGTGAGCACTAGGGTCTTGGTGTACTCGTCCTCGGCTCGCTCTTGATAGGCGTAGTGCGTCGCCCACTTTTGCTGATTATCTGCCAGGATTTGTTGGGTAGCCGCAGCTATGCCGTCCAGGATCCTAGCTTCCGCCCAGTCTCCTCCGTGCGGGTTCTCCGTCCTCTCTTTGGCGGTCTCGTGCCCGCCTGGTACAGCTCGTGCCTCCGCCTCCTTCACCAGTTGGTACAGGCGCTCCACCTCCTTGAGGACTGCCAACTTGATTTCAGTCTTCAAGTTTCGCGCACTGTTCAAAGCCATCTTGGCGCGATTGTTGCACAGCTTCGCCTCCCGCGCCCCCCCCTCCACGGGCACCGCGGGACCATCAGATGCCGCTGCTGCCATAGTGGACGGCGAGGGACACAGGGGCGGCGCTGCCGGCCTTTCGGTTGCAGGCTGAAAGGAGGCGTGTTCGGTGGACTTTCTGGCCTTCTTAGCCTTCTTGTGAACCATCTTGATGAGGTCGCCCTCCTCCACCTCAGGGCCACTGTCCACAACGAAGGTTTTCTCTTTGTTCGGCATCGGTGAGTGGCCAGCGAAGTTCATTGTGAAGATAGTTAAAATGACCAGGTACAGAAAGTATGACGCAAGACCGCACGATTAAAATAAGTGATGTAAGTTTGTATAAGTTGTAAATATTGTAAAATGTATAAACAACACAAACAATTAGTGTAAAAATAAAGTAAAAGTAGAATATCACTTTGATTAAAGCTAGTTATTTATAGTCAAATTATTATAACGGTCAATATTTTGAATGTAGGTATATGTAAAAGAAAATTAAATAATAGAATAGAAATTCTAGAATTGTCTGGTCAAAATTTTAAAAGTCGGTATATAAAAATTAAAATTAAGTAAAATAAATTCGGTCAGAAGTCAGTATTAATATACAGTAATATACGTCTAATACTGTAGTTATATTCGGGGTTGGAAAGTTCGATTGTATTCCCAGTCAACAGTTATTAAGGTTTTAGGCCGAGTTTCCGCGCTTGCCGCCTGATGGTAAGTATGTCCAAGTTCTGCCGAGGGTGTGGCCAATTGAAGGCAGGTATTCGGCGCCTGGCGGCACGTGTTTCCGCGCTTGCCGCCTGATGGTAAGTATGTCCAAGTTCTGCCGAGGGTGTGGCCAATTGAAGGCAGGTATTCGGCGCCTGGCGGCACGTGTTTCTGAGCGCTGGCAACAGCTTTTCAAGTTGGAGTTGTAGAATTTTTTGTTTTTGATCACTCGGTAGTGCAGTCGACTAGTATCCCCATGTGGTTTCGCCTAGTCGAGTGTATCGCCAGAGTTGAGCGGTGTATATTTTTCGCAGTCAAGTTTTAGTGTTAAGTGTAGAAATTAGATGTCGGTATTATGTAAAAGAATAAAATTTTTCTACGGGAACACACAGCAAAGTCCTTGTGCTAGGTGAGGTAGAAGCCTAGCACAGGTAAATAGTTGTATGGACCAACCTTGGGCTGATGTTCCAGGCTCTGGTCTCAGGAGCAGTTCTGCTTTTCTGCTGTTCTTGAGGATGTATCCCGTACACACACTTTTTGTAACACTTGTAATAAAATATTAAATTAATAAAATATAGATTATTCACGACACGTCCCGACAAAGACCCGACAAGGATCCGTCAACGTCACGACAAGGTCTCGATAAAATAATTCGGGAGCGCACAGGTGGACGCGTCCGCTCTCTACGGCGGCTCGAACAAGACTGGGTTAGGTTAGGTTAGGTTAGGTTAGGTTAGGTTAGGTTAGGTTAGGTTAGGTTAGGTTAGGTTAGGTTAGGTTAGGTTAGGTTAGGTTAGGTTAGGTTAGGTTAGGTTAGGTTAGGTTAGGTTAGGTTAGGTTAGGTTAGGTTAGGTTAGGTTAGGTTAGGTTAGGTTAGGTTAGGTTAGGTTAGGTTAGGTTAGGTTAGGTTAGGTCAGGTTAGGTTAGGTTAGGTTAGGTTAGGTTAGGTTAGGTTAGGTTAGGTTAGGTTAGGTTAGGTTAGGTTAGGTTAGGTTAGGTTAGGTTAGGTTAGGTTAGGTTAGGTTAGGTTAGGTTAGGTTAGGTTAGGTTAGGTTAGGTTAGGTTAGGTTAGGTTAGGTTAGGTTAGGTTAGGTTAGGTTACGTTAGGTTAGGTTAGGTTAGGTTAGGTTAGGTTAGGTTAGGTTAGGTTAGGTTAGGTTAGGTTAGGTTAGGTTAGGTTAGGTTAGGTTAGGTTAGGTTAGGTTAGGTTAGGTTAGGTTAGGTTAGGTTAGGTTAGGTTAGGTTAGGTTAGGTTAGGTTAGGTTAGGTTAGGTTAGGTTAGGTTAGGTTAGGTTAGGTTAGGTTAGGTTAGGTTAGGTTAGGTTAGGTTAGGTTAGGTTAGGTTAGGTTAGGTTAGGTTAGGTTAGGTTAGGTTAGGTTAGGTTAGGTTAGGTTAGGTTAGGTTAGGTTAGGTTAGGTTAGGTTAGGTTAGGTTAGGTTAGGTTAGGTTAGGTTAGGTTAGGTTAGGTTAGGTTAGGTTAGGTTAGGTTAGGTTAGGTTAGGTTAGGTTAGGTTAGGTTAGGTTAGGTTAGGTTAGGTTAGGTTAGGTTAGGTTAGGTTAGGTTAGGTTAGGTTAGGTTAGGTTAGGTTAGGTTAGGTTAGGTTAGGTTAGGTTAGGTTAGGTTAGGTTAGGTTAGGTTAGGTTAGGTTAGGTTAGGTTAGGTTAGGTTAGGTTAGGCTAGGTTAGGTTAGGTTAGGTTAGGTTAGGTTAGGTTAGGTTAGGTTAGGTTAGGTTAGGTTAGGTTAGGTTAGGTTAGGTTAGGTTAGGTTAGGTTAGGTTAGGTTAGGTTAGGTTAGGTTAGGTTAGGTTAGGTTAGGTTAGGTTAGGTTAGGTTAGGTTAGGTTAGGTTAGGTTAGGTTAGGTTAGGTTAGGTTAGGTTAGGTTAGGTTAGGTTAGGTTAGGTTAGGTTAGGTTAGGTTAGGTTAGGTTAGGTTAGGTTAGGTTAGGTTAGGTTAGGTTAGGTTAGGTTAGGTTAGGTTAGGTTAGGTTAGGTTAGGTTAGGTTAGGTTAGGTTAGGTTAGGTTAGGTTAGGTTAGGTTAGGTTAGGTTAGGTTAGGTTAGGTTAGGTTAGGTTAGGTTACGTTAGGTTAGGTTAGGTTAGGTTAGGTTAGGTTAGGTTAGGTTAGGTTAGGTTAGGTTAGGTTAGGTTAGGTTAGGTTAGGTTAGGTTAGGTTAGGTTAGGTTAGGTTAGGTTAGGTTAGGTTAGGTTAGGTTAGGTTAGGTTAGGTTAGGTTAGGTTAGGTTAGGTTAGGTTAGGTTAGGTTAGGTTAGGTTAGGTTAGGTTAGGTTAGGTTAGGTTAGGTTAGGTTAGGTTAGGTTAGGTTAGGTTAGGTTAGGTTAGGTTAGGTTAGGTTAGGTTAGGTTAGGTTAGGTTAGGTTAGGTTAGGTTAGGTTAGGTTAGGTTAGGTTAGGTTAGGTTAGGTTAGGTTAGGTTAGGTTAGGTTAGGTTAGGTTAGGTTAGGTTAGGTTAGGTTAGGTTAGGTTAGGTTAGGTTAGGTTAGGTTAGGTTAGGTTAGGTTAGGTTAGGTTAGGTTAGGTTAGGTTAGGTTAGGTTAGGTTAGGTTAGGTTAGGTTAGGTTAGGTTAGGTTAGGTTAGGTTAGGTTAGGTTAGGTTAGGTTAGGTTAGGTTAGGTTAGGTTAGGTTAGGTTAGGTTAGGTTAGGTTAGGTTAGGTTAGGTTAGGTTAGGTTAGGTTAGGTTAGGTTAGGTTAGGTTAGGTTAGGTTAGGTTAGGTTAGGTTAGGTTAGGTTAGGTTAGGTTAGGTTAGGTTAGGTTAGGTTAGGTTAGGTTAGGTTAGGTTAGGTTAGGTTAGGTTAGGTTAGGTTAGGTTAGGTTAGGTTAGGTTAGGTTAGGTTAGGTTAGGTTAGGTTAGGTTAGGTTAGGTTAGGTTAGGTTAGGTTAGGTTAGGTTAGGTTAGGTTAGGTTAGGTTAGGTTAGGTTAGGTTAGGTTAGGTTAGGTTAGGTTAGGTTAGGTTAGGTTAGGTTAGGTTAGGTTAGGTTAGGTTAGGTTAGGTTAGGTTAGGTTAGGTTAGGTTAGGTTAGGTTAGGTTAGGTTAGGTTAGGTTAGGTTAGGTTAGGTTAGGTTAGGTTAGGTTAGGTTAGGTTAGGTTAGGTTAGGTTAGGTTAGGTTAGGTTAGGTTAGGTTAGGTTAGGTTAGGTTAGGTTAGGTTAGGTTAGGTTAGGTTAGGTTAGGTTAGGTTAGGTTAGGTTAGGTTAGGTTAGGTTAGGTTAGGTTAGGTTAGGTTAGGTTAGGTTAGGTTAGGTTAGGTTAGGTTAGGTTAGGTTAGGTTAGGTTAGGTTAGGTTAGGTTAGGTTAGGTTAGGTTAGGTTAGGTTAGGTTAGGTTAGGTTAGGTTAGGTTAGGTTAGGTTAGGTTAGGTTAGGTTAGGTTAGGTTAGGTTAGGTTAGGTTAGGTTAGGTTAGGTTAGGTTAGGTTAGGTTAGGTTAGGTTAGGTTAGGTTAGGTTAGGTTAGGTTAGGTTAGGTTAGGTTAGGTTAGGTTAGGTTAGGTTAGGTTAGGTTAGGTTAGGTTAGGTTAGGTTAGGTTAGGTTAGGTTAGGTTAGGTTAGGTTAGGTTAGGTTAGGTTAGGTTAGGTTAGGTTAGGTTAGGTTAGGTTAGGTTAGGTTAGGTTAGGTTAGGTTAGGTTAGGTTAGGTTAGGTTAGGTTAGGTTAGGTTAGGTTAGGTTAGGTTAGGTTAGGTTAGGTTAGGTTAGGTTAGGTTAGGTTAGGTTAGGTTAGGTTAGGTTAGGTTAGGTTAGGTTAGGTTAGGTTAGGTTAGGTTAGGTTAGGTTAGGTTAGGTTAGGTTAGGTTAGGTTAGGTTAGGTTAGGTTAGGTTAGGTTAGGTTAGGTTAGGTTAGGTTAGGTTAGGTTAGGTTAGGTTAGGTTAGGTTAGGTTAGGTTAGGTTAGGTTAGGTTAGGTTAGGTTAGGTTAGGTTAGGTTAGGTTAGGTTAGGTTAGGTTAGGTTAGGTTAGGTTAGGTTAGGTTAGGTTAGGTTAGGATAGGTTAGGTTAGGTTAGGTTAGGTTAGGTTAGGTTAGGTTAGGTTAGGTTAGGTTAGGTTAGGTTAGGTTAGGTTAGGTTAGGTTAGGTTAGGTTAGGTTAGGTTAGGTTAGGTTAGGTTAGGTTAGGTTAGGTTAGGTTAGGTTAGGTTAGGTTAGGTTAGGTTAGGTTAGGTTAGGTTAGGTTAGGTTAGGTTAGGTTAGGTTAGGTTAGGTTAGGTTAGGTTAGGTTAGGATAGGTTAGGTTAGGTTAGGTTAGGTTAGGTTAGGTTAGGTTAGGTTAGGTTAGGTTAGGTTAGGTTAGGTTAGGTTAGGTTAGGTTAGGTTAGGTTAGGTTAGGTTAGGTTAGGTTAGGTTAGGTTAGGTTAGGTTAGGTTAGGTTAGGTTAGGTTAGGTTAGGTTAGGTTAGGTTAGGTTAGGTTAGGTTAGGTTAGGTTAGGTTAGGTTAGGTTAGGTTAGGTTAGGTTAGGTTAGGTTAGGTTAGGTTAGGTTAGGTTAGGTTAGGTTAGGTTAGGTTAGGTTAGGTTAGGTTAGGTTAGGTTAGGTTAGGTTAGGTTAGGTTAGGTTAGGTTAGGTTAGGTTAGGTTAGGTTAGGTTAGGTTAGGTTAGGTTAGGTTAGGTTAGGTTAGGTTAGGTTAGGTTAGGTTAGGTTAGGTTAGGTTAGGTTAGGTTAGGTTAGGTTAGGTTAGGTTAGGTTAGGCTAGGTTAGGTTAGGTTAGGTTAGGTTAGGTTAGGTTAGGTTAGGTTAGGTTAGGTTAGGTTAGGTTAGGTTAGGTTAGGTTAGGTTAGGTTAGGTTAGGTTAGGTTAGGTTAGGTTAGGTTAGGTTAGGTTAGGTTAGGTTAGGTTAGGTTAGGTTAGGTTAGGTTAGGTTAGGTTAGGTTAGGTTAGGTTAGGTTAGGTTAGGTTAGGTTAGGTTAGGTTAGGTTAGGTTAGGTTAGGTTAGGTTAGGTTAGGTTAGGTTAGGTTAGGTTAGGTTAGGTTAGGTTAGGTTAGGTTAGGTTAGGTTAGGTTAGGTTAGGTTAGGTTAGGTTAGGTTAGGTTAGGTTAGGTTAGGTTAGGTTAGGTTAGGTTAGGTTAGGTTAGGTTAGGTTAGGTTAGGTTAGGTTAGGTTAGGTTAGGTTAGGTTAGGTTAGGTTAGGTTAGGTTAGGTTAGGTTAGGTTAGGTTAGGTTAGGTTAGGTTAGGTTAGGTTAGGTTAGGTTAGGTTAGGTTAGGTTAGGTTAGGTTAGGTTAGGTTAGGTTAGGTTAGGTTAGGTTAGGTTAGGTTAGGTTAGGTTAGGTTAGGTTAGGTTAGGTTAGGTTAGGTTAGATTAGGTTAGGTTAGGTTAGGTTAGGTTAGGTTAGGTTAGGTTAGGTTAGGTTAGGTTAGGTTAGGTTAGGTTAGGTTAGGTTAGGTTAGGTTAGGTTAGGTTAGGTTAGGTTAGGTTAGGTTAGGTTAGGTTAGGTTAGGTTAGGTTAGGTTAGGTTAGGTTAGGTTAGGTTAGGTTAGGTTAGGTTAGGTTAGGTTAGGTTAGGTTAGGTTAGGTTAGGTTAGGTTAGGTTAGGTTAGGTTAGGTTAGGTTAGGTTAGGTTAGGTTAGGTTAGGTTAGGTTAGGTTAGGTTAGGTTAGGTTAGGTTAGGTTAGGTTAGGTTAGGTTAGGTTAGGTTAGGTTAGGTTAGGTTAGGTTAGGTTAGGTTAGGTTAGGTTAGGTTAGGTTAGGTTAGGTTAGGTTAGGTTAGGTTAGGTTAGGTTAGGTTAGGTTAGGTTAGGTTAGGTTAGGTTAGGTTAGGTTAGGTTAGGTTAGGTTAGGTTAGGTTAGGTTAGGTTAGGTTAGGTTAGGTTAGGTTAGGTTAGGTTAGGTTAGGTTAGGTTAGGTTAGGTTAGGTTAGGTTAGGTTAGGTTAGGTTAGGTTAGGTTAGGTTAGGTTAGGTTAGGTTAGGTTAGGTTAGGTTAGGTTAGGTTAGGTTAGGTTAGGTTAGGTTAGGTTAGGTTAGGTTAGGTTAGGTTAGGTTAGGTTAGGTTAGGTTAGGTTAGGTTAGGTTAGGTTAGGTTAGGTTAGGTTAGGTTAGGTTAGGTTAGGTTAGGTTAGGTTAGGTTAGGTTAGGTTAGGTTAGGTTAGGTTAGGTTAGGTTAGGTTAGGTTAGGTTAGGTTAGGTTAGGTTAGGTTAGGTTAGGTTAGGTTAGGTTAGGTTAGGTTAGGTTAGGTTAGGTTAGGTTAGGTTAGGTTAGGTTAGGTTAGGTTAGGTTAGGTTAGGTTAGGTTAGGTTAGGTTAGGTTAGGTTAGGTTAGGTTAGGTTAGGTTAGGTTAGGTTAGGTTAGGTTAGGTTAGGTTAGGTTAGGTTAGGTTAGGTTAGGTTAGGTTAGGTTAGGTTAGGTTAGGTTAGGTTAGGTTAGGTTAGGTTAGGTTAGGATAGGTTAGGTTAGGTTAGGTTAGGTTAGGTTAGGTTAGGTTAGGTTAGGTTAGGTTAGGTTAGGTTAGGTTAGGTTAGGTTAGGTTAGGTTAGGTTAGGTTAGGTTAGGTTAGGTTAGGTTAGGTTAGGTTAGGTTAGGTTAGGTTAGGTTAGGTTAGGTTAGGTTAGGTTAGGTTAGGCTAGGTTAGGTTAGGTTAGGTTAGGTTAGGTTAGGTTAGGTTAGGTTAGGTTAGGTTAGGTTAGGTTAGGTTAGGTTAGGTTAGGTTAGGTTAGGTTAGGTTAGGTTAGGTTAGGTTAGGTTAGGTTAGGTTAGGTTAGGTTAGGTTAGGTTAGGTTAGGTTAGGTTAGGTTAGGTTAGGTTAGGTTAGGTTAGGTTAGGTTAGGTTAGGTTAGGTTAGGTTAGGTTAGGTTAGGTTAGGTTAGGTTAGGTTAGGTTAGGTTAGGTTAGGTTAGGTTAGGTTAGGTTAGGTTAGGTTAGGTTAGGTTAGGTTAGGTTAGGTTAGGTTAGGTTAGGTTAGGTTAGGTTAGGTTAGGTTAGGTTAGGTTAGGTTAGGTTAGGTTAGGTTAGGTTAGGTTAGGTTAGGTTAGGTTAGGTTAGGTTAGGTTAGGTTAGGTTAGGTTAGGTTAGGTTAGGTTAGGTTAGGTTAGGTTAGGTTAGGTTAGGTTAGGTTAGGTTAGGTTAGGTTAGGTTAGGTTAGGTTAGGTTAGGTTAGGTTAGGTTAGGTTAGGTTAGGTTAGGTTAGGTTAGGTTAGGTTAGGTTAGGTTAGGTTAGGTTAGGTTAGGTTAGGTTAGGTTAGGTTAGGTTAGGTTAGGTTAGGTTAGGTTAGGTTAGGTTAGGTTAGGTTAGGTTAGGTTAGGTTAGGTTAGGTTAGGTTAGGTTAGGTTAGGTTAGGTTAGGTTAGGTTAGGTTAGGTTAGGTTAGGTTAGGTTAGGTTAGGTTAGGTTAGGTTAGGTTAGGTTAGGTTAGGTTAGGTTAGGTTAGGTTAGGTTAGGTTAGGTTAGGTTAGGTTAGGTTAGGTTAGGTTACGTTAGGTTAGGTTAGGTTAGGTTAGGTTAGGTTAGGTTAGGTTAGGTTAGGTTAGGTTAGGTTAGGTTAGGTTAGGTTAGGTTAGGTTAGGTTAGGTTAGGTTAGGTTAGGTTAGGTTAGGTTAGGTTAGGTTAGGTTAGGTTAGGTTAGGTTAGGTTAG